>OY757018.1:31250350-31850350 GCA_963580285.1 Lucinisca nassula
CATTACCTTTCATATGGAATATCTAAGCCTCGTCGGAGCCCCCTGGGTGGGCTGTCTGTCTGTCTGTTCATCTACTTTTACGTCAAAGTTTTGTGTTAAACCTTTTTCATGGCTGATATCTCTGTAACCACATCTTAGATTCTCTTCATGTTTGATAAATGATTTCATGATGCATGTCCATTCCCCCACCCATGGTGACCTTGACCTCAAGGTCATGGTGACCTTGACCTCAAGGTCACGGACTTAGAAATTTTACATTTGGTTAAAGTTTTATGTCAAAATTTATAGATGCCTGTGTGTTCTATTTGATGCCCTCACTCCCTTGGTCCATTTAGAAATTTTATGTTTGGTTTAGCTTTTACAAGCACATTTATAGATTCTTATAGCTTCTTGACTTCATTCATATTACATACAAGCTCGAAAGATATATCAGAGGGTGATGCTGGCCGGGGGTATACGTGACCCACTGGTCACTTTCTCTAGTTTGGAATATCTTAGCTCGCGGGTCAAGCCCCTGGGTGGGCTGTCCACCCGTCAGTCCGTTCATCAATATTTACGTCAATGTTTTGTGTTAAACCTTTTTGATTGCTCATATCTCTGTAACTACATGTTAGATTCTTTTCATATTTGGTAAAGGCTATCTCTATAGCATAACCTTTCATATGGAATATCTAAGCCCCTGGGTCAAGCCCCTGGGTGGGCTGTCTGTCAGTTTGTCAACTTTTAAGTCGAAGTTTTGTGTTAAACCTTTTTGATTGCTTATATCTCTGTAACCTCATGTTAGATTCTCTTCATATTTGGTACAGAATATAGCTATAGTATTAACTTTCATATGGATATCTAAGCTCCTGTGTCAAGCCCCCGGGTGGGTCTATGGGTCAATAATAAGGACTTACACATTTTGATCACGTCCAAGTTTTGTGTTAACTGTTTTGGTTTAAACAATATTTATTAGAATATATTCACATATATACATCGCATAATAGTATATGGTACAGGATTTGATAACTGTTTTCATTATACTCCTTGCATACAAAGTATATCAAAGGTTATAGTTTTTGTCTTTCCATCTGTTCATTATTAGTTAGTTTGTTGTTTCTTTATGCTGTGACCCTTGTCAGATTTGTCAGTTTATACATGTATATTGGTCCTTGTGATCTTAGAAACAACAGCGACTAGAACTGTTAAATTTTGCATAATATTTTCTCTTGAAATGCAGACAATAATAAATGCAAGTAATAATAAAAAATGCATTGCTTTTTTATGTCATTATACAGCTACTTTAATTCAGCAAATGTTCTATGACAGCCTATTCTATGTTTGTTGTTTCCAGTTGAAATTGTTCCAAATTGCAACAAACTTTGAATTTTTATTATTCAGCAAAGACAATCAGTCTCATCTTTGGATATGATAAATTATACTATATTTGTTGAAATGCAATAGCTATTCTCAGTGGACTAAATGGAAAGTTTATATGGAAAGGTTTAATGCTACGAACAAATTTTCATTTCCACTAAAAGGGGATGGCACTGGTCGGGGGTATACGTGCCCCACTGGGCACTTTCTCTAGTTTGGAGTATCTAAGCTCACAGGTCAAGCCCCTGGGTGGGCTGTCCACCCGTCAGTCCGTTAGTCAACTTTTATGTCAAAGTTTTGTGTTAAACCTTTTTGATTGCTCATATCTCTGTCACCACATGTTGGCTTCTCTTCATATTTGGTAAAGGATATCTCTATAGCATTACCTTTCATATGGAATATCTAAGCCCCTGGGTGGGCTGTCCGTCCGTTTGTCAACTTTTACGTCAAAGTTTTGTGTTAAACCTTTTTGATTACTCATATCTCTGTAACTACAAGTTAGATTCTCTTCATATTTGGTAAAGGATATCTCTATAGCATAACCTTTCATATGGAATATCTAAGCCCCTGGGTGGGCTGTCTGTCAGTTTGTCAACTTTTACGTCAAAGTTTTGTGTTAAACCTTTTTGATTGCTTATATCTCTGTAACCTCATGTTAGATTCTTTTCATATTTGGTACAGAAGATAGCTATAGTATTAACTTTCATATGGAATATCTAAGCTCCTGGGTCAAGCCCCCGGGTGGGGCTAGGGGTAAAAAATTAGGACTTGCACATTTTTATTACGTCCAAGTTTTGTGTTAACTGTTTTGGTTTAACAATATTTATTAGAATAAATTCACATGTATACATCACATAATAGTATATGGTACAGGATTTGATAACTGTTTTCATTATACTCCTTGCATACAAAGTATATCAAAGGTTATAGTTTTTGACTTTCCATCTGTTCATTATTAGTTAGTTTGTTCTTTCTTTATGCTGTGACCCTTGTCAGATTTGTCAGCTTATATATTGGTCCTTGTGATCTTAGAAACTACAGCGACTAGAACTGTTAAATTTTGCATAATATTTTCTCTTGAAATGCAGACAATAATAAATGCAAGTAATAATAAAAAAAATGCATTGCTTTATTATGTCATTATACAGCTACTTTAATTTAGCAAATGTTCTATGACAGCCTATATGTTTGTTGTTTCCAGGTAAAATTGTTCCAAATTGCAACAAACTTTGAATTTTTATTATTCAACAAAGACAAGCAGTTTCATCTTTGGATATGATAAATTATACTATATTTGTTGAAATGCAATAGTTATTCACAGTGGACTAAATGGAAAGTTTATATGGAAAGGTTTAATGCTACGAACAAATTTTCATTTCCACTAAAAGGGGATGGCACTGGTCGGGGATATACGTGCCCCACTGGGCACTTTCTCTAGTTAAACTTGTTGAAGAAAGGGGATAAAATGCTCGGCAAAGCCTCCCATTTTATCTCTTTTCCTCGACTTGTTTAATAAATTCAATAATACATGAACACTCATGTAAGATCCTCTATTTCTTGAACCCAATGATGTCATTTATCCATCGCATGCAGAATCCATAGGTAGATCAAACTGTGAAAGTTTGCATATCTCTAGTACTTATGGATCTGTTTAGGATATTGACGTGGATTGTTTGCCCATTGAACAGGCGGTAAGCAATGTTAATTGGTTTGTTCCCTCACTTTAATATTACACAAGACGGATTTAACCCTTATCTTGCTGTTCACGACAACCCCTATCTTTGCAAATAGTGTAGATCCAGATCAGATGGCTTCTGAAGAAGCCATCTGATCAGGATCTACACTGTTTGGCATTCAGTTTATGAATTTGTAGCAATAAATTACATCAAGTAATTTGATTGGTTTATAGACAGAAATGGGTGTGGCTTAGATGAATATTCAGCAAGATAAGGGTTAAACCTTTGAAGTTGCGCACAAGAAAAAGTGAACAATTATGGCTCTAAACAATGACAACAACAATTAGGGAGACAAAATCAGCTTTATTATGCCCCCAATTTGGAAAAAGTTGGTTTTCAAAGTTTGGGCATATTGCTTCTGGCTTGTCCATTGGTAAGTTCTTTCGTACCTTTGTCACGCTTTCTTCTGCGTAATTTAACTTACTTAGGAACCATGTATGCTAGTGTTTTGAAATTTCATATATGGATTTCTCATTAAAAAAATTAGTTGACCCATATTTTTTTTCTTATCCGAATTATCTCCCCGTTTCAAGTTATTTCCCTATTAAAAATATAAAGAAGGCCATATATGGCAAGATATCTCAAAAAGTATTTGAGCTAAAGCTTAGATATTTGGTATACTGATTGGGACTGAGGAGGAGATCGCCTGATTAAATTTCCAACCAATTTTATGAAATTTTGTTAGAGTTAGAGCCATTTGCAATTTCTGGCCATTTAATTGTGTTGCTTTCTGGTGCATAGCATAACTTTATAGCCATGTATGCTAGTGTTTTGAAATTTCATATTTGGATTTCTTGTGAAAAAATAGTTGAACCATATTTTTTTTTCTTATCCAAATTATCTGCCCTTTTTGAGTTTTTTCCCCTTTAATTAAATAACATAGAAATCTCGTTAGCAAGATATCTCAAAAAGTATTTGAGCTAGAGCCTTGATATTTGGTACACTGATTGGGACTGAGGAGGAGATCACCTGATTAAATTTTCAACCAATTTAATGAACATTTGTTAGAGTTGTGGCCCTTTACAATGTCTGACAATTTAATTGTGTTGATTTCCTGTGCATAGTATTACTTAAGAACTATGTATGCTAGTGTTTTGTAATTTCATATATGGTTTCCTCATGAAAAAATAGTTGACCCATATTTTTTTAGCTCACCAGAGCCAAAGGCTCCGGGGGAGCTTATAGTATAGGCATTGGTCCTTCGTGCGTCGTCGTCTGCGTCGTCAACATTTTCAGACAACATCTCCTCTGAAACTACTTGGCCAATTGAAACCATGTGGAGCCCCTATGGGAAGGGGGAACGAAAGTTTGTTCGGGGGGACGAGGTTACATGACCAATATGGCCGCCATGCCCATATATGGTAAAAACCTTTAAAATTCTTCTCAAGAACCGAATAGCTGATGATCTTGAAACTTGGTATGCAGCATCTGGTACTTGGGGGCCTTAGACATTTGTATGGAAAAACGACAAAACAGTGGTTTTTCGGATTGTATGTTAGCTAGTGGCATCAGAAATGGTATGTGCAATCAGCTGAATGGAAGTTTATCAGTTTCAGAGGTCAAGATCATTTACCAACCTTTGTCCAGGATGGCTCAGATTGCACGACCGGCAGAAAAAGCAACGGACTGAAGTCGGTTGATTTTCTAAGGTGCCCTAAAACACTGTGTCATTCGGTCATTCTGTCAGTCTGTCCGTCCGTAACCCGTTTGTGAAAATTGGTGATAGTGACTTAACCGCTTGGAATATTTAAACAATTTTTGGCATACTGATAGGTATCAATGAGATCTAACCAATGAACTTGCGAAATATTACATTCCATTTAGTATAGCCTCGCCGAGGCGAAAAATGTGAAAATTTTTTAACTGCTTCTCCTCGGAAACCGTTGGGCCGATTGAAGTCAAATTTCATATGGAGCCTCTATGGGATGGGGGAAACCAAAATTTGCTCATGGGGTCCAGGTCACATCACCAAAATGGCCACCAAGCCATATATGGTCTGTCTGTCCGTCCGTCCGTCCGTAACCCGTTTGTGAAAATTGGTGGTAGTGACTTCACGGCTTGGAATATTTAAACGATTTTTGGCATACTGATAGATATTAATGAGATCTAACCAATGAACTTGCGAAATATTACATTCCATTTAGTATAGCCTCGCTGAGGCGAAAAATGTGAAAGTTTTTGAACTGCTTTCCTCAGAAACCATTGGGCTGATTGAAGTCAAATTTCATATGGAGCCTCTATGGGATGGGTGAAACCAAAATTTGCTCATATACCATATATGGTAAAAACCCTTCAAAAATAGGTCTTCTCCAGAACCACTGGGCAGATTTCCACGAAACTTGATAATTAGCATCTGGGACGTAGGCCCATCATAAATTGCCAAAATGGTGACCCTGGGTTGACCTTGACCTTCTTTGTGCCTAGGTCAAACTTTGACACATATGCTTTTGTATTGGAAAAGTGAGAATGCATTTTATCCTGCAAACGATTCAGAATACAGTACTAAAGTATAAGATATATTTTTGCTCCTTACGATAAGGCGCATTAATTGGGGGAACCGTTTTAGGTCCAGGTCACATGACCAAAATGGCCGCCATACCCATATATGGTAACACTCATAAAGCTAAAAGCATCCGGCGGGTCGTGCACTTCAGCTGAAGCACTGGTTCAGTATTTTTATCTTCTTCAATTAATTTACTTGGCCAATTGAAACCAAATTACATGTGGAGCCTCTATGGAATGAGGGAACGAATGTTTGTTTGTGAAAACTGGGTCACATGACCAATATGGCCACCATGCCCATATATAGTAAAAACCTTTTAACTCAAGATCGAATGGCCAATGATCTTAAAACTTGGTATGCAGCATCAGGGACTCTGGCCCTACCAAGTTTGTTCAAATGATGACCTTTGGTTGACCTTGACCTGTTTTATGTCAAGGTCAAATTTGGTCACTTAGACATTTGTATGGAAAAATGAAAAAAAAGAGTGGATTTTTCTGATTGTATATTAGCTTGTGGCATCAGAAATGTTATTTACAATCAGCTGAATGGAAGTTTATCAGTTTCAGAGGTCAAGGTCATTTACCAACCTTTGTCCAGGATGGCTCAGATTCAGTATTTTTATCTTCTTCTTCACTTAAACTAATTACTTGGCCAATTGAAACCAAATTACATGTGTAGCCTCTATGGAATGAGGGAACGAAAGTTTGTTCGTGAGGACCAGGTCACATGACCAATATGACCGCCATGCCCATATATGGTAAAAACCTTTAAATATCTTCTTCTCAAGAACCGAATGGCCGATGATCTTGAAACTTGGTTTGCTGCATCAGGGACTCTGGCCCTACCAAGTTTGTTCAAATGATGACCTTTGGTTGACCTTGACCTGTTTTACGTCAAGGTCAAATTTGGTCACTTAGACATTTGTATGGAAAAATGGCAAAACAGTGGATTTTTCTGATTGTATATTAGCTTGTGGCATCAGAAATGGTATTTACAATCAGCTGAATGGAAGTTTATCAGTTCCAAAGGTCAAGTTCATTTACCGACCTTTGTCCAGGATGGCTCAGATTCAGTATTTTTATTTTCTTCTTCAATTAAACTACTTGGCCAATTGAAACCAAATTACATGTGGTGCCTCTATGGAATGAGGGAATGAAAGTTGGTTCGTGAGGACTGGGTCACATGACCAATATGGGCCGCCATGCCCATATATGGTAAAAACCTTTAAAAATCTTCTTCTCAATAACCAAATGGCCAATGACCTTGAACCTTGGTATGCAGCATCAGGGACTCTGGCCCTACCAAGTTTGTTCAAATGATGATCTTTGGTTGGCCTTGACTTGTTTTACGTCAAGGTCAAATTTGGTCACTCAGACATTTGTATGGAAAAATGGCAAAGTAGTGGATATGTCTGATTGCCTGGTAGGCTGTGACATCAAAAATGATATTTGCAGTTAGCTGAATGGAAGTTTATTAATTCCAAAGGTCAAGGTTATTACTGACCTTTGTCTTGGATGGCTCAGATTGAGTATTTTATCTTCTTCTCCAGTAAAAGAGCTGTGCTGATTGAAAACCTCTATGGGGGTGAGGCAATAAATCATTATTCGTGGTATTGTTGTCACATGACCAAGATGGGCACCTTGCCTGTATATGGTATAAACCACATGACCTCTGGTGAGTGTAGTGGCCCATGGGCCTCTTGTTTATCTGACTTATCTCCCCTTTTCGTGTCATTTCCCTTTTAATTAAATAACATTGAATCTGACATTAGCAAGATATCTAAAAAAAAGTATATGAGCTAGAGCCTTGATATTTTATACTGATTGGGACTGAGGAGGAGATCACCTGACTAAATTTTCAACCAGTTTAATGAAATTTTGTTGGAGTGATTGCTCTGTGCAATTTCAGGTCATTCAATGGTTTTGCTTTCTTGTGCAACACGACCTTAGAACCATGTATGCTAGTGTTTTGAAATTTCTTACATGGATGTCTCAGCAAAAAATGTTGACCTGTATTTTTTCTTATCCGATTTGTCTCCTATTTTTGAGTTATTTCCCTTTCAAAGAAATAACATTAAGATATCTGAATAGGTATTTCAACTCAGCCTTGATATTTGGTATACTGATTGGGTCAGAAGATGAGATTTCCTGATTAAATTTTCAATTAATTTAATGAAATTTTGTTGGAGATATGACCTTTGCAATTTCTGACCATTTAATTGTGTTTCTTTCTTGCAGCAAGATATTTATCTATTTAAATTGTTGCCTAAAAACTTGACAGGCTGATTTGGAATGACTAGTACATCACCTGATTAACATAAGAAAAAAATTTGATTTTTTTTTTTTTTTCGATAATGGCCTTTTGAAAATTTGGGCATTTATGGACAAGCATATGTTTTGGGGCATAGTGTTTTACAAACACCATTTCTAGTTTATTCATAATGTTAATTTGATTTTACATTTCTCTAAACTGAAACCTGAAAAAGAAAATAGCATTTCTTAAGGCAACCAAGTGGGTTGGAAATAATTGGGCCTTCGGGAGAAAATTTGGGAGGCATGAAAACACCGCATAATAAGCATATCCGTGTAGAAATGGGTCGAGTACTAACACAACTGACCTTTATCTTATTTTTTTTCTAGGAAAAGTGGTGTGAGGTGGATCACTCATAAAACATATGTAGTGGTTTCTTTGGGCTTGAGGGCTTGAGATGTAATTTTATCTCAATGTCTGATAAATGTCTCTAAAAATAGGAAACAAAATGTTTTGTTTGTTTGATTTGAGGTTTAACGTCCCCATCAACACTCTAAAGGTCATTTTGGAGAAGTTGCTTCCAATTTTTTTGGGACTTTTACCACGGAATTGAGATGAAATGATATCGCAAGCCCTGCCGCCCAATGAAACCAATAGGGTTTGTATGCATGGACAGTTCGACTCTCACCGTTTTTCCTGCGCAGGCTTAGAATATCCAAGCAGTATACCCGTACTCAAGTGCAGTCAGTTTCTGCATGGAAGCATCATGCAGCCCAATCTATTTCTTCAAGCCCCGATGGGCGGGGCCAGTAATGAAGATTCATTTGTTTATTTCAGGATTATATCATCCTCCTTTTTCAATGCCAAGAAATTTATATGATCAGGGAAACAGTCCATCGCAAAACAGTTTAGAAGTTAATAGCCACACTCAGCCACCACTTTCATTTGTGAATCCAAAGCATGTGTGTCAGATTTGCGGGAAAATCCTCCAGTCTCGGTATGCACTGGGAATGCACTCAAGAATTCACACTGGAGAGAAACCTTACAAATGTGACGTTTGTGGAAAACTGTTTAATGTCAAAGGAAATCTGAAGAGCCACATGTTGATACATCAGAATTCAGCTTTGTAATGGCTTTTTTGATTTGAGGTTTATCGTCCCCATCAGCACTGTAGGTCATTTTGGAGACGTCGCCTCCAATTTTGTGGGACTTTTATCCGACATTGAGATGAAATGACATCTCAAGCACTGTCACCCAATGTAACCAATAGGGTTTATAAGCATGGACGGTCCGACTCACACCGCTTTCCCTGGGCAGGCTTAGATCCTCTAAGCGGTAAGCCAGTACTCATGTGACGGGTCGGATTCAGCTCTGCGTGGAAGCGTCATGCAGCCTATTTCTTCAAGCCCCGATAGGCGGGGGCCTATTTTCTAATGGGAATTACCGTAATGATACTAAATACTGAGACATTTAGGACTAAGTAAACAGTGCAGACCCAGATCAGACTGCTCCTGAAGGAGTAGTCTGATCAGGGTCTAAACTGTTTGCCATTCCATCTGCACCTTTTGGACTCTTTGCTGGATCATGAAACCTTCAAACTTGTTGAAATTTTAGAAGAATTACAGTAAGTCCTCAAGGTGTCTGAGTGTTTATGATTTATTCGGTAATTCATACAGCGGGATATATTTCCTGTCATTTGTCACAAGGGAGACGACTTTTGGAGCTTCATGTTCACTTTTCATAAACTGAAACCTTTGAAAATGGGGTTCAGTGTGCTGAATATATTAACTAAGCCACACCCATTACCAGCTATCAGCCAATCAGATAACTTGATATATTATCTCCATTCATTTCACAAACTACCTGGCAAACAGGGTAGATCCTGATCAGATGGCTTCTGGAGAAGCCTTCTGATCAGGATCTACACAGTTTGCAAAGGTAATTAAGGGTTGTTGTGAACAGCAGGATAAGGGTGAAGGAAAGGATCCAATTTTTTGGGGGGATGAAAATATTTTTACAGTGTTGGCTCCCCCTTGATGTGTTTCTGTTATCCACCATGAAAGGGAAAATCTCAAGACATATCTGTAACGATTTATCTATTACCCGCTCTATTAATTGCATTGCAGCACATTGACCTGATAAAGATATGCTATCTCAGGACAAGTGATCAGTTCAACGTGACATTGCACTTTTATGAATGAACCGGGCTTCTAGAAAAAATGGAAAAAAAAATGTTATTATTATTGCACAAAATGGGAAAATTACTTGAAAAAAAAGTGATAGGAAAACATATGGTCAGCTGATACAAAATACATCGACCTGCGGAATGTTCCGACGCACTGAGGACCATCGATAACTGAGCGTAAATTGCTAATTTAAGAGTGTACAAGAGGGTAAAACGATAAATAGAACACAAAATTCGTGTTATTTGATATCAAGTTTATAAGGCTCGGCTACGAGAATGCATGTAGAATCGCTCTGCAAGCCTTGCCATTCTACAAGCGTTCTCGAAGCCTTGCCTGATAAACTTGATATCAAAAGACACTCACCTGGTATTCTCTATATATCCGGTGTGCAACGGGGAATCTTGTGTCATCACTTGGCTGCCCACGGAGTCATCAGATAAAAGGGAAAATATCAAGTGTCCTATGTTCACAGTTTTGATACAGTTTATATCATCTCCTGGCACAATTTCCTTGAAAGGGAGAAAAAGAAATGTTACCAAGTCATTTGTTGACACACCTGGATCCAGTTATTTTGAATACTCAGCATGCTGGGTAATTTTTTCCAGCAGATATGCTATTGTAAAATATTTTTCTTATTTTCGCCAGAAAACATGATTCGACATTTGATGCAAACTGTATCCTCATGGAGACAATTAAATTTTGCAGATGTCAAGTCCTGTTTTCTGGAAATATACATTTGTATCAACAATTTGTCATCTGCTGGTTTACATTAGAGAGTGGTAAAAGTTTAGTGAAGGGAAATCTCAAGAACTGAAGCTGATACGGGCCTCTGTGGCCTAGTGGATAAGAGCACAGTCTCTTAATCATTAGGTCTCTCACTGCTGTGGTTCGAGCCTGGCTTCCATCACATGCGAGACGCCAAGTTCTGCAACGGAAGATCATGTGGTTTTTCTCCAGGTACTCTCTGGCTTTCACCCACCTGATTACTGATCGGCTCGATATGAGTGAAATAATCTTGAAAGGGCTGTAAACCCCCCCCCCCCCCAAAAAAAAAAAAACAAAAAAAAAAAAAAAAAAAAAGAAAAAAATCTGAAGCTGATCAATGAAAGGAAGAAATCTCAAGTGTTACAGTTCTGAATGTTTGTTTGTTTGATTTGAGGTTTATCGTCCCCGTCAACACTGTATAGGTCATTTTGGAGATGTTGCCTCCAATTTTGTGGGACTTTTACCTGACATTGAGAAGAAATGACATCTCAAGCCCTGTCGCCCAATGAAACCAATAGGGTTTATAAACATGGACGGCCCGGCGTGGGCAGACTTAGATCTGCTCAATTGTTCACCTGAGCACTCGTGTGCGGTCAGTTTCGGCTCTGCGTGGAAGTATCATGCAGCCCATCTATTTCTTCAAGCCCTTACAGGAGTGGGCTGTACAGTTCTAAATGAAGGGGACAATCTCAGGAGTAAACAGCTGTTTTGTAAATAAAAGGAAAATCTCCGGAGTTAACTGTTGAAGCATCGGGGCCCACATGTCGAATTATGTTGAAAGTTGTTCATTTGTCACTTTATTAAAAGCTTCACTATTTGTTTGTGTATTTTAGTAGTTTTGTTGTTTCTTCGGAAATGTGTATTTTTAAAATTTTGGTATGGATAATAAATTAGATCATTTGCCTTCATATTGTTTTTTGTCTTTCAGCTTCCAGGCTAATCCATTACAAATACACCACAACCTCATTATACAACTGTTCATTATAACACAGTTTTGGATATAACTCTGTTTCAAGATGGCTCTCAAAAATACTAAAGAATGTGTAGATTATATAGAAAAATGACCAGAAATGGTCAATTTTCTATAAAATCTATACATTTTTGTTTGGATATAATACGGTTGTTTAACCCTCTTGCTGAATATTCAGTTAAGCCACACCCATTTCTGACTTTGAACCAATCAGATTTCTTCTTGTAATTTATTCCTACACACCCATAAACTGAATGTCAAACAGTGTAGATCCTGATCAGATGGCTTCTGAAGAAGCCATCTGATCTGGATCTACACTGTTTCCAAAGATATGGGTTGTCGTGAACAGCATGATAAGAGTTAACTAACAGGGTTTCTGCTTTGGACCCCATTAAAAGTGTTATAAAGAGGTTGTGGTATAATACAGTTTGCATATTGCATATATGAAGTACATCCTGAGAAAACCTGTTTTTGTCATTATACCCCCACAAATGAAATTTGGGGGGGGGGGGGGGTATATAGGAGTGAGCTTGTCAGTCTGTCTGTCTGTCGGTCGGTCGGTCGGTCTGTTGACTTGGTTTCCAGACGATAACTCAAAAAGGGCTTCACCGATTTTTATAATTTTTGGTACACTGATGTAACATCATAAAATACAGGTCAAGTTCGATTTCCACTACAATTTGTCTATTTTCGACATAGTTATGGCCCCTTTCAAGTGAAAAAATTGCAAAATGGCGCTGTTGTACTATCAAGGCAGCTTTTGTGGGGGTATTCATCACCTTTAGTGATAGCTCTAGTTACTTTTTTTTTGTTTTGTTTGATTTGAGGTTTAATGTCCCCGTCAACACTGTATAGGTCATTTTGGAGACGTTGCTTCCAATATTGGCGACTTTTACCCGACATTGAGATGAAATGACATCTCAAGCCCTGTTGCCCAATGAAACCAATAGGGTTTATAAGCATGGACGGTCCGACTCGCACCACTTTGCCTGGGCAGGCTTAGATCCTCTGAGCGGTTCACCAGAACTCATGTGCAGCCGGTTTTAGCTATGCGTGGAAGCATCATGCAGCCCATCTATTTCTTCAAACCCCGATGGGTGGGGGGCCAGCTCGTTTCGTAAGTTCCATAGGAAACGGCCACTTGCTTTAGATGGTCTGTGTATTTGTTTCAGGATTAGTCTATCATTCAGTTGTGCCCCCTGGAAATTCAAATGTATTTGGACACAGTGCATGGGAAAGCAGCTTAGAAGCCAGTACCATTAACAGCCTGTCAGCCTCACCGACCACATTTGCAGTGAAACCAAAGCATGTCTGTCAGATTTGTGGAAAAATTCAACAATCACAATTTGCCCTGGGAATGCACATGAGAATTCATACGAGGGAGAAACCATTTAAGTGTGAAATTTGTGGAAAACTGTTCAATGTCAAGGGAAATCTCAGTCGTCATCTGAAGACACATCAACCTCCTGTATAACCCATTTTGTACTGAATAAAATCTTCTACCTTAGCCCATTGTATACTAGTGGACTCTTCCATTGCTATATGTTGGACAAGTCCATTTGTCTTATAAAAGGGTGTCAATCCTTATTTCAGTTTTATTCTGTTTTTGACGGGAAGTTCTGTTAGCAAATAGTGTAGGCCCAGATCAGACGCCGCGTTCTGCGGCGTCTGATCTGAGCCTGCACTGTTTGCCAAGATACCCCTTTAAGGGTTTCCCACATAGAATGGGTTAGCAGCAGGAGCCCATTTCCAAATGTAGGCATGTCAGGTTCAGTTATTCTAGACATTTATTTAGAAAATGGTTGAACCTTCTGTGAACTGTGAAGGCCCTGATCAGATGGTGCATTCTGAGCCTGCACTATTGGCGATTGAAAACTAGGATAACCAGGAGCCTGGTGACAGTCGACCCTCTTAACACCGACATTTGTAACAACAACAGAAATCATTATAACCACAATTTCAATGGAATGAATCCTTAGTTCTAGCCGATATGTGAGGGTTTCCTTCGCGATGGAAATGGGGGAGGTTGGGTCAGAGGCAAAGGTGGAGTGTACCTTTCGTCCCTGGGGCGTCCACCTGATATTGTCTCACAGTTGGACAAGGCCTGCTGCCATTGCAAGGGAGACTGTTGTTTTTTCTTCTGTTTCTGCACTTCCAATCATTTTTGTGTCCTCTCTGTCCCTCACTTTTATCTCCTCTACTTTCTCTCTTCTGTCTCTTTTCTCCCTTTCTCAGGGAGACAACACGAAATGACCCACAAGGGTTGACTTGCCGTTAAATCCAAAACAATCAATCAATTCGCGATGGAAACCTCCATATCGAATCTAAAGTTATGAAAGTTTCTTGTAATCTAATACTCCAAGAAACAAAAAAACTAACAAATGTCTAAAACATTGTTTTTTGAAATAATGAAGGGGAAAAGGCCATTTATTGTCATACATCATACTTCTAACTATATAATTCTTTATAACGGCAAATTCTTTATTATCATAAATGGAAACAAACACTGTCGTTATAGCGAGTGTCCTCATGGCAATACTGGTCACAGTTATATGTTATTAAATAATCAACACTGAAAAATAAGAAAAAAAATGAATACTCTGAAAATGTCGTCTGCAAAATTTTGAAGGGTTTTAAGGCTCGGAGCAAAATTGCATCTGAAAATGTCGTCTGCTTATGTCGTCTGCTTATGTCGTCTGCTGAAGTTTTTTTTGCAAACATTTTTAAAAATTGTTTTGCATACATGCAAACAATTTGGGCCCAGATCAGACTGCTCCTAAAGTCTGATCTAGGTCCACACTATTTGCAAAAAAACAAAGACTTTTAAAGCTACTGGCAGACGACAGTTGTCATGATTGGCAATCTATGTGTTAAAATATACATGTTTATTGTATAGAAATTACAAATTAACTAGTATCCTGCTGAGCAACCAGTGTAGATCCAGATCAGATGACTTCTGTCTGATCAGAATCTACATTACTTGTCAAGCAAATTGTGATATTGTGATACAATATATATCAAGTCATTTCATTGGTTGATACACCGAAATTGGTGTGGTTAAATTGATTTACTCAGCAGGATAAGGGTTAAATTAAAACAACATATTCACACTTGGCAGTATTACATATGACTGGAAAAAGATGTTTTTTTCTCTATGCTGTATTGAAATTATATAGTTGTTGCATTCATGTTTGGAGGGAAAATGTAATTGTTACAGCATGAAAAAGGAGTCTTAGTCTTGTGCCATTAGTGATTCTGGTGGGTTGGTTGAATTGAGGTTTATCATCCCCACAACACTATTTAGGTAATTTTGGAGATGTTACTTCCAATTTTATAGGACTTTTACCTGACACTAAGATGCAAAATGACATGTAAAAGCCCTGCCGCCAAACGAAACCAATAGGGCTTCTATGTACTGAATTGGGCAGTCTGACATGCTCTACTTTACCTGGGCAAATTTGCGATCATAAAACGAAAAATCGGGTATATTGTTTTTGTGTCAGAGTCAAGTGTCTGTCAGTCCATGGATCTGTATGTGTGTGTGTATGTACGTCCTGTCACGTTTCTATGGTTTATTTGTTTGTTTTTGAGTTTAACGTCCCAGTCAACACAATTTTAGGTCATTTTTGAGCCGGTCAGTTTACCTATCCACACTTTTCCTGGGCAGGCTTATACGTAAGCGGTTAACCAGTACAGTGCACATTCTTTCGCCAGAAACTGACAACTGCCCTTCTTGAATCAGCAGAAGGGAGAAGAATGACCGTAGAAAAGATTTCATGATCAATCTCCACGAAAGAATGTTGCCAACCCCGGCAGGTATCGAACCCGCGTCTTCCTGACCACCAGTCAGACGCGCATCCGACTGAGCTACCGGGGCCGACACACGTTTCTATGGAATGGATCTCCTCTGAAACCAGTTAAGGTACACTTTTCAAACTTTGCCTGTGGATAGTACATGTGATATAGATGGCACTGAGCTACTTCAAATTCTGGTGTGGCCTTGACCTCAACATTACCCCAAGGTCAAAGGTCAAAAAGTATGATTTTGCCATATCTTCTAAACTATTGGAGTTACACTTCTGAAACTTTGGTTATTGGATGGCCCTTGGAATATGGATTGAATTTGGCTACTTTTGGTGTGACCTTGACCTCAACATGACCCCAAGGTTAAAGGACAAAAAGTATGACTTTGCCATATCTCCTAAACTATTGCAGTTACACTTCTGAAACTTTGCTTATTGGATGGCCCTGGGAATATAGAATATATTGGGCTACTTTTGTTGGGACCTTGACCTCAACATGATCCCAAGGTCAAAGGTAAAAAATTATGACTTTGTCATATCTCCTAAACTATTGGAGTTAACTTCTGAAACTTTGCTTATTGGATGGCCCTTGGAATATAGAATATATTGGGCTACTTTTGGTGTGACCTCGACCTCAACATGACCCCAAGGTCAAAGGTCCAAAAGTATGACTTTGCCATATCTTCCAAACTATTAGAGTTACACTTCTGAAACTTGGTTATTGGATTGCCGTTGGAATATAGAATAAATTGGGATACTTTCGGTGGACCTCCACATAACCCCAAGGTCAAAGGTCAAAAAGTATGACTTTGCCAAATCATCTTTACTATAAGAGTTACACTTTGGAAATTTTGCATATCAGTTAGAATGTTCTTTGCAACTTTTTTTTACTTACATGTAGTTTTGGCTGGCTAACACATAGTCATTAGTGTTATTCATAGAAAAAGCGGGTATTTGCGATGGTATTCCATTGACTGTGTAATCTAGTCAGGTTTTAAAAATGTTGCCAAAAAGCGGGTATTTGCGATGGTATTCCATTGACTGTGTAATCTAGTCAGGTTTTAAAAATGTTGCCAAAAACAGCAGGCGCTGTGAGTTTCGTAAAGCCAAATACCAACCAATGAAAAATGATGTTACATGATGATGTCAGGTTACCAACAGTATGTCGAACAATATACTATTGCAACTTTTTGACATTATCCAATCAGATGTCACGTTTCATATGCAAGTGAACTAGAATCTTTCTTATGGTCACCTTGAAATTGTTCTTATGTGTGAATCTTCATTGGAATTGAGGTTGAGGATGGAATATTTATAAAACACAGGAGTTGAGGTAGTCCCACCCACTTCCCAGATTGTTTTTCTGGTGGTCCTTCTCATTTTAGTTGCCTTTATTTTAACCATTATCTTGCTGAATATTCATTTAAGCCACTCCCATTTCTATCTATCAACCAATTAAATGACAGTCGAACTTCAATGGCTCGAACCCCTTTGCGACCTCGAAAATCTGTTCGAGACAGGGGTAGTTTGAGCCACCGAGGGTTACTGCCAGGAGGCATAAGAGATATTTTAAAACATCTTTTCGGTGTTCTGTAATGAAAATATATGCTGTGTGTACTCATTAGAATCGCCTCATCGAGGCGATTCTAATGAGTACACACAGCATACATTTGCAAGATAAAAGACTAAAATCTCCTTAATTACCCCCACTTTTTCTTATGTAGAGGATTTCGCTAGGGGCTTAAGATGGGTTCGACACATCCATGGTAAACGAGCCATCGGTGTTCGAGCCATCGAAGTTCTACTGTACTTGATGTAATTTAGTGCTACAAATTCATAAACTGAATGTCGAACAGTGTAGACCCTGATCAGATGGCTTCTTCAGACTGGTTCTTCAGAAGCCATCTGATCTGGATCTACACTGTTTGCAAAGATAGGGGTTGTCGTGAACAGCAAGTTAAGGGTTAATTAATTGTTGGCATGTTGAGTACCACAAAAATTTGGACATCTTCAGGGCTTACTATAATTCTCCTTAAAGAACAACTTTGTTTCACAATCAAACAAGGAGTCCAAAAGATAGAAGACAGAATTGCAAACACTGTAGACCCTGATCAGACTGCTCCCTGATCAGGGCGCACTGTTTGTGGAGCACTGTGGTGCAGTGGTAAAGCATTGGATTTGAGATCGAGAGGTAGCCGGTTCGATCCTTGCAAGCGCCATGTGTTGTTTCCTTGAGCAAGAAATTTTATCCACATTGCTAAGTTCTGGTTCCTACCCAGGAAAAGAGGGCCATATGGAAGATTTGTACCAGTACTAAATGTGTTACCCTCTATAAATAAGGTTGATTATTATTTTTATTATTATTATTTGCTTAGGCCTATCTGTCCCAACAGGTGTGCAGACATTTGCTCACATCATTATAAATATAGAAAATATAAATAAAAGACTTTCAAAATATTAAAAATAAAATAATGAAAACTAGAATCGCGCAGTTGATGGCACGCCATCACATATCCCCACGCTTTTTAAAGATACGCCACTATATAAGTTCTCAATTGCAACTCCCACCCAATCTTAAGATCAAAATTCCGAAAGTGTCATGCACTCCTCAGACCAAAGACCTATCAGTTCTCGAAGTTTCATGTTTCTATCTGAAACGGCGTAGGAGTTATCCGGTAATCGTTAAAAAGGGGGTTATGGGGGTGAAAATCGTAGTTTTTGACCTCTGGTGACCTCAAACCTGACCCTAGGGGTCAAATTTTGATTGTTCTGTATTCTACTCATTATGCTGTTCGATTTGATATGTCACTCGACCAGGTTCTGAAAACTTTAATTTATACCCCCGGGGCACCCCACCCCCTGGCCTGGCCCCTAGGGGTAGGATCAAAATTCTGAAAGTGTCATGCACTCCTCAGACCAAAGACCTATCAGTTCCCAAAGTTTCATGTTTCTATCTGAAACGGCGTAGGAGGAGTTATCCGGTAATCGTTAAAAAGGGGGTTATGGGGGTGAAAATCCAAGTTTTTGACCTCTGGTGACCCCAAACCTGACCCTAGGGGTCAAATTTTGATTGTTATGTATTCTACTCATTATGCTGTTCGATTTGATATGTCACACGACCAGGTTCTGAAAACTTCAATTTTTTACCCCCGGGGCACCCCACCCCCTGGCCTGGCCCCTAGGGGTAGGATCAAAATTCTGAAAGTGTCATGCACTCCTCAAACCAAAGACCTATCAGTTCCCAAAGTTTCATGTTTCTATCTGAAACGGCGTAGGAGGAGTTATCCGGTAATCGTTAAAAAGGGGGTTATGGGGGTGAAAATCCAAGTTTTTGACCTCTGGTGACCTCAAACCTGACCCTAGTGGTCAAATTTTGATTGTTATGTATTCTACTCATTATGCCGTTTGATTTAATATGTCACACGACCAGGTTCTGAAAACTTTGATTTTTTACCCCAGGGGCACCCCACCCCCTGGCCTGGCCCCTAGGGGTAGGATAAAAATTCCGAAAGTGTCATGCACTCCTCAGACCAAAGACCTATCAGTTCCCAAAGTTTTAAGTTTCTAGCTGTAAAAGTGTGGGAGGAGTTGTCCGGTAAGACGGACGGACGGACGACGGAGACAATTACAATATCCCCACTTTTTAGCTCACCTGACCGAAGGTCATGGTGAGCTTTTGTGACCGTAAGATGTCCGGCGTCGTCGTGCGTCGTCCGTCGTCCGTCGTGCGTAAACTTTTTCTTGTGAACAAACTAGAGGCCACAGTTTTGGTCCAATCATCATCAAACTTGCTCAGAATGATCATCATGACAATATCTCGGTCAAGTTCGAATATGGGTCATGTCGGGTGAAAAAGTAGGTCAGTAGGTCAAATCATAGAAAAACCTTGTGAACACTCTAGAGGGCACAGTTTTGGTCCAATCATCATCAAACTTGCTCAGAATAATTATCATGACAATATCTCGGTCAGGTTCGAATATGGATCATGTAGGGTCAAAAAGTAGGTCAGTAGGTCAAACCATAGATAGTCCTTGTGAACACTCTAGAGGGCACAGTTATGGTTCAATTATCATCAAACTTGCTCAGAATGATCATTGTGACAATATCTCGGTCAAGTTTGAATATGGGTCATGTCGGGTCAAAAAGTAGGTCAGTAGGTCAATTCATAGAAAAACCTTGTGAACACTCTAGAGGGCACAGTTATGGTCCAATCATCATCAAACTTGCTCAGAATAATCATCCTGACAATATCTCAGTCAAGTTTGAATATGGGTCATGTCGGGTCAAAAAGTAGGTCAGTAGGTCAAATCATAGAAAAACCTTGTGAACACCCTAGGGGCCACAATTTTGGTCCAATCTTAATCAAACTTGCTCAGAATGATCATCATGACAATATCTCGGTCAAGTTTGAATATGGGTCAAATGGTTCCGGTCCGTTGCACATCTAGGTCACAGGAGCCAAAAACAGATTTTTTTCACCAAAAACTTAAAAAATCTTCTTCTCTGAAACCACAAGGCCCAGGTCTTTGTTATTTGGTATGAAGCTTCATCTAGTGGACCCCTACCAAGATTGTTCAAATTATAGTGCTGGGGCCAAAAATGCCCCCGCACGGGGGCCCTTTGGTTTTACATAGGCTTATATAGGGAAAATCTTTAAAAATCTTCTTCTCTGAAACCACAAGGCCCAGGACTTTGATATTTGGTATGAAGCTTCATCTAGTGGACCCCTACCAAGATTGTTCAAATTTGAGTGCTGGGACGAAAAATGCCCCCGCCACGGGGCCCTTTGGTTTTACATTGGCTTATATAGGGAAAATCTTTAAAAATCTTCTTCTCTGAAACCACAAGGCCCAGGTCTTTGATATTTGGTATGAAGCTTCATCTAGTGGACCCCTACCAAGATTGTTCAAATTATAGTGCTGGGGCCAAAAATGCCCCCGCCCCAGGGCCCTTTGGTTTTACATAGGCTTATATAGGGAAAATCTTCAAAAATCTTCTACTCTGAAACCACAAGGCCCAGGACTTTGATATTTGGTATGAAGCTTCATCTAGTGGACCCCTACCAAGATTGTTCAAATTATAGTGCTGGGACAAAAAATGCCCCCGCCACGGGGCCCTTTGGTTTTACATTGGCTTATATAGGGAAAATCTTTAAAAATCTTCTTCTCTGAAACCACAAGGCCCAGGTCTTTGATATTTGGTATGAAGCTTCATCTAGTTGACCCCTACCAAGATTGTTCAAATTACAGTGCTGGGGCCAAAAATGCCCCCGCCCCGGGGCCCTTTGGTTTTACATAGGCTTATATAGGGAAAATCTTAAAAAATCTTCTTCTCTGAAACCACAAGGCCCAGGTCTTTGATATTTGGTATGAAGCTTCATCTAGTGGACCCCTACCAAGATTGTTCAAATTTTAGTGCTGGGACAAAAAATGCCCCCGCCACGGGGCCCTTTGGTTTTACATGGGCTTATATAGGGAAAATCTTTAAAAATTTTCTTTTCTGAAACCACAAGGCCCAGGACTTTGATATTTGGTATGAAGCTTCATCTAGTGGACCCCTACCAAGATTGTTCAAATTTTAGTGCTGGGACAAAAATGCCCCCGCCACGGGGCCCTTTGCTTTTACATTGGCTTATATAGGGAAAATTTTTAAAAATCTTCTTCTCTGAAACCACAAGGCCCAGGTCTTATATATTTGGTATGAAGCTTCATCTAGTGGACCCCTACCAAGATTGTTCAAATTATAGTGCTGGGGCCAAAAATGCCCCCGCCACGGGGCCCTTTGGTTTTACATAGGCTTATATAGGGAAAATCTTTAAAAATTTTCTTCTCTAAAACCACAAGGCCCAGGACTTTGATATTTGGTATGAAGCTTCATCTAGTGGACCCCTACCAAGATTGTTCCAATTTTAGTGCTGAGGCCAAAAATGCCCCTGCCCCGGGGCCCTTTGGTTTTACATAGGCTTATATAGGGAAAATCTTTAAAAATCTTCTTCTCTGAAACCACAAGGCCCAGGACTTTGATATTTGGTATGAAGCTTCGTCTAGTGGACCCCTACCAAGATTGTTCAAATTATAGTGCTGGGACAAAAAATCCCCCCCTGCCACGGGGCCCTTTGGTTTTACATAGGCTTATATAGGGAAAATCTTTAAAAATCTTCTTCTCTGAAACCACAAGGCCCAGAACTTTGATATTTGGTATGAAGCTTCATCTAGTGGACCCCTACCAAGATTGTTCAAACTATAGTGCTGGGGCAAAAAATGCCCCTGTCCCGGGGCCCTTTGATTTTACATAGGCTTATATAGGCAAAATCTTTAAAAATCTTCTTCTCTGAAACCGCTAGGCCCAGGTCTTTGATATTTGATGTGTAGCTTCATCTAGTGGACCTTTGACAAGATTGTTCAAATTTTAGCCTTTGTTGATGTTTGGTATGAAGCTTCACCTTTAAGACCTCCCTCAACATTATGTACATTAAAGCCCTGGGGCCAATAATGGCCCTCTCTGAGGCCCACTTGTTACACTATGGATCAGGTGAGCGATCCAGGGCCATCATGGCCCTCTTGTTCTTTGAAAAGCGTGGGCATAAAAAGTGTTGTGAGCAATGTTCGATTTTCCATTACGGTTATGGGCAGTTGTCTTGTGAACAATTGTCTTGTGAGCAAATGTCATGGAATCGTCCCCATACTTAAAGGTCCAGTACGTTAACTCTTATCCTGCTTTTAATGACAATCCTTTTCTGTGCAAACAGTGTAGATCCAGATCGGATTGCTTCTGAAGAAGCCATCTGATCAGAATCTACACCATTTAACATGCAGTTTTTGAATTTGTAGGAATAAATTACATCAAGTAATCTGATTGGTTCAAAGTCAGAAATGGGTGTGGCTAAACTGAATATTCAGCAAGAGAAGGGTTAATAGTGTTTGGAGATCAGTTGTAAAGTAGATCAGGTCACAAACACGTAGCATGAGTGATCTGTCTACTTTCAACTGAGCAACAAACAGTGAAATATTTACTCAATTCACATACAAGAGCCGATATATTTCAATTCTAATGCACTTGACCCATTTAGTACCGGAAACCCCAAAATGGGTACCAGGGCAAACAGTGCAGGCCCAGATCAGGCACCGCAGAACGCGGCGTCTGATCAGGGCCTACACTGTTTGCGAAAAGTTTAGCCATTTTCTAAATAAATTTTGAAGAAAAAACAACTGGACACCCCTAAATTTTGAAATGGACTGGTATACATAAGGAGGAAGATTCCATTTGGTACAAAAAGGGTTAAAATCAACAATAACTTTGTTGTTTTTCCTTTAGATTTTATCAAACTCTTTCCATTCTTGAAATTGATCGATCCCGGGCTTCTCCAGACTTTCGGATGAGTCTTTAAACCAAGGTCCCGTCTCTGTATGACCTTAGCTGTTGGTGGAACGTAAAACTAAAACTCACTCACTCCATTCTTGAAAGGAATTCCACCAAAAATATTTAGGTTTCCAATGGAAAAGTCTAGTTATTAACCCTTTTTGTACCAAATGAAAGCTTCCTGCTTAGATTTAGCAGGAGTCCACTTCAAATTTTAGGGGTGTCAGGTTGTGTTTACTTCAAAATTTATTTGAAAAATGGCTGCTTTTTTAGCAAACAGTGGAGGCCCTGATCAGATGCCGCGTTCTGCAGTGTCTGATCTGGGCCTGCACTGTTTGCCATGGTACCCGTTTAGGGGTTTCCAGTCTGAAATGGGTTATAATGATGTACATCGGCTGGCAGGCAGGCATCAACAATTAGTTTCCGGAGCATAACTCCGCAACCATTTGAAATACTAGTGCAGTCTGTCACATACAAGAATGACAACTCTGCTTGTCTTCCTTTTGGAATTGTCTCCCCTGATCCATATTTTTACATCATTTTCGTTTCCGGAGCATAAATGCTCAACCCTTTGAAATATTTAAATGATAACTTGGTAGGATTATAGAACAGATCAGTGTGGAGTTTCACATTCAAGAATGACAACTCTGCTTGTCTTCCTTTTCGAATTATCTCCCCTGAATCCTATTTTTACTTCATTTTCGTTTCCGGAGCATAACTTCTCGACCGTTTAAATTATTTTAACATACTTGGTAGGATTATAGAACAGGCCAGTGCAGAGTGTAATATACAAGAATGTCTTCCTTTTTGGAATTAACTCCCCTGATCCATATTTTTACTTCATTTTTGTTTCCGGAGCATTATAATGCTGGAAAGCCTGGTTTTCGTGGACTTTCCACTTTTCTTGTTAATGTTTTTTTTTCTTGTGAATTTAGGTTTAACATCCCCATCAACACTATTTTGGTCATTTTACCAATCAAATTACTTCATCATTCATTATAATTCATTATAATTCACTAACTGAATAACAAACAGTATAGATCCTGATCAGATGGCTTCTTCAGAAGCCATCTGATATGGATCTACACTGTTTGTTAAGGTAGGGGTTGTCGTGAACAGCAGGAGAGGTTTAAGGAGGTTTTACTTGTTTTATTTTGTTTATCTTGAAAAAAGTATTTTTTGTGTACTTATTTAAGGTGGCTCTAATGAGTATGCACAACAAACCTTTATTTGATAGAATACAGAAATATTACCACCTGATCTGTAGCTATAATTAACCCTGAGAAAAACTACATCTGAAAATGTTGTCTGCTTAGGTTGTCAGCTGAATTTTTTTTGAAAACTTTTTGAAAATATTTTTGCATACAGGCAAACAGTGTGGGCCCAGATCAGACTGCTCCTACAGGAGCAGTCTGATCAGGATCCACACTGTTTGCAAAAATTACTTTTGAGGTAAATGGCAGACGGCAAAGCAGATGACAATTGTCGTGATTTGCATTTTAGGGGTTAATCCTTGATGGCTAGAAGTACCCATATCTTAAACAAATATTGTTCCACAAACCCCAAAATGGGCACCCTGGTTAACAGTGTAGGCCCAGATCCGATGCCGCAGAACTCGGACAGTGTAGGCCCATATCAGATGCCACAGAACGCGGCTTCTGATCAAGGCCTACATTATTTGCGAAAAATTCAGCTATTTTCCGAATAAATTTTAACACAACCTGTCACTTATAAATTTTGAAATGGACACTGCCATATATAAGGAGGAAGATTCCATTTGGTACAAAGAGGGTTAACCCAGTTTGAAGGCGGGAAACCCCTATAGGGGTACTAAGGCAAACAGTTCAGGCCCAGATCAGATGCCGCAGAACGCGGCCTCTAATCAGGCAGGGCCTGATCTATATGCTTACAGAATTTTACATCAGAAATAGAATAAGAGCGGAAAAAAGGTCTATCACCCCTTATATGACAAATGGGCTTGTCCAATATAGAGCAATGGAAGAGTCCACTAGTTTACAATGGGTTAAACAAATTTTCATGGATCTAAAGGTGTTTGAGCCAGTGAAGTTCATCTATAATTCCTTAGCATGCTTTGAGTTTGAAGTTCTGTTTAGTATTAACTCTTATCCTGCTGCTAGACAACCCTTTTCTTTGCAAACAGTGTAGATCCAGATCAGATGGCTTCTGAAGAAGCCATCTGATCAGGATATACACTGTTTGACATTCAATTTATGAATTTGTAGGAATAAATTACATCAAGTAATCTGATTGGTTCAAAGTCAGAAATGGGTGTGGCTAAACTGAATATTCAGCAAGATAAGGGGTTAAAGGTTAGTCTGATTTATAAGGAATGGCATATTTTGAAAGCTGCCAAGCTGTGGTTTTCTTTATATTTCAGACAAACTGATGAGTCAAGCAACACAGTTTGTAGCAAGCATATTTGGAGAAAACGCTGCCTCAGTGACTGAGAGTTCCACACTTGGTCAACAAGATTTTGTGCCACTTGATTTGGCTGCATCAAAAATAAAGCAAGAAGCAGATGCTTTGGCTCTTAGCAATGCTCTGTTTGAGTATAAAGCCCCTCATTTATTCCCTCTTTATTTGCCACATACAGCAGAAATGTCCAGATTGAGTTCTAGAACAAATACAGAAACAACAGTTGTGACTGACAGCCGGTGGAAGTGTGATGACTGTGGAAAGTGTTTGCAAACCAAATATGCACTCGAAATGCATCGTAGAACACATACTGGTGAGAAACCTTATGGTTGTGATGTCTGTGGAATGAGGTTTAATGTGAAAGGAAATTTAAAGAGGCATTATCTTACACATATAAATCTGTGACAGGAGATGTGAAAGGAAATGTGAAGAGGCATTATCTGACATATATAGATCTGTAATATGAATGTGAAAGGAAATGTGGAAGCATTATCTTATACATATTAAGGTGTAATATGAGATGTGAAAGGAAATGTGAAGAGGCATTATCTTACACATATAAATCTGTGACAGGAGATGTGAAAGGAAATGTGGAGGCATTATCTTATACATATTAATCTGTAATATGAGATGTGAGAGTAAACATGAAGGCATCATCTAACACGTAGGTCTGTAACGAGATGTGAAAGGAAAGGTGGAGTCATTATCTTACAAATATAAATCTTTAAGTGAACCTGAAGAGGTATTACCTAACACATAGATCTGTAACACGAGATGTGAAAGGAAATATGCAGGCATTATCTTATACAGTCAAACCTCGATAATTCGAAGTGAAAGGGACCGCCAGATTGTCTTCGAATTATCGGGAGTTCGAATTTTCGAAATCGGTAGTTTTCGGAAATGTTCGGAAGGTTTCGCTCGTTTGACTGCATTTTGTCCATAGGTTTCTATAAGAGCAAAGGACCTCATCTAAAAGGAAACAAAACAACATGAACCATCTAACATCCCGTAACAATTTTGTAATGTAAAACCATAAATCTCTAACAGACGAACTATTGTACCAGTAAAAAGGCGAGACAGAAATAGCTCACGGGAGTATTCAGCAAAGATCTAGATTAGAATGTAATAAGCATACTGTTGAAGTCTGTGCTGGCAAGCCACATGTTTCTTGTCACTCATGTACTAGATTTTTATTTTCTGTTTTCACTTTCAACTGTCATTGAAATTCTCTCAAAATCGTCTACTTTCAGTTTCCCCAAAGTCCCATATGCTCTAATGCTTTGAACAGAAGGTCTCGGATTAAAGTCGCTTTATTTATAAAACATCAAACAGGATAATCTTCTTAACGATGCTGATAACCAATTACCGTTATATCAATTAAGAAGCTCAGGATTAACTAGGTGTCAATTACATGTATACACAATAATATAATTATACCCCCGACATACGAAGTATGTCAGGGGGTATATAGTTTTCGTCTTTCCGTCCGTTCATCCGTTTGTTAGTTCGTTCGTTCGTTCGTTCGTTCGTACTTCCGTCCGTCCCACCGTTCGTCAACCTTTACGTCAAAGTTTTGCGTTAAACCTTTTTGATGGCTCATATCTCTGTAACCACATATTAAATTCTCTTCATATTTGCTAAAGGATATCTCTATAGCATTACCTTTCATATGGAATATCTAAGCCCCTGGGTCAAGCCCCTGGGTGGGTTGTCTGTCTGTCCGTCTGTCTGTTCATCTACTTTTATGTCAAAGTTTTGTGTTAAACCTTTTTGATTGCTCATATCTCTGTAACCACATGTTAGATTCTCTTCATATTTGGTAAAGAATATGTCTATAGCATTACCTTTCATATGGAATATCTAAGCCCCTGGGTCAAGCCCCTGGGTGGGCTGTCCATCCGTCCGTCTGTCAACTTTTACGTCAAAGTTTTGTGTTAAACCTTTTTTATTGCTAATATCTCTTGTCACCACATGTTGGATTCTCCTCATAATTGGAACATGATATCTCTATAGCATTACCTTTCATATGGAATATCTAAGCCCCTTTGTCAAGAACCTAGTTGGGCTGTCGGTCCGTTTGTCAACTTTTACGTCAAAGTTTTGTGTTAAACCTTTTTGATTGCTCATATCTCTGTCACCAAATGTTTGATTCTCTTCATATTTGGTACAGGATATCTCTATAGCATTACCTTTCATTTGGAATATCTAAACTCGCGGGTCAAGCCCCTGGTTGGGCTGTCCACCCATCAGTTAAACATGTGTTAAGCATGTGTTAAACCTTTTTGATTGCTCATATCTCTGTAACTACATGTTAGATTATTTTCATATTTGGGTAAATGATATCTCTATAGCATAACCTTTCATATGGAATATCTAAGCCCCTGGCTGAAGCCCCTGGGTGGGCTGGGCTGTCTGTCAGTTTGTCAACTTTTTTGTCGAAGTTTTGTGTTAAACCTTTTTGATTGCTTATATCTCTGTAACCTCATGTTAGATTCTCCTCATATTTGGTACAGAATATAGCTATAGTTATCCCCACGTTTTTCAACGAAAAGTGGGGATATTGTTATCGCCTCCGTCCATCCGTCCGTCTGTCTGTCCGTCTGTCTGTCTGTCCGGCTATCTCCTCCTAAACCGTTAGCCGGAATTCAACCAAATTTGGTATGCGAGTTGCTTACATGAATGGCTTGCGCTAGAGCACATTTTTTTTTGTCCCCGCCCCCAGGGGCCCTGGGGAGGGGTCAAAAGGTCAAATTTTGACCTACTGTGGAGAAAACGTGGGGATTTGTGATGGCTTGCCATCGACTGCGCGCTCTAGTATTAACTTTCATATGGAATATCTAAGCTCCTGTGTCAAGCCCCTGGGTGGGGCTAGGGGTCAATAATAAGGATTTTCACATTTTGATCACGTCCACGTTTTGTGTTAACTGTTTTGGTTTAAACAATATTTATACGGCTCGATATGAGTGAAATAATCTTGAAAGGGCCGTAAAACCCAAACCCATAAACAATATTTATTAGAATAAATTCACATGTATACATCGCATGATAGTATATGGTACAGGATTTGATAACTGTTTTCATTATACTCCTTGCATACAAAGTATATCAAAGGTTATAGTTTTTGTCTTTCCATCTGTTCATTATTAGTTAGTTTGTTGTTTCTTTATCCTGTGACCCTCGTCAGATTTGTCAGTTTATACATGTATATTGGTCCTTGTGATCTTAGAAACAACAGCAACTAGAACTGTTAAATTTTGCATAATATTTTCTCTTGAAATGCAGACAATAATAAATACAAGTAATAATAAAAAATGCATTGCTTTATTATGTCATTATACAGCTACTTTAATTCAGCAAATGTTCTATGACAGCCTATTCTATGTTTGTTGTTTTTTTTTTTGTTTTTTTTTGGTTTGGGTTTTACGGCCCTTTCAAGATTATTTCATTCATATCGTGCCGATCGTTAATCATAGGTGGGCGAAAACCGGAATACCCGGAGAAAAACCACCTGACCTTCCGTTGCAGAACTCGGCGTCTCACACGTGACCCGAGCGAGGCTCGAACCCACGGCGGTGAGAGACCTAATGGCTAAGAGTCAGCTCTCTTATCCATTAGGCGACGGAGGCCTGTTGTTGTTTCCAGTTGAAATTGTTCCAAATTGCAACAAACTTTGAATTTTTATTATTTAACAAAGACAAGCAGTTTCATCTTTGGATATGATAAATTATACTATATTTGTTGAAATTCAATAGTTATTCTCAGTGGACTAAATGGAAAGTTTATATGGGAAGGTTCAATGCTACAAACAGATTTTCATTTTCACTAAAAGGGGATGGCACTGGTCGGGGGTATACGTGCCCCACTGGGCACTTTCTCTAGTTTACCTGTGAAATCAATCGGGTGTGAACAAGCTCAAAGAAAACATGCTCTTCAAGCGTGAATAATGTGCTTGACAAATTTTGATTTGGAATTTGATTTGTTTGTTTGTTTTGGAGTTTTACGGCCCAGTCAACACTATTAAGGTCATTTTTGAGCCGGTCAGTTTACCTATCAACACTTTCCTGGGCAGGCTTATACGTAAGCGGTTAACCAGTACAGTGCACATTCTTTCGCCAGAAACTGACAACTGCCCTTCTTGAATCAGCGGAAGGGAGAGAATGACCGTAGAAATATTTCGAATTTGAAGATGGATTTTAATAGGAATTTCTTTGATCGGGACCGACAGTTATATTCGAAAAATCGAATTTTTCGAATAATCGAAATTCGAAAAATCGGTAATATTTTTACATAACATAATAGCAAAAAAGATCGGGACCAACGCACACTTTCGAAAAATCCGGTAGTTTCGAAAAATCGGCGTTCGAATCACCGAGATTCTACTGTACATATAAATCTATAATATGAGATGTGCGAGGAAATGTGGAGCGGCATTATTTGACACATATGTAACACAAGATTTGAAAGGAAATTAGGAGGCATAATCCCTGCCTTAATTCAAGAACTGTTCTTTAAATGCTCTTAAGAGTTCTTAATCTGTTCATGAAGGTTTTTAAGAACACTGTACTTGAACTATTCAAGAACACATTTTAGGAACAGTTCAAGAACTTTTTAAGAATGTGTGATATTCTTGAATTATTCTTATACTTTTCTTGAAAACTTAAAAGACTTTTATTGAACAACATGATGACTATGATGTTCTTGAATTGTTCTTAAATTTGTTCTTGTTTACTTCAAAGACGTTTCTTGAACAAAGTGTCTCGAAAGGCGTTTTTAAATTGTTCTTAAATTTGTTCTTGTTTATTTCAAATACATTCCTTGGACAAATTGTATTGACAGATGTTCTGAAACTGTTCTTAAATTTGTTATTGATTATTTCAAAGACTTTTCTTGAACTAGTGTTCTTAAAATGTTCTAAAACTTTTCTTGAGTTTTTTTTTCAAGAACACTTTATGAACAGTTTCCGAACTTTGTCACATGATTGAAGTTACATGATTGATGATGCCATTCAGATCTCAGCTTTCATTAGCCAGTTTTCCAACTTCCCTTTTCAAAATGGCTTCTACTTAGATTTATTGTTAAGGTAAGCAAAATGGTTTTGATTTTCAAATATTGTTATTATTTCTGATGATTGATCAGCCTTTTTTTGCCAAAGACTTCTTTCTGACAGTTTCCAAGATTTGTAGGTGTTTTTGTTGAATATGGTTGAGTAAATGTTTAAATCTACCGTCGTCCACATGGCAGCACCGTTTATCTGATGTGTGGCACAGGTATAATTTCTCCCTGCAGTACAAGATGAGCCCACCAAAGATGCAGAGTCTGATCAGAGCCTTTGCTGTGTCCTCATTGTGTAAAAAAAGTCTAATTTTCTTCATGTAGACAGCTAATTTAGCAAAGACACTGATCAGCATGGGCAGTGTCAAGGCTTATCTGAGTCTGGGCTGGACACACATGCCATTTTTGTCAGTTTTGTCACATTTGTTAGCCCGTAAAATATAATGCCTGGTATAATAAAGTGAAATCAGTCCAACTCCACAGATGGATTCAACATGATTGGACAATGTCTGCAACTCTATCTTGCTGCATTTAGGAGTTAACTGCCATTGCCAAGGCTGAAACTCTTTGACTCATTTTACTGATTTGATTTATGAGATTGAACTTCACAAGTAGATTCAACACCATGGGACAATATGGCTTACATAAGAATGGCAACTCTACCTTGCTCAATTGATGAGTTATCTGCCCTTGCCAAACTTTGGTGTCCACTGTTCAGACCTACTTCTCATAAAAAGTATGCAATTGCATATATTGATTAAGAGCAGTTCTTGAACAGTTCTTGAGCAGTTCAAAATGTGAAGAATAGTTCAAGAACACCTGTTCTCAGAGTGGTTGAAACATGTTCTTGAAGTATGCAAGAAATATAATGTTCTGCAACAGAGCTTGATCAGTTGAAGAACTAATGTTTCTCTTTAACTGTTCAAAAATGTACATGAGCTGCTCTTGAAGTGTTCAAGAACAGTCCAAGAATATTTTAAGAAATGTTAAATGGTACAAATTTTAAGAACATGTGTTCTTGAATTTTTAAGAGCATTGTATTCTTGAAAAGTTCTTAAAGACTGTTCTTGAATAGTTCAAGAACAAAAGTCAAGAACTGTTCTTGAACTGTATGAGAACTTCATTCTTGAACTGTTATAGAATATTTTTCATGAATTGTTCATAAAAAATGTCCCATTTAACATTTCTTAAAATGTTCTTTAACTGTTATTGAACATTTTAAGAGCAATTCATGTCCAGTTCTTGAACTTTGTTCTTGAACTGTGAAAGAACTTTTCTTGAATTGTTCTTAAAATTTCGCTGGGGTTAATGTCTTACAAATATTAAACTGTTACATGAGATGTGAAAGGATATTTGATGAAGAAGCATTATTTTATAAATCTGTAATATGAGATGTGAAAAGAAGTATGTAGAGGCATTGTCTTACACATCTATATGAATCTGTTAGATGAGATATGTGAATGGAAATGTGAAAGAGACATTCTTGCACATCAGACGAGGAAATCCGTGATTTTACCCTGGGATAGAAATTTATGTTCTGACCCTGGTGTTTTTTGACCCCAAATCGAATATAATCGCGTGCTTGATAAATGCACTGGTTGATTACAACCTCATGCGCGGCTGCGTCATGCGTGACGTCACTAAACATCCCTGTTGTGTTATCACAAAATGGCAGACGTTGGTAACCCAAGTGACAGCAGCATTAAAAATTCGCATTAGAAATGGAAGGTATGCAAGAAAAAGAATACTATATGGGTGTGAGGGGTGGATACATAAATCCGTCACTCGGGATCACTGTCCGGCATCACTCTGCAAGCCTCGTGATGCCGGACAGTGACCCTCGGGACGGATTTTTCTATCCACCCCTCACACTCATATAAGATTCTTTTATTATGTAACACATATGGTCCTGTAACATGATCAAATATGAAAGGAAATGTAAAGAGACATTATTATCACATTTGAACCTTTAGCATATTATATCGTAACTGCATATACTCCAACATATAAATCTAGGATTAAATGTGAAATGTACCATAATGATTCCAAGTATTGGGACAGACAGGCCAAAGCAAACAGTGCAGACCCAGATCAGACTGCTCATGAAGGAGCAGTCTGATCAGGGTCTACACTGTTTGCCATTTCATCTGCACTTTTTGGACTGTTCCTGTGAGAGTGGAGTGGTCCCCACTGCAAAGAAGGAAACTAGGTTAGCTAATAATTAGTGTTGTGCATGTCCTAGACAGATACACGTTTTGCTGTTTCTTCTTCATATTTCTGCTCTAAACATAGATTGTGGGTACTCCTTAGAACTGCTGGCCTCCGACCATCGGGGCTTGTAGAAATATATGGGCTGCATGATGCTTCCACGCAGAGCTGAAACCAACCCGCAAACGAGTACTGTTAAACAGCTTAGAGGATCTAAGCCTGCCCATGCAAAGCGGTGCGAGTGGGTCCGTCCATGCTTATGAACCCTATTGGTTTCATTGGGCGACAGGGCTTGAGATGTCATTTCATCTCAATGTCGGGTAAAAGTCCCACAAAATTGGAGGCAATGTCCCCAAAATAACCTGGGGATGTTAAACCTCAAATCAAACAAAACAAATCCTTAGAACCGCCTCATGGAGGTGGTTCTAACGAGTACCCACCATCTATGTTGGTGAGCAGAAATAAGAAAAAATAATGTATACCCATGTAAACCCCAGTTTTAATGTGGGGTTTGAGATGGTCAATATTATATAAGCATGTATTCGTGATGTTTTGGTTTGGTCATTACTAGTTTTCCCACATACCCATGCAGCCCTATCCATTTCCGCTGTCCCAGGAGAGAGCTCCTTTGTCCCAGGAGAGAGAGCACCCAATTTAAATTTTACTTCCTAGGATAGAGTTACAGAAATGATAAACAAATTTGCTTGGTCAAGTAGCTCATCATAACCAATCAGATTAGACTGGCACCCACACAGTAAATAGCATATACTTATAGCAGAAGCTAGATGCTCTTATCTGATGTGCTCTTGGCTTTGTCCATACCATAAGGACAATGTACTGTTTTGCTGTAAATTTCACTTCTTTTATCCTACATGTTTTGTTTTGTGAAAAACTATCTTCAAGAAAATGTAGCTCTTTGATCAGGAGCTTATCTATCTATGGAGCTAGGAAAAGTTTTGTTTGTTTGATTGGAGGTTTAACATCCCCGTCAACACTGCAAAGGTAATTTTGGAGGCGTTGTTTCCAATTTTGTGGCACTTCTAACCGACATCTCAAGCCCTGCCGCTGAATGAAACCCATAGGGTTTATAAGTTGGTTGGTTGGTTGGTTGATTTGAGGTTTAACGTCCCCGTCAACACTGTAAAGGTCATTTTGGAGACGTTGCTTCCAATTTTGTGGGACTTTTACCCGACATTGAGATGAAATGACATCTCAAGCCCTGTCGCCCAATGAAACCAATAGGGTTTATTAGCATGGACGGTCCGCCTCGCACCGCGGTTCCTGGACAGGCTTAGATCCTCTAAGCGGTTTACCAGTACTAGTGTGCGGGCCGGATTCAGTTCTGCGTGGCAGCATCATGCAGCCCATATATTTCTTCAAGCCCCTATGGGCGGGGGCCGAGGGTTTATAAATATGGACGGTCCAACTCGCACCGCTTTGCCTGGGCAGGCTTAGATTCTCTAAGTGGTTTCCAGTACTTGTGTGGGGGACGTATTCAGCTCTGCATGCAAGCATCATGCAGCCCATATATTTCTTCAAGCCCCGATGGGCGAAGAGAGCACCCAATTTAAATTTTATCCCCCCCCCCGCCCATCGGGGCTTGAAGAAATAGATGGGTTGCACGATGCTTCCACGCAGAGCTGAGACTGACTGCACACAGTACTGGTAAACCGCTTAGAGGATCTAAGCCTGCCCGGGCAAAGCGGTGTGAGTCGGACTGTCCATGCTTATAAACCTTATTGGTTTCATTGGGCGACAGGGCTTGAGATGTCCTGTCATTTCAATGTCGGGTAAAAGTCCCACAAAATTGGAAGCAACATCTCCAAAATGACCTATACAGTGTTGACGGGGATGTCAAACCTCAAATCAAACCAAACTTCCTAGCATAGAGTTACAAAAATGATAAACAAATTTGCTTTGTCCATAAGGACAATGTACTGCTTTTGATGTCAATTTCACTTCCTTTAGCATGTTTAGCCTACATGTTTTGATTTGTGAAGAAATAAAGCTCTTTGATGCATGCATTATTTGTAACTGAATGAAGGTGAATAAACAAAGAATTTAAAGACATTGGCTGGTTTTGAAGTTTGAAAACCAAAATATGAGCCCCGCCAAGCGTATTTGTATCTTCGAGTATTCTGTCATGACAAATTTTAAATGCGCATGCCCAGCCATTCAGAGGGGCCAGGGATATGGCTTTCTGTCTGAAGGTTCCTCTTGATTCAGTGCTTGTATGAGCAAGCAGCGAAGGTTCTGGCGAGACTGCGCATCCGCGCAGTCTCGCCTGAACCTTCGCTGCTCGCATAGGCGATAAGTACCAAAATATCTTGACGGGGGCCCATATGATAGTAGAGAAATACAAGATACTGATGAATGAAACATTGAACATGAAACATAGCTCCAGATATGGCTGGTATTTTGTGATAATTTAGGGATAGTTTTCCTTATGTCTCTATATAAACCTATGTTGTGGGTATTCATTATAACCACCTCACTTAGGTGGTCCTAATGAATACCCACAACATAGGTTTTTATGGAGAATTGACAAAAACTATACTTCAATTATCACGAAATACCTACGTTATCTGGAGCTATGACGGATTACATTTTATAATATTTATGATTATGCCTCTTTATACCCGTCTTCATGACATTCTTTCATACAGATTCACTGTGATCATGAAATGTTTTCTGTGGTGATTCTCTCCCTTCTGCTGATGCAAGAAGGGCAGTTTTGATTTGTTTGATTTGAGGTTTAACGTCCCCGTCAACACTGTAAAGGTCATTTTGGAGACATTGCTTCCAATTTTGTGGGACTTTTACCCGACATTGAGATGAAATGACATCTCAAGCCCTGTGCCCAATGAAACCAATAGGGTTTATTAGCATGGACGTTCAGCCTCGCACCGCGGTTCATGGAAAGGCTTAGATCCTCTAAACTGTTTACCAGTACTAGTGTGCGGGCCGGATTCAGCTCTGCGTGGAAGCATCGTGCAGCCAATATATTTCTTCAAGCCCCTATGGGCGGGGGCGGGCAAGAAGGGCAGTTGTAAGTTTCTGGCGAAAGAATTTGCACTATACTTCTTAACAACTTATGTATAAGCCTGCCCATGAAGTGTGGCTAGCTAAACTGAGAGGCTCAAAAGACCTAAATAGTGTTGACCGCTCCAAATAAGCAAACAAACTAACCAGTCACCATGTAGATCTAACAAAAATTAGCTTCAATTCTAAGTGCATTTTAAACCTTATCTTGCTGATAATTCATTTAAGTCACACCCATTTTTGTCTACCAACCAATCAAATTACTCGATGTAATTTATTGCTACAAATTCATAAACTGAATGCCAAACAGTGTAGATCCTGATCAGATGGCTTCTTCAGAAGCCATCTGATCTGGATCTACACTGTTTGCAAAGATAGGGTTTGTCGTGAACAGCAAGGTATTTAGGGTTAATCTCAATTTGGTACAGTAAACATTTCCGTGTTATAATGATGACACATAATTGGGGATATTTATTGAATAAGCATTATATCATCTAATAATCCAAGAAACAATGTTGTGAACATTTTGTTAGAATTCAATTGACTTCGCAAGGCACTTCTAACAGACATCCACAATATTTGTTTCTTGGGAGTAATTAAGTGAAAATGTCCTTTATTACCACAGTTATATAGTTAGATTGACTAGGGGAAGCTATCGTTTGCACCTGCCTTGGAATGTTCTGCTAACAAAAAGGTAAACCAAGACACACAATTATGTGAATTCAACTATAACACAAAAAACACAATGTTGCGTACACGTGCAGAAAGCATGCGAAAGGCACTCTACCGAGTCTTCTGGTGGACTTGGCAAATTTGACAGACTACGGTCCTCCGTAGCCTAGTGGATAAGAGCGCCCATCTCTGTTTAACGATTGGCTCAATATGAGTGAAATAATCTTGACAGGGCCATAAACCTCCACCCCCTACCCCCACCAAAAAAAAAATGTATTCATACAGCCAGGCCTGAGCCAACAGTGATATGTACATGTACTGTTAAAACTGATCATTTCATTTGGAGAATATGCTAACAAAGCCAGTTGTGGGCATACCAAGTTGCCATATTTGCTGTAATATGCACACTTTTTCGAGACCTATAGCCGGCCTCGTTAGCTTAGTCGGATGCGCATCTGACTGGTGATCAGGAGGATGCTGGTTTGATACATGCGGGGATCAGCAACATTCTTTCGTGGAGATTCATCATGAAATCTTTACGGTCAGTCTCTCCCTTCCGCTGATTCAAGAAGGGCAGTTTTCAGTTTCTGGCCAAAGAATGTGCACTGTACTGGTTAACCACTTACCCAGGAAAGTGTGGATAGGTAAACTGACCGGCTCAAAAATTATCTAAAATAGTGTTGACTTGGCCGTTAAACTCCAATAAAAAGAAAATCTAGGCCTACAAAATGTATAGCTGATACCAATATGGAGTGCAACACTTTTTTATGCGTTAAATATTGCTAAAATGCATAATTATGCTGTTGTGATAAGAGACAAATTGCTGACATGTTTTGATTTCTAGTGCCAACTTTGGACATAATATTATTTGGTTCAACCAAGCATGTCCAAAGTTGGCATAAGGAGCAGTCTGCTGGGCCTGACCATGCGCTTAATAGGGATGTAACGATAGTCAGAAAATGACTATTGCGATAGTATTGACATTGCAAGAAGAACCATTGCGATACTATTACTATTGCTGACTACTATTGCAATACTATTGCGATACTATTGCCTGGAACATATTTTCTTGTTTGAGAAGGAAATAAAACCTATTCAAATCTTCAAACTGTTTTTAAGTATCTTTTATCTGCATAAAAGAAATAAACAGGATACTTTACACCGAGGGACAACTGTTGTAAACTCCTGTTTGCTTTTCTGTCTGCCCTACAAGAGGAAACAGCTCCCCACGAACATATTCTTTCCTGTAAGTGGAAATCCTCCCGGAAGAGCCGGGAGACTCATTTGAGTAGAAGTACATGTAGCCAAGTACGTTTACATGTATCAATTCACATTGAGAATGTGACATCAGTTTCTTTTTCAAAATAAATGTAAGCTCTCCACGAAGGCAATGAAATCTTTGCTTGTCTTCAAAATCACTTCAGACATGATAAATTGAATAAATACACCTCCGCCTCGTTATAAAACGGGACTTTGGGTCCAACAAAAAGGACCATGTAAGTTAACCGAATCGTGTTATAGACGCCGACCGTATTTGTCACGGATCAGTCTAGTCTACTATTACACTGTAAAAATATGCCTCCCGCACTACCGATAAGCCCACAATGTTCTGCGTGACAGGGTGTGAAAATAAGATCGAGTTATGTCTCCAATCTGCATTTATCCCTCGATCATAAAATTTAATCCACAATCAAATCGCGCCTAAGATGATTAGTTACATCTAACGGTAGATGTATGCACATTAATAAAAAAGAACTATTCTACTGTCTCGTGCATGGTTATGTTTTGGCGCCAAAATAGCAGACGCTTGGCGGGAAAAGGTCGAACGCTTTAACTTGTGTAAACACATATGTATGCTAGTGTTGGCTATTGACACGGATCGAGCTTCCGATGATAAGTCGGGAATTTTGCAGGACGCCGTTTTCTATCCACCTCTATCCACAACCGTTTAGCTATCGACAGAATATTTTTACAAACATTTTTTATGAAAGAAATAGGCCTAATTAAAATAGATAGTAGATAATTGAAAAAAAAATAAGTCAGCAATGCATACGATTCAGATTCAGAATTGTTGCTGTTGTCACGTCAAACGACATTCATACACCAGGACTTGTGATATTGGAAGTTAGACTTGAATCTTCTGACTGAAAATCTGAGGAAATTTTTAATATAAGTCTCAGTGTTTCGGTACACAACCGATCGCATGCATTTGTTAGACGAAACACCATTCCAAATCGGCCCCGCTCGACCGATGACGTCATCGGTAACGTGCCGAACATGCCTTACAACGTCATCCCCGACATTCTTGCATCAGCCAACTTATCTAATTTCCCATCATTTTCATTGTGTAATGATTTTTTCTAAACATCATTTGTATGATTCTTTTGTTTGGTAAAATGTTTTAAAATATTTTAGCAAAATAAATAAACAGAAAATCATACCACGTTTTATTTCTTTAATTGTTTTCTAGTGCGGTATTTCCCTGTGCATATTATGAATACACTGTGTCCAAGATTCAAAATTAATTCCTCGGCTGTATAAACATGTCTGGATGCCCAATTATAAACGTTCTTTGCAGGACGACACGTATTTCATTTCCTTTCATGTCTGTTTTTGGAGAAAAAAAAAGAATCCTCTAAAACATCAACCAGAACAATGTTTTGCATGTCTTGAAGCGGTAGTGACACGTGCGGACTTTCCATGCTTCATGTGCGAATGCGGGCGGCACCCTTTGATAATAAATACCACTGTGTAAACACGCATTAATTATCGCTTTTCTTATCACTGGCTTACAGACAGCTTGCAGATTAGCGTAATCAAAATATGCGTGTCGTCCGTGTCATTTATTTCGAAATCAATTAACATCAAAGTGCTGTTGAAATATGCTTCAGAAAGCCGCAAATTTACCAGTTCATTGAAGGAATATTCAGCGTATTGACTCTATACCGACATAATGCATACCAAAATAGGATGCATGAACACATTGAATCTGTATGCTACCGCCAAATCACGACTCGGCTGTAATCTTAATTGTCTTTATTTGGCGACAAACAGCTGTTGACTCCCACTGACACAGGAGATTATTGGATTATAATTAGGACAATATACAGTTTGACGCCTGGCCGGGTACAAGATGCAGGTGGTAATAAAGAATAAGAATGAAAACAACTTCGGGAATTATCTGAAAAACTTGTGATATAGAAAACTATCGAAACTATCGATAGTTCAAAACACTATCGTCGATAGTCATCGATGTTTAACTTTACCATCGATGCAGTACTATCGACCCAGTGCCTATCGCAATGCATCGATGGTCCGATGCATCGTTACACTCCTAGCGCTTAATAGAACTTGTCCAAAGTTGGCATAAGGAGCAGTCTGTTGGGCCTGACAATGAGCTTAATAGAACTTGTCCAAAGTTGGCATAAGGAGCAGTCTGTTGGGCCTGACAATGAGCTTAATAGAACTTATCCAAAGTTGGCATAAGGAGCAGTCTGTTGGGCCTGACCATGCTCTTAATAGAAGGGTCTAATGAAATGTCTAGGCACCCTGTGAATATAGTCCATGAACTTGGGTGTTTGTATGTTGCTGAATATCAGGTAGCATCTTAGTTTTCCTTACCCATGTGTTGGTGTGTTTGTTAGATTTGAGGTTTAATGCCCCCGTCAACAATATTTAGGTCATTTTGGAGATGTTGCTTCCAGTTTTGTCGGACTTTTACCTGACATTGAGATGAAATGACATCTCAATCCCTGCTGCCTAATGAAAGGTTTATATACATGGACGGGCCGACTCGCACCACTTTGCCTGGGCAGGCTTAGACCATCTAAGCAGTTTATCAGTACTCATGCATCGTCGGTTTCAGCCCAGCCCCAATGCTGACGTGATTTACCATTTTAACCCTAAGTACAGTAGAACACCGATGGCTCGTTCACCATGGATGTGTCCAACCTATTCTTGAGCCCCTAGCAAAATCCTCTACATAAGAAATAGTGGAGGATAATTATGGAGATTTTAGTCTTTTATCTTGCAAATGTATGCTGTGTGTGCTCATTAGAATCGCCTCGATTCTAATGAGTACACACAGCATACATTTTCATTATAGAACACCAAAAATGTGTTAAGTATCCCGTTATTCCTCCTGACAGTAACCTCAGTGGCTTGTACTACGCCTGTCTCGAGCAGATTTTCGAGGTCCCAAAGGTGTTTGAGCCATTGAAGTTCGACTGTATTTGGCTGCCTTGACTCCTTACCATTACATCTATATACGTTCTAAAATTTGTACAAGTACAATTTACTACCCGAGGATGTGTATAAAATTAGTTTAATTAGAGCAAACAGTGTCGACCCTGATGAGATACGGCATTCTGTGTCACGTCTGGGTCTACACTGTTTTCTATTAAGTTCTGTCTGTCTGAATAAATGGTAAATATTGTACTTGAAATTTTGATGTACAGTAAAATTCCTCTCTTAAGACCACCTTTGGAACTAGAAGCCTCCGTGGTGCAGTGGTTACGCTACTCGCCTTGTAAACCAGGGATCGCAGGATCGATCCCGGGCTTCTCCAGACTTTCGGATGAGTCTTTAAACCGAGGTTCCGTCTCCGTATGACCTTAGCTGTTGGTGGGATGTAAAACTAAAACTCACTCACTCACCTTTGGAACTGTTCAAAAGTGGTCTATAAGACCACTTTGAACAGTCCTAAATGTGGTCTCTGACAACAGGACACTGTATGTAGATTTGTTTGTTTGAATTGGAGGTAAACAGCCCATTTGATACTATTTAGGTCATTTTTGATCCAGTCAGTTTACCTATCCACACTTTTCCTGGGCAGGCTTATGCATAAGGGGTTAACCATTACAGCGCACATTCTTTCACCAGAAGCTGACAACTGCCATTCTTGAATCAGCAGAAGGGAGAGAACGACCGTAGAAAAGATTTCATGATCAATCTCCACGAAAGAATGTTGCCGACCCAGGCAGCTATCGAACCCGCATCCTCCTGATCACCAGACAGACGCCCATCTGACTGAGCTACTGGGGCTGGCACTGTGTGTAGAAAACACAAATAAAGAATAACTGAAACTTTCTGAACAAGCTTAGCAGAATTACCATATTCTTCCCATTTTGCGCCCATGCTCTATAAGTGCCCCCTCACTGTTTTTCCAAGAATAGAATAATAAGCGCCCCTTCTGCTGTCCGAGGAAAAAATATTTTGGCTCACCTGAAGTAAAGATTTTAGCCTTTCAATCATCGCCGTATCTGGTGTAAATCGTATCATGCAAGGTTTTAAACCCCCTGCTATCACAGAGTGTCTGTGTCTCCACCAGATTCTAATGGAAAACTACTGCACAAAATGGGTTTTAAACTCTCCATTCTGGTAAGACTTTTATCTCTAACAAGCTCCCCCTCTTTCTCCAATTTTTAATGCACCCGGGGCGCCCGAGCGCTAAATCGGAGGAATACAATAAACTCAATTTTTGGTGGTCTTAATAGCGGAATTTTACTGTGTATTTAGCTCTGGTCCTGCTGGGCCTGGATATGCCTTCTTTTTCAATTGAGCCGCGCCAAGTGAATTTGTGTCTTTGAGCATTCCGTCATGACAAATTTTAACTGCACATGCCCAGCCATTCAGAGGGGCCAGGGATATGGCTTTCTGTCTGAAGGTTCCTCTTGATTCACTGCTTGTATGAGCGAGCAGCGAAGGTTCTGGCGAGACTGCGCGGATGCGCAGGCTCGCCTGAACCTTCGCTGCTCGCATAGGGGATAAGCACCAAAATCGCACCCAAATAATGTAGATCCAGATTTGATGAAGTAGCCATCTGATCTGGATCTACATTGTCATTCATACTGTGAATTTATTGCAATTATTTGCATACAGTGATCTGATTGGTTGATAATCATTAGTGGGTTTGGCAGATTAAAATATTCAGCAGGACAAGGGTTAAGAGCATGATTGTTGTAGTGACTTTCGTCTCTCGTTCTGTAAACCAAATATCATCTCTAGGGCTGGCTAATCGGAGCTGAAAAGATAATCGGTTATCATTCCTGTCATTGCGATCGATAATCGATTAATGATCACTGAAGATTTGGTCATAATTTTACATGTCTGGCTTTCTGTCTGAGCATGACTCCTACCATGTACTGCACTTTGCCATATGTATTTGAACAGACAGGCCTGAGCAAACAGTGTAGACCCAGATGAGACGCTGCAGAACACGGCATCTCATCTTGCCACTCATACAGCTATTTTAGGCGCAACTTTGGGCAGTAAATTGTACTAATCAAATAATAGAGTGTAAGCAAATCAGTAATGATAATCATTTTTGAGGAATTTATCGATTGAATAATCGATTATCTGATTAATCGTGCTAGCCTTAATCATCTCACTGATAATGACATAATATTCTGTGCATGATATGTATTTATTACAGGTGATGTCAGCCAATCAGAAACAAGACATTTCATTATCCCAAGACTTGATGATATCCAGACTGGAGGAAGCTCTCACGCAATTCCAAAGCGACTGCTCTCGGCAATGTGCATGTTTTGCAACAAGATGTTTTCATCACCTTCTCATCTAAATATTCATATGCGTGTTCACACAGGAGACAGACCTTTTGTTTGTGAAATCTGTAATACTAGCTTTAACACAAAGGGAAACTTGAAGCGGCACATGGCGAAGCATATAAATACATAGTATCACAGACATTCACTGTTGTTGGTGTTCAAAGTAGAGTGAGTGAGTGTTAGAGCTTTACGTCCCACCAACAGCTAAGGTCATACGGAGACGGGACCTCGGTTTAAAGACTCATCCGAAAGTCTGGAGAAGCCCGGGGTCGATCCTGCTATCCCTGGTTTACAAGGTGAGTAGCATAACCACTACACCACAGAGGCTTCTATGTGTCCAAAGTAGAACCTCTGTTAGCCATTGTCCTGTAAATTTTTCAATCTGTCACACCTACTACTGATTATCAACCAATCAGATTACTTGATGCAAATTATTGCAACAAATTCACGATCTGAATGAAGAAACAAAGTAAATCCTGATCAGATGGCTTCCTCAGAATTCATCTGATCTGGATCTACATTGTTTGACATATCCGGGCTCAGCAGGACAAGGGTTAAATTAAAGCCCAGATTATACGATACTACTTTGATATATAAACCTTGAAAGATGTATTAAGATAGATCGTGTAGCACACACTATAACTTTGATAGATAAAACATTTTGGAGATGGATACAACCCATTTTGGAGTAGAGCCTGTTCTATTTCATACATCTTGATAGAACAACTTTTTCCAGTGCAAGCTTCTTGGCCAATCAAATTGCAGGTCATGGGGTCATGACAGTTAAATTAAAGCCCAGGCTACACAACTTTGATACATAAACCTTGAGTGTGTGTGTGTTTGCGTTTTACGTCCCACCAACAGCTAAGGTCATACGGAGATGGGACCTCAGTTTAAAGACTCATCTGAAAGTCTGGAGAAGCCCCGAATTGATCCTGCAATCCCTGGCTTACAAGGAGAGTAGCGTATCCACTACACCACGGAGGCTTCTATATAAAGGGAGCTTTCCACTAAATGTTTTCCTTAGGCGACAATAGTAACCTTTTACCTGCTCCCACAAAAACTATACATACAAAACTTTTCAAACCTTACTTGTTTATAGAGCCATCCTAGCCCAACAAGTTAATGAGAAAAAAATCCACATGTTGATCGGCCCATTTTCAAGTTACAGTTAACCATGTTTGTTTACCTGCTAGAACGGAGTAAATAGCCCAACATTTTTAAAGTGCATTATTGAGCTATCCGGAAAAAATGCTTCCAAAAATAAAATACATATAGCCGGTATTTTTCTTTAAAACAATACAAATGAATGCATTTTATGCAAAAATGCGAACAATTATGATGACAGGTAAACCAGTTTGAGAGGGATTCCCTAACTAGGTTTCGAACACTAGTTAGATCTATTTTTAGTCCGTGACAAAAATAGAATCCCCATATATGACGTTTTGCGATGTTCATTTTTGGCCTTGTTTGCTTAGGCCAGTGTTGTGCCTAGGCTCGATTGCTTGGGGGACACCAATGGCCCTTATGACATTTTCCAAAGGGTCATTTTATATTTTAAAGGGGCTTCAGTAAATAAAATATAAGCAACGTTGTTGATTTCTGAGGGTCATCCGGGCCCCATGTTTAATGTTGAAAGGGCCATCAATGACTTTAGGTAGGCAAATGGCCCCATGGCCCCCTCTCGGCGCAACACTGTAGGCCATGTCTGAATCGGAAAAAAATATGACGCTGAATACCATTCCATATGTAACGACACTCAGAGACGATACTGTCACCATGTATGTGTAAAGTGACAGATTTATTTTTTGAACAGATATTCCGAACAAATGTTCAGAGCGAAGGGTAAACGAATGAAAACAACCATTTTCACAAAGTTCTGAAGCTGTATTTGGCTCCAAAAGTGTACACATGACAAAGGAGTATGCATTGAAGATAAAAACCAGAAAAAAAAATTGAGACCCGGTAGCTCAATAATGCACCTTTAAAGGAGGGGTGACCATATAAAATCAGCAAAAATTTCTTTGAGCTTGCAGATATATTTATAAAACATGCATCATTTTAGTCCCTTATACCTATCATTTTCTCACATTGAAATAAAACATGGGATATATGTCCAATGGAAGCAAGTCTGGTATTTAGAACGCAACTAAAAGCTCTGTCCCAAAGTGATAAAACCCGGCACCTCCCAGTATTTAGTGTAATGCTACCTAAACCTTGAATGTTGTATCAGCTGATACAATGTCATAAAACATTTTGGAGATTGATAGAACACATGTTGGAATAGAGCCAGTTCTATTTCATACATCTTGATAGAACAACTTTTTGCAAGCTTCTTGGCCAATGAAAATGCAGGTCGGTCATGGCGTCATGATTCGGGTTGAAAATGTGATTATTGAATACATGGGCCCCGTCAAGCGATTTTGGTACTTATCGCCTATGCGAGCAGCGAAGGTTCAGGCGAGCCTGCGCATCCGCCCAGTCTCGCCAGAACCTTCGCTTCTCGCTCATACATGCAGTGAATCAAGAGGAACTTTCAGACAGAAAGCCATATCCCTGGCCCCTCTGAATGGCTGGGCATGCGCAGTTAAAATTTGTCAGGACGGAATGCTCAGAGACACAAATTCACTTGGCGGGGCTCACATTGTATCAGCCATTCTGACTTTTCAGAGAAAGATATAGAGCACAAAGTACAATAATATTTTGACCCTTGTTAACCCATATTCTGTTGATTTGTTCGTTTGATTTGAGGTTTAAGGTTCCCATCAACACTATGTAGGTCATTTTCAAGACATGGCTTCCAATTTTGTGGGACTTTTACCCGACACGGAGATGAAATGACATCTCAATCCCTGTCGCTCAATGAAACCAAAAGGGTTTATAAGCATGGATGGTCCGACTCGCATCACTTTGCCTGAGCGGGCTTAGATCTCTAAGCGGTTTACCAGTACTCGTGTGCGGTCGGATTTAGCTCTGCATGGAAGCATCATGCAGCCATCTATTTCTTCAAGCCCCGATGGGTAGGGGGCCAAATATATTCTGTTGAACTTTAACCTTTGCATACAGTATCAATCAAGATCAGATGAAAAAGCCATCTGATCAGGATCTACACTGTGACAAAATTAATTTATTCAGCAGGACAATCAATTCATCACAATTAGGCAGTTTGGCAAGATAGTGAATAGGATTTATGATAAGGATGCTCAAGTTGTATCTATCGGCAGTGAGAGGAATATGAAACAAAAGTTGCCTTCATTGAGTTGTATTCATCTTGTTCTATCCTGTAGCCTGTACTTAACACCCCTAGTTACACAGAGCCATCGGTGACTGATCAGTAGTTTTTTAGCGTGAACCAATGACAACATATTTAACACCGATATCACCGATTGGTCACCTGTTTTCCACCTATCAACTGCTATTGGGGAAAGATAAGTTTAATCGGTGAAAAATTACAGATTGGAATTTTTAAACATGTTTAAAATTCTCGATCGGTGAAAATATTTTACAAATAACTGATAGACAAGCTGTCTACAACTGATATCACCGATTGGCCACTGATAAGCAAGCCATCAACTAATACTTACCACCGATAGAAAAAAGTGAGAATTAAAATGTCAGATTTCGTCAGTGTTGATCGGTGGTTAATAGGGACCCAGTCTGTGATCAATCGGTTGCCGCCATCTTGTCATCGGTGGGTTTTAATAAAAGAACCTTGGTACATTATATCAGTGGGCTGGTCTTAAGAACTGATTAGATGTTGGTGACCTTGACCTGATTTTCAAGGTCACCACGGGACTTAGAGTGCAGACAAGGCACTTGTCTGCACTCTATCTCCTGAACCAGTGGATGGATTTGGTTCAAACTAGGTATATTATATCATTGGGCTGATCTTAAGAACTGATTTGATTTTGGTGACCTTGGCCTAATTTTCAAGGTCACAGGGCTGAAATAATGAGTGTGGTGGGGGGACATCTGTTTTCTTAGAAAACAATTCTAGTTTATTTTTGGAAGCATTTTTTCCGGATAGCTCAATAATGCACCTTTAACCGGGTGTTCTTTTCACAGACTTGTTCATGTGATGTCGTATGAAATGACAGCACATGTAAGATCCACCATGTTATAATGAAGTTTTAGTGTATTGTAGAGGTCAATTGCTACAGTTGAATAGTTACTCTTCTTATTCAGTGTATTTGGAATCTTGACAATTAGCGATACAGAGCTTTTGATGATTTATCAAGAACAAGAAATATATTTATCCTTAAAAGAACCAAAAATTCAAAATGGCAATATTTTTCTATTTTTAGCTCACCTGAGCACAAGCTATTGTGATCGGTCTTTGTCTGTAGGATGTTGTCCGTGGGACGTTGTCCGTCGTCCATTGGTGCGTGTGCATCCACCCTTTGTCAACTTCTGCTTTAAGCGACTTCTTCTCCAAAACTGCTGGACAGATTTTGAATTAAATTTCACAGGAATGTTCCTTGGGTGACCCTCTACCAAAATTGCTCAAATCGTTCTGCTCGGGTGAACAAGATGGCCACCAGAGCTAAAAATAGAAAAAACCTTTTAACGACTTCTCCACCATATATTACCTACAATTTCATTTGTACAATATGGATCAGATGAGCGATCCAGGGCCATCATGCCCTTCTTGTTTCTTATTTTCGAAAGAATGTCTTAATCTTTATCCTGCTGAATAATTAAATTAGCCACACTCAAACTCCAAAGTATTGTTCAACAATACCCCTACCCATGACCTCTGGGTCAAGGTCACAGACTCAGACATTGCTTTATGTCAAATTTTTATCTTAGTGTTTCAGACCTCAAATTTTTTGTGATAAGATGGATTTGGTTCATATTTTGATTTGTTTGGATTGAGGTTTAACGTCCCTGTCAACATTATTTAGGCCATTTGGAGACATTGCTTCCAGTTTTGTGGGACTTTTACCCGACAACGAGATGAAAGGACATCTTGAGCCCTGCCACCCAAATGAAACCAAAAGGCTTATGTGCATTGGACGGTCTGACTGACTCCACTTTGCCTGGACAGGCTTAGTCCTTAACGGTTTACCAGTACTCTTGTGCGGTCAGTTTCAGCTCTGCATGGAAGCACCATGCAGCTCAATCTATGTCTTCACGCCCCGATGGGCGGTGGCGCACTTTGGTTCATATTTGGTATGCTGATAGGTATAGGTGCAAAAGGTTTATTCAGCAATACCCTGCTTAAGCCTCATCATGTTAACCCTTGTCCTGCTGAATATTTATATATGCCACACCCACTACCGATTATCTACCAATCAGATCACTTCTTGCAAATTATTGCAACAAATTCACAATCTGAATGGCAAACAATGTAGATCCTGATCAGATGGCTTCGTCAGAAGCCATCTGATCTGGATTTACATTGTTTTAAAGACAAGGCATATCCGGGATTAGCAGGACAAGGGTTAACAAGTCCTTGTATTGAACAGTCCCCTCGAAATCCCACTTCATATAGAGAAAAATTGGGTTTACAGGGGTATATGTTAATTTTCTTATTTTTGCTCTAAGACATAGGTTGCAGGTACTCATTAGAATGTTGATGGACTGCATGATGCTTCCACACAGAGCTAAAACCGATTGCACAAGAGTACTGGTAAACCGCACAGAGGATCTAAGCCTGCACAGACAAAGCTGTGCGAGCCCGACTGCCCATGCTTATAAACCCTATGTTTCATTGGGCGACAGGGCTTGAGATGTCATTTCATCTCAGTGTCAGGTAAAAGTCCCACAAAATTGGAAGCAACATCTCCAGAATGACCTATACAGTGCTGACAGGGACATTAAAACCTCATATCAACAACAACTTATTAGAACGGCCTCAATGATGTGGAAACAAGCACTCACAACCTATGTTTGTGGCACAAATAAGAAAAAAAGTCACAAATTTTTGTCACCATTTTGGAGATATGATGAATGCACTATGTCGTATGCATCTGTTATCCTAATGTAAAGGTCATGTCATGAATTGTTTATATGTGTTGAGGTTTACATCCCCATCAACACTATTTAGGTCATTTTGGAGACATTGCTTCTGATTTTGTGGGACTTTTACCCGACATTGAGATGAAATGGCATCTCAAGTCCTGTCACCGATTGAAACCAATAGGGTTTATAAGCATGGACGGACTGACTCGCACCGCTTTGCCTGGGCGGGCTTAGATCCTTTAAGCGGTTTACCAGTACTCGTGTGCGGTCGGTATCAGCTCTGCGTGGAAACATCATGCAGCTGATCTATTTCTTCAAGCCCCGATGGGCGGGGGCCATGACCAAAACAATTTAGATCATTTTGGAGATGTTCATTTTGGAGATGTTGCTTCTGATTTTGTGGGACTTTTATCCGACCTTGAGATGAAAATTAACCTCTCAAGCCCTACCACCCAAAGAAACCTGTAATGTTTGAGACGTCCCACTCACACCACTTTTGCTGGGCAGGCTTATACCTAAGCGGTATATTATTTAGCTGTCAGTTTAAGCTCTGCAAAGAAGCACCATGCAGATCTGGTGAGTCTATTGAGAATTAAACTTAAGCCTCAAGATCAGTTCATGAATTCAGAAATTTAATGCGTAAGTTCCTTGTTAACCTATTGCATGCGGGGAAACCCCTAAAGGGGTACCTTGTCAAACAGTGTGGGCTCAGATCAGACGCCGCTGAAAGCAGGGTCTGATCAGAGCCTGCACTATTTGCTAACAGAATTGTCCATCAAGAATACAATAAAACAGAAAAAAAATAGGCCAGACACCCCTTATTTGACAGATGAACTTGTCCAACATATAGCATAGCATACAATGGGTTAAAGATTTTAACAGCTCACTCGTGGTTTCTAAACCATGAATTTCTAAACCATATGAAACTGTGTTGATAGATATGATTCAGAAGGTTTTATTCAGCAATTCTCGCACCCCTACGCATAACGTCAAGGTCACATACATGTATATACCAAGAATTCCATCGAAATTTATTCTATGTCTCATTTCTCAAAAACTATATGAGCTTTATTAATTATAATAAAGTTAATCTTGGGATGGCCACTTGAAATACAGGCACCCATATTTGTCCTTGACCGATACATTTTACCTATAGCTGTAGATCCAATATATCGCGTTGTTTGGGGTCCAAGTTCTGTTAGCGTGATATATCCAGATCGCAATATAAGTCGCGGTAGTTTGGCGAGATGCCAATACAAGTCGCCGTGATCGTTTGGTGAGATACCGTTTATCAGTCCACACTTATGGCTGTCAGTAATGCTATCCGCCATATTTCTCCATTAAAGTAGGTTCAGAATTACTCAATGACAGAACAAACAAAGGGGACTTTGTCTACCAATTAACTTACATTCGAGAACAGCTGAAAATCTGCGTTTGAAAACATGTGATCGCTAAAATGTCAAAACAGGACGCCATTTTGGATGTGCGGTTTCCCCTGGTTGCCTGTAACGATGACGGCCAAGGGGCGCAACTACCATAAGCGCTAAAGCAATTCGAGTTGTTTCCCTTGGCTTGCCAGAGGTCAGAATAATTAAAGGTGCATTATTGAGCTACCATAAAAAATGCTTCCAAAAATAAAATACATATAGCCTGTATTTTTCTTTAAAACAATACAAATGAATGCATTTTATGCAAAAATGCGAACAATTATGATGACAAGTAAACGAGTTCGAGAGGGATTCCCTAACTAGGTTTCGAACACTAGTTAGATCTATTTTTAGTTCATGACAAAAATAGAATCCCCATATACGAGTTATGCGACGTTCATTTTTGGCCTTGTTTGCTTAGGCCATGTCTGAATCGAAAAAAAATATGAAGCTGAATACCATGCCATAAGTAACGACACTCAGAGACGATACTGTCGCCATGTATGTGTAAAGTGACAGATTTATTTTTAGAACAGAAATTCCGAACACATGTTCAGAGCGAAGGGTAAACACAAATGAAAACGACCATTTTCACAAAGTTCTGAAGCTGTATTTGGCTCCAAAAGTGTACACATGACAAAGGAGTATGCATTGAAGATAAAAACCAGAAAAAAGTTTTTGAGACCCGGTAGCTCAATAATGCACCTTTAAAAGTAGCGGTTGGAAAAAAATTATTTACCGTCAACCATGGGCCGAAAAACTATATGACAACAAAACTAACATTTTATTGTGTTTTGATTTCTTTCATTCTATTTTCATGTGGAAGGCATGATAGATCACGATTAGGATGCTCTGCATGAGGGTGCACGGACATCGTTGTCTGATTGAGCATTGAGTGGATTACTCATTTATGACACTAATTATAGCCCCGCTTTGAAAAAGTGGGGCTATATTGGATTTGCCATGTCCTTCTGTCATTCCGTGATTCCGTTAATTTGTGTTGGCTCCATAACTTTGTATCTGCTTAACATATTTTCATGAAACTTCACACAAATGTTAAACACCATAAGACAATGTGCAGAGCGAAGGAATTATAACTGGATTGCCTACTTTTGGAGTTATTGCCCTTTGAACATTTTCCGTAATTCCGTGATTCCGTTAATTTGTGTTGGCTCCATAACTTTGTATCTGCTTAACATATTTTCATGAAACTTCACACAAATGTTAAACACCATAAGACAATGTGCAGAGCGAAGGAATTATAACTGTGGATTGCCTACTTTTGGAGTTATTGCCCTTTGAACATTGAAAAATGGCAATTTTAATTGTGTCCGCTTCATAACTCGAAAACCGTTTGAGATATTTTTAGGAAACTTCACACAAATGTTAAGCACTATGAGACGATGTGCAGAGCGCAGGAACCATAACTCTGCATTGCTTATTTTTGGTGTTATTGCCCTTTGAACATTGAAAAATGGCAATTTTAACAGTGTCCGCTTCATAACTCGAAAACCGTTTGAGATAATTTCATGAAACTTCACACAAATGTTAAGCACTATGAGACAATGTGCAGAGCGCAAGAACCATAACTCTGGTTTTCGTATTTTCTGTGTGTCTGTCTGTGTGTCTGTCTGTGTCTGTTAACAATTTTCGTGTCCGCTCCATAATTTTAAAACCCATTCACATACATTCATGAAACTTCACACAAACATTAAACACCATGAGATGGTGTGCAGAGTGCAGGAACCATAACTCTGGATTGCCTAATTTTTGAGTTATTTCCCTTTGAATATTGAAAAATATCAATTTTAGCCGTCTTTGCTCGATAACTCAAAAACCGTTTGAGATAATTTTATGAAACTTCACACAAATGTAAAGCACCATATTACGTGTACATAGGGCAGGAACCCAAACTCTGGATTGTCTACTTTTTCAGTTATAGGCTTTTGAATATTAAAAAATGGCAATTTTAACTATGTCCGCTCCATAACCGTTTCTGATATTTTCATGAAACTTCAAATAAATGAAAAGCACCTTGAGATGATGTGCAGAGTGCAGGAACCATAACTCTGGTTTGCCTACTTTAGGAGTTATTGCCCTTTGAACATTTAAAAAGGCAATTTTGACTGTGTCGGCTCCATAACTCACAAACCATTTGAGATATTTTCATGACACTTCACACAAGTGTAAAGCACCATGAGACAATGTGCAGAGCACAGGAACCCTGACTCTGATTTGCCTACTTTAGGAGTTATTACCCTTTGAACATTGAAAAATGGAAGATGAAATTTAGTATAAACATGGACATTCTGGTAATGTATCATGCTCATTGAAATGAGGGACAAGGGCTCACAACTCTAAGAGTTTTTCCAGATAATGTAAAATTTTCAACAGTTATTTCTTGTTCATAACTGTTTTCTCTGCAGCTTAAATAACTTTCTTCTCTGACAGCGCTGAAGCGGGGCTATAGTCAAATCCTCTGACAGCTCTAGTTATGACAAGTTTGGGGATAAAGATTAATTGTTCGCCAATACCTGTTCTTACTGATGCTAATTGGATTATTTGGTTGTAATGTGTGAACTGAAGTGATTTCGCGTCTGAATATGTGCGAAAAATCAATACCAAAACTCCAGTCAGTTATATTATTTTCTTCCAACTGTAAAAATGTCAGCTCTGAACAAGTCATTTAGTTTAGTTTTGTTTTGTTTGTTTGTTTTGGAGTTTAACGGCCCAGTCAACACTATTTTAGGTCATTTTTGAGCCAGTCAGTTTACCTATCCACACTTTTCCTGGGCAGGCTTATACCTAAGCGGTTAACCAGTTCAGTGCACATTCTTTCCCCAGAAACTGACAACTGCCCTTCTTGAATCAGCGGAAGGGAGAGAATGACTGTAGAAAAGATTTCATGATCAATCTTCACGAAAGAATGTTGCCGACCCCGGCGGGAATCGAACCTGCGTCCTCCTGATCACCAGTCAGACGCGCATCCGACTGAGCCACCGAGGCCGGCCATTTAGTTTAGTGTGGACTGATAAACGGCATCTTAGCAAATAACTACCGTGACTTATATCGGCGTCTCGTCAAACTACCACCACGATTTTATCTGGACGTTTTTTTTTTTTTTTGCTCATGGTAAATTTGGGGTCCATGGAAAATTCGCGATATACTGGATTTTGCGAAATAACCGACCGTGAAGAATTGGATTTAGAGTGTACATTTAATGGTTCACTGACTTTGTGAATATTTTGCCCCCACAGTCGGAAATAGCTTTTAGCGGAATTCCGGTTTAAATAGAGACATTGTAATTTTATCAGACTTGTACCCTAATAAATTTGAAATGAAGAATAAATTTTGAAATAATGAAAGCATTTAGTGTTCATTTGTACTCCTTTTGAATTATGAATCAAAAAGAAATTAACCTCTTAAAGACCCAAGCAAAATGTGTGTTACAGATGACATTCTGGGGCCAGTTGTTCAAAGCATCATTAGCTTAACGAGCTCGTTAGTGGTCATATTGTTAAGTGTTCTAGAAAGTATAATATAGAAAATTTTGGTATTTTTGCTGAAAGAATGTGAGCAGCTTTTGCAGATGCAAAAGCTGCTCACAATTTTTCAGCAAAAATATTAGTATATTTGCCATATTAAATGAACAAAGTTTTGACGATATGTTAACTAACGACGTCGTTAGTTTTGAACAACTGGCCCCTGATTGTTAGCTCACCTTAGTATGAAGTGCTCATGGTGAGCAATTGTGATTTGTCAATTTCTGTCTTGTGTCTTGTGTCCTGTGTAATGCGGCGTCAACAATTTGCTTTAAATGCAAACTCCTTAACCCGTGGGCCAATTTCAATCAAACTTCATAAATGGAATGTAGCTTAGGTGCCCTCTACCAAAACAGCTAAAAGAGTTAGAAAAACCTTTAAACGAAATCTCCTATAACCTTGAACCAATTCCTAGGAATGTTGCTTAGAAGACCCTTATCCAAAATAGCTAAAACAGTTCTACTTGGATTAGCAAAATGCCTGCCAGAGCTAAAAATAGAAAAATGTCAACAGTTTGCTTTAAATGCCAACTCCTCCTAAACCCTTGGGCCAATTTCAATCAAATGCCATAGACACCATGACCCTCTACCATAATAGCTAAAATGGTTTTGCTTTGGTGAGCAAAATGGCTGCCAGAGCTAAAAATAGAAAAATCTTCAAACAACAACAACTTTTAAACCCTTGGGCCAATTTTATTTGAACCTCATAGGAATGTTACTTACGTGACCCTCTACCTACCAAAATAGCTAAAACAGTTCAGCTCTATTATGAGTGAAATGGCTGCCAGAGCTAAAATTGGATTTAAACAAGCTGCTTTATTGTAGGCCTACTCCTAAACTCTTGGGCCACTTTCAGTTAAACTTCATAGGAACGTTGCTTAGGTGAGCCCTACCATTAGAGCGAAAATCCTTCTGCTCTGATGAACAAGATGGCCACCAGAACTGAAAATAGAAACAAAAAAATCTTTAAACAACAACTCCTATACCTTGGGGCTTGGGCATATTTCATTCAAACTTCATAAGAATGTTGCTTAGGTGACCCTTTACCAAAATTGCTAAAATCATTTGGATTGGATGAACCAATTGGCTACCAGAGCTGGTCAACAATTTGCTTTTTAAATGACAACTCCTCCTAAACCCTTGGGCTAATTTCAACCAAACTTCATAGGAACGTTGCTTAGGTGACCATTAAAGCTAAAATGCCTCTGCTCTGATGAACAAGATGGCCACAAGAGCTGAAAATAGAAAAATAAATCTTTAAACAACACTTCCTATACTCTTGGAGCTTGGGCATATTTTGTTTCTTAGGTGACCCTCTACTAAAATTGCTAAAATCATTTGGATTGGATTTGTTTGTTATTTGAGGTTTAACGTCCCCATCAACACTTTAGGTCATTTTGGAGACATTGCTTCCAATTTTGTGGGAGTTTTACCCGACACTGAGATGAAATGACTTCTCAAGCCCTGCTGCCCAATGAAACCAATAGGGTTTATAAGCATGGACGGTCCGACTCGCACCGCTTTGCCTGGGCAGGCTTAGATCCTCTAAGCGTTTTACCAGTACTCGTGTGCAGGTCGGTTTCAGCTCTGCATGGAAGCATCATGTAGCAAATTTGGATTGGATGAACAATTTTTGTTTGATTTGAGGTTTAACATCCCCTTCAACACTGTAAGAAAAATCTTAAAATGATTACTCCACCCAGACCCCTTGGCCAGTTTCATTCAAACTTCACAGCAATTTTGCTTAGATGGCCACCAGTGAACTAAAAATAGAAAAATCTTTACACAACTACTCCTGCCATATAGCTAGGCCAATTTCATTCAAATTTATAAGGAATATCGCTTAGGTAAACCTACCAAAATACCTAAAATCATTCCGCTCAGATGAACAAGATAGCCTCCAGAGCTAAAAATAGGAAAAACGTCAACAATTTGAAAAAAAAAAAAAAAAAAAAATGCTAACTTTTCCTAAACCCTTGGGCAAATTCTGTTTATACTTCATAAGAATATTGCCTTTCATCACGATAACAAGTCCATGAAACAGGGACCCCCCTAAACCCACTTTATATAGAGAAAACTGGGGTTTACGGGGGTATACATTATTTTTCTTATTTTTGCTCCAAGACATAGGTTTTGTGTACTCGTTAGAACCTGAGGCGGTTCTAAAGAGCACCCACAACTTATGTTTGCAGTATTTATAAGAAAAATATCAAGGATTTTCATCAGGAAAATGGCCATTTTGGAGATGTGAAAAATGCACTATGTCACACGGGTGTGTTATCGTAATGGTGGCTGCCTACAATGTACCAGAAAGGCTAAAATCCTTCCCGTCAAATGAATAAGATGGTTGCCAGATCTAAAAATAGAAAAATATTTAAAAGACAAATCCTGCTGTATCCCTGAGCCAATTTCATTCAAACTTCATAGGAATGTTTCTTAGTCGACCCTCTAACTATATAGTGAAAATGGTTCAGCTCTAATTAGAAAAATGGCTGCTGGAGCTAATTATAACAAAACATGTCAGATTGAAATCAGGTAGGTGATTCAGGCCCATCTTGGCCAACTTGTTTGTGTATTTATGGTTTGAGGGGTGGGGGCTTTCTGTGAGTTTCAAGTAAGAGCATATTCTTTGAATATGATCAGTTCTATTCAGATTAGATCATTTCTGTTTCAGATTATCTCATCATGGAGCAAAAAGTAGGGGAGCGGAGTTACTACGCCTGCAGCCTGTGTGGTAAAAGCTTCAGTCGCAGACTTCACATTATAAACCATATCAGAAGCCATACTGGGGAAAAACCTTTTCGATGTGAAATATGTGACCGTCGCTTCACACAGAAATGTCATTGGAAAGCACACCGCACTACACACTTTGTGAAAGAGAGTGATCAGTGAAATGTGTGAAATAGTGGTGTTTCCTGCTATTCATGACAACCCCCTACCTTTGCAAACAGTGTAGATCCAGATCAGATGACATCTGAAGAAACCATCTGATCAGGATCTACACTGTTTGTCATTGTTTGTGAATTTGAATGGAAACTTTATATCATGTAATCTGATAGTCAGAAATGGGTGTTGCTGATAAAAATATTCAGCAGGATAAAGGTTAACATGACACAAAAGTTTGTAAAATGTGAAGAAAATGATCAGTGTATGATGTGGATTAGTCATTGGGCTCATAAGGATATATAGTAAAACCTGTCTTAGTGGCCACCTCTATTAAGCAAGCAACCTATCTTAAGCAAGCAGGCTTTCAGTTCCAGAAAGAGGAAAATGTATTAAAATTCACCTGTGTTAAGCAAGCAGTCCTTATATACTTATAAGCAAGCACTTTTTGATTATCATTTGAACTGTATATGTAATACTTGGATGAAATTTGCAAAACTTAGCATAAAAATCCTAAAAATTGGGACACCTTGAGGACTTGCTGTAATGCTCATAAAATTTTAACAATTTTGTTTCATGATCCAGCAAGGAGTCCAAAAAATGCAGATGGAATGGTAAGCAGTGTAGACCCTGATCGGACAGCTCCTAAAGGAGCAGTTTGATCTGGGTCTCAACTGTTTGCTTTGGTATATGTGTCCCAATTCTTAGGATCATTATGGTACTTGGATGACAGGTTGAACATGAACACTTAACCCTTGTCCTGCTGAATATTTATATATGCCACACCCACTACCGATTATCAACCAATCAGATTACTTGATGCAAATTATTGCAACAAACTCACAATCTGAATGGCAAACAATGTAGATCCTGATCAGATGGCTTCGTCAGAAGCCATCTGATCTGGATCTACATTGTTTCAAAGATAAGGCATATCCGGGATAAGCAGGACAAGGGTTAACAAAATTTACATGTGATGCATGTAATTTATTTAACCTTCATTGAAGTATGAACAATATCGGGGCACGAGCAAAGTATAGCCCTCGCCCATTGGGGCTTGAAGAAAAAGATGGGCTGCATGATGCTTCCAATCAGAGCTGAAACCGCCCCGCACACGAGTACTGGAAAAACCGCTTAGAGGATCTAAGCCTGCTCAGGCAATGCGGTGCGAGTCGGCCCATCCATGCTTATAAAACCTACTGGTTTCATTGGGGGGCAGGGCTTGAGATGTCATTTCATCTCAATGTCAGGTAAAAGTCCCGTAAAATTGGAAGCAACATCTCCAAAATGACCTTTACAGTGTTGACGGGGACGTTAAACTTCAAATCAATCAAACAAACGAGCAAAGTAAGTGAAATCCGAACAACATAGGTCCCAAGCAAATTAAGTTAGGGGTTCACTTAAACTTTGTTCTTGACCCGATGTTGTTCATAATTTGATGAATGTTAAATAAATTAACTTTATTACTTAAGTTGACATTATTTTCCATCCATCATTTGATGAAAAACAAGAATTTAATTGTCGCCCCCGCCCATCGGGGCCTGGAGAAATAGATTGGGCTGCACGGTGCTTCAGCACAGAGCTGAAACTGACCAAACTTGAGTACTGGTAAACAGCTTAGGTCTAAGCCTGCTCAGGAAAAGTGATGCGAGTCGGACCGCTCCTTAAACCCTAGCAGTTTCTATTGGCGGTAGTGCTTGAGATGTCATTTCATCTCGATGTCGGTTAAAAGTCCCACAAAATCAGAAGAACGTCTCCACAATGACCTTAATAGTCTTGATGGGGATGTAAAACCTCAGCTCAAACAAACAAATGCTCAAAATCAAGAACATAAAATCAGGTTGTCTCCAGCAAGGGAGGTGACTCTTAGTGTGTGTCCAAGTTACTGTGAAGGGAGATTACATTAAATTGTATGTTTTACACAGATGACATTTGACAAGTTACTGACTCCAATAGTGTTATATTCCACCAAACTGTGAATAAGAACCAGCTGTCCTGGAAATACTCTTACAATTGTCCCTTGTATATATGATATGTATTGTAGTAGAAAGTATAAATAGTCCTATAAAACTACTAACCAGGCATATAAATAACCACTGTAAATAATGATTCTTTTACGCTTTGTTTACCATATAGCAAATTCAAACTCCTTGCATCTATAGCGAATTTTGGATGCTTTTGTTTGACTTGAGGTTTAACGTCCCCATCAACACTGTATAGGTCATTTTGGAGCCGTTGCTTCCAATTTTATGGGACCTTTACCCGACAGTGATATGAAATGACACCTCAAGCCCTGTCGCCCAATGAAACCAATAGGGTTTATAAACATGGGCTGTCCGACTAGCAGCGTTTTTCCTGGGCAGGCTTAGATCCTCTAAGCAGTTTACCAGTACTTGTGTGTGGTCGGTTTCAGCTCTGGGTGGAAGCATCATGCAGCCCATCTATTTTTTCAAAGCCCCAATGGGCGGGGCAGGAATCCTGGATGCATTTCTGAAGGATAGTTTAAGGAGGTTTTTCTGACTCTACTGGGATATTTCTGGCTCAAGTATTTCATGGGCCTTTTTGACACCCTGTTTATGAAACTTGGCCCCTATCTCCTTACATTATAAAATGATCCTTGCTTTTCGAAGGGAGGGGCCTTTTGGAAAAGCTATGAGCCGTTTTGCACAGGGCCGCTTCCAGCATTATCCCTGTTTTATCTTGAAAAGGTATGCATAGCAACAGATATTGGTAATGTGTGCTGTGCCCTATACCAATGCTTGCCATAATGCCATATAGCACTTAACCCTTCTCTTGCTGAATATTCAGTTTGGCCACACCCATTTCTGACTTTGAACCAATCAGATTAATTGATGTAATTTATTCTTACGTCCATAAACTGAATGTCAAACAGTGTAGATCCTGAACAGATGGCTTCTTTAATGGCTTCTAAAGAAGCCATCTGTTCTGGATCTACACTGTTTCCAAAGATAGGGGTTGTGGTGAACAGCAGGAGGTCCAACTACACCACAACCTCATTATAACACTATTCCATACAACATGGTTTTGATATATCAAGGTTTCAAGAGGGGTCACTCAGCAAAAAATATATAGATTATACAGAAAAATGACCATAAATGGTCATAATTTTAGCTTGGCTGTTTTCGAAGAAAACGACGAGGTATTGTCATAGCTCTGGTGTCGTCTGCGTCATCGTCGTGCAAAAACTAGGACTTTTTTTAATATCTCTGTCATTACTGAACATATTTACTTGAAACTTGGACTAGTTGTTCATTACCAATAGGTGAGGTAACCCTCCAAATATTTTTGGCACAGTTATGCCCCTTTTTAGTCTTAGAATTTTTGCAGCCAAGTGTTGGCGCCCGCATGCGGTGCTCTTGTTCTATATATAATACAGTTTTTTTAACTAACACAGTTTCTATTTCGGACCACATTAAAGTGTTATAAAGAGGTGATGTACTGTTTTTTTTTTGGTTTGGGTTTTACGGCCCTTTCAAGATTATTTCACTCATATCGAGCCGATCGTTAATCATAGGTGGGCGAAAACCGGAGTACCCGGAGAAAAACCACCTGACCTTCTGTTGCAGAACTTGGCGTCTCACACATGACCCGAGCGAGGCTCGAACCCACGGCGGTGAGAGACCTAATGACTAAGAGTCAGCGCTCTTATCCATTAGGCCACGGAGGCCCGTCTGGTGATGTACTGTATTTGGCGTAATAAGAGTACTGTATTTACTGTATTTGGCGTAATAAGAGTACTGTGCACTTAGACAGTGGAGGGCTGTGGTGCAGTGGTAAAGCAACGAGAGGTAGCCGGTTCGATCCCAACAGGCGCCAAGTGTTGTTTCCTTGAGCAATTGACTTTATCCACATTGCTTGGTACCGGTTCCTACCTAGGAAAAGAGGGCCACATGGAAGATTAGTACTAGTACTAAATGTGTTATCCTCTATAAATAAGGTTGAAATAAGGTCGATTTTTATTATTAGACGGTTTTTTATCATGAAAACAAGCCCTAAAAAGTCCTTTCATTAACCCTTATCTTGCTGTTCACGACAAACCCTATCTTTGCAAACAGTGTAGATCCAGATCAGATGGCTTCTGAAGAAGCCATCTGATCAGGATCTACACTGTTTGACATTCAATTTATGAAATTGTAGGAATAAATTACATCAAGTAATCTGATTTGTTCAAAGTCAGAAATGGGTGTGGCTAAACTGAATATTCAGCAAGAGAAGGGTTAAGCATCTGGCTGGGTGCAACTGAATCCGCCTTAAGCCAACTTAAGGGCACACTTCCCACATTGAAAACTGTTTCAGAGTCTGTATAATTATGTTCAGTTTCATATACAGGCTTACAACATTTGCAGTAAAAACATATGTCACTGTGCTGAATCTTTAAGGAGATCAGTCATCACCCCAAACTGTTTTCCAAGAATTATCAGAAAACAACCATGTTAGTAAATAACATGTCAAAAAACTTTTGCCTAGCTTTTAAGCATTTAATTTAGTCAGAATGATATAGTAAAAGATACTGCAGCTTTTTCAAACTCATAAAAAAGTTATGCAAAACCAATTTTGTCATCAACCAAAATATCTTTAAAAATTATTCATTGTTTGTAATATTTTGGACCATACAGAAAAATGCTGCATTGAATTTTTCATAAAACAAGATTTTTTCTCTAGGAGATCTTATCAGAGAATAGGAAAATTAAAACAAAGTAGGGGTCATCGTGCTTGAACAAACAGTTCCCCTACCCCCAGTTAAATTAAATGGTAAAAATACATATAAATTCTAGGAAAAAATGGCACATCACTGTCTGGTAACTTGGATTTTACTTGCTGGACTTTACTTACTTATAATACAAGGGGGGAAACCTACGTCACGATGACGTCACACAGAAAGACAATGGCAGCCGCCATCTTGAAAGTACCTCTCGCTTCGGTAAGTGTTTTTGTGTTAAACAGATGATTTAAGCACAATCTTGACACAGCTTTTATCGCAGAGTACGGGCGAAATAACAATATTTTGTCTGCAAAAAGAAATTTGTGCAGGCTTTCAGTAGTATGGATAAACACGTTGGATTTAGTTCATTTCAGCGATCCATTCGTCAACACTCTGGATATGAAAATCATTCATATGAAGCAGCGCAGTGTTTTCATTAATCCTCTCATAACGAGTACACGACTTTTTCAGACGAAAATACCATAGAAGTGTTTATTAGTATTAAAATTAAAATTTTTGAACTTTATAAGACGTTTTCAGTAAATGGTATCGTTACCACTCGATCAGAAATGAGATACGTACACACTCTGAAAACCAGCATATAGTTGTTTTTTTTTTTTTTTTTTTTTTTTTGTTTTACGGCCCTTTCAAGATTATTTCACTCATAACGAGCCGATCGCTAATCAGAAGTGGGCGAAAACCGGAGTACCCGGAGAAAACCACATGACCTTCCGTCGCAGAACTTGGCGTCTCTCACATATGACCCTAGCGAGGCTCGAACAACAGCGGTGAGAGACCTAATGATCAAGAGTCAGGGCTCTTAACCACTAGGCCACATATAGTTGTTTCTCGTGACAACCTGAAAAGCAGGGTAACAAGTATCCTTGACAATAGTGGAGGCCAGATGAACAGCCGATCACAATTTCCGCTCTCTTGTCACTTAAGAAAAAACAAATGGTTCAGATTTAAAATATCTGTAAAAACAGCCCTTGGGCCACTATACTCACCATAGTTCAGTTGGGTTCTGCCCCATGGAAGACATGCGTTTCATTAAGCTATTAAGGCTAGAAAAATCTAAGTAGAGGCCCACCCAAGGACAATGCTGCGAAATTAGGTTTCTAGCTTTTCTTGTTCTTGTGAAAACATTGACAAAATATTAATATTGGCCTAATTTTTGGGAGAAGATTTAAAGAATAGATGAACAAATAAGCTGAAGATGCTTATTGCCTTTTATACAATATAAGCCATCATTATTGCATTGCATACAAATGTTCTAGAAAAGGGTAATCCCTTTGAAGCAAGGACTACAAGACAGAACTGAAAACTGTGGAGTGTACACGATTTTTTTATGGACCAGACTAGCTAGTTTCGGCCAGTTAGGCTGCATCACTAACCCTCAAACATTTACGAACCCTCTGCAGTGGCATCAATGATCCCAAAATGACTGAAAAATAAATCCACACTTTGATGAAGAGCAGATAAAAATTTTACGGACGCCAAATATTCCCATAACACCAGCTATGGTGAAATATATTACTTTCTAGTAAAATGTAATCCTTTGGAAGCAAGGGCAACAAGAAAATAAAATAAAGCCACACTATGATAAAGATTGAAGTTTCAACATTTTATAGTTCCTAGGAAATTTTTGATGAAATTTAACTTGACCTATGATAGAGAGAGAGAAAGAATTAAAGTAAAGATGAAATGGAATGTCAAGAAAAACACTGCCTCTTACACTATGTAAGTTATCATCCCAACTGCATATGAAAAATAGAAGTGAAGGCAATGATTAGGAATCGATACAATTAACCCACTGCTCCAATAAGAGACACCAAAGGGAAAGAAACACAAGCATGAAATAACTAGACTCTAAACATCACTAGCGGAAAGCCAAAAGGACAGTTTCTTTCCAACAAAATGGCCAGTTGGCTGTCCAAAACAAAAGGATATAAGCGAATACTAGTTATCACTTAGAGGGTCCAAATTAGAAGTTGAGGCAATGATCAGGAATCGATACAATTAACCCACAGCTCCCATCAGAGACACCAAAGGGAAAGAAACACAAACATGAAACAACATACCCCAACGGAAACACCAACAGCGGAAAGCCAAAAGGACCGTTACTTTCTCACAAAATGGCCAAAAGGCTATCAAAAATAAAATAATACAAGCGACACAAACACCCAAAGACCCCAAGCCTGCCCAGGAAAAGTGGTGCGAGTTGGACCGTACATGTGTATAAAATAGAAGTAAATGCAATGGTCAGGAATACCTATTTGTTTCACTGAAGGCATTGCTTGAGATGTCATTTCATCTTAATGTTGGATAGAAGTCCCGAAAAGATTGAAGTAACGTCTCGAAAATGACCTAAGTGCTGTTGACGGGGCCGTTCAACCTCAATTTCAACCAAACAGGCATCATCATTTCATATGTTTATGCTGTTCGTAGTTTTTTTGCGTATCGCGCGAAAATAGTAGACGTTTTTCTTTTATCTTTGTAGTTGAGACGTTATTTGTTTTGTTTTTGTCAATATATCAGCCGGTGCAAGACAAATGCTAAAATATTACATGTGCGACTAGTGAATACCTAGACCAGTCCATGCATCTGATCGGTGTAATATTTCGCTTTTGAGACAATAGTGAGCTATTACACTACTCACACCTGCTCGTTGTACGGACGATTCTTAATCCTAACCAACCGCACAAGTCCAACAGCAGATCCTGAACAGCGTAACGAGAAAAAAAAATGTCATTGGGGCCTCGATAAGGATCGGTTTATACAACAAGCAGGTGTGGGAAGTGTCAAATATTACTACTGTTTTTAAAACTCAAGAATACACCGATCAGACACCGATCAGTATGCAAGCTAATCTGGGTAGTCTATCGTCGCACATAAATTGCCTTATTGTAGCTTTTTTTTTCTTGCACCGGCTCATTAATTAAAATAAGTTAACGTTGAAACTACACAAAATGCCTACTTTTTGTGGGTGTTATGCCAAATACTAGGGCTGACTATCGATGCCAATTTTGACTATCGTGATAGTATTGCTATCGTGGAAACTACTATCACGATACTATCACTATCGTGGCATACTATCACGATACTATCGTGATACTATCGGGAACACTTATAAATGATTCATAGATGTTATATCACTCACATAAAATGGCTAAGAGTGACAGAACGAATTAGGAAAATTCCAATGGCCTAAAATTGTATGTTTATTGTGTGTTTCAATATCAGCATTCATTCCCTCGGGGCTATTCCAGAAAAAACATCATGGGGAGACGGCTCTTTATATATATCCCCACCACCGCCTAAAAATAGTTTGCTGCTTCCAGTATATATGCCTGTAAGTGATGGTTATCATAGCTTAAATACCTTTGCAGTGTTTGAGATTTTCTGCTTGTGAAAACTGACACATGCTGATCGTTCTTCGATACTTTGATGTTTGCCGCCTGTGTTAAATTAATCTGTGGATTCAGTTAATTAGGTAACCCGATTATTACATAGTATTACGTAATCACAGCAAGCTATTTTAGCACCTCTTTAAGGACGACATGAATCTAACAAACTGCATTAAAACTTGAACTTACATATTTTTTATTTGAAGTTAGCATTAAAAGCTAGACTATCAAAATAGAAGTAAAGCAATTGAAGGGGTTAGTGCAAGAAGGAACCTAAGTCCATTTTTGGAAAAATCTGGGATATTATCATTTTCAGATACATCATATCAAGACCTACAATCTGAATGATATATAGTTTGTTATACCTTATTTCTTTACTGGCATTAAAAATGATTGTAAATAAAATTTTTGGTAGGGTCCTAAGTCCAATGTCGTATCTTTGGTGCAAGAAGGGGTCTAAGTCCGTTTTACCACTTTAAGCTTTGAGTTTCAATTGTATGTATTGTTCATTTGTTTCAGATTTTTGTTATAATTAACTAATAAAGAGTTGTGATACGATAAGATATAAATATTCAAATAAATGACATAGGTTCCTGCTTTTAATAGAGAAAACATTGTTGTATTTGTTTAGTGCAAGAAGGTGCCTAAGTCCAATAAATCCTGGACTTAGGCCCCTTCTTGCACTAAACCATTACTGTAACAAATGAATATTTGCGATATACTCAGAACCATTTATGCGTTTTCTGCACCATTTCAGATGACACGATAACACACCAGAAGAATTTATTTAAATTCAAGTATGAAAAATATGAAAATTTTGCAAAATTTTGTTTTTCGCGTTTTTCTCGAAATTATAAAAATGTGACTTAGGCCCCTTCTTGCACTAACCCAAGTCGGTTTTTTCATTTAGCAATATGTACAGGGCTTGACCTAGGCTCTTTGACTCTGTGGACATTTAGTCCTTGCACAAAAGACAGCTAAGACAAGCAGCAATAATAAAACAAAGTTTTCATGTAATGAAATTTGGCCGTTTCGACATGTTATTTTTTCTGGAATATCCCTCTATTATAATACAAAGACAACCAAAAATAGAATCAGAAAGACCCACGAAAAATAAAAACGCCAATTTGTCCCAGGTTGTCCAGTGTCCACCATCAAAACGTCCAGAATCACCTTAAGAAAGTACTTGATAGACGGAGACCTAAGGCCTCGCGCTGCACGTTTTTTCCCCCTACATGATGACGACAGGAAAATAAAACTTTGTCTGCTTAAATATTCCCCCAAGAATTCAATCCCAATCGGTCAGGCCAGCCGACTGATGACATCATCATTGATGCATATGTGCATACTTGCCGACTTATCTGAGTCTATCATGTACTCGCATGCACATTCTGTGCATTTTTCGAGAAATGCATTTCTAATGAGACCACAAAAGTGCGGTTTAATAGTCTGGTCCTTATGCGCAAAAAGAGTCACATAATACACATGTGCGACCAGCAAAGACTCAGATCATCATGCACATATGTGAAGGCTTATCAGTCTGTCCTGATTACAGCTGAATGGATTTCCTAAGCAAATATACTTGCGTAATTACACAACAGTACAGGTATATTTTCAAAGTATATTCAAGAAAAATACAAAAACAATCGAAGCTATCGATAGTTGAGTGAACTATCGGCGATAGCTATCGATAGTCCAAAGTACTATCGATGCATTGCTATCGAGGCAGTCCCTATCGCGATGCATCGAACTATCGATCCATCGTTACACCCCTACCAAATACTGCATCGAGTGAGGTAAATGTCAAATTAACGTTACAAAAAGTGTTACACTTTTCATTAAAACTGTGCTACAGTGTACAATATTGTTTTTTGGTCAACAAAAGTTACTAAGCAATGGAGCTTTTTTAAAAATAGTGCTTAAGTTCACCTGACCATCATTAAAGGTAGCTGTTATTTATAGAAAATGGCCGCCTTATTCTTATAACTGTGAGGTCGGCGTATTCAATAATATGGTTATCAATAGAATCTGGACTAAAATCGTGTGTTGGGTTAAGCAAACAGTGTAAGCCCTAACAAGACGCGACAGAGCGCGGCATCTGATCAAGGTCTTCACTGATTGCTTTTTGTACACGGATGTAAGGAATAAACAAATGTTTACAGTCTAAGTCACCGTGTATTTTTCAAACCCACCCAAGAGACAGCTGACCCACCTGTTCTATTACTACTTTGATTAAAGTAAGTTTGTATTGGAGTTTAAGGACCCAGTCAACAATATTTAGGTCATTTTTATCCCGATCAGTTTACCTATCCACACTTTTTTCTGTGCAGGCTTATACGTTAACCAGTACAGCGCACATTCTATCGCCAGAAACTGACAACTGCCCTTCTTGAATCAGCGGAAGGGAGAGACTGACCATAGAAAAGATTCCATGATCAATCTCCACGAAAGAATGTTGCCGACCCTGGCAGGTAACGAAGCCGCGTCCTCCTGATCACCAGTCAGACGAGCATCCAACTGAGCAACCGAGGCCGGCTTAAATAAAGTAAGATAATGCCTTTTTATAACGAGCAGATCATTGCAAGAAGTTTAGTTCTCAGCCACGACAGTATTTTTCCGCTCATGTAAGAGACCATTGAGGACCTCAAGAGATGTCTGCCTATTCTTCGTTAGCCTGTATGACTCTTTTTATTTTCAGAGATAAATGTAAACCTAATTCTGTTGTTTTATACCTCAACGCAAGTACGATAATGCTCCAGAGTGGGCTATATCTTCTTAAGTGACAAGGGAGCGGACATAACAACTGCCTGTTCATCTGGCCACCATTATTGTCCAAGATACTTGTAACCTTTAGAGAATTTGGCGCCTTTTACCCTGGTTTTCAGGTTGTCACGAGAAACAACTATATGCTGATTTTCAGAGTGTGTACGTATCTCTTTTCAGATCGAGTGTTAGCGATACCATTTACTGAAAACGTCTTATAAAGTTCAAAAATTTTAATTTTAATACAAATAAACACTTCTATGGTATTTTCTTCTGAAAAAGTCGTGTACTCGTTACTTGAGGATTAACGAAAACACTGCGCTGCTTCATATGAATGATTTTCATATCCAGAGTGCTGACGAATGGATCGCTGAAATTAACTAAATCCGACGTGTTCATCCATACTACTTAAAGCTTGCCTAAATTTCTTTTTGCTGACAAAACATTGTAATTTTGCCCGTACTCTGCGATAATAGCTATGTCAAGATTGTGCGTAAAATATATGTTTAACACAGAAATACTTACCAAAGCGAGAGTTCCTTTCAAGATGGCGACCGCCTTGGTGTAAAATTGTGACGTCATCGTGACGTAGGTTTCCCCCCTTGTAATATACGGCCCCCGCACATCGGGGCTTGAAGAAATAGATGGGCTGCAATAAAATGCTTCCACGCAGAGCTGAAACCGAATGCACACAAGTACTGGTAAACCGCTAAGAGGATTTAAACCTGCCCAGGCAAAGCGGTACCAGTCGGCCCGTCCATGTTTATAAACCCTAATGGTTTTATTGGGCGACAGGGCTTGAGAAGTCATTTCATCTCAATGTCGAGTAAAAGTCCCACAAAATAGGAAGTAGCGTCTCCAAAATGACCTATACAATGTTGACGGGGACGTTAAACCTCAAATCAAACAAACAAAACTTGTAATATAATTTTTACTTGCTTGGACTTTACTTACTTATAATACTAGCTGGCCATAATATGCATCACAGCAAATCATTTAAGTAATTCTGTAATCATTTCGGTCAATGACATCTTGAGTAAATGTCGAAAAATTAAAAGTTTTAAAAAATGCAAAGTTGCTGTTTTCGTGAAGTTTATATCCCAAGCTGAACATATTTTACCCACTGAGTACCAGAAACCCCTAAAGGGGTACCTTGGCAAACAGTGCAGGCCCAGATCAGATGCCGCAGAATGTGGCGTCTGATCAGGGCCTCCACTGTTTGCTAAAAGTTCAGTCATTTTCGTAATCAATTTTGAAGAAAACACAACCTGACACCGCTAAATTTTGAAATGAACTCCTGCTATATATAAGGAGGAAGATGCCATGTGGTACTAAAAGAGTTAATAATAAAATGAACAAAAAAAAACCTGTTCCATGAATTACAACCATTTCCTCATCCAACAACTTTAAAACATTGGCTCCGACATAACTTTCATTTTTGATGATCACACAAAAATGGCGAATAAACATGTTGAAGCATTAACCCATAACATGCCAATCACAACAATTGTCATCTGCTTTGTCATCTACTAAGTTTTGGGGTGGATCTAAACACCACAAACCACCACACCACAAACTACCACAAACCACCACAAAATACCACAAACCACCACAAACTACCAAAAACCAACACAAACCACAATGAAGCTTTTAATTTTCAGCATGAAAAAAAATCATGAAAGTTTGCAAACCCATGGTAAACAATTTACAACATGTAGCGCATACTTATTATTACAGAATTCAGCATTATTATACATGTAATATATACATGTAATAAAGAGTATTGTTATCCAGGATGGGATGTAATAGTGGTGCTCTTAGACAATAAAACTGCAATTTAACTTTAAATTTTTGAATTAAATCATATCTCTGAAAAAGGGGAAAATATTTTTTTTTCTGTGAAAACATAGTTTCAATGTAATTTTCATGAATGTACACAAAATCAGTACCTGTAAGCATACTGTAGGTTTATTGATGATATCACAGCCATCTTTTCTGATAAGTGCCATTATTATAGACTACCAGTAAAGAAGTCATAAAAACTAACAAGTTGGCTTCCTTCAAAAAAGGAATCCAATACGTGGGCTGGCAATTTTTCTAAACTTTGGGTTTTGGATTATTTTTAAAACACATAAGATCATCAGTTCACCAGCAGTTTATTTGTAGAACAAATAAATAAATACAAAAATATTGAAACTATTTGTTGTCTAAAGTATTTTAATTGTCTGCAATTAAAAGAAAAACAAAGCATTTTTAGAATAGCTTATTGGTACTCTTATTTAGCAATAATAATCACATTGTTACAAAATCAATAATAAAGCATGTTTCGGTGAGAGATGTGCAGTCATATACAATTTAAAAATGTTTTAGAAGTTGCTTCTAGATAATTCTTTAAACTGAATGACTTATTACATGCGAAGGTATTTTGATTTGATTTTAATGTTATAGACTAGATTTTGTCTTTACACAAAAGTATCTTTAGGCTAGATTTAACGTAATGTAAGTACTTATCAAAACTGGATCTGCCACGAAAAATGATTCACTTAAGTGGTTATAATAATGGCGGATAGGATTCTCGCGAAGATTAATATAAAAAATAGCCACAATTTTTTCTGTAATTTATAAAAAAAAAAACACAAACAAATGACAGGAATATCTGCACATTATAAAATGCTAAAACTTGCTTAAATCAATGAAAACATTTCAATCGTTTAAACATTCATGTATTCGAAAGTGTTTCAAATTAAACTTAACTGCTCTGTACCGTTCAGTCCATTATATGACTTATTTTGTGCATCGTTTGAGAGCTGTTTCAAAGTCTGACTTAGGCTAAACTAATGTAAATGTTTATTTTACGTCAGTTTTCCTATGCGGTTGAATAGTCTCAATGTATTAGTAGTATTAGTGCCTACGAATTCCCAAACCTTTTCTGCCCATTGCTAAATGAATACTACATGTATCCAGCTTCAATCTCCATTTGTCTATTACATTATATTTATATACAGACGTCTCAAATCCGAAGATTTGGTTTCATATTTACCAAAAGCGTAGAACGGCGTCTCGGGTTAGAAGTCTTAGTTACATGTTTTACCTAAAGTTTTACATACAGTTACATGTTTTATTTACCCAAAGAAGTAGAAAGCTACACAGACTTCTATTTTAAAAACGGACGATTGTAGTTGATTGCTGATTACGTGATTTGTCCGAGCGCTACTGTAGGTCAATGAATATACGTCACCGAATTGTAAAGCTGTCTGATGGTTTCTCTTCGTTTGTTTATATAGAAGCCTCCGTGGTCGAGTGGTTACGCTTCTCGCCTTGTAAACCAGGGGTCGCAGGTTCGATCCCGGGCTTCTCCAGACTTTCGGATGAGTCTATAAACCGAGGTCCCGTCTCCGTATGACCTTAGCTGTTGGTGGGACGTAAAACTGAAACACTCACTCACTCATTCGTTTGTTTATAGAAAATTACTCTGCAACACCGACAGGGATAAGAATCCAAATACCTACATGAATCTACTTTCACCTAATATGTAAATCATCGTAATAAATGCAGCTTATAATAAAGGAATGAAGTTTAACCGCATTCTGCTTTTTCTGATCGGTTTTATGCAGACCTTGTATTTTTCTGAAAAACAAAAAGTTTATTCCTTGACATTCCCATCACGTTACAAAGTTAAAGTAATATACACCCCTGCAAACATTGCTTTATTGAGAGAAAATGTGGAGTGGACAAGGGGTATTATTCCTCAAAACATTACGATAATACACCTGTGCGACACAGTGCAGTCTTTCTTATTTATATTGCAAACATTGGTTGTGGGCACTCGTTAGGTCCACCTCTGCTAGGCGATTCTTACACACAACCTATGTCTTGGAGCAGAAATAAGAAAATAATTTGTACCCCTATAACCCCAGTTTTCTCTATATAAAGTGGATTTGATGGAGTGTTCATTTCAAGGACTTTTCATTTTTGTTATAGTGCGTACATTACACTAACACCCTTGCAGTGAGCACTGCTGTTAAGTAGAAGAGAAGGCAATGATTTATATAATAAAAAGTGGGGATTGCAGAGATAAGGATTAGTATTGTAACTCTATTAAAAAGAAAGTTTAGAATAGCTTCACTGAGGCGGTTCTAGCGGACCTCCAATGATCGAGAATAAGTTAAAGAAAACGAATTCTAAAACATGCCACTACATGTAGTTTTAAACCTGTATCAGAAATGTAAAGATTCAACACCTGTTTTGGGTCGATTGTTTTACAATCGACCCAAAGTTACTAAGAGGCAAATCAAAAAATAATACTGTTGCCCACGTGACAATCACTGATTTGGGGAAACCAATATTATCATTATAAATAGAAAACGTCGCGCTATTTTTGTCGATGTAACATGTAAGTCAGAGCTATCTATAGAGTCTGGTAAGGAATCGTGTGCTGGGTTCCGCAAACACTGAATACCCAGATCAGAATGTGGCGCGGAATGTGGCGTCTGCTCAGCCGGCTGCTCAGGACTACACTGTTTGCTTAAATACAGGCATTTAAGGATCAAACGAATTAGGTCAGGCCAATGCCAGGCTGCCTCCGTCATGAAAGGAAAACAAAAACAGTATCTTAATATAGCCCGCGCTCTCACGCGACGACTTTCGGAAAATACTATTAATAAAATTGTTAGAAAGAAATGGACGTTTGCACATATGTATGCTAAGCCGACCAAAAAAAAAAAGACAATATAACGTTACTTTTCACACTTCTGCTTATAACATATCTAAGAACCTAGGAATATTTTAGAGCAAAACTTTTAAAGGTGGTATCGTTATTAGACATACAGCATAGACCCAAATCGGAACGACAGTACATCGCGTCTGATCAGGACCAGCACTGTTCGCCATACATACAGCAACATTTTCATTTTAGAACATGATTCAGGTCCGTACGCAGACTCTATAAAATGTGGGGAGGGTGCGAATTCCGGGTAATTTGCAGAATGTGAAATACTGCATGAATTTGAGATAATTTTCCAAATTAGGAGGGGTGGGTGGGGGTTGTCACTCCTGCGTACGGCCTGCATTAACAGGTAGAATGAACAAATTACTTTGTTTAAAAACATTACACTGAATCACTGTTATTCAGTAGCTGGGATGCAGTAGTGGGACTGAGCGAGAAAATGCCAGAGAGGAGAAACTATGGCAGTGTGGATCCTGATCAGCAGAAGCATTCGATGGATCTACACTGTTTGCAAAGGAGAAGTTGGATAAAATGTTATATTACATGCATAACAGAGAAATACTATGATTTCTACCAGACATAATCTTGGTATTTTCCTTTTTGCTGAGAAGAAATATTTCCTCTTAGCCGGAGAAATATAGCTGGAACTACTTTATGTACAAGATACAAGATACCGCTTTTGCAGTAAAACCGTTATATTCAAATGCGGGAAAGTTTCAGTCTCGTCGACGTCATTCATGACGTAATTGCAATGGTTTCTGGGAAGACATCAACAGACGTTCAGAATGAGTGACGTTTGGGTCGGATGCAACTCTTAAACAAAAGAAAACATGGACATGCGTTTTATCACTGAAACACGTTGTTTCTTCTGTTTATGTTCAAAACTGTAGAAAGCGCTTTCAAAATGGCGGCCATCCAGTTTTTCTTTCACCCAGCTTCTGTAACACTACGCTGATTGAACCGTTAACATGAGCTGTAAATAGTCAACTGAACGGAAATTCAGACCCCAAATTCAAGATCCATTCGGTCCTTAAAGTCTATGGAAGTGCATGTAATATAGAGTATAGAGATTATTCATTTTTCTATTTGAAATGTGGTATTAATAAACATCGGGGGGGGGGGGGGGGTGAGGGGGGGGGGGGGTTGATAAAAATCCGTTATCGGATTGTTCTACATGTACCTCCCTCGGTATTTCAAACAGGAGATATACGTGTACCTGTAATAACTTTTCTAGCACATATCAGTGTATATTGTCTTGCATATGAGGCTAAGCATTATCAAGGAAATATTATAAATCTGTTGAGATGATTGGATATATGTGTATACAGAAGGCGAATAAACACATTAACAAATGATACGTTAATAATTTGGAAATATCACGAAAACACACCTATATAGTTTTAACCCCCTTGAACCCCACTTTTATATAGTAAAACTGGGGTTTCAGGGGGTTTTACCTTATTTTTCTTATTTCTGCTCTAACATATAGATTGTGGGTACTCGTTAGAACCGCCTCATCGAGGCGGTTTTAACGAGTGCCCACAATCTATATTTGTGGCGGTTCTAACGAGTGCCCACAATCTATATTTTGAGCAGAAATAAGAAAAATATCACAATTTTTCATCTTAAAGCCTTCATTTTTTCGATAAAAGTGGCAATGTATTTGTATAGGCGTGTTTGCCTAATATCTTGAAGGAAAATGCTTCCAGTACAACACCAAGAACGTCATTTATTTTTCTTTCTTTTTTTTTCACTGAATACTTTTCTTATAAAGAAGCGATTTAACGAGTACCCACAATCTACGTTATAAAGCAGTGTTGCTGTTGGTTGTTTTTATCCGCGTGACTATTGCTGGCGATGAACAAAACCCAGGCAGCAGTGTTTAGTCTTCTCCCTGTGCCATCAGAGGGCTGTGTAAAACGTAAAATCTAGACTGGACTCATGTACGGGGTATTGACTTATCAATCGACACAAAGAAAATCTGCACTGGGCTCGTGTACGAGGCATTCTCTAATACAGAAACTTCACGCCTGCTGTTTATTGTTGCTGACAATTAACAAAATCGCGGGACTGGTTGTTTATAGCACCTAAGAGGTGCAGTGTAAAAAGTAAATTCTGGGCTGTGCTCGTGCAGGGGGGCTTTGGTAAATAGTGTATACCTGATCAGATGCCACATAACGCGGTGTCTGATCAGGTCTACTCCTACTCTGCTTGCTTTAAATACTGGAATTTAATGGTTCAACGAACAGATCAATTCTCAGTTCAGGATATATTTTCCCAACCTACACTCAGAGACGATCGACCCACCGGTACTCACAGTGCTTTGACTTAATTTTTACCCATCTAAGCTGTTACTGTTACGCAAACAATCCTGCAAATCAACCCAATACATCTTAAACAATTATGTAGACATAACTCTACATGGAAATGTACCTAGCTATATAAAAGCGGTTAGTTCAGTCCTTATTAGTTTCTCTGTGTGTTCTTACGTTAGAAAGTCTTGCAAACTAATGTGATTTTTCAGGGCCACAAAAGAGTTGAAACCGACCCGCACACGAGTACTGGTAAACAGCTTAGAGAATCTAATCCTGCCCAGGCAAAGCGGTGGGAGTCGGCCCACCCATGCTAATAAACTCTATTGGTTTCATTGGACGGCAGGGATTGAGATGAAGGTAAAAGTCCCGCAAATTGGAAGCAACGTCTCCAAAATGACCTTTATAGTGTTGACGGGAAAGCTAAACCTTAAATCAACCGATCAATCATACAATAAATCAATCAGGGCCATAAAATACTGTTGCTAAAATATTCCTTCTTTTCAGACCAAACATAGATTTAGATAATATGGATACTCGTTAGAATCGCCTCGACGAGGCAGTTTTAACAAATACATATCGACCTACTCAGTGCTATAGCAGTAGTAAAGAAGTTGCATTCACCCTTGCGAAACCTTGCATTTTTTGAAAAGCCCCATGGATAAATTCAACGTATGTGCACTGAATTAATATTTTCAGGTTATTAACCCCAAAACGTTTCTGGAAATGACTACCCCCATTTTCCTAGCGTTCCATAAAGGGCACAAAGAAATATTGAACTAATTTTGCGAAAAGTAGAGACAGAAATCAGAAAAGTAGAGACAGAAATCAGAAAAGTAGAGACAGAAATCAGCCTGCGCATATGCACAGTCCGGTCAGGGGTTTTGCTGCTTTTATCAAAATACATGCAGCGAGCAGACGACAATTCTTCCGACTGCCAGTGAAGCGCTTGGCATTAATGGGTTTTTACAGTTCAATGGGAAACCCGTTTTATTTATTAACACATTTACGCAGCTGGTCCCTGCTAATGATATAGCAAACTACCAAAGAATAAGTAGCCATCTAGCGGAGATAACGACGAGGGAACCAGGTATGACTGACTCAGCAGTTTACCTTGCTGAACTCGGGTATTTCCAATACCGCGTCAGTGCTTATGCTATAAATAGACGTAATGGCTTCTGCTAGCTACCAATCGTTATGTTGTAGCCACCTAGCGGAGACATTTACGACAAGGGAACCAATCTAGTGGAGGTAATAACGAAGGGGAACCAATCTAATAGGGAACCAATCTATTGTTCCACGTGAAGCAAACGCTTGATTTCGTGCTTGATTTCGTGGCTGAGAAGCGTCTCGCAAACGTTGATGTTTTACCATAGACAATTTTCAATCTCGTCCATATTCTTACTGCGTGGGCCTAATAGGCCCACGCAAAAAAAATAACTAGCTACAGTCTCAATTTCTGTAAAATGATTTACAACATCCATGATCTTAGGATGGATCATTATTTCACAAATATTCCCACAATTTTATATATAACCCAAAGTACATTTATTTGATGCTGTTATCCTCCCAATTATAAATTGCTGAAAAATGCCAATTTTGGGGATTGGCATTAGATTATTTACATTTATTTGAACTTTTACTGTTTTGTGTGGATTGTCATTTTCTGTTTTGCACATGCCTACTTTCACATTTTATTCCTGGCTGTTCAGTCAATTCTTCTTTTCAAAGAAAAATCCAAGGTATATATTTCATTGAGATTTTTCAGCCTATCATGCATTGGGCTGCTCCCATGTAAAATTGGATTAAAAGTAAGATTGAGTGACAAAAAAAGAGAATATCTTTGATTATTAAATGGTTTATCAAGTCACCCAAACACTGCTATGTAGTGTACGATAATTTGTGATATTCTGTTACAATGGCCATAAGACGAATTCATTAAAAGTTGTGAAATTTTTAATATATTTTTTTCACCTGTGGAATTATTCATCTTAAAGGTATAATGCTGAATTCTGTAATTATGAGTATGTGCTGCATGTTGTAAATTGTTGTACCAAGGGTTTGCAAAGTTGCATGATTTTTTCTGTATTTATTTAAAAAAAATGTTGACAATTAAAAGCTGCATTGTGGTTTGTTGTGGACTGTGGCGGTTTGTGGTGGTTTGTGGTAGTTTGTGGTGGTTTGTGGTATTTAGATTCACCCAAGTTTTGCAAACAGATTTAAAACTATGTTTTGCAAACAGTGTGTACCCAGATCAGACTGCTGTTCTTGGAGCAGTCTGATCAGGCTCCAAAACATTTGCCTGTATGCAAAAATATGTTAGAAAAGTTTGCAAGAAGATGCAGCAGACGACATAAACAGATGACATTTTCAGATGCAGTTTTCCAGGGCTTAAGATGCCCTGGAAAACTGGGGTTAAAATGCAATAAGTTCCTTAATAAGCACAAGTCAGCAGTGTTTTCTATTTATTACAAAACTGTAATAATTGCTCTTTGTAATAATCGATCTGATATATTAGTGTGATCTGTTACGGACTGCATTGCCTCCCTTCAGTTATCTATATGCATAGCTTCTAGATTTATAACCACTCTCTGACAACTGCGTCTGAGGGAGTCGACTCTTTGGCTCTTAGAGCACTGGCGGTTAGAGCACTGGACTATCACCCGAGCGGCCTGGGTTCGAATCCCACCATAGGCGGGGAATTTTTTCAGGCTATGCTTCTTTCCTTTGTTACGGCTTTCATGTCGTAAGATGGGGGCTGGTCCGGGATCGGACTTTATTTCGCTGAAAATGGCTTCGTGTCGAAGATGGCTTCACGTCATCATAAATGATGACTTCCTTGAAGAGGGGGTGTGTTACGGACCGAATTGCCTCCCTTCAGTTATCAATATGCATAGCTTCTAGGTCCTTTGTTAAGGCTTTCATGTCGTAAGAGATCTTTTTAGTACTCAGCCTCACACAGATTCAACATAAATTCTGTCAAATATACTTCTTGAAAAAGCTAGTACACCACAACCTCTATAATACTTGTACTATTGTTGGGGTCCAAGTTAAGCAACCATGTTATAGCCAAACAAAAATATATAGATTATATAGAAGAATGACCTCTATATATTCTATACATTTTTGGGATCCATCTTGAAACCGCATTATATCCTAAACCATGTTATAATGAAGCATGTTATAATGAGGTTGTAGTGTACTGGTGTGCACTTAATAGGGCATGTGCTCTAAGTTTGGTAACTATGGTATTCACTACCAATACAACCTCTGTAGGTTTGCTGTGTACTACCATTTCTTAACCCTTGTCCTGAAGAGCCCGGATATGTCTGATCTTTCAAATAATGCAGATCCAGATCAGATGGCTTCTGAAGAAGCCATCTGATCAGGATCTTCATTGTTTGTCATTCAGTTTATGAATATGTTGCAAGAAATCTGATTGGTTGATAATCAGTAGTGGGTGTGGCATATTTAAATTTCAGCAGGTCAAGGGTTAAGCAAAGTTGACAATTCCGTTGTTGAATTTGGACTCAAGGGGTCTAACTCAAAACCACAAGGAAATGGTAATACCATAATTCCAGATGAAACTGGTCAATATCAGCCACCTCATCTGGATGAGCACTGTTTGTATACATTATAACATATCTCTATATCCTAAAGCCTTGAAGGTGAGAATGGAAATAGACAATTTTAACAAAAGCCTTATGGGTCCTGTTTTTCAAAACTAACAACACCATTTTTAGCTGACCAGAGACGCTCCGGTTCTAATGAGTACCAACAACCTATGTCTTGGAGCAGAAATATGAAAAATAATGTATACCCCCATAAACCCATAATTTTCAGAGAAGTAGAGCTTGACATTTCATCTGTATTTTCTTCTGTCTGATGATTCTCATGAATTTCTCTGGAAAAATGGAAAAAAAAAAGAAATACCATTTGCTCCACATTTATGGGATGTTTTAACCCATTGTATGTGGGGGAACCCTAAAGGGGTACCTTGGCAAACAGTGCAGGTCCATATCAGACGCCGCTGAATGTGGCGTCTGATCAGGGCCTGCACTATTTGCTAACAGAATTTTCCGTCAAAAAATGGAATAAGAACAAAAAAAAATAGGCCTGGCATCCCTTATATGACAAATGGACTTGTCCAACATATAGCAACGGAAGAGTCCACAAGAATACAATGGGTTAACCCTTGTCCTGCTGATCCCGGATATGTCTTTTCAAACAATGAAGATCCAGATCAGATGGCTTCTGAAGAAGCCATCTGATCAGGATCTTCATTGTTTGTCATTCAGCTCATGAATTTGTTGCAATAATTTGCATCAAGTAATCTGATTGGTTGATAATCAGTAGTGGGTGTGGCTTATATAAATATTCAGCTGGTCAACGGTTAAGGATCACAATCATCTGGTTTCTCCAGTAAATGGTCATGTTCATAATACAAGCTTGCTTGCTTTCCAAAATTGACATGTTTTTCTTTCAGCACATTGTAAGGTCATTGTAAAGTTTCTTTGCGCCTGGGAAATATACATTGTTTTATTATGCCCCCGCCATTCGAAGAATGGTGGAAAGGGCATATAGCGTTGCCCCTGTCCGTCCGTCCGTTCGTCTGTGCATCTGTGCATCCGTCCGTCCGTGCGTCCGAAACTTTAACACAGTCAATAACTTCCTTATTTGTTGATGGATTTTAAAATTACTCAGCACAAATTTTAACCATCATGAGACAACGTGTCACGTGCAAAACCCAGGTCCGTACCACCAAGGTCAAGGTCATACTTAGAGGTCAAAGGTCAAAAAAAGGGTCCGAAACTTAAACGCAGTCAATAACTTTCTTATTTCTGGATGGATTTTGAAATTATTTTGGAGAAATGTTAACCATCATGAGTCGATGTGTCACCTGCAAAACCCAGGTCCGTACCTCCAAGGTCAAGGTCATACTTGGAGGTCAAAGGTCAAAAAAGGGACCGAAACTTAAACGCAGTCAATAACTTTCTTATTTCTGGATGGATTTTGAAATTACTTTGTAGAAATGTTAACCATCATCAGTCAATGTGTCACATGCAAAACCCAGGTCCGTACCTCCAAGGTCAAGGTCATACTTGGAGGTCAAAGGTCAAAAAAAGGGACCAAAACTTAAACGCAGTCAATAACTTTCTTATTTCTGGATGGATTTTGAAATTACTTTGTAGAAATGTTAACCATCATCAGTCAATGTGTCACATGCAAAATCCAGGTCCGTACCTCCAAGGTCAAGGTCATACTTGGAGGTCAAAGGTCAAAAAATGGGTCCGAAACTTAAACGCAGCCAATAACTTACTTATTTTTGGATGGATTTTGAAATAATTTTGAAGAAATGTTAACCATCATGAGACAATGTGTCATGGGCAAACCCAGATCCGTACCTCCAAGGTCATACTTGGAGGTCAAATGGCATAAAAAGGGTCCAAAACTTAAACACTGTCAATAACTTTCTATGGATGAATACGAACAGACATATTTTCGGGCGGGGGCATCCGTGTCCTATGGACGCATTTCTAGTTATATACAGTAAAATTCCTATATTAAGACCACCTTTGGGACTGTTCAAAAGGGTCTTTATGACCACTTTTGGACAGTCCCAAAGAGGGTCCTGGACCAGAGGACATTGTGTGCAGAAAGCAAGAAGAAAGAATAAGTGCACTTTCCTATATAAGCTTTTTAAAGCAGAATTTGTCTTTAAGGTGGTACGATGTCTTAGTAGCAGAATTTCAATGTATTTTAGTGTAGCCAAAACCTGAACACGATGCAGTTCTAATGAGTACCCACAACATAGGTTTATATGGACAAATAACCCCTACGAGGAATTCAAGAAATGATTCTGGAACTAGTTCTGGAATTGTTCTTAAAAATTAAATGGCCATTCTAGAATGTATTCTATAATTTGTTCTCGAACAATTCTAGAATTTGTCAAGAAAATCAAGAATAATTCTTGAACAATTCTTGAACCTAGTTTTTTGGAATTCAAGAAATCATTCTAGTTTTTTATTCTTTCACTTTAGTGTGATTTTGTGACAACTGTTCAAGAACCAGTTGATTGTTGGGCAAAGTTCTAGAACTTGCAGATCAGTTCAAGAACTGGTATAGTCTTCCTTAGATCCCATAGTTTTAGAACCAGTGCTCGAGAACGATTCAGGTTCCAGAACCACAGTTCAAGAATTATTCTGTAAGTTCAAGAACAGTTCTATAGGTTCATCAAAAGTTCAAGAACTTTATGCTTGTTCTAGAACAAATTTCGCAGGGGTAGGAAAACTATCATTCATGGTAATGTTCAACTAACACGGTTTCTGCTTTGGACCCAAATAAAAGTGTTATAAAGAGGTTGTGGTGTATGTAGATTGTAGTGCAGTTGCCATACTTAGGGCACCTCCTGTAATAAGTGAACTTAAGACCATTTTTCTTTTCACAAAGTACATGTATATTTAACACCAATTAAGGGGAATGGGAACACCTGGCAGCTTTTTCTGCCATTTTTTCATGTTTGCTTTTCTGTAAGCCTTGTCCCACTGAAAAGGGGTCTACTCTTAAAGGAAAGAATTTGCTCCACAGGAGCAAATTCTTTCCTTTAAGAGTTGACCCTTGTTGACATGGAAGACAAAAATATTTTTGCAGCAGTTGCCTCCCCTGAAGGTGTATCCCTTCTCCTTAAATCTGCAATTTTCTGCAGTCTGTTGACGTTGAAATAGAGCCAAGATATCACCCTTAACAAGTTCATTATATTGCTTTGATCACATTGCTGATTTGTGCTTATAAAGGAACTTATTATGCTTCATTCTATATGCTCCTTATACCAACACTGGTCCCCGATAGCTCAGTTGGTAGAGTGTGTGCTCCAGGGAACGGGAGGTCACAGGTTCGATCCTGGGCCGCAACATACCAAAGTCGTTAAAAATGGTACTAGCTGCTCCTTGCTTGGCACTCAGATTTACGGGGTAGAGCTAGGACTGGTCGACCCAGTGTCAGGATAATGTGACTGGGTGTGGTATCATGTAATGTGTCTGGGACATGATACTTCAGTGAGGCAGCACTATCAAAGTGAGCATTGAGCTCCCTGTCGCAACCAGACACCGTCGTGATATGACTGAAAAATTGTTGAAAGCGACGTTAAACCTGAATTCACACACACACACACACATACCAACACTGGACATGTTTTGTTCAATCTGCATAGCAACAGATAAGGTGTGTATTTTGTGATAGATGAAGGATAGTTTTCCTTATTTCTCCATGTAAACCTATGTTGTGGGTATTCATAAGAACCGCCTCATCGAGGCAGTTCTAATGAATACCCACAGGAGAATTGACAAAAGCTACCCTTCAGTAATCACAAAAGACCAACCTTATTTGTTGCTATGATCTGTCATGTCCACTGTTAGCATAGTGAGCATATAGCTGCACCATGACTGCATGCTTGACGACACCTTGAGGACTTGCTGTAATTCTCCTAAAATTTTAACAAATTTGTTTCAAGATCCAGCATGGCTCCCGCCCATCAGGGCTTGAAGAAATATATGGGCTGCACGATGCTTCCACTCAGAGCTAAATCCGACCCGCACACGAGTACTGGTAAACCGCCTAGAGGATCTAAGCCTGCCCAGGCAAAGCGGTGCGAGTCAGACTGGCCATGCTTATTAACCCTATTGATTGCATTTGGCGACAGGGCTTGAGATGTCATTTCATCTCAAGGTCTGGTAAAAGTCCCACAAAATTTGAAGCAACGTCTCCAAAATGGCCTTTACAGTGTTGACGGGGATGTTAAACCTCAAATCAAACATTCATGATCCAGCAAGCAGTCCAAAAATTGCAAACAGGGTGGCAAACAGTGTAGATCTTGATCAGACAGGAGCAGTCTGATCTGGGTCTACCCTGTTTGCTTAGGTGTATCCCTTCACAAAACGAATCATCTGGGTAATTATTTCAGCAAGAAATATGGTATTTCTTTAGCTGGCAAAACTATTTTTTGAAAATGAAAAAGGTGTTTGCTTTGGTGTGAGTTTAACCCTTCTCTTGCTGAATATTCATTTAAGCCACACCCATTTCTGTCTCTCAACCAATCAAATTACTTGATTTAATTTATTGCTACAAATTCATAAACTGAATGCCAACAGTGTAGATTCTGATCAGATGGCTTCTTCAGAAGCCATCTGATCTGGATCTACACTGTTTGCAAAGATAGGGGTTGTCGTGAACAGCAAGATAAGGGTTCTTCAGAAGCCATCTGATCTGGAGCTACACTGTTTGTAAAGATAGGGGTTGTCGTGAACAGCAAGATAAGGGTTAATCATATGTCTGTAGAACTAGGCTTTTTACAATACCAAAATATATGCTGGCACAGTACCCTTTTATCCTGAAAACAATCGCTGTTGTTCTTCATTATACCCCCGGCATATGAAATATGCTGTGCAAGTACACAGTTTTGGTCCTGCCGTTCATCGGTTCAACTGTCCATCCATCCATGTGTCCATCTTTCCATGCGTCCGTTAACATTTTGGTTAAAGTTTTGTGTCAAAGTTTCTAAGAGATTGTGAGTGAGTGTTTGAGTTTTACGTCTCACCAACAGCTAAGGTCATACGGAGAAGGGACCTCGGTTTAAAGACTCATCCGAAAGTCTGGAGAAGCATGGGATCGATCCTGCGACCCCTGGTTTACAAGGGGAGTAGCATAACCACTACACCACAGAGGCTTCTCTCTAAGATATTGTATCTTCTGAACCCTTTTACTGATTTATTTAATACTTACACTGAAGTACATTCTGATCTAAAGATTTCATTGATGCATGTCCCACCCCCACAGTGACCTTGATGTCAAGATCACAGACTTAGAAATTTTACATTTGGTTAAAATTTTATGACAAAGTTTATAGATGCCTGTATGTTCTAAACTCTAAGACAAATTCAGTTGATACACGCATCAATGTTGCATACCATTCCAAAGATGTAGTGATATATGTCCCTTCCCCAACCAATGGCGACCTTGACCTGAAAGTCACAGACTAAGAAATTTTACATTTGGTTAAAGTTTTATGACAAAGTTTATAGATGCCTGTATGTTCTAAACTCTTAGACAAATTCAATTGATACTTGCATCAATGTTGCATACCAGTCCAAAGATTTCATTGATGCATACCCCACCCTGCTGCTTCAGTTATATTGATGTCCCCACCCCTTCCGTAACATTGATGACCTCACTCCTTTGGTCCATTTAGAAATGTTATGTTTGGTTTATCTTTTACAAGCACATTTATAGATTCTTATAGCTTCTGGACTTCTTCATTGATATTACACACAAGCTTGAAAGAATATATCAGAGTGTAGCGCTGACTGGGGGTAAACATGACCCTCTGGCTGCTAGCTCTAGTTTTCTTGCAAAGGAATGTGCACTGTACTGGTCAACCATTATTTACAAGCCTGCTCTGGAAAACTATGGATAGGTAAACTGATTGGCTCAATATCACCTAAAGATGGTTGATAGGACCATTAACCCTTGTCCTGCTGAATATTCATAAATGCCACACCCACTACCGATTATCAACCAATCAGATTGCTTGATGCAAATTATTGCAACAAATTCACAATCTGAATGGCATACAATGTAGATCCTGATCAGATATCTGATCTGGATCTTCATTGTTTGGAAAATAAGGCATATCCGGGCTCAGCAGGACAAGGATTAAACTCCCAACAAGCAAAAAAAAAAAAAAAAAAAAATGTCCTTCTACTAACCCATTTTGTACAGAAATCCCAAAACTGGTAATTGGCAAATTACCATACAGAGCTTGAAGAAATAGATGGGTTGCATGATGCTTCCACGCAGAGCTGAAACAGACCACACATGAGTACTGACAGGTAAACCACTTAGAGGATCTAAGCCTGCCCAGGCAAAGCGGTGCGAGTTGGACCGTCCATGCCTATAAACCTTATTGGTTTCATTGTGCGACATGCATAAGATGCCATTTCATCTCAGTGTCGGGTAAAAGTCCCACAAAATTGGAAGCAACATCTCCAAAATGACCTATACAGTGTTGATGGGGATGTTAAACCACAAATCACACAAACCAACCAACAAACAATTACCACACACCTTCCAGCAGAGTCACTAAATAGAGAATACCAGGTTCGTGTCTTTTGATATCAAGTTTATCAGGCAAGGCTTTGAGAAAGCTTGTAGAATCGCGAGGCTTGCCGAGTGATTCTACATGCGTTCTCAAAACTGAGCCTGATAAACTTGATATCAAAAGACACGAACCTGGTATTCTATTTATCAGTTAATACCATTGTACACTCTTACATTTTTGCCAATTTTTCCAGCAGTCCAGTCCTAAGAAGTGCAATGTCACGTTGACCTGATAAAGCTCTCTTGTCCTGAGATAGCATATGTTTATCAGGTCAATGTGCTACAATGCAATTAATATAGGGGGTGACTGATACAAGAGAAAATCACAAACTCAAAGCAACAGTAATGTTATTATTATATTACATGTAGAAAGGCAAAAGAACACTGTCTTTCCAAAGAAATTGTCATTCAGCTATTGAAAATTAAGCCCAACCTGTGTTAAGCAAGCACCTCAGGGATAATGAAAATGTGCTTGCTTAAGATAGGTGCTTGCTTAATACAGGTGAATTTTTATGCATTTGCCTTTTTCGGGAACTAAATGACTGCTTGCTTAAGACAGGTTGCTTGCTTAATAGAGGTGGCCACTAAGACAGGTTTGAGTGTAAATTATATTACCAGTACATACATGCAGAGACAATTAAACAATGATAATAATTAACCACAACAGAGGCACCTGCATCTTGGAGAAGTCAACAAAATTTTACTGGGGGTGGGGGTGCATAATTTGTTGATTTTAGGTGACCACAACCCTTGTCCTTCAATAACTGGGTGGGGGGCGGGGGTAGTGGGGGGTGCTTAACCCTTATCTTGCTGTTCACGACAAACCCCATCTTTGCAAACAGTGTAGATCCCGATCAGATGGCTTCTGATGAAGCCATCTGATCAGGATCTACACTGTTTGGCATTCAGTTTATGAATTTGTAGCAATAAATTACATCAAGTAATTTGATTGGTTGAGAGACAGAAATGGGTGTGGCTTAAATGAATATTCAGCAAGATAAGGGTTAATTTGTCGATTTTAGGTGGTCACAAGCCTTGCCAAATAGCAGTCTGTCCTCCATTATCACAAAAACAGACTAATTGATGTTTGATGTTAGAGAACAGGCCCTGAGGTTATAAAACATTTTTCATGCTCAACTCAAATGCGCATGAAATTTGTGGAGCTCATAAAAATTGAAACACGTATAAGTTGAGCGATTTTTGTTTCTCAGATAGCAGAGGACGTTATTTGTCCTGCTCACAAATTTTAAAAATGCCAACAATTGTTGGCATTTTAAAATTTGTGAGCAGGACACATTTCATGCTCAAGTGAGTTGAGCATGAAAAAAGTTTTATAACCTCATGGCCTGTTTCAGCAGACTCCAAAGTCTTGTACTCTAGATTGATGTCAATCATTCTTCTTCAAAAAGTATTGCTGTTTGCTTGAAATACCAAAAACATTACAACCTCTTAATAACACTATTAATGGGGTCTAATAATTATAGAAACCATGTTAGTTAAACAACCATGTTATATCCAAACAAAAATGTATAGATTATATAGAAAAATGACCATTTATGGTCATTTTTCTGCATAATCAATGCATTTTTGGGGTCCATCTTGAAACTGTGTTATATCCAAATCGTGTTATAATGTTATATGAAAAAATATGTATAGATTATACAGAAAAATGACCTTTTTCTGCATAATCTATACATTTTTGGGATCCATCTTGAAACTATGTTATATCCAAATCGTGTTATAATGTTTTATCCAAACAAAAAATGTATAGATCATACAAAAAATGACCTTTTTCTGCATAATCTATACAATTTTGGGATCCATCTTGAAACTATGTTATATCCAAATCGTGTTACAATGTTATATCCAAACAAAAATGTAAGGATTATATAGAAAAATGACCATTTATGGTCACTTTTGTGCATAATCAAATGGTCACATTTCTGCATAATCTATCCATTTTTGGGATCCATCTTGAAACTGTGTTATATCCAAATCATGTTATAATATTATATCCAAACAAAAGTGTATAGATTATACAGGAAAATGACCATTTATAGTCATTTTTTCTGCATAATCTATACACGTTTGGGATCCATCTTGAAACTGTGTTATATCCAAATCGTGTTATAATGTTATATCCAAACAAAAATGTATAGATTTTACAGAAAAATGACCATGGTCATTTTTTTGCATAATCTATACATTTTTGGGATCTGCCTTGAAACGTTGTTATATCCAAATCATGTTATAATGAGCCATGTTATAATGAGGTTATGGTGTACACTTATAGTGGCAAATACAATAATAGAATTTGGCTTTTTTTTTTGAAGCCACATAGAATTGTAGATCTTTCAGTTAAGGTGGTCTTAATGTTAAGGATCAGTTCTGAACTTGGACGCAGATATTATTATTATCTGTTTGTTTGCCTGTTAGCAGTTTTTCCTGGATAGACCTTAGTGTTCCTTGCACAGATGTTTTACTTATAGGCTGGAATATCAGTTCATTTTCTTTTTATTGCAGAAAATCAAACCAGAGAGGGTAAAACAAGAACAGATGTCAAGGGAACAGCTACAGCTTTAACATCCACTCCAAAGACATGGGCACAAGCAGGTCCAGCTGTTTCAAAGCCTGTAATTTCAAACAGCTTAACCAAAGTATCTGCATGTACTACAGCTATATCATCAAGTACTTTAGACCAACTGAAGGCTCAGGAAAAAGATGTAATAAAGAGCTGGTCTGAGACAAAACAGGGAGTTGGTAACACTAACACATCAGACAGTTCTGATGATGTTATTATTGTTGAGGATCAGACAAACAACAGCGAATCAGTACGGAAGAGACGTAAGGTTGAACCTACTTCTCAGCCGAACAGGAATAATAGTGACAAAACAGTTGGGCAAAGTATTCAGGGTAATAAATTAGACATCAGTAAGCAAACAGTTAAAGTGGAAAGAACATCAGTTGAACCTACATTGAAACCAAAAATTGAAAAGATTGAGAATAGCACTGATGAATCAGATGATGTTGTTGTAATAGATTTAAATGAAGACAGTTCCAAATCACCTAGTCTTCCACAGCAGAAAATACAAAATGTGCAACAGAATCAACCAAACACTTCAAGCTTGACTGCATCCAAGAAATCTGACTTGCAAAATTTTAAAACGAATACAAGGAAGAATGCAAAAGGAACACCTGAACTCATAATAGATATTGATGAAATTGATGGAAGCAGATCTGAAACCAGTGGTGTGCTCAAACCACATTGTGCTTCGCACACATCACAAGTTTTTTCTTCATCAGTACCTTTACAAAGCATGTCAACTCCCATTAAAACTGAAGCCATTAAAACTGAAGTACAAGACATAATGCCTCAGCTTTCTCCACAGCCAAAAAGTGGTGGACAAGACATGCTTTACTTTGTTTCTCCACAGTCAAAACTTCCTACAAACAAATTATCTCCACCAGTTTCACCACCACAACATTGCAGCCAGCAACCTCCAGCATCAACAATGCCCCCACCACCTCCACCAGCCATGTCACCACCTACCAGCCCACAGCAAATGGGAGGTGTGAAAGGTCTAATTCCACCAATGTCTCCACAACAGAAGCAGAGCTTGCATAAGTACAATTGTGGAGACTGTGGGAAAGGATTTGCATCTAATGCTGCTCTCACTCAGCATCATAGGACACATACTGGTGATAAACCATTTGCATGTGATGTTTGTGGGAAATCATTTGCAGCAAAGCAAAGTGTCAAGAACCATATTCTGAAAAAACATTTTAAAGACCCTCAGTGAGATTTTTTATCCTGTCCCATTTGAAGCTGTATAAAACCTTCACCTGGAGAAAGGAAGCTTGGATTGTATATGTGTAAGGTTTCTCAGCTTAAATGGGTTTATAATGCATGGCACCCAGACACTAGATATAAGTAAAATGTGTAGCATAGATTTCTTCTTGGACCTGCATGGGGTCTGTGTTAATTATGGTGGATGCATTAAGTGTTCCTGGAGAAAGGAAACTTAGATTGCATATATGCAAGTAGGACATTTGAACATCATAGAATTGGTGCTTTTTAAATGCCGCATGCTAAGATTCAGTATTTTAGAAGTGAGTAGAAGTTGTTTGTATGATAAACATGTGCTAGGAAGATTCATCGGACACCCAATATATGTCAAGACAAAAATGTTATAAATAGCACAAATCTGTTGTTTGCTTCACATGTTCAGGAATTACTATGACGTTCTTTTTAACCCATAAAATGCCAATCAAAAGAATTGTTGTCTGCTTTGCTGTCTGCCGGTTACCTTAAAAGTAATTTTTTGCAGCTTGGACCCAGATGAGGCTGCTCCTATAGGAGCAGACTGATCTTGCCCCAAGCTGTTTGTGTGCAAAAATATTTTTAAAAAGTTTGCAAATAAATTCAGCAGTTGACAGCAAACTACATCTGAAAATGCTGTCTGCTGAATTTTTTTTGCAAACTTTTCAAAAATATTTTTGCATACAGGCAAACAGTGTGCCCAGATCAGACTGCTCCTGCGAGAGCAGTCTGATCTGGGTCCACACTGTTTGCAATAAATTACTTTTAAGGTAACTGGCAGATGGCAAAGCAGGCAACAATTGTCATGATTGGCATTTTATGGATTAAGGGTTAAAATTGATTGTTGTGCACACTTAGAATAGACTTGCAATTCTAATGTTTATATGAATATTTGTTTGCATTGTGGTTTTACATCCCATCAACACAATTAAGGTCATTTAGGAGGCATTGCTTCCTTTTTTGTGGTACTAAAAATTTACCTCACATTGAGATGAAATGATATCTCACGCCCACCACCCAAAGAAACTGCTAGGGTTATAGTGAAGATCCGACATGCACCACTTTTCCTGGGCAGTCTTGACTTTTAAGCGATTTGCCAGTACTCAGTTCTAGTCAGTGTTTCAGCTCTGCACAGAAACACCATGCATCCAAATCTATTTCTCAAAGCCACAATGGGTGGGGCACTTTTGAATGAATGTAACCCAAAGGCCCCGGTGTCTGATCAGATAACGCAAAAAATTATGCAGCAGTACAGTCTGCAGTATGCTGTGTGGTCACATAACACCACTTTATATTGAGAATATTTGGTTTTACCTGCTGACAGCGGGATTATCTTTCCATAGAACATATTAGCAATGCATTAGAATAGACTACAGATAGTTGTAAAAAAATATTTTTTTGGGAGGTAAATCACATTTGTCATCTGCTGGTAACTTCGAACAGTGGGGAACCAGATTAAATGGGTCCTCTAAGATCAGTCTGATCAGGGGTCCACACTGTTTGTCTATATACAAAAATATGTTTGAAAAGTTTGCAAGAAGATGCAGCAGACAACATAAACAGCAGATATTTTTGGATGCAGTTTTTCATGGCATCTTAACAGTTAAGGGATTATGTTCCTTAATCCTTTTCTGAAACATGTTACTTGATGGAATGCATTGCCTCATTGCCCAAATGAAAGTAGCACAGATGCTGTGCTGGTGGTAAACTACAAAAAAATTGCAACATTTGGGACATGTCTGTAGCTGTGTTGTTTTGTTAAAAATATTTGTATTTGAGTTTAACTGCCCAGTCAACACTGTTTTAGGTCATTTTTGAGCCGGTCAGTTTACTTATCCACACTTTTCCTGGGCAGGCTTATAGGTAAGCAGTTACCCACTACAGTGCTCATTCTTTCGCCACCCTTCTTGAATCAGCGGAAGGGAGAGAATGACCATAGAAAAGATTTCATGATCAATCTCCACAAAAGAATGTTTGCCGACCTCGGCAGGTATTGAACCCACATCCTCCCAATCACCAGTCAGATGCGCATGCAACTGAGCTACCAAGGCCGGTTACATGTCTGTAGATAAAAGCAAAACTGTTGTAAAACACTTCATAACAGGTACTCCGATGTTTGCCGACCTCTGAGTGGTTGGCTCGATATAAGTGAAACATTCTTGAACAGGCCGTTTAACCAAAAATAAAAAAAAAAAAAAAACAATAGAAAAAACACTTCATAATGAATGTCATGCTGAGATGTGCTATTAGTATTGTTTTGTATATAGATTGATTAATTGGACTGGGGTTTAATGACATGTCAACCCTTGTAGGTCATTTAGTGCTGTCTCCCAGAGAAAGGGATAAAAGGGATAGTTGAGACCGTAGAGGAGGTGAAAGTGAAGGACAAGAGAGAAAGAGGAAAATGAATGGAAGTGTAGAAACTGAAGAAATAACAACACTACCCCCTCCACACTTACCTGCTGCAAGGACAGCAGGCCTTGAGGAACTGGAAGCCAATATCAGTTAGAAGCCTCATTGACACGAGATACACATCACCTTTACCTAACCCAGCTGTCCCCTTTTTGTCGCGCCTGCTATTAGCATGGCACGATATAGGCGCCCGGTTTTCCGTCCGTTCTTTCATCCGTCCGTTTGTCAAGGCGTCAACATTTGCGACCACCCTAGCGTTCACCCTGAGGTTCAAGTTTATTTCTCAAGAACTATAAGAGCTTCATTTACGATACTTGGTACAAACTTGTATCTGGGTATTGCAACTTAAATGCAAGCATCCATATTTGACCTTGACCTACATTTCATGGTTCACTGACTTTGTAAAATATTGCGACCACCCTTGCGTTCACCCTAATGGTCAAGTTTATTTCTGAAGGACTATAAGAGCTTCATTAATGATACTTGGTATAAACTTGTATCTGGGGATGGTTACTTAAATACAAGCATCCATATTTGACCTTGACCTATATTTCATGGTTCACTGATTTTGTAAAATATTGCGACCACCCTAGCGTTCACCCTAATGGTCAACTTTATTTCTCAAGAACTATAAGAGCTTCATTAATGATATTTGGTATAAACTTGTATCTGGGGATGGCAACTTAAATGCAAGCATCTATGTTTGACCTTGACCTACATATCATGGTTGGGTGACTTTGCACCCCCACAGGCGCGACATAGCCTTCGGCGGAATTCTTATGTATATAGAGTACTTCACAAATTTTCGTTATACTACTTCACAACTTTTCGATTGTTATACCATAATGATCCTAAGTATTGGGACAGAAAGGCCTAAGCAAACAGTGCAGACACAGATCAGACTGCTCCTTCACTGCTCCTGAAGGAGCAGTCTGATCAGGATCTACACTGTTTGACATTCTGTCTGTACCTGTTGGACTCTTTGCTAGACCATGGAACAGATTTGTTAAAATTTTTGAGAATGATAGGAACTCCTCAAGGTGTCCCAATTTTTAGGGGTTTTATGGTAACAGCTCCTCAAGGTGTCCCAATTTTTAGGATTTTTATGGTAACAGCTCCTCAAGGTGTCCAAATGTTTTGGATTTTTATGATAACAACTCCTCAAGGTGTCCCAATCTTTAGGATTTTTATGATAACAACTCCTCAAGGTGTCAAAATCTTTAGGATTTTTATGGTAACAACTCCGCAAGGTGTCACAATCTTTAGGATTTTTATGGTAACAACTCCTCAAGGTGTCCCAATCTTTAGGATTTTTATGGTAACAACTCCTCAAGGTGTCACAATCTTTAGGATTTTTATGGTAACAACTCAAGGTGTCCCAATCTTTAGGATTTTTATGATAACACCTCCTCAAGGTGTCAAAATCTTTAGGATTTTTATGGTAACAACTCCTCAAGGTGTCCCAATCTTTAGGATTTTTATGGTAACAACTCCTCAAGGTGTCCCAATCTTTAGGATTTTTATGGTAACAACTCCTCAAGGTGTCACAATCTTTCGGATTTTTATGGTAACAACTCCTCAAGGTGTCCCAATCTTTAGGATTTTTATGGTAACAACTCCTCAAGGTGTCACAATCTTTAGGATTTTTATGGTAACAACTCCTCAAGGTGTCACAATCTTTAGGATTTTTATGGTAACAACTCCTCAAGGTGTCCCAATCTTTAGGATTTTTATGGTAACAACTCCTCAAGGTGTCACAATCTTTAGGATTTTTATGGTAACAACTCCTCAAGGTGTCAAAATCTTTAGGATTTTTATGGTAACAACTCCTCAAGGTGTCACAATCTTTAGGATTTTTAGCTCACCTGAGCCGAAGGCTCATGTGAGGTATTAGTTTACCACGAGCCGGCGTCCGTCGTCCGTCGTCGTGGTCGTCGTCCGTCGTCCACACTTTCAAAGAAGTATATCTCCGGAACCAGTGGGCCAATCTTGATCAAATTTCATGTGAAGCATTATCAGGTAGGGGGAAAGGCTGCATACTGTTTTCGGGCAGATCGGATTGGAACTCTGGTTGCCATGGCAACAAATAGCTCCCATAGACTTAACATAGGAAAAAGCTTGTCATCACTCTAGCTCCGTCAATTTTTTTCTGATCGACTTCATTCTTACAGATAACGAGGACAGGCATGAAATCTCGATCAAGTTCGATTTTGGGCTGAATCGGATTATTCACTCAGGAGTGACGTGCCCTTGAGCGTTGAAAAAACATAGGAAAAAGCTTGTCATCACTCTAGCTCCCTCAATTTTTTTCTGATCGACTTCACTCTTGCAGATAAGGAGGACAGGCATGAAATCTCGATCAAGTTCGATTTTGGGCTGAATCGGATTATTCACTCAGGAGTTACGTGCCCTTGAGCGTTGAAAAAATTGCCTATTGACTTAACATGGGGAGAATGTTGTCATCACCGTAGCTGCTTCAATTATTTTCAGATTGGCTTTATTCTTGCAGATAACCAGCACAGCCATGAAATCTCGGTCAAGTTCGATAACTGGCAGAATCGGATCATTCACTTAGGAGTTACCTGCCCTTGTGTGTTTTTGCATTAGGGTTAATGGGAATTTCAAAAATGTATATCTTAAAGACTACTTGGCCAACTTTGATCAAATTTCATGTGTCGCATTATTGGGCAAGTGGAAAGGCTTCATTAGGTTTTCAGGCAGATCTGAGTGGAACTCTGGTTGCCATGGCAACATCTAGCTCCCATAGACTTCACATAGGAAAAAGCTTGTCATCACTCTAGCTCCGTCAATTTTTTTCTGATCGACTTCATTCTTGCAGATAACCAGTACAGTTATAAAATCTCGGTCAAGTTCGATTTTGGGCCGAATCAGATAATTCACTCAAGAGTTACATCCCCTTGAGCGCCTGAAAAATTGCCTATCGACTTAACATGGGGAAAATGTTGTCATCACTGTAGCTGCTTCAATTTTGTTCGGATTGGCTTCATTCTTACAGATAACCAGCACAGCCATGAAATTTCGGTCAATTTCGATAAATGGCAGAATCGGATATTACACTTAGGAGTTACCTGCCCTTGTGCATTTTTGCATAAGGGTTAATGTGAATTTTAAAAATGTATATCTTGAAGACTACTTGGCCGACTTTGATCAAATTTCATGTGTAACATTATTGGGCAAATGGAAAGACTGCGTAAGGTTTTCATGCAGATCTGAGTGGAACTCTGGTTACCATGGCAACATATAGCTCCCATAGACTTAACATAGGAAAAAGCTTGTCATCACTCTAGCTCCGTCAATTTTTTTCTGATCGACTTCATTCTTGCAGATAATAAGGACAGGCATAAAATCTCGATTAAGTTCGATTTTGGGCAGAATCCGAATATTGACCTCGGAGTTACGTGACCTTGAGCGACAAAAAATTTGCCCATAGACTTAACATAGGGAAACTGTTGTGACTACGATAGCGACTTGAATTTTTTCCAGATCAGCTTCAAACTTGCAGGTAACGAGGACAGACATAAAATCTCAGTTAAGTTCGAATCGGAATATTGACCTCGGAGTTACATGACCTTGAGCGACAAAAAATTTGCCGATAGACTTTACATAGGGAAAATGTTGTGACACAATAGCGACTTGAATTTTTTTCAGATCAGCTTCAAACTTGCAGGTAACGAGGACAGACATAAAATCTCGGTTAAGTTCGATTTTGGGCCGAATCGGATTATTTGTCTTGGAGTTACCTGTCCTTGAGCATAAAAAAATACGTTGTGACCACGATAGCAACTTTATTTTTATTCATATCAGCTTCAATCTTGCAGGTAACGAGGACAGGCATAAAATCTCGGTTAAGTTCAATTTTGGGCCGAATCGGAATATTGAACTCGGAGTTACATGACCTTGAGCGACAAAAAATTTGCCCATAGACTTAATTAGGGAAAATGTTGCGACTACGATAGCGACTTGAATTTTTTTCAGATCAGCTTCAAACTTGCAGGTAACGAGGACAGACATAAAATCTCGGTTAAGTTCGATTTTGGGCCGAATCGGAATATTTGCTTTGGAGTTACCTGCCCTTGAGCATAAAAAAAATATGTTGTGACCACGATAGCAACTTTATTTTTATTCATATCAGCTTCAAACTTGCAGGTAACGAGGACAGGCATAAAATCTCGGTTAAGTTAGATTTTGGGCCGAATCGGAATATTGACCTCGGAGTTACGTGACTTTGAGAGACAAAAAAATTTTCCCATAGACTTAACGTAGGGAAAATGTTGTGACAGAAATAGCGACTTGAATTTTTAGCTCACCTGAGCCAAAGGCTCCAGTGAGCCGATAGTATACCAAGGCTCCGGAGCCGTCGTCTGTCGTCCGTCCATCCGTCGTCCACACTTTCAATGAATCATATCTCAGAAGGCAGTCGACCAATCTTGTTTAAATTTTATGTGTAGCACCATTGGGCAAGGGGAAAGGCTGCATTAGGTTTTGGAGCTAGTCTGGTTCATTTGTTCCTTCATTCTTCTTTCTCTCCATATAGAGATAATAGACCAATGTTAAATTTTTAATCAAAGATTTCTCAGGAACTATAAAAGCTAGAAGCATCAAATTTGGTATTCTATAGAATAATGATGACTTATTTTGTGTAAGAGACATTGGGCTTTCTCAGCTTATTTGTTCATCTGTTCTTTCATTCTTCTTTCTCTCCATTTTGACCAATGTTAAATTTTCGTCAAAGATTTCTCAGGAACTATAGAAGCTAGAAGTCTCAAACTTGGAATGCAATGCAATAATGATGACTTATATCCTGTAAGGGTCAATGGGCTGGATTCTATTAGCAGATTTAGTAGTCAAGTCTGTGAATTGTTAAAACTTAAGTTCCTCAGGTGAGCGGTTTAGGCTCATTGAGCCTCTTGTTATGGTAACAACTCCTCAAGGTGTCCCAATCTTTAGGATTTTTATGGTAACAACTCAAGGTGTCCCAATCTTTAGGATTTTTATGGTAACAACTCCTCAAGGTGTCCCAATCTTTAGGATTTTTATGGTAACAACTCCTCAAGGTGTCCCAATCTTTAGGATTTTTATGGTAACAACTCCTCAAGGTGTCACACAGTCATGTTTTATGAGGTAGTTTGTTTATATATTTGCGATGGTGACATTAGTTGTTGAAATGAATGTCTTCTTTTACTTTTGCATTGTCAGTGCCAAATATAATGGTTTTATTCTTATATTTTCAGAAACACTCAGGCTTGATACTAAATGTGAATCAGCAGCTGATGCACATGAAGTGTCAAGTTTGTGATTTTTTTATTCAAACACGCCTGCTTTTCACTTACTTTTTAAACAAGTCAATTTTAGTTAAATAGCATCGTCAGTCATCAAGCTGAGACTTTTTACAAAGGTCTTATACCTGATAACCCAGCTGTTGATATGTTTGATTTGAGGTTTAACATCCCCATCAACACTATTTAAGTCATTTTGGAGATGTTGCTTCCAGTTTTGTGGGACTTTACCCGACATTTAGATGAATCAATCCCTGCCACCCAATGAACCAATAGGGTTTATATGCATGGACGGTCCAACTAGCAACACTTTGCCTGGGCAGGCTTAGACATAAGCTGTTTACCAGTATTCATGTGTGGTCGGTTCCAGCTCTGCGTTGAAGCATTGTTCAGCCCAATCTATTTCTTCAAGCCCGGGCCAATGGGCGGGGGCCATTGTTGGTAGTGATATAAAACCAAAAGCGGCAAAATAGTATTAACCCCTTATCCTGCCGAACATGACAACTTCTATCTTTGGAGACAGTGTAGATCCAGATCAGATGGATTCTCAAGAAGCCATCTGATCAGGATCTACACTGTTTGTCATGCAGTTTGTGATTTTAACATTCTTAATATTAAGTAATTTGGTTGGTTGATATCAGAAATGGGTGTGGCTAAATTAAGTTATTCAGCAGGATAAGGGTTAATACTGGGACTGAGCTTTTATCCACACCAAGAGGATCAAACTTAAGACATTGGTTAACCCATTGCATCCGGGAAAGCCCTAAAGGGGTACCTAATGACCAACAGTGCAGGCCCAGATCAGACACCGCAAAACACTAAAAGAATTTTCCATCAAGAATAGAATAAGAACAAAAAAGGCCTAACTCTTATCTTGCTGTTCACGACAACCCCTATATTTGCAAACAGTGTAGATCCAGATCAGATGGCTTCTGAAGAAGCCATCTGATCAGGATCTACACTGTTTGGCATTCAGTTTATGAATTTGTAGCAATAAATTACATCAAGTAATTTCATTGGATGATAGAGAGAAATGGGTGTGGCTTAAATGAATATTCAGCAAGATAAGGGTTAACACCCCTTATATGACAAATGGACTTGTCCAGCATATAGCAATGGAGGAGTCCACTAGTATACAATGGGTTAACAATGTAGCTGATTTACATTGTAAAAATTTTAGACAAAATCAAAGCACTAACAGTACTGATGGGTTTATTGCCTCTCAGGTAGCCTAATCTGGGACTTAGTATGTTTTATTTAACCCACTTGGTACCAGAAACCCCAAAACGGGTACCCTGGCAAACAGTGTAGGCCCAAATCAGATGCTGCAGAATGTGGTGTCTGATCTGGGCCTACACTGTTTGCAAAAAGTTAAGCCATTTTCCAGATCAATTTTGAAGAAAACACAACCTGGTCGACACCCCTACATTTTGAAATGGACTCCTACTATATATAAGGTGGAAGTTTCCATTTGGTACAAAAAGGGTTAACCCTTACCTTGCTGTTCACGACAACCCCTATATTTGCAAACAGTGTAGATCCAGATCAGGTGGCTTCTGAAGAAGCCACCCGATCAGGATCTACACTGTTTGGCATTCAGTTTATGAATTTGTAGCAATAAATTACATCAAGTAATTTGATTGGTTGATAGACTGAAATGGATGTGGCTTAAATGAATATTCAGCAAGATAAGGGTTAACACCCCTTATATGACAAATGGACTTGTCCAGCATATAGCAATGGAGGAGTCCACTAGTATACAGTGGGTTAACAATGTAGCTGATTTACACTGTAAAACTTTTACACAAAATCAAAGCACTAACAGTACTGGTGGGTTTATTGCCTCTGGGCTTAGAATGTTTTATTTAACCCATTTGGTACCAGAAACCCCAAAACGGGTACCCGAGCAAACAGTGTAGGCCGAGATCAGAGGCTGCAGAATGTGGCGTCTGATCTCGGCATACACTGTTTGCAAAAAGTTAAGCCATTTTCCAGATCAATTTTGAAGAAAATGCAACCTGGTCGACACCCCTACATTTTGAAATGGACTCCTACTATATATAAGGTGGAAGTTTCCATTTGGTACAAAAAGGGTTAATGCTTTAATTCCTGTACTGTAAGCAAAAAGTTAGACCCTAAAGAGGCACCTCATTCTGTGGTGTCTTATCTTGGTCATACTGTTTGCCGAACCCAACACTTGGTTCCTATCCAGATTCTATAGATAACCCTCTAATGCAAAACTCTGACTACTCTGACCTCACAGCGATAAATAAGGTTACCATGGCTATTTTCTATAAATAACCATTACCTAGATTTCCTTCAAATCAGTTATAGTCACATCTAAATATCAACAAGGAAAAGCTACTGTGCTTCATAACTTTGGGTAGATTAACAAACAATCCACCCCAAAATTGAAAAATTAATAAAGCTTTTATTTGTAAGATGTCTGCAAAGCTTTTTAACCCATAAAATGCCAATCGCGACTATTGTCGTATGCTTTGCCGTCTGCCGTTTGCCTTAGAAGTAATTTCTTTTGCAAACAGTGTGGACCTAGATCAGACTGCTCCACACTGTTTGCAATTATGCAAAAATGCTTTAAAAAGTTTGCAAAAAAAAAACTCAGCAGACGACCAAAGCAGACAACATTTTCAGACGTAATCCTAAGGGTAAATAGACTTCTATGTTGCTGCTTTTCTGTATTGTTTTGTATATAATTATTATGGAGTACTCCACAGCTTTTCATTTTTGTACCAATCCATCAGGATAACATAGAGCATTCTTTAACCCATTTGGTACCAGAAACCCCCAAAACCGGTAGTTGGCAAACAGTGCAGGCCCAAATCAGATGCCACAGAACGCGGCGTCTGATCAGGGCCTACACTGTTTGCAAAAAAAATCAGCCATTTTCCAAATAAATTTGTAAGAAAACCCAACCTGACACACCTGATTTTTTAAATGGGCGTGTGCCTTATATAAGGATGAAGATTCCATTTGGTACAAAAAGGGTTAAAAATTTATATCTACCATGTCTGTAGAAGAAATTTTGCTCATAGCACCCAAGCCATAATCCAGACTCATAAACCCGAACAGAATGTTCAGATTAACTAACCCCCCCGTCCTGGAAGGAATGTGTAATCATGTGTCTGCAGATGCTTCATTACACCCATAGAACAATAATGTTTATAAACGCTTTTTCTGGCCATTAAAGATAGAATCTTGTATAATAATGTTGTTCTTGTGTTGAGGATGGCTGAACCCATAAAATGCCAATCATGACAATTGTCGTCTGCTCTGCTTTGTGTGGCGGTTACTTCAAAATTTTGCCAATAGTGTGGACCCAAATCAGACTGCTCCTCTAGGAGCAGTCTGATTTGGGTCCACACTGTGTGTGTGTATGCAAAACTATTTTTTAAAACGTTTGCGAAAAACTACAGCAGGGGACATTTTCAGAATCTTATTGTATAATAGTGCTGTTCTGGTGTTAACTGTTTTATGGTTATCTGCTTTAATGGCTAGTGCTACCTGCAAGCTAGTATGTTTGAAGCTGTATATTTTTTTACTTTCTTTTTTCTTCAAAACCACTTACAGTCAAACTTCGATAACTCAAATATCTCTGGGACCATGAAAATTTGTTCGAAATAGGGGTAGTTCATATTACTGAGGGTTTATCAATGCATTATCTCATGAGGATGGCTTAACCCATAAGACACCAGTCATGACAATTGTCGTCTGCTTTGTCGTCTGCTGGTTACTTCAAAACTCATTTTTGCCAACAGTGTGGACCCAAATCAGACTGCTCCTAGAGGAGCAGTCTGATTTGGGTCCACACTGTGTGCGTGTACGCAAAACTATCTTTTAAAACGTTTGCAAAAAACTACAGCAGACGACATAAGCAGACGACATTTTCAGAATCTTATTGTGTAATAGTGCTGTTCTGGTGTTAACTGTTTTATGGTTACCGGTATCTGCTTTAATGGCTAGTGCTACCTGCAAGCTAGTATGTTTGAAGCTGTATATTTTTTTAATTCTTTTTTCTTCAAAACCACTTACAGTCAAACTTCGATAACTCAAATATCTCTGGGACCATGAAAATTTGTTCGAAATAGGGGTAGTTCATATTACTGAGGGTTACTCAAAGCATCATCTCATGAGGATGGCTTAACCCATAAGACACCAGTCATGACAATTGTCGTCTGCTTTGTCGTCTGCTGGTTACTTCAAAACTCATTTTTGCAAACAGCCTGGACCCAAATCAGACTGCTCAGCAGTCTGATTTGGATCCACATTGTTTGCCTGCACCCAAAATGTTTTTTTATACCGCAATCAGGCATTCTAGTAACCTAATAAAGGGGGTCGAATAACTGCAGGCTATAATCGGTAGTGACCTATAATACCTTCTACTGACCTACAATACGTCTAGTGATCGTTAATAGACCGGACCTACTTTTCAGATCACTAATTTACAAGTGTAAACAATAACATGCAACCTTTTATACATGGGAAAACAACGAAACTGCAAGATCAAATCTTTGCAATATTTATTTAAACAGATTTTCAGAAATGTCAGCTAAATTCTTACTTTCTCGGCCTTTCCTGGTTTGAATGGCCCGTTGGAATAACTGCGCACTGCTACTGCAATTGAGTCTCAACTTCAAAAAATAATTTCTAAAGCTAAAATAAACTACTTATTTGCAGATTTTCTCACAGAATGTAAAGCGCTGAGAAACTTTGATTCGAGCGTCCATGTTGTTTCCTGCGTCTTTGTGTCGTGGTGACGTCAGAAACTTTGCACTCGTTGATGTCACATTATACTACGTGTGTGCGCCATGGCACTGAATGTGTTTAACATGCCACACTGTCTGCTGTCTTTTTTTGCTAAAATTTGCTAAATTATTGCAAAACCCCTTGATTTTGTAATTGCGGTATAATCCAAATACACGATTAGTGTCTTTAATAATAAAATATAATCGGTGAGCCTTAGACAATTTTATAGGGGCGAGCTTTAGCAGATGACATAAGCAGACGACATATTCAGAAGTTGTTTTTCTCGGCATTTAAACGGTTAAGGTTCTTTCGATTTTCTTTTAAAATAAAAGGAATCATGGATGTACTCATTAGAATCACCGCAGTGAGGCGATTCTAAAGAGTACACACAATATTCCTTTTCAAGATTTAATCAAACAAACCTCCCATCATGAAAACATGCCTATATAAACTGGGGTTTACATGGGTATGCATTATTTTTCTTTTTTCTGCTGAAACAGAAATATGAAAAATATCGCGATTTTTATCTGAAAAATTTCATTTTTTGGTGGTAAAATTTCAATGGTTTATTTGAATAGGTGTGTTTTCGTAATGTTTCCCTAAATATGTGGATATCTGTACCTGCCAACACTTCCGATTTGGGCTTGACTCTCACGATTTATTATGTGTCTCACTCCCCCACAATTGTTTTTTTGAAAATGGCTCAAATATCACGAATTTCAATGCATCTAAGGCCTAGATCAACAGCCGGCTATAATTTTTTATTTGCATTATCTGCTGGTTCTTAGTCTGACGGTTATAAGTGTTGGAAAAACAGGTAACCAGACCGCCCTGACCTTGAAAGGTCAGGGGGGTCTGGTTACCTGTTTCTCCAATATTGACAATCTGCAAGCTGGGAGCTTTCAAATTTTTCCTGAAAATTCCCCACAAGCCAAATACTAAAAAAGAAGGTGAAAAATGGTCTGTTGCGTGCAGTCTCACCCTTTGGATTTTCTCAAAGTTGGCAGGTATGGATATCTGGAGCTCTGGGGACCCCAGATCAAATTTGAATTAGCCGTGGTAAACGAGCTATCCGTGTTCGAGTTATCAAAGTTTTACTGTATGTTTCTTTGTTCTGTATTGTGATTTTTATGTCCCTGTCAACACTACATGTAATTAGGTCATTTTGAAGACTTTGCTTCCAATTTTGTGGGACTTTTACTCAACATTGCGATGAAAGGACATTTCAAGCCATGTCCCCCAAATGAAACCAAAAGGCGTACATGTATATGCATTGGTATGATTGAATGGTCTGAGTCACACCACTTTGCCTGGAAGGCTTTGTCCTTCTAAGCACTTTACCAATACACATGCGTGGTCAGTTTCAGCTTTGCGTGGAAGCACCATGCAGCCCAATCTATTTCTCTAAGACCCGATAGGTGGGGGTGCGCCTCAGTGCATAATAAGCAAACAAACTTTTGTATAATTATATCAAAGCTTTCACTGTTAGCATGAATGACAATGTAATTTAGAGGAAACTGCATTGAGAGATCCCTGCCAAGTTGTTTAAACCTTATTCTGCTGGATAAATTAATTAGCCACACCCATTTCTGGCTATTGGGCAATCAGATTACATGATATAGTGTTTTCATTCACTGCATGACAGTGTAGATCCTGACCAGATAGCTTCTTTAGAAGCCATCTGATCTGGATCTACACTGTTTGCAAAGGTAGGGGTTGTTGTGAACAGCAGGATAAGGGTTGAAGTATTGTTACCTTTGCAAACTCATTATTGGTCAAAATGTAAATGTTCTAGCAAGTTACTTTCCATAAAGATCCTAAAATTTTGGCCACCTTGAGGACTTGCTGTAATTCTTCTAAAAGTTTAACAAATTTGTTTCATGACCCAGCATGGAGCCCAATAGGGAAGACAGAATGGCAAACAGTGTTGAACCTGATCAGACTGCTCCTTCAGGAGCAGTTTGATTCAGACTGCTCCTTCAGTCTTATCTGGATCTGCACTGTTTGCTGAGGCACTTAGGAACATTACGGTATATAAACCAGTAATACACTAATAAAATTTATGTGAGTAGCCTTCACATTTACAGTATAAAAACTACTCACATTTTTTTTGCAAAAGTAGTGTGTTTGCCATATAAAGTGGTGAATGCAGGCCTCCTAGCAAAACCTATAAAACCTATAATAACCTACAATTTTGTGCCAAACCTATTAAACCTTTATTTTGTTCATAAAACCTATAAAAAGCCTGTATTTTCATGAAAAAAACCCTATATTTTTCACTTTTTGAACCTTCTTGGGACTCAACCCCTTACTTTTCTTCAAAATGCATTATTATTTTTTTACTTTTTAGTCCAATAAAAAGTGATAAAAACTGTCAAGAAATTGTTTTTTTTTTTCCTCGCTGGCTTCGCTCGCTCGGACTTTGTAAAATTTAGATCAACTTTACCTGAGTAATTGGGGCACAAAAATTCATCAAAAATTTTTTCTTAAGTTTTAAATCTTTATGTAAGTTTGGAAGACTTTTTTTAACCTGCATTTTTATTGAAAAACCTGTAAATAACCTATATTTTGAGTAAGAAGAACCTATATAAAAACCTATATTTTCAAATTGGGCCACTAGGAGGCCTGTGAATGTTTTAAATATACATTAACTAATCATTTTGTCTGGTTTAAACAACTGGGCCCTGACCTTTAAGGTACATACTTCCATTGCAAAAGTCATGGCATCTAATTTGGGTTCTTGGTGTAGCTTACCTGGTGTCTGAGGCTTTTGTTTGTTTGAATTGAGGTTTTACATCCCCATCAAAACTATTAAGGTCATTTTGGAGAAGTTGCTTTCAATTTTGTGGGACTTTTACCTGACACTGAGATGAAACAATATCTTCGGCCCTATATACCGCCCATAGAAACCAATAGGGTTTAGGGCAACCTTAGACCTTCTAAGCGGTTTACCAGTACTGATGTGCAGGAGGCTCTGTGTGGAAGCACCATGCAGCCAAGTCTATTTCTCCAAGCCCTGATGGGTCTAAGGCCCCTGTGTTTCTTGAGCTTACAGTTGATGTATGCTTAGTTGTGTTTGTACCATATTTTACCATATGTGTGGTATTTGGACAGACGGACCTGAGCAAACGGTGTAGACCCAGATTAAACACCGCAGGAGGCTCATCAGGGTCAACACTGTTTGCCGCTTCTCCAGCTTTTTTTAGACACTCAAATTTTAGAACAATTATGGTAAGCAGTTCAGGTGTCTAAATTCATAGATTAACCCTTATCTTGCTGTTCACGACAACCCCTATCTTTGCAAACAGTGTAAATCCAGATCAGATGGCTTCTGAAGAAGCCATCTGATCAGGATCTCCACTGTTTGGCATTCTGTTTATGAATTTGTAGCAATAAATTACATCAAGTAATTTGATTGGATGATAGACAGAAATGGGTGTGGCTTAAATGAATATTCAGCAAGAGAAGGGTTAAATATGGTATACCAGTCTTGTTCATTACAATAACACACCTGTTCAACATAGTGCATTGTTCCACATCTCCAAAATGGCTATTTTTCTGATGAAAATCTGTGATATTTTTCTTATTTAGACTTCAAATATAGGCTGTGGGTGCTCGTTTTAACCGCCTCATTGAGGCGGTTCTAACGAGTACCCATAACCTATGTATTGGAGCAGAAATAAGAAAAATAATGTATAGCCCCGTAAACCCCGGTTTTCTCTATGTAAATTGGGGTTTAGTGGGGGGGGGGATCTTCATTTCAAGGACATGTTCATGTGATGGGCATCTCGTCACTTTCTGCATGATATGAATTGTATTATCCTTCTGGGTGATCCGATTTACTTGCTCCTAATGGATGATCTGAGTTGTGTGATCCCTACAAATGATCAGAGTTGATGAGTTGTGTCATCTTTGCATCTTTGATGTGGTTGCAGTATGTAGCAAAAAGATTCGAATTCTAGGCAAACCAAAAAATGTTAGAAAGAAAGATGCTCCATGTTATCACTTGGGGACCACTTTTAAAGGAACACATTTTTGCTCTATTAAGGGGAATGGGAACATCTGGCCGATTTTTTTCACCATTTTTCAAAGGGAGACAACTTTCAGGACTTCCTGTCCACATTTCTATAGGCTCAGTCTTACTGAAAAAGGGATCTACTCTAAAAGGAAAGAATTTGCTACCTAGGAGCAAATTCTTTCCTTTAGGAGTTGACCCTTATTTACATGGGAAACAAAATTACTTTTGCAGGAGTTGCCTCCCCTGAAGGTGTTCCCATTCCCCTTAAGACAGTAAACTGTGATTCCTGTAGCTGAGGGAGAAACAAATGTGTTAGGTGATCTGCCATTCATGCTTTTTGTGCTTTTTGAGAGCTGTGTGTATTATAGACACTTGTATATTTTGTGACTGCTTCAGCTCCTCCTCCAACTTCTTCTTCTTCAATAAGTACACAACTGCATTTTTGCAGGAAGATTGATATGTCCCAAAATGGGTTTGGAGGAGGTTCCTCTTCTTCTTCTTCTTCATCTTCTTCTTCTTCTTCTTCTTCTTCTTCTTCTTCTTCTTCTTCTTCTCATTTGCAATATGTAAGCAACTGCATTTTTGCATGAAGGGTGCCACATCTCTGGGCTGAGCGGAGGCTCTTGTAGTTTTGTACAGTTAAATCGGAGGCTTGTGTAGTTTTGTATAGTTAATTGAGGCAGACCTGGTCCCAGGACAGGGTGGCAAAAGTTTCTCCATTTATGTCAGGACGATAATTTTTTAAAATGAATTCACAGCCTGATGATGAGGATGATAGGATTTTTCAAGCTGCTTTGTCAAAAGTTTGTTGATTTTGGGGATATTTTGAATTTAGCCCTAACCGTACTGAACCCACTACCTGGATATATCCTTTCTTTAGAAAAAGTAAAGATCCAGATCAGCTGGCTTCTCAGAAGCCAGCTGATCAGGATCTATACTTTTTTCTATTCTGCTTCTGAATCCATGGTCAAAATTGAAATCCTTCAAACCAAATGTCTGAAATCGGGGAGGAGTGTAGCCTACTAAAATATTCAGGTCTAAAGGGTTAAGCCATGCTAGAGTTGTGATCACCCAGGTTTGTTGTCTACGCCCATGGGTGTAGACATTATTGTGTTTCCTTTACAAGATGTTCAACTGGTTGACCTGCAGCTTTGCTTTGAACCTACTTCCTCTGATCAGGTAATATATAAAAAACAACAACAACATAAATAGCATGAAAGATCCTTATATGGTGTTAACTCCCCTAATGAGTCATAACGTCAAAAAACATTACCATGCCTTTGGCGACAATGCTCTCTGTAGGAGCTTTAAACATACTTCAACACAGCAAATACGAAAAGGAAATGGTCATTTGATGAAAACATCTTGCACTCATGCTCATATTATATGAAAGTTATGAAACTCGCCAAAGGCTCGTTTCATAAAATTTAATGAAATATAAAGAGTATGAGATCCACTGTATCTATGGGTAATATGTAGGCTCGGCACAGTCTCAAATTACCATAAAAACCCTAAAAATTTTACATCTTGAGGACTTGCTGTAATTCTCCTAAAATTTTAACAAATTTGTTTCACGATCAAGCAAGGAGTCCAAAATGTGCATAAGGAATGGCAGACAGTGTAGAGCCTGATCAGACTGCTCCTTCAGGAGCAGTCTGATCTGGGTCTGCACTGTTTGCTTAGGCCTGTCTGTCCCAATACTTTGGATCATTACGTATGTAGGCTCCTCAGAGGCTCAAATTAGCCTGCAATTAACCAACTCTGTCAAAATACATCTAATGTTCTCTCTGGGAGCTTTATTATACTTCTACACAGAAAATGTAAAGTCAAAATGGTCATTTGATAGAAAGTATCTCACACTCGTGGTTTTGTTGGTTTGAATTGAGGTTTTACGTCACTGTGAACACTATTTAGGTTATTTTGGAGACGTTGCTTTCAATTTTGTGGGACTTATATCCGACAATAAGATGAAATGACATCTCAAGCTCTGCCCCGCAAACAAACCAAAAGGGTTTATATGTAAGGACGATCCGACTCACTCCACTTTGCCTGGGCAGGCAAATATACCCTATAAGCTGTTTACCAGTACTCATGTGCTGTCGTTTTCATCTCTGCGTTGAAGCATCATGCAGCCAAATCTATTTCTCCAAGCCCCAATGGGCAGGGCCAACACTCATGGTCACTTTATATGAAATTTATGAAAACTTGCGAAATGCTGTTTCATAAATTGCATATATACTCGAGCACTTTGAAAACGCAACATCATAAGGAAAATGTAAATATTTTTTAACTCACCAATTTTTTCAAAAAACGAATTTCATCACAAACAATATTCATCAAATGACTTTCGTTTGCCACAATCACATTATAGCTGTCCCTTCACATTAGCAGTCTACACTGCGGCAAACACACCATGTGTCAGTCAAATCTCCAGCCACATCAATATCGGGTATGCCCACCTGCGCGTTGAGAGCATTCACGTAACCTGGACTGCATTGAACAACACAAACGTCGCACAGTACGTCGGGGGATGTTATCCCACTCTTGCTGAAGGGCTATCGCGAGCTGCCTCACAGACTGTGGCGCGTTTTGACGTCTGTGTACACGACGTCCCAAAGGTGTTCGATACAATTCAGATCGGGTGATTTCGACGGCCAAGGGAGAACTTTGATGCCTTCTTGACGTAAAAAGTCCTGCGTCAACCTTGCCGTATGCGTGCGGGCGTTATCGTGCTGAAATAACATGGGGTTACGTTGACGTCGCAACAATGGAACAAGCTCTGGCCGAAGAATCTCATCGACGTAACGTCTGGCGTTGAGATTTCCATGAATTATCAATAAACGCAAGCGAAAATTGTAATTGATGGCGCCCCAGACCATGACACCACCGCCTCCAAACCGGTCCCCTTCAACAACGCAGTTATCAGCAAACCTTTCGCCGTCACGTCGATATACGCGTACCCACCTGTCGGTTTGGTACAAATTGAACCTGGACACATCGCTGAAGACAACGTCGTGCCAGTTGACACGTCTCTGGTGATTAAGTGCAAAGTTCATGCGAAGCTGACGATGACGTCATGTAAGTATTGGTCCGTGGTACGGACACCGGCAACGAACACCAAATTCCTTAAGTCGTCAGGACACTGTCATACGATGAATACGTCGCCCTCGGTTGCCAATGACGACGGAAGCTGTTTGCGCGGCCGTCTGGAATCTGACCACCTCATATGATTTTATTTATGGTGTATGGAAGCATATATCTGCTCATATGATTTTGGATTGGGCCATTTCAAAAATATTTAAAAAATATAATGTTGCGTTTTCAAAGTGCTTGAGTATAAATTGACTAGGAGTATGAGATCCACTGTACCTATGGGTAATTATGTAGGCTCCCTACAAACCGACTCTGCCAATATACAGCCTTCCCAGTTTGCATCAGAAGCTTTGTGTTGATAGGCAACCAGATAATAGACACTCTGTCTGGGTATATGTGGGTACATTTTGGCATGTTACAGTGTATACACCCCAACCTCTTTATAATACTGGTGTTGGAGTCATACGCTAAAACTGTGTTAGTTAAACAACTGTGTTACATCTGAACAAAAATATATACATGTATATAGAAAAAAAATACTAATTATAGTCATTTTTAGCTCTCCAGAGCCAAAGGCTCATGGGGGGCTTATAGTATGGTAGGCCTCCGTTGTCCATCCATCCATCCATCAACCATTTTCAAACCACTTTGCCAATTTCACTTGAATTTCTTATGCAGCCACCTGACAGTGGGGGAACGAAAGTTTTTTCGAATGGTCCAGGTGACATGACCAAGGTGGCCGCCTTGCCCCAATAAGGTGACTGAGTCCAACCAAATTTGTTCCATTGATGACCCTAGGTTAACCTTGACCTGTCTTTGGACAAGGTCAAGTTTGGTCCTTAGGCTTTTGAATGGGAAAGAGGTGAAACAACGCAGTTTTCGCAAACTGTTCTGATAATGAAATGAGAGTTAAATATAAGTACTGTATGTCTGTGAGACTGAATGCCATTAAATGTCAAGGTAATTCAGCAAATTTAGCCCAAGGTGTTCATCAACTTTTCAAAGTGCATGTTCTCTGAAACTGCTGGTCCAATTCCAAGTAAATTTTGTGTACAGTTGCCTTGGCAATGGATGAAGGAAAGTGTGTTCAAATGGTCCAGGTCACATGACCAAAATGACTGCCATGGCCGTATAGAATAAAAACCTTTAAAAAAATTGTCTTTTCAGAACAGCTTGCCCGATTTCCTTGTAACTTTGTATTAACTTCAGGGAATAGAGTACTACAATATTTATACCCCCGGCATACGAAGTATGTCAGGGGATATATAGTTTTCGTCTTTCCGTCCGTTCGTCCGTTCGTTGGTTCGTTCGTATGTTCGTTTGTTCGTTTGTTCGTTCGTTCGTTTGTTTGTTCGTTCGTTAGTTCGTTCGTACGTTCGTTCGTCAACCTTTACGTCAAAGTTTTGCGTTAAACCTTTTTGATTGCTCATATCTCTGTAACCACAGGTTGGATTCTCTTCATATTTGGTACAGGATATCTCTATAGCATTACCTTTCATATGGAATATCTAAGCCCCTGGGTGGGTTGTCTGTCTGTCCGTCTGTCTGTTCATCTACTTTTACGTCAAAGTTTTGTGTTAAACCTTTTTCATTGCTGATATCTCTGTAACCACATGTTAGATTCTCTTCATATTTGGTATAGGATATCTCTATAGCATTACCTTTCATATGGAATATCTAAGCCCCTGGGTCAAGCCCCTGGGTGGGCTGTCTGTCTGTCTGTTCATCTAATTTTACGTCAAAGTTTTGTGTTAAACCTTTTTCATTGCTGATATCTCTGTAACCACATGTTAGATTCTCTTCATATTTGGTATAGGATATCTCTATAGCATTACCTTTCATATGCAATATCTAAGCCCCTGGGTCAAGCCCCTGGGTGGGCTGTCTGTCTGTCTGTTCATCTAATTTTACGTCAAAGTTTTGTGTTAAACCTTTTTCATTGCTGATATCTCTGTAACCACATGTTAGATTCTCTTCATGTTTGGTAAAGGATATCTCTATAGCATTACCTTTCATATGGAATATCTAAGCCTCTGGGTCAAGCCCCTGGGTGGGCTGTCTGTCTGTCTGTTCATCTACTTTTACGTCAAAGTTTTGTGTTAAACCTTTTTCATGGCTGATATCTCTGTAACCACATCTTAGATTCTCTTCATGTTTGATAAATGATTTCATGATGCATGTCCATTCCCCCACCCATGGTGACCTTGACCTCAAGGTCACGGACTTAGAAATTTTACATTTGGTTAAAGTTTTATGTCAAAATTTATAGATGCCTGTGTGTTCTATTTGATGCCCTCACTCCCTTGGTCCATTTAGAAATTTTATGTTTGGTTTAGCTTTTACAAGCACATTTATAGATTCTTATAGCTTCTTGACTTCATTCATATTACATACAAGCTCGAAAGATATATCAGAGGGTGATGCTGGCCGGGGGGTATACGTGACCCACTGGTCACTTTCTCTAGTTTTATAAATAATGACCCCAGTTTCCTTGAGGAAAAAGGTGACCAAATAATACTCAAGGTTCAGGGTAGCGATCAGGACCTCGTGGTCCTCTTGTCTATATAATCCATGTTTTGCAATACAGCTTTAACCCATAAAATGCCAATCACGACAATTGTCATTCGCTTTGTCATCTGCCGGTTACATTAAAAGTCAATTTTGCAAACAGTGTGGATCCAGATCAGACTGCTCCTCTAGGAGCAGTCTGAACTGCTCCTCTAGGAGCAGTCTGATCAGGGTACACACTGTTTGCCTGTATGCAAAAACATTTTTAAAAAGTTCGCAAAAAGATTCAGCTGACGACAAAAGCAGACAACATATTCAGATATAGTTTTCTCTGCGTCTTAAGGATTAAACCTTGTTATATCTAAAACCATGTTAAAACAATCACTATTATAAAGAGGTTTTGTGTATCTCTAATAAAAAACTAAAGGAAGATCACAGATTTTAGTTTTGAAATGTCTTTTATTTCATTTGTTTCATTTTTAAAAAGAAGTTTTGTTAAAACATTGATGTGAAATACATTTTTAAATTCAGTTTGATTCTTACTTTTATATTCTGTTCCCTCCTGTGCTCAAGGAACAGTCAACCCCCTTTATACCGACTTTCCTTGTAACAGCAAAACTCGTTATTTTTTTTTTTTGGTTTGGATTTTACGGCCCTTTCAAGATTATTTCACGCATATCGAGCCGATCGTTAATCAGAGGTGGGCGAAAACCGGAGTACCCGGAGAAAAACCACCTGACCTTCCGTTGCAGAACTTGGCGTCTCACACGTGGCCCGAGCGAGGCTCGAACCTACGGCGGTGAGAGACCTAATGACTAAGAGTCAGCGCTCTTATCCACTAGGCCACGGAGGCCCGTTTAAAAAAAAAAAACTCGTTATAACGGCAGTTTGAATAGAATGACTACTTAGCTAAAGGCTTAGTCTCGTTTCCAAGCGGCGTGAGCTTCCCCAAATCAAGTCCATATTCACAAAAGAGTCTTTAATCTAATACTCCAAGAAATAAATGTTACAGATATTTGTTAGAATTGCCTCACTGAGGCAATTCTAACAAATGTCTATAACATTTATTTCTTGGAGTAATGATGATATTCCAAGACACAAATGCATACCTGTGATAATTTGTTTTTAGCTCACCTATCATGTAGTGACAAGGTGAGCTTTTGGGGTCACTTTTTGTCCGTCGTGCCTCTGTCCGTGCGTAAACTTTTCTTGTGAACACACTAGAGGTCACCGTTTTGGGCCAATCATCATCAGACTTGGTCAGAATGATCATCATGACAATATATTGGTCAACTTTGAATATGGGTCATTTCGGGTCAAAAAGTAGGTCAGTAGGTCAAATCATAGAAAAACCTTGTGAACACACTAGAGGCCACAGTTTTGATCCGATCATCATCAAACTCGCTCAGAATGATCATCTTGACAATATCTTGGTCAAGTTCGAATATGGGTCATGTCGGGTCAAAAAGTAGGTCAGTAGGTCAAATCATAGAAAAACCTTGTGAACGCAGTAGAGGTCACAGTTTTGATCCGATCATCATCAAACTTGCTCAGAATGATCATCTTGACAATATCTCGGTCAAATTCGAATATGGGTCATGCTGGTTGAAAAAATAGGTCAGTAGGTCAAAACTTAGAAAAACCTTGTGAACAGACCAGAGACCAAACTTTTGGTCCAACCATCATCAGACTTGGTCAGAATGATCATTATGATAATATCTCGGTCAAGTTTGAATATGGGTCATGTCGGGTCAAAAAGTAGGTCAGTAGGTCAAATCATAGAAAAACCTTGTGAACACACTAGAGGCCACAGTTTTGATCCGATCATCATCAAACTCGCTCAGAATGATCATCTTGACAATATCTTGGTCAAATTCGAATATGGGTCATGCTGGTTGAAAACGTAGGTCAGTAGGTCAAATCATAGAAAAACCTTGTGAACAGACCAGAGGCCACACTTTTGTTCCAATCATCATCAGACTTGGTCAGAATTATCATCATGACAATATCTCGGTCAAGTTTGAATATGGGTCATGTCCGGTCAAAAAGTAGGTCAAATCATAGAAAAACCTTGTGAACGCACTAGAGGCCACAGTTTTCGTCCGATCATCATCAATCTTGCTTAGGATGTTCATCTTGACAATATCTCGGTCAGGTTCGAATATGGGTCATGCCAGTTGAAAAAGTAGATCAAATCATAGAAAAACCTTGTGAACAGACCAGAGACCACAGTTATGGTCCAATCATCATCTAACTTGCCCAGAATGATCATCTTGACAATATCTCAGTCAAGTTTGAATATGGGTCATGTCGGGTCAAAAAGTAGGTCAGTAGATCAAATCATAGAAAAACCTTGTGAACACTCTAGAGGACTTAGTTTTGGTGCGATCGTCATCAAACTTGCTCAGAATGATCGTCTTGACAATATCTCGGTCATTTTCGAATATTGATCATGTCGGGTCAAAAAGGAGGTCATTAGGTCAAATCATAGAAAAACCTTGTGAACAGACCAGAAGCCACAGTTTTGGTCCGATCATCATCAAACTTGCTCAGAATGATCATCTTGACAATATCTCGGTCAAGTTCGAATATGGGTCGTGTCGGTTGACACAGTAATTCAGTAGGTCAAATCATAGAGAAACCTTGTGAACAGACCAAAGTCCACAGTTTTGGTCCAATCATCATCAAACTTGCCCAGAATGATCATCTTGACAAAATCTCGGTCAAGATCAAATATGGGTCATATGGGGTCAAAAAGTAGATCAACAGGTCAAATCATAGAAAAACCTTGTGAAAACTCTAGAGGCCTTAGTTTTGGTCCGATCGTCAACAAACTTACTCAGAATGATCACCTTGACAATATCTCGGTCAAGTTCGAATATGGGTCATAACGGGTCAAAAAGTAGGTCAATGGGTCAATACATAGTAAAACCTTGTGAACGCGCTAGAGGCCACAGTTTTGGTCAAATCATCATCAAACTTGCTCAGAATGATCATCTTGACAATATCTTGGTCAGGTTCGAATATGAGTCATGTCGGTTGAAAAAGTAAGTCAGTAGGTCAAATCATAGAAAAAACCTTGTGAACAGACCAGAGGCCGCAGTGTTGTTCAAATCATCATCAAATTTGCCCAGACTGATCATCTTGACAAAATCTCGGTCAAGTTTGAATATGGGTCAGGTCGGGTCAAAAAGTAGGTCAAAAGGTCAAATAGAAAAATCTTGTGAACACTTTATAGAGGCCACAGGTTTGGTCCGATCATCATCAAACTTGCTCAGAATGATCATCTTGACAATATCTTGGTCAAGTTCGAATATGGGTCATGTCCGGTCAAACAGTATGTCAGTAGGTCAAATCAAATAAAAACCTTGTGAATACACTAGAGACCACAGTTTTTGTCCAATCATCATCAAACATGCCCAAAACGATCCTCTTGACAATATCTCGGTCAAGTTCGGATATGAGTCATGTCGGTTGAAAAAGTAGGTCAGTTGGTCAGATCATAGAAAAACCTTGTGAACAGACCAGAGGCCACAGTTTTGGTCCAATCATCATGTAGTTTCTTGTGACAAGGCCTTCCTATTCATACAAAAATGATTTGTGACTTTGACCTTGACATGTGACCTACTGTATCATAACTTTTGAACCATTTGAGGTAGAGCCTTCATATTTGGCATGTATGTTCCTTGTGGCAAGGACGTTCCACCCATACAAAATTTTGACCTGTGACCTTGACCTTTGACCTTCTTTCTCCTAACTTTTGAACCATTTAAAATAGAGCCTTCATATTTGGCATGCAGGTACCTTGTGACAAGGGCTTCCCACCAATGCAAATTTTTGACCTGTGACCTGTCATTGACCTTTGACCGAGTTAGTCATAACTTTTGAACCATTTAAGGTAGAGCCTTCATATTTGGCATGTATCTTCCTTCAGACAAGGTCTTCCCACTCATGCAAACATTTTTGACCTGTGACCTTGACCTTGATCTGTGACCTACTTATTCATTACCTTGGAACCATTTGAGATAGAGCCTTTATATTTGGCATGTATTTTCCTTGTGACAATTGCTTCAACTTCATACAAAAAGTTTGACCTTTGACCTTGACCTTTGACCTACTTAGCATGGCTTTTGAACCATTTGAGATAGAGCCTTCATATTTGGCTTGTATTTTCCTTCTGACAAGGCACCTTGCTGTATTACCTTCCATTTCATTTCTATAGTGTGGATCAGGTGAGCGATCCAGGGCCATCATGGCCCTCTTTTTACCTATATGTGGGAGATTTGCCATTGTGATGAGGGAGATGTAAAGAATGTAGTTCAAATGAGGGAGACTCCAAAATTTTACTAAAATTAAGCATAAATTGGGCAACAATTAGTATGAAAATGAGAGAGTCTCCTTCCTTATGAAGGAGGTATCACAGGTATGCAAATGTTATTGATATTCAGTAGAATTGCCTTATCGAGGCAATATCGAGGCAATTCTAACAAATGTCTATAACATTTGATTCTTGGGAGTAATGATTCCTTTTATTACTTATCATACTAACTGGGATTCTTTCTAATGGCAAATTGTTTATAACGACACAATTATAAGGAACAAGTACTGAGGATAAGTGAGGGATTATTTTCTTTATCATGCCCCCCACCGAAGGGGGGGGGGGGGAGGAAAATTGTTTTCGTGTGGATCCTGTCCGGCGGTGTAGGCTTATCCGTATACATTGGTGTGATATTTCCTTGGGTGCAAGATACCTCATGAACTACTGGGTGGATTGTAATCAAATTTTCAGGGATATAAAGAAATAATTAGGTTTAGGTGACCTTGACCTTATTTGCAGCGTCACAGCCATGCCAAATAAGTCAAATTTAGGTTGTGTGCATATATCTCATGATCAACTGGGTGGATTTTTTATCAAATTTGCATGGATATAACATTGGACCAGATGAAGGACTAATTAGGTTTATGTGACCTTGACCTTATTTTCAGGGTCACAGCCATGCTAAATAGGTCAAATTTAGGTTTTGTGCAGTAAATCTCATGAACCACTGGGTGGATTTTAATCAAATTTGCATGGATATAACATTGGGACAGGATGAAGAACTGATTGGGTTTAGGTGACCTTAACCTTGTTTTCAGGGCCACAGCCATACCAAATAGGTCAAATTTAAGTTTTGTGCAGTATATCGCATGAGCTACTGGGTGGTTTTAATCAAATTTGCATGGATATAACATTGGGACAGGATGAAGAACTGATTAGGTTTTGGTAACCTTGACCTTATTTTCAGGGCCACAGCCATACCAAATAGGTCAAATTTAGGCCAATTTAGGTTGGGTAGAACTACAGGGTAGATTATAATCAAATTTGCATGGATATCAAGTTTGGTCAAGATGAATAACTGAAAAGGGTTTCATGACCTTCAAATTAGTTCAATGTGCTGTTAGATTAGGGGTATGTGGTGGTGTGTTGGGGTTCATCTTTTTTCTCAGAGAACAGTAATAATAATAATAATGACTTTATTTAACAAGAAAGCCCAGTTGGACCAGTCCAATATTCCCTGGGGCCCTCCACAAAACATATATATACAATAATTACAAACAGTATGCATGACGTAAGCTTGCAGTTAACATGACAACCATTCATTACTCATACATACAAAAAACTGGTTTGCATATTAAGAAAATGTCTGATCCATTGAAGATATCCCTTTCTAAAGTGTTGGAGTGTGGCACAGGCTCTGATGTTTTCATGGATGGCATTCCATATCTTGGATCCAGAATATGTTAATGTGTTTCTGTAAATTTCCAGATTTGGCTTAGGTATGTATAAAAGGTCATCAGCCGTTGACCTAAGTGAGCAGTTGTGAATTTCACTAACGAACTGAAACATATTGTTCATTATATAAGATGGTGCCAAGTTATATATTACTTTGTACATCAAAATTGCCTTTTGGTAATTGACCTTTCAGGAAAGGTCATCCAATTCAATGTGGGACTCTTACCCGAAAATGAGATGAAATGACAAATCGTTTACAAGATGGTGTTTCAACAGGCTTGTCTAAAATTGTTCTTGCTGCACGCTTTTGGAATTTTGTAAACATGTCCATCAGTTCAGTATTGGCATTTCCCCAGATGGTGCAACAGTAACCCAAGTGGGGGAAGATATAGGCATTGTAGAAGAGCTTCCTGCTTGGTACATATAAAGATTGTTTGATTCTGTTCAGGAGAATGAGAGGAGAATTGCACTTTTTTATCACTGTCCCAACATGGGAAGTCCAAGACAGTGTATTGTGTACATGAATGCCAAGACGTTTTTCGATATCAGAAATTTCTATTTGTTCATCACCAATTGCAAGGACTGGTGGATCTGCCATCAGTGTACTGATCCCCTGCTTTTGAGGAGATAAAAAGGGCCTTTGTTTTGGGGATATTTGCTTTCATGTCATTGTCTTCACACCATGAGAGAAAATTTAGAAAGTCAGTGTTGAGAAAGTGACATATGGCGGCAACTGACTCGCTTGAGGTGTGATCTGTTGCATCATCTGCAAAGAGTTCTAGGAAACAATGTTTGATGTAGCGAGGTAGGTCATTGATATACAAAATAAACAGTAATGGACCTAGTACAGACCCTTGTGGTACTCCAGCCAGAATTTCGTTGCTATCTGAGAATTTTCCAGATATACTGACTTGCTGAAATCTGCTAAATACGAGGTAAACCAGTTCAAGGCTGATGGACTGAACTGATAAACTTTTTGAAGCAGGATTTGATGGTTGGTTTACTAAGTCAAAAGCCTTTGTCAAGTCTAGAAATAGAGTGCCAACAATCTCTTTATTGTTTACAGCAGTCAACCAGTTGTCAGCAATTTTAGTTAGTGCTGTTTGACAAGAATGCCTTTGTCTGAAACCGGACTGATATTCATATATTAGGCTATGTTCATCAATGAAATGTACCAAACAATTGCTAACATGTCTCTCAAATATTCCTGTGATGACTGGGAGAACAGATATTGGCCTGTAGTTATTGATGTTTGATTTTTCCCCTTTCTTAAATATTGTTGTCACTTTTGCCGTTTTAAGTTTGGATATACTTACATTTCCAGTGTAAAGTCTAATGTAAACCTATAGAAAACAATTGCCTTCATACGCCCATGAACGCATCGAATCACATGATTTTCAGTGAGTTAAGTGACGTCATTCTAAACCATTGTTCTCTACGGGCGTTGATGACGTCAACGCTGCCCCGCTCTTTGTAGAAAAACAGCGTGTAAATGTTTTTCAGCTTTAAAAGGTTGCCCTACACGCATTTTTTCGCACATTGATGAGGGGCGAATAATGTAAATATAAAAAATAAACTTAATTTTTCTGCTTTTCATGAAAGTATGAACGACAGTGGGTCGCGAGCAAAGTTAACATGATCCCCTTCGGGGTTCATTTACTGTGCACGCGACCCACTGCGTTCATACTTCCATGAACTGCAGAAAAATAAATTTCATTTCTTAAATGAACCTGTATCTATGTTGATATTCTTTACTTGGGCATAACTTTTGAATGGTAACTGATAGGGCTTTCATATTTCACATGTGTATTCCTTGTCATTACGAAAACACGCCTATACAAATACATCTTAATCGCCGAAAAAAAGAGAAAATTTTCAGGTGAAAAATTGTGTAAGAAAACCTGTAAACCCCAGTTTTACTATATAAAGGTGGGGTTCAAGGGGGTCAAAATTATAGACGTGTTTTCGTGATGCACAAGACCTTTCCAGTGGTACCATAAGATTTGACCTTGTGACCTTGACCTTGACATTTGACCTACTTTTTTTTTAAACTTTAACATTGGCACTGTCCGGGGCATCAGTGTTTCACAAATACATCTTGTTCATGGTTGGTACTCGTGCAACTACATAATTCTTCATCCCCTACAGATCTTTAAAGACATCAAACGAAATAGCACACAGATGAACTTGTTGGCCAAGACCGAGTGAAAATAACTCTCAGGAACTGACACAGTTACCTCACACCTCCCATCCAGGACACAAAAGGGAAAGAAACACCAACAATAAACAACTTAACCAAAATGAAAACGTCACAAGCGGAAAGCCAAAAAGGACAGTTTAGCATATAGAGGATATTTGATTTTTTCAGTGTAAATTCGAATTATATTTCATCGAATGAACAACAAAACTGGTATTTTCACGAGTGGCGTAGCCACGAGTGAAAATACCAGTTTTGGTGTTCATGAGTGGAATAAAATTTGATCTTACACTGAAAAAAAATCAAATTTTCTGTTTCTTACATGCTTCAAAACGGCAATACAGTAGAACTTCGATGGCTCGAACACCGATGGCTCGTTTACCATGGCTGGGTCGAACTCGTTCTTGTGCCCCTAGGGAAATCCTCAAGATAAGAAAAGGTGGCGGATGATTTAGGAAATTTTATTCTTTTGTTTTGCAAATGTATGCTGTTTGTACTCATTAGAATCGCCTCGGTGAGGCGATTCTAATGAGTGCACACAGCAAACATTTTCATTACATAACATCGGAAGATGTTCAAAAGTATCTCGTTATGCTTCTTGGCAGTAACCTGCAGTGGCTCGAACTACCCTTGTCTCGAATAAATTTCTACGGTCCCAAATGGGTTCGAGCCATTGAAGATCGCCTGTATTTAGCTTCACTAATCGCGTCACTCACCCTCAGAGAAAACTAACTTTGTTCCTGGTCGTTTCACGTCAATTTAGTGGTATCCAACGTATTTACTGGGTATAATATTGGGTGTTAACTAAAAGTTTGCACCTGAGAAATAGCCTGGGTTGGCATTTTATGAATGGTTACTGAAATAATGGAGATATTAGTTTCCCAAAGAAGGCGCGGACAGATCTAACGTCGCACAACGTCATTAACGTCCTCGTGACGTGTGAACGGGCTCAGCGTCAATTCTAATACAGTTCATTAATTTTCAATCATCTGACGATGGAAAAACTGACCAAAGAATTAGATTTGGAGAAAACAAGTAGTCCCAAATAGTGAAAAATAAAATTGATATCAGTCACTGTTTGAAACAGTGACAATCTTGTTTTCTATTTCACTGAGAAATCTCTTTATTTCATTGAAAAGCATGTAAGAAATTTTGCTTGTTGACTAAAACCTGTTGAGCCTATATTGTATGACAAAGCTATTATGGTTTCCTTTGGAAACAAACCAGAACTGTCAGAGAATTTGATTTATTATATCCCTGCTTTAATGCATTTTACTGAAACAGGGATCAAACGTGACTTTTTACTGCGTAAAATGGAATTTTAGAGGGTGTTCATTACACAGACTTGCTAACATAGAGGTATGTCATCATACATCTTTTATCCGGACAATATTCTAAGCAAAAAGAAACAAAGTTTGCTAATGTTTCAGATAAGTTACGGCCCTTGTGCATTGCACGTCTGCACAGTGCCCTTAACATGTATATGGAGTTTTATTCGGATACGCCAAGCGATTTTGGAGTTATTGCCCAGACAAAATTCTAAATTAAAATACAATGTCCAATAAAACCGCACAGTGCCCTTTTCAAGCATAAGTTTCATTTGGATATCTCAAGCGGTTTATGAGTTATTATCCGGACAAAATTCTAAACAAAAATACAATGTCCATTAACTCAGCTAATATTAAAGAGTCATGGCCCTTGTGCACTGCACTTCTGCACAGTGCCCTGAACATGTGTGTTAAGTTTCGTTTGGATACCTCTAGCGGTGTTCAAGTAATTGTCCGGACAAAATTCTGGTGCAGTGATAAACGAACCGACAGATAAATGGGACAATATACCCCCTCAAAATTTGTTTTGCAAGGTTATGAAAACTGGGAGTCTAAGTTTCAGTGAGACTCTTCATAGTAGATTTCAGGATTTAACTTGTCCCCCCCCCCCCTTACACTTTAAAAATCCATATAAGTATAATAGTTTAATAGAGCCTTTTTGCCTTACTTACGTCGCCCCCGCCTACCGGGGCTTGAAGAAATAGATGGGCTGCATGATGCTTCCACGCAGAGCTGAAGCGACCGTACACGAGTACTGGTTAACCGCTTAGATGATCTAAGCCTGCCCAGGCAAAGCGGTGCAAGTCCATGCTTATAAACCCTTTTGGTTTCATTGGGCGACAGGGCTTGAGATGTTCATCTCAATGTTGGGTAAGAGTTCCCCAAATTGGAAGCAACGTCTCCAAAATGACCTAAACAGTGTTGACGGGGACGTTAAACATCAAATCAAACAAATTTTCCTAACTTACGAGGGATGTTCGGAATCAACTGCTTATTGTATCCACGTGGGGCATGATAAGAACCAATACATACCTGAATAGAGTTATTCAATATATAAATGTACATGTTACACTAAGTGTAAGACATTTTGTTTGTTTGTTTGTATTGGAGTTTTACGGCCCAGTAAACACTATTTAGGTCATTTTTGAGCCGGCCAGTTTATCTATCAACACTTTCCTGGGCAGGCTTATACGTAAGCGGTTAACCAGTTCAGTGCACATTCTTTCGCCAGAAACTGACAACTGCCCTTCTTGAATCAGCGGAAGGGAGAGAATGACCGTAGAAAAGATTTCTTGATCAATCTCCACGAAAGAATGTTGCCGACCCCGGCGGGAGTCGAACCCGCGTCCTCCTGATCACCAGTCAGACGCGCATCCGGCTGAGCCACAGAGGCCGGCCAAGTGTAAGACATAACATTTGCCTTTTGAATACACGCAATCATTGAACACTAGGTAGAAGCGTCGACCAGAAAGATGAAATACGGGCTTATATCAAAGCTCGCCCAAAACTTGATTGTTCTTTGAAGCAGCTGATGACTGAAATTTCTACTGCTTACGGATCTTCTTGTGTGTCTCATGACAAAGTTCGGCGGTGGAAAAAGAAGTTTGTGTCTGGTGTAGAGTCCATCAAAAAAGCACCGAAATCAGGTAGGCCAAAATCTGCATCTCCTAAAGAAATTGTTTCCAAAATAAAGGAAATCATTGAAGGAGATGCCAGATTTACAGTTCGTGATATTGCACGAAAGGTTGACATATCACTATCAGTGGTTCACCTTATTTTGAAGAAGCATTTGAAAGTCAGAAAGATTTCTGCTAGATGGGTGTCACATCCCTTGACTGATGAGCAAAAGAGGCACTGGATTATAGTGGCCAAAACAAAAAGCTGCTTCAAATGTTTCCAAAATATGACACAAAGCAGTTTGCCAACGTCGTCACAGGTGATGAGACCTGGGTCCATTATTTTGAGCCGCAAGAAAGGTTAGCAATAAGATATGGGCAACTAAACATAGCCAGCGCGCAATAATTGCCAAACGTTCTTTTAGTACAAAGAGGGTTTGACAACTTTGCTTCCCTCTTTGATTGCACGCCGGTGGGTCAGGCCTCAGATTCTATGACGGTTCCAACGTAAAAGCTTAAGTTGGTTGGTACCATATGCTCTGTCTCTGGTTGGGCCCATCGGTTTCTTAACTGTTGGCTTTCTTTTGCTCCAGCATTTCAGTGGTTTCTTGCTGTCGAGTCCTCACCTTTTTTCATCTCTGTGGTTGTTTGATTTTTGTGCTCACGGAGATTTTATACTGATGAGTTAGGAGGCCTTCATGCGGACTGAAGAAAGTATTTGCCTTAATCGCTACGGACGTAAGGGCGAGGATTGTGGCCATGTGAAATCGATTTAAGTACCCCCACCACCACCCCGGTGGAATTCGTTTCAGCTGACTGTTCCGGGGCGATTCTCGATTCTTCTGTCGCGGTTTATTTTTGTTATGGTTTGTCTTGTGTCGCTTATATTACTTTGGATAGCCTATTGGTCATTTTGTGGGAAAGTAACTGTCCTTTTGGCTTTCCGCTATTGATGTTTCCATTAGGGTCTGCTGTTTCATGTTTGTGTGTCTTTCCCTTTGGTGTCTCTGATGGGAGCTCTTGGTTTATTGTATCAATTCCTGATCATTGATTCCTTCTACTTTGTATGCAATCTTTTTCTCTGGTGAAGGCGTCGCAGTAAAAATGCCGGTGAAAAAGGGCAAAAGCATCACCGGAAAGTACTAGACGTAGTACTGAAGAAACCAGAAACGACGCCCTGCCACTGGTTTTAAGCATGTTCGTCTTCTACATAACAATGCCCCAGCTAATACCTCCGCAATAGTTACGGCGTATTTGAAGAACGAAAAAGTAAATGTTTTGCACCCCCACCCCCACCCCCACACGTATTCCCCAGACCTTGCCCCATGTGATTTCTTTTTGTTTCCGAAATTGAAATCATACCTTGCTGTGCGGAAATAGCAGTTCCGACAAGCACTTTGATTTGCCATTCAACAGTACCTTATTACTGTGCCCAAATCGGCGTACCGTAACGCCGAAACTAGCTAGTCCTGCACACTTCATATTTCACAGTTCTGTGGTGTATTCCTTGCTTCCAAAGTATGACCCTTTTATAGAATATATTAACGACGTCACTGCAGCTGGTGCATGGGAATGTATGGCGGCCATAAAAAGTCTCCCCGCCCTACATGATAGTGTAGTTTATACTTTCTTGTCCTTTGGGATCATTGATTCCAGTGCGGATTTTTGAAAATATTGGAGGGTCACTGATGATGCCCTATTGGCCGAAACTAGCTAGTCTGGCCCGGAAAACCCGTACACTTCATATTTTCCAGTTTTGTAGTGTATTCCTTGATTCCAAAGGATGACCCTTTTATAGAACATATTCAAGAAGTGGACACATCGGCTGAAACTTTGCATTTCTAGGCACGGGGAGTACTTCGAGGGAATGAAATGAGCACTTTCGGGCTAACTTGAAATTTGAAGTCTCCAGATAGAAATAAGCAATTTATTTCGAACACCCCTCGTACTCCTAGAAACAAATGTTGTGGATATGTTTAAGAATCACCTTGCCAAGGCAATCCTAACAAATACCCACAAGGTTTGTTTCTAGCTATTAAAATATTCTTGAGTATCTGCATTGATCATCACCATAATCTGCTAAAGGTTCCCTTCACATGACAAAATAAGAATTTATGAAATGAGCCCCGCCAAGCGAATTTGTGTCTTCGAGCATTCCGTATTGACAAATTTTAACCGCGCATGCCCAGCCATTCAGAGGGGCCAGGGATATGGCTTTCTGTCTGAAGGTTCCTCTTGATTAACTGCTTGTATGAGCGAGTAGCGAAGGTTCTATCGAGACTGCGCGGATGCGCAGGCTCGCCTGAACCTTCGCTGCTCGCAAAGGCGATAAGTACCAAAATCGCTTGACGGGTCCCATATGTCAAAATAAGGATTTATGAAATAAACCCCTTTGTTGGCTGTTGGAGATTAGTTCTGTTAGTTGTGTATATAGGTTGCCACATCCAAAAGATGCAACTTAAGAAGGAAAAGCATTTCCTTGTGTCTAGTCTCAGAATTTAAAGTATATCGGTTCTTCATTTCCCTGCTGTCTTTCAGGTAGCATTGCCCAAGATTTGCCATGGCTGCAGCACAACTCACTACCTGGTGCATTTCGAGACAACACCTCTGACTTAGATGTGGATTCCATGGGTTACAAGTTCGTTGATGGAGATGGAAAAGTGATTTATGAATGTAAAATTTGCCGAAAGTTCCATTCATGCTTATCAAGGCTAAAAACTCATTTTAGGATTCATACAGGTTCTCGGCCATTCAGATGTTTCAAGTGTGGGAAATCTTTTACTCAGTGTAATAATCTATACAGACATATGCGGCGACACAAGTAGTTCACATGGGGTCAAGAAATTTTGTCAATTTGTTTGTTTGATATGAGGTTTAACGTCCCCGTCAACACTAAAGATCATTTTGGAGACGTTGCTTCCAATTTTATGGGAATTTTTACCCGACATTAAGATGAAATGACATCTCGAGCCATTTCGCCCAATGAAACCAATAGGGTTTATAAGCATGGACGGTCTGACTCCCACCGCTTTGCCTGGGCAGGCTTTGATCCTCTAAGTGGTTTACCAGTACTTGTGTGCGGGTCGGATTCAGCTCTGCGTGGAAGCATCGTCCAGCCCATCTATTTCTTCCAGCCCCGATGGGCGGGGGCGAAGAAATTTTGTCAAGACATACTGTTGGTAAAATGATTGTTTATCAATCGACCCAAAGTTATAATGACAACCTCTGTTAGTGCTGGAGTCCATGTGACTAGCACTGATTTGTAGGAAATCCATGTAACTTATTTATAGAATTTTATCGCAGTGAGAACAGCGTGATGTGTGAAAGGGTTACCTGTAGAATCAGGACTAGAAACATGGGTTGGGCTAGACCCAGATCAGACATAGGAGAACTTGGCGTCTGATCAGTGTCTACACAGTTTGCTTATAGTACAGGAATTAAAGGGTCAGACGCCGAAAATCGCACGTCTGATCAGGGTCTACACAGTTTGCTTACAGTATAGGAATCCAAGGGTTAAATGAAACAGTCTAAGTCCCTGTTGAGGCCCATTTTCTCAACCTACATTCAGAGATAATCAAACCACCAGTACTCTCAGTGCTTTGGTTTTTAAAGTTTTTTTTTTTTTTTTTTGGATTTGGGTTTTACGGCCCTTTCAAGATTATTTCACTCATATCGAGCCGATCGTTAATCAGAGGTGGGCGAAAACCGGAGTACCCGGAGAAAAACCACCTGACCTTCCGTTGCAGAACTTGGCGTCTCACATGTGGCCCGAGCGAGGCTCGAACCTACGGCGGTGAGAGACCTAATGACTAAGAGTCAGCGCTCTTATCCACTAGGCCACGGAGGCCCGTCTGGTTTTTACAGTGCATCATGAAAACACGCATCTATTATTTTGACCCCCTTAAAATATAACAGGGGAAAACCTTATTTTTTCTTATTTCTGCTCTAAAATATAGATTGTGGGTACTCACGAGTACCCACAATCTATATATTGAGCAGAAATAAGGAGACTATCACATTTTTTCATCTTAATACTTTCCCTTTTCCGGTGATAAAATTTACAATGTATTTGTATTGGTGTGTTTTCAGAATGAGTTGTTGTTGCTTTGGCGTTTCACTGCCCATCCTACACTATTTAAGTCATTTCGAGCTGGTCAGATAACCTAACGGGCAGTAGAACATTGCATGTGCTAATGCTTTTTGTTTGATTTGATGTTTGACGTCCCCGTCAACACTAAATAGTTCATTTTGGAGACGTTGCTTCCAATTTTGTGAGGCTTTTACCCGACATTGAGATGTAATGACATCTCAAGCCCTGTCGCTCAATGAAACCAATAGGATTTATAAGCATGGACGGGCCGACTCGCACCGCTTTGCCTGGGTAGGCTCAGATCCTCTAAGTACCAGTACTCATCTGCGGTCGGATTCAGCTCTGCGTGGAAGCATCTTGCAGCCCATTTATTTCTTCAAGCCCCAATGGGCAGGGGCCGATATGTGTTAGTGCTCTTTTTGAATCAGCAGAAGGGAGAGAAAGATGGCAGGAAAGATTTTAATGACTAGTGTTGCCGAACCAGCTGATGATTACAGTAAATCCGCTGTGACCTTCTAATCACCGGTCGGTTGTGCATCTGACTGAATCTGAATCGTTACTGATGACACGTCAAATGACATCCATTCACCAGGACCTGTCAAAACGGAAGTTGGGCAAAACCCTCCCTACCCAGTGGAAAATCATTTGGTCTTCCGCAGCAGAGATGGCGTCTCACACGTGACATAAACAAGGTCCCAACCTACTGTTGCTATAGGCGGTGTTTCTCATACAGGTTACGTGTAATATTGATTTGTAGATTGAAAACCAACAACAACAACAAAGAAGCCTCCGTGGAGCAGTGGTTACGCTACTCGCCTTGTAAACCAGGGGTCGCAGGATCGATCCCGCGCTTCTCCAGACTTTCGGATGAGTCTTTAAACCGATGTCCCGTCTCCATATTACCTTAGCTGTTGGTGGGACGTAAAACTCAAACACTCACAATAACAACAACAACACAGAATATTTTGATATGTTTAGAAGTTTCTTATATATCATATATTTAGTGCATAAAATCTTGTCATAATCAAAGCGCCAAAAGGCACTGAAATGACAGATTCTATGGGAAATTCGTGAATTCATATTAAGGCCTTTATATAAGAAAAGGTTTCAAATTTACTCTTTTAACCTTCACCACTCTCTGGGCTAATTTATCAGATGACAAACTGTTGACTTTTTATCTTATTTTTCCTAGAAAACAGGACTTTACATCTCATGATAATTTCATCCGAAGGGGACAGTTTGCATGAAATGTCAAATCCTGTTTTCTGGAAAAAAAAATCAGAAAATATTTCAAAATGTCATCTGTTGAAAATTTATCACGATGTATGTACATAAACTATATGACATGAATAAAAACTACGAATGACGTAACTGGAGAAAAGAAGTTCTTCTGGTAATTAATATTAATGCATCGATTCCGATTTTTATGGAAGAAAGGGGGAAAAAAGCATTCAGTGTGTTGGATTCAACATTTCCTGATCGATGTTATAAAAACAATAAGACTCACTGCCACCAGGCATGCGTCGCATGGGCAACGTCACATCAACGTTGGTAATGAGATTGCACCGACATTTAGTACCGGAAACCCCAAAACGGGTACCCTGGCAAACAGTGCAGGCCCAAATCAGACGCTGAACGCGGCGTCTGAACAGCGCCTACACTGTTTGCAAAAAAATTCAGCCATTTTCCAAAAGAAATTTGAAGAAAACACAACCTGAAACCCCTAAATTTTGAAATGGACTCCTGTTATTTATACGGAGGAAGATTCCATTTGGTACAAAAAGGGTTAATATGACGTTGCAGTCAAGAACATGGCGTAACATCAACGTCAATCAGACGAAGATTTAACGTCATATGCCTGATGGGTAGTATCTCCAAATGTTCATTACTAAAGGGAAATCTAGAGTACCACCTCAGTTTTCAGAGACTCCGATCCTTATGAACATCTTCACTTGATTTTTGTCTAGATCTATGCGATTTTAGAGTGCTGCAAGAACACCCGCAGATTTAATAAACAACGAGCACTACGGCGGCATTGTTATTCTACAGAACTTTTCGGTTTTTGAGACATGTGCAGTTGAATGAGTCGGATTCTTTACCTCAATTCAATATATACTCGCTTTGCTCCAAAGGGGAGTTAATAATTAAGGGACATCCGTCAAAAGTGTCGTCAATCCGTATGACCGAGCGACGACGACGTGTCTGTAACTGTTGTGTGCAGGTCAGGACAGACAAAGCGGCTTAGCCGATAATCAAAAGTCAAATACAGCTTATTATACACTCTATTTTTTTTTTTTTTTTTTTATTTTTCAAAGTATATCTAGGTATTTAAATGGGTGCACTGATTGTAGCTCTATACATATTTTTTTTTCTTTTCTAAAAATAGACAAAGGTACTTTAATGGCGTATTGATACAAATATTATTAATCATAACCCATTTTGTATTGAATGTAATATTATCATTTATCTGACGAAGATTTCATTTCGAAATCCCGGTTCAAAATTAAGGGGCGTCAGTTAGTAATACACGTATAGGAATTAATTAAGGAAGAAATGGGCTAACTTTCGACAACAGCGAAGCCCGCAGTGAAGGCCGTGGTTAGACGCCGCCTCTAAGATTCGCCAATGACCCATTATGCGGTCGCCCGTATAAATGGGAACTTTCCTTATGCATATTCAATTAACTTTTCCCGTTTTGTTTGTAATTTAAGAAAGATCATTTTTGTATTTTGATTACAAATGAAACAAAACATGTAATCAAAATGCGGAAATAATGCCACGAGAAACTAGTTTTGAGACAGCGAGCATGAAAAGTCAACAAACAACGGACTATCCGTGTTTGTGCGGAGTCATATTTCAAAAGTAGTGGAAGCCGGAAGATCGGACGTTAAAATTGTAAACATGCAGAACTACGAAGAAAGACAGAAGGAATCTGTCATTAAAAATGGTATGAGTATACTGGCATGTTATGTCATGATGTACTACGTGACAACCCTATCCGATACTATTCTATTGAAAATGTTTTCAACTTCAGCGGCAATAAAATCTTAAAAAGTATTGTTATATGGTAAACAGAAGCTTATACTGGTTGACATTCCTTATGAGAAAACGCTTTGGTATGTGTAGAAGTTTTTTTTACTCTGTCAGTGACCCATCAGAAATAAACTTATCTTATATCGTTGTAATTATTTTGTGTATAACACTACGTCATGAAAATGATCACATATACTGGCACGTAACGTCACGACGCTGTCTTTGGCAACCATATGCCACACTGTTCTACTGATTGTTTAACTCCAATGATCGTAATATGAGAAACAATATCTCACACTGGTGAACATTTCATAAGAAGTTTATGAAAAATGCTGGGGCTTGTTTCGTACATTTGAAAGTAAATGACCATTGTGTGATATACAGTAAAATTCCGGTATAAAGACCACCTCAAATGAAGACCAGTTATGCTTTTAAAAGCATATTTAGAAGTTTTATTAACATTTTCTGTGTTTTCTACATCCAGTATGCTCTATTTATTATTATTATCCCCGCGCTTTTTAAAAAAGCGTTAGGGGATATTGTGAGCGCCTCCGTCCTTCCCTCCGTCCGTCCGTCACTCTATCTCCTCCTTAACCACTGGCCGGAATGCAACCATATTTGCTACATAACTTCCTTACATGGTGAGGGCGCGTGAGAGGGACGAAATAATTGACTCCGCCCAAAGGGGCCATCTCAAGGGGTCAAAAGGTCACTTCTGCTATAAAAGTCACGCTATCGTCCTAGCCCCTACATTTCTTCACCGATTTCAATATAACTTCACACAAATGTTCCTTATGACAATATCTCAAGCGAGTTCGACTTTCAAGGTCGTGGCCTCAAGGTCAGGTCACTGTGGCTATTTTAGGAAAACTTTTTTATAGCTCTAGCACCTATATTTGTCCAGTGATTTCAATAAAACTTCACACAAATGTTCCTTATGAAAATATCTCGAGCAAGTTTGACTTTCAAGGTCGCGGCCTTAAGGTAAAGGTCACTGGCTATTTTTAGAAAAACTTTGTAATCGCTCTAGCGCCTACATGTCTTGACCAATTTCAATATAAGTTCACACAAATGTTCCTTTTGACAATATCTCGAGAGTTTGACTTTCAATGTCAAGGTCACTGTGGCTATTTTTAGATAAAACTTTGTAATCGCTCTAGCGCCTGTATTTCTTGACCAATTTCAATATAATGTCACACAAATGTTCCTTTTGACAATATCTCGAGTGTGTTTGACTTTCAAGGTCAAGGCCACAGTGGCTATTTTTAGAAAAGCTTTCTCATCGCTCTAGCACCTACATTTCTTGTTCGATTTCAATATAACTTCAAACAAATGTTCCTTATGACAATATCTTGAACGAGTTCGACTTTCAAGGTCAAGGTCACTGTTGCTATTTTTAGAAAAAAACCTTTGTCATCGCTCTAGCGCCTGCACTGCTTGTCCTATTTCAATATAACTTCACACAAATGTTCCTTATGACAATATCTTGCGCGAGTTCGACTTTCAAGGTCAAGGTCACTGTGCCTAGTTTTAGAAAAACTTTTTTATCGCTCTAGCGCCTACATTTCTTGATTGATTTCAATATAACTTCACACAAATGTTCCTAATGACAATATCTTGAGTGAGTTGACTTTCAAGGTCATGACCTCTTGGTCAAGGACCCTGTGGCTATTTTTAAAAACAAACTTTGTCATAACTCTAGTGACTATATTTATTGATGGATTTTTATTATCCCCACGCTTTTAAAGAAAGCGTTGAGGGATATTGTGAACGCCTCCGTCCATCTGTATGTCCGTCCGTCACACTATCTCCTCCTTAACCACTGGCCGGAATGCAACCATATTTGCTACATGACTTCCTTTCAGAGAGGAACGTTTTTTGTTGGCTTCGCCCAAAGGGGCCATCTCAAGGGATCAAAAGGTCACGTCTGCTATATGGCAAAAGCGTGGGGATAGGCGATGGCTTGCCATCGACTGCTCGCTCTAGTAAATATTATTATTATTATTATTATTATTATTATTATTATTATTATTATTATTATTATTATTATTATTTTAAAGTTTTGTTATGTTGATTAAGTTTACGTTGAACAGTATCTTATACATTATTGCAATATGCAATATCAGGGTTGGACTTTAATAATTCAACTGTGGCTATATGGTTTGGACACACTACATATTTTGTAATATAACACGCTAAATGCTTATTTGGTAGCCAAGCTTACGTTGCATGCATGCATGTTGCATTACTTCCTATGCATGAGGATGCATGTGTTGTATAGCTGTATGCGAGAAACAAAGGGCTGATAATGAAATTGAATGAATGAGACGGTGTTTAACAAATCCTACAATAAGATTTGAGCAATCAGCGAAGACTCAGATCATACTGCACATCCGTGCAGTCTGGTCAGAATCAGCGAAGACACAGATTAGAAGTCTGATCAGAGTCTTCGCTGATTGCCTGAGCTGAGTATTCTACAAACCTCGGACAATCTAAAGAGGGATAAAGAAAACTCGCCATACCGCGTGGATCTGAAGGCTTATCTGAGTTTTTTTGCTGATCGCGGAAGTCTTACTGTACTTTTTGTCATGCGCTGGCTTATATGATAGGGGCTGACAACCCAGTAAGCATTCTACATAAATCTACAGCGGGCCGTTAGCGGCCCGTCAGGGTAGCTGACGGCCCGCTGTAGATTTATGTAGAATGCTAGCAGGGAAGAGTCTTGGCTATCTTCATTGATTGCAAATACTTCAACACTCGCAATAAATTATTAACGGCTAAACTCCTTAATCAGGGTTATCGGTACCATAAACTACGCAAAGCCTTTTCAAAATTTTATAGACGCCATTCTGATTTAATTACAAAATTCAATATTGGACTTAAATCTCTTCTGCAACAAGGTCTATCGGAACCCGAATTTTATGGTGACTTAGTATATAAATTCAGAAAAATATATAACCGCAATGACTTCAGCACCCAATTTCGTAAAATCATTCTTCGATATAAAAAGATTGGGTACAACATGGATATTATACGACAGACTGCATGCATGGTAGTTAACCCAATCACGGTTGGCAACTTTGCTTCCCTCTTTAATTGCACGCCTGTGGGTCAGTCCTCAGATTCTATGACGGCTCCAACGTAAAGGCTTATTGAAAATTAGAGAGATAATGTTGGTTGGTGCCTGATGCTCTGTCTCTGGTCGGGCTCATCGGAGTCTAACTGTTGGTTTTCTTTTGCTCCAGCATTTCAGTGGTTTCTTGCTGTCGAGTCCTCACCGTTGTCTCACCGCTGTGGTTCTTTGATGTTTGTGTTTACGGAGATGTTGCACTGATGCGTTAGGAGGCCTTCATGCGGACTGAATAAATTATTTGTATAAATCGCGACCGAAGTAAGGGCGAGGATTGTGGCCACGTAAAATCGATTTAAGCCCCCCAGTGGAAATCTTCCACTGACCGTTCCAAGGCGGCTCTTCTGTGGCGATTTATTTATGATGTTGTTTGTTACTTACTGTGTGTATCACTTGTGTCTTTTGGTTTTGGATGGCCATATGGCCATTTTGTGGGAAAGTAACTGTCCTTATGGCCTTCCTTTGTTTAGGTTTCCATTATTGTCTGGTCGCTTAATGTTTGTATTTCTTTCCCTTTGGTGCCTTTTATGAGTGGAGTAAGTTAATTGTATCAATTCCTGATCTTTGCTTTACTTCTATTTTACCCTTGTATATCTAAAGGGCTCCGTCTGAATAGAAGGCAATGATCAGGAATCGATACAATAAATCCACAGCTCCCATCAGAGACACCAAAGGGAAAGAGGCACAGACATTAAACAACTAGACCCTAATTGAAGCGTCAATAGCGGAAAGCCAAAAGGACAGCCACTTTCCCACAAAACGGCCAATTGGCTATCCAAAACAAAATAATATAAGCGACACACCTAACACCTACTCTATAGACAAACCATAACAAAAATAAACCGCGACAGAAGAACACTGTTTGTCTCTTATCCTGTTGAACGTATTAATTTAAGCGCACCCATTTTGGGTCTCCGTGGCTGAGTGGGTAAGAGCGCTGCTTCTTGATTATTAGATCTCTTACCGATGTTGTTCGAGACTGCCTCGGGTCACATGTGAGAGGCCAAGTTCTGCAACGGAAGATCAGGTGGATTTTCTCCGTATATCCGGTTCTCACCCACCTCTGAATAACGAACGGCTCGATATGAGTGAAATTATCTTGAAAGCGCCTTAAAATAATAATAATATAAAAGCACCCATTTCTGACTTTCGACCAACCTAATTACTTATCATAATTAATTCGTTTAATTCACAAACTGCACGACAAACAGTGCAGATCCCGATGAAGAAGTAATCTGATCTGGATCTACACTGTTGACAAAGATTAAGCGGGATAAGGGATAAGCAGAGAAAGACACTTTTTGTTGAAGTTCTGTTACAAAATGAACGGGACTTACTACTGCGTAAAGTTTCACTTAATTTAAGAAATAGATCAGCTCGAGCTGTGATTTGTTGAGTAATAAATCACAGTTTGGAGGTCAGTTGTAAAGTACGCGCTCGTGATTTGTCTACTTTACAACTGACCTCCAAATTGTGATTTATTACTCAACAAATCACAAACTAGAGCTGATCTATTTCGATTCTAAAAGGCTGAAAATCGGCAATAATGTTGTTGATTCCTTCAAAATCTCACAACTATTCGCCATTGTTAGAAGAAATCCCGCTAAAATTATCGACTGAAACACATGCATTTATACCCTTTTCTAACGTTTTCCATGCGAGAATACGACGTTACGCCGTCTAACGTCCAGGAAATCGATTAGTGACGTCATGAATTGGTATCTTTAATGACGTCACTCGTCACGCTCTTCCTTGTCGTGATTTGTTGTAGAATAAAACACAGTTGTTTTTCATTGCCTATATAGGCGCGCTGTGTTAGAAGTTCTGTTACAAAATGGACGGGACTCACTACTGCGTAAAGTTTCACTTTATTTTCTTGTAACAAGATGTATGCATGCACATTTTGTTACTGTATTTTTATTTTAATTTTTTCAATGTGTTCATTTTGTGTAATATATGCGCGAGTCAGTGTCTTTAGCTCTGTCAGGTGACGGGTCTTGCTGAGTATTGTATTTGTGGCTTTCGTTTTGTTGTTTACCGTTTTAGCTACACCGTAGAATGCTAAGATGCCATTTTCCTTTGTATTGTACACCACAACCTTTTTATAATACTCAATAAAGATGAATCCCAAACATGTGAAGATTATATTAATAATGGTCAATCCTGTTTATCATATGACGTCGCATCTGAGAGTGAAATAACGCCATGTAATAAATTCCGCAATCCACTAGTGGATTAAATATGCAAATAAGTTAAAATGCCCCGTAACTTTACATGTACGACGTCCTTAACGACGGCGCGTTTATTAATGGTGCAGTATTGGTATTTGTAAAAAAATAGATTCTTGCATTCGTGTTCATGTATGATTGAATTTATTAAACGAGTTGAGGAAAGGGATAAAACGCGAGGCTTTTTCATGTATTATTGAATTTATTAAACGAGTTGAGGAAAGTGATAAAATGCGAGGCTTTTTCATGTATTATTGAATTTATTAAACGAGTTGAGGAAAGGGATAAAATGCGAGGCTTTTTCATGTATTATTGAATTTATTAAACGAGTTGAGGAAAGGGATAAAAGCCTCGCATTTAATCCCTTTCCTCAACTCGTTCTATAAATTCAATAATACATGTTGAATTTATCAAACTCGTTGAGAAAAGGGATAAAATGCCCGGCAAAGCCTCGCCTTTTATTCCTTTCCTCAACTCGTTCAATAAATTCAATAATATATGTTGAATTTATCAAACTCTTTGAGAAAAGGGATAAAATGCCCGGCAAAGCCTCGCATTTTATCCCTTTCCTCAACTCATTTAATAAATTCAATAATACATGAGCAATCATCTAATCATGTAAGATCCTCTACTTCTGCCCAACAGTAATGTTATAAAGAGGTTGCGGAGTACTTGCTTGCATGTAAATTTATCTGCACGTTTTGTATTTTTAGGTCTTTCAGATATGTTTTATGTACAGTCACGTGCACACGTAAAATGCATTGTTTTATGTTACAGATTCCACGATTGATATAAGAAATAAGCCAGGGCGGTCACTTGCTGGAAGTGGCTTAAAAGTCCCGGTAATGAGGAGATATCCAATTGTCAGACTTACTCGATTAAAACTTCCAAGCCCAACTGTTAAACTGCGCGGCTCACAGCTCCTAGCACCAAGAAAAGACATCGATATAGTTTACTACAGCGAGACAGAAGATGATATGGATGAACGCACAAAGAGAAGAGAAGCACATCCACCACGAAGATACAACTCCGTCAAACGATTAGTTTGTGGTAGATGCGGTCAAAGGTTTTTCTTGAAATTTACTCTAAAATTACACCTTAGCAGGTGTCTTGGTAAAAAGCAGTTTACAAAGTCGAAAGTAAGTAGTAAGCCTCGTCCTAAATCTATTGTAGAAAATCTATCGGGAAAAGTTAGAGGCAGTAGAGAGCACAGTCTTGGTAGCAGTGATAATAAAAGTCCCCAGTGTGCAGATAATGCGAATGATCTTGATACTGAATGTTATGGAGAGCCTCCTGTCTTGGAAGCTATAAGTGATGACTGGCAGCCTGTTGATGAAAGTTCAGTTGCAGGGGATAGGGAGAGTGTAGAGGATGATAGGGAATCAAGTAAGGGTAATTCAACTGACGAAACAATTCACATAAACGATAAGCGAAATCCACCTGAACTTAGTGAGGGTTCTGTTAGGAAACCTCGCTTTTTGCAACACGGCGGTAAGGCAGCTGGTCATCACGACCGGAGTAATGCCGTAAAATGGTATAAACAAGGGCATGTCTGTGTATACTGTCGTAAAACTTTTGACAGTATGGCACATTTGAAAGAACATATTAGAATCCATACTGGAGAACGACCTTTCTGCTGTACCGTCTGTGGCAAGGGATTTGCCCAGAAAGGAAATATGCAGACCCATATCAAAAGGCGTCATCTGAACACAAGTGTATCTCAGAAATCCCCTACAGTATAGTTCAGCAGCACAGTCCAGGGGCCAGTTGTTCAAAACTAACGACGTCGTTAGCTAACGTATCGTTAAAACTTTGATAATTTATTAAGGCAAATATGCTAATATTTTTGCTGAAAAAAATGTGTGCAGCTTTTGCGCAAAAGCTGCTAACATTTTTTCAGCAAAAATATCAAAATTTTAAATATTAAACTTACTAGAACAGTTAACAATATGACCACTAACGAGCTCGTTAAGCTAACAATGCTTTGAACAACTGACCCCAGATGAGCAAAATGAAGCAGTGTAAAGCTAAAATCACCATGATAATGCTCGGGTATGTTATTCGCCCTCTGAAGACTCGGGTTAGCCAACAAGTTTCTCAAGATTTGACACTGGTGTCTGGGAATGCGTGGCGACCGTAAAAAGTCTCCCTGCCCTACATCATGGTCTAGTTTATATGTTCTTGTCCTTTGGGATCATTGATTCCATTGTTGAATTCTGAAAATATTTGAGGGTCACTGATGAGGCCAACTTGGTCGACACAAGCTAGTCCGGCCCAGAAAACATGTACATTCCATATTTTCCAGTTCTGTGGTGTATTCCATGCTTCCAAAGTATAACCCTTTCTAGAACATATATATAAAAATAGACAATTGCATGGGCTCATGAACTGGTTCTGGGCTGAACAAAACTGTGTACAAAACTCATACTTTCATGTTTTTTTTTTTTGTTTCTTTTTTGGTTTCACGTGAATATGTATCAGGCGTTTTTACTCAGTTGGCATTCTCTTTTATACTATTTATACTACATAAAGCATTCCTGTATTGGTTTTCTATTTATATCTTTGGATATTAAAGAAGGAACCATCTTACAGTTCAAGACATCACGAAAACACGCCTATATAATTTTGATCCCCTTGAATCCCACTTGTATGTAATAAAACTGAGGTTTACAGGAGTTAGCCTTATTTTTCTTATTTCCGCTCTAAAATATAGATTGTGGATCCACAATCCACGAGTACCCACAATCTATATTTTGAGCAGAAATAAGAAAAATATCACAAACTTTCAACTTAATTTTCGGTTTTATTTTCGGCGGTTAAGATGTGTGTGTGTGTGTGTGTGTGTGTGTGTGTGAGTTAATTCGGGTTTAACGTCGCTTTCAACAATGTTTCAGTCATATCACGACGGTGTCTGATTGCGACAGGGAGCTCAATGCTCACTCTTATAGTGCTGCCTCACTGAAGTATCATGTCCCAGACACATTACATGATACCAGACCCAGTCACATTATCCTGACACTGGGTCGACCAGTCCTAGCTCTACCCCTTAAATCTGAGTGCCAAGCGAGGAGCAGCTAGTACCATTTTTAACGACTTTGGTATGTCGCGGCCCGGGATCGAACCCGTGACCTCCCGTTCCCCGGAGCGGACACTCTACCAACTGAGCTATCGGGGCCGGTCGGCGGTTAAGATTACAATGCATTTATATATGCGTGTCTTCGTAATGACATTGATAATGGCATCGAGGAATGTAGGCCTAAATGTTGTATAAGTTATTGCTAGCCGTCGAAACTAGGATTCTGAAACTTAGGAATGTTCATTTTTCTTTTTTTTTTTTTTTTTTGACTTAAAATGGCATGAATGTCTTTCACGGTGATGAACATTACTACGATGGATTATCCTACTTATGGCGAAGACTTAGGTTACAGGTATAGTATGTCTCAAGCATCTTTTATAGATCATATCAATAGCACTTGTGTACAAGATCTCCGCGAGCCGGGCATTATAGGCCCGCGGCAAGTAATCGGTTGTAAGGATGACCTTGTCCATTAAGGTTTTGTTTGCTTGTTTGTTTGTATTGGAGTAACGACCAGGTCAATACTATTTTAGGTCATTTTTGAGCCGGGCAGTTTACCTATCACCACGTTTTCTGAGCAGGCTTGTACGTAAGCGGTTAACTAGTACAGTGCACATTCTTTCGCCAGAAACTGACAACTGCCCTTCTTGAATCAGCGGAAGGGATATAATGACCGTAGAAAAGATTTCATGATCAATCTTCACGAAAGAATGTTGTGTCCATTGAGGTGCCGACCCGAGTTTTGCACACGACACATCGTCTCATAATTACGGAACCCGGGAAGGGACATGATTTTTTTTTATTTTATAAGTCGTGCGCACAAAATAATATCTTGTCCGCACAACTTCCCAAGATCTATGTTGTGCAAACAAGATAATATGTTGTGCGAACAAGATAATATCTTGTGCGCACAAGATATTATGTTGTGCGAACAAGATCATATCTTGTCCGCACAAGATAATATGTTGTCCGAACAAGATAATATCTTGTCCGCTCAAGATATTATCTTGTTCGCACAACATAATAAAAATAAAAAATCATGTCCCTTCCCGGGTTCCGTACATAATGGTTAACATTTCTGCCAAGTAATTTTAAAATACATCCAAGAATAAAAAAAAAGTTATTGACTGGACATGAAAAATACCCTTTTTACCTTTGACCTCTCAGTATGACACTGACCTTGGAGGCACCAACTTTGGTCTTGCGCACGACACATTGCCTTATGATGGTTTTCATTTCTGCCTTGGAGGTACTAACCTGTGTCTTGCGCATGACACATCGTCTCAGGATGGTTAATATTTCTGCCTTGTAATTTCAAAATCCAACCAGGAATAACAAAGTTAATAAAGAAAGAAAGAACTTTTTTACCTTTAACTTCTCAGTATGACCTTCACCTTTGGCATACCGACCTTGGTTTTGCTCGCGAAACATAGTCATGGCCTTTACATATTCTTATAAAGTTGCATGAAGATATCCCAAATGGTTACCGAGTTATGGAGTGTACAGGAACTTTTATAATAAAAAAATACTCAAAGGGGCATTACTCAGAAACTAAGAAAGGGGGATCAATTATTCGTGTGCGCGACTTTTCGTCTTGATCTTTCACCTAAAACATATTCCTTTCGTAAAGTTGCATGAATATATCCACAATGGTAAATGAGTTATGGATCGTACAAGACTGTTTACGCGCGTTCGGAGGGGGGATGGGGCGGACGGACGGACAGCGCCATGGCATAATAACACCGTTTTTTAGTTCACCTGAGCACGAAGTGCTCATGCTGAGCTATTGTGATCAGTGAATGTCCGTCGTGCGTCGTCTGAATGTGCGTCGTCTGTCGTGTGTCCTGCGTCGTCAACAATTTGTATTAAATGCGAACTCCTCGTTAACCGTTGAGCCAATTTGATTCAAACTTCACAGGAATGTTTCCTTGGTGCCCCCCCCCCCCCCCCCCCCACCACACACACACACGCATTTCTAAAATAGCTAAACTCGCTTTGCTGCGATACACTAAGATGTCCGCCTGAGCTAAAAGTAGAAAAAAAATCAACCGCCAACTCCTCCTGTACCCTTGGGCAAATTTTATTCAAACTTCATGGGAATGTTGCTCAGGTGACTCTCTACCAAAATAGATAAAACGGTTCCGCTTCAGTGAGCAAAATGGCTTCCAGAGCTAAAAATAGAAAAACGATAAATTTGCTTCATACGTGAACTCCTCCTAAACCATTGAGTCAGTTTGTTTCAAACTTCAAAGGAATGCTGCCTAGGTTATTCCCAACCAAAATAGCTAAACTCCTTCTGCTGTGACGAACAAAACGGCCACCGAAGCTACAAATAGAAACAATCTTTAAACCCCACCCCAACTCCTCCTGTACCATTGGGCCAATTTTATTCAAACTTCATAGGAATGTTGCTTAGGTGACCCTCTACTAAAATAGCTAAACCGGATCCGCTCCGATAAGCAAAATGGCCGCCAGAAAAAAAAATAGAAAAACATATCACATGAATGTTGCCTAGGTGACTCCGTTCCAGTATAGCTAAAATCGTTCCACTCTGATGAACAAGATGGTCGCGAGATCTAGAAATAGAAAAAAAAATTCTTGAAACGACAACTCCTTTACCCTTAGACCAATTTCATTCAAACTTCTACCAAAATAGCTAAAATGGTTCCGCTCCGATGAGCAAAATGATCGATAGAGCTAAAAATATAAAAACATTGTAAATTTGCTATAAATGCGAACTTCGCCTAAACCCTGGGGCCAATTTGATTCAAACTTCAAAGGAATGTTCTAAGTTGGCTTCCTACCAAAATAGTTTAAGTCGTTCTGCTCTGGTGAACAAGATGGCTGCCAGAGTTAAAAATAGAAAAACGTCGTAAATTTGTTTCAAATTCCGAACTCCTCCTGAACCCTTGGGCCAATCTCATTCAAACTTCATAGGAATTCTACTCAGATGATCAAATGCTAAAAAAAAACGTAAATTTGCGTCAAAGTTGAACTCCTAAACCCCGGAGACAATTTTATTCAAGCTTCACAGGAATGTTACCTAGGTTGCTAAAACCAAAATAGCTAAAATCGTTTGCCTGTGATAAATAAGATGACCTCCAGAGCTAATAATAGAAAAACACATCGTAAATTTGGTTCAGACGCGAACTTATCCTAAACCCTTGGGCGAATTTGATTCAAACTTTACAGGAGTCTTACCTAGGTGACTCCCTCCAAAATAGCTGAAATCATTCTGCTCTGATGAACAAGACAGCCACATCAGTGCTAAAAATAAAAAAAAAAAAAAACTTCATAGGAATATTGCTTTGGTGACCCTCTACCAAAAAAGCTAAAACGGTTCCACTCCATTGAGCCGATTAGCCATCAGAGCTAAAAGTAGAAAAAAAAATCATAAATTTGTTTCAAATTTGAGCTCCTCTTAAACCCTTGAGCCAATTTAGGAATATTGCCTAGGTGTCTCCCTTCTAAAATATCTAAAAATCAATCCGCCATCCACCAAAGCTAAAAATAGAAACATCTTCAAACGTCAACTTCCCTTGGGCCAATTTCATTCAAACTTTATAGGAATATTGCTTATGTCAACCCTCTACCAAAATTGATATTTGGTTCCGCTCAGATGAGCAGAATGACTGCCAGAGCTAAGAATAGAAAAAAGACAACGGTTTGCTTTAAATGCGAACTCCTCCTAAACTCTTGGGTCAATATTTGATTCATAGATCACAGGAATGTTGCCTAGGCGGCTCTCTACCAAAATTAGCTAAAACGTTTCTGCTGCGATAATCATGTTGGCAACCAAAATTGCCCCCAGACCCCTTGGCCAATTTCATTCAAATTTCATAGGAATGTTGCTTGGATTACCCTCTATCGAAATAGCTAAATGACTTAGGCTCTGATGATCAAAATAGACGCAAGGTCTAAAAATAGAAAAACCTTTAAGCAACAACGCCTACTATACCAGTGGGCCAATTTCATTCAAGTTTCACCGGAAAGTTGCCGTCCATGCTTATAAACGCTCAGATGAGCAGAATGGCTGCCAGAGCTAAGAATAGAAAAATGTCAACGGTTTGCTTTAAATGCGAACTCCTCCTAAACTCTTGGGTCAATATTTGATTCATAGATCACAGAAATGTTGCCTAGGCGGCTCTCTACGAAAATTAGCTAAAACGTTTCTGCTGCGATAATCATGCTGGCAACCAAATTCCCCCCCCCCCCCCCCCAGACCCCGTGGCCAATTTCATTTAAATTTCATAGGAATGTTGCTTGGATTACCCTCTATCAAAATAGCTAAACGAGTAAGGCTCTGATGGTCAAAATGGACGCCAGGTCTAAAAATAGACAAATCTTTAAGCAACAACTCCTACTATATCATTGGGCCAATTTCATTCAAGCTTCACTGGAATGTTGCCGTCCATGCTTATAAATCCTTTTGGTTTCATTGGGCGACAGGGCTTGAGATGTCATTTCATCTCAGTGTCGTGTAAAAGTCCCACTAAATTGGAAGCAACGTCTCCAAAATGATCTATACAGTTTTGACGGGGCATTAAACATCAAGTCAAACAAACAAACAAAAAAAAATGGAATGTTGCTAAGGCGATCCTCCGACAAAATAGCTAAACGCTTCTGCTTTAACCCTTCTCTTGCTGAATATTCAGATTAGCCACACCCATTTCTGACTTTGAACCAATCCGATTACTTGATGATTTATTCCTACAAATTCATAAATTGAATGTCAAACTGTGTAGATCTTGATCAGATGGCTTCTGAAAGCCATCTGATCTGGATCTACCGACTGTTTCCAAAGATAGCGGTTGTCGTGAACAGCATGATAAGAGTTAATTTTGGCTCACATACTAAAAATAGAAACTCTTAAGCCGGTTTTAATCAAACTTTGCAAGAATGTTGCCCAGGTGATCATCTATCTGGGTGCAAAAGTAAGGCTTCATGGAATGGCTGTCACCCACATGACTTTCACAAGCTGTGTGAGATCTTGGTATCGGGTGAGCGATTGAGGGCCATCTTGGCCCTCTTGTTTTTTTAGCTCACCTGGGCCGAAGGCTCCAGGGGAGCTTATAGTATAGTGGGTCCTCCGTCGTCCGTCCGTCCACACTTTTGAGCAGCTATATCTCTGTATCCTGCAGGCTGATCTCAATCATTTCTCATCTGTAGCATGCCTCTGGTGGGGCATTGATGACATAAACTTTTTTTTGAAATCGCTCTTAAACTTTGGTTCCTTAGAAAACCGGCCAAGTTGGCCCATTTGTCATAGAGTTACGTCCCTTTGATTGCTGAAAATGCCGCTTTTTGACCTTGTCATCACCATAGCCCCTTCAGTTTTGATCGGATCTTTCTGAAACTTATGAGTATGGTGGCTGGGGATAAAATCTTGGATGAGTTCAAAAACCCGCCAAGTCGGCCCATTTTCATAGAGTTATGTCCCTTTGATTGCTGAAAATGTCAATTTTTGACCTTGTCATCACCGTAGCCCCTTAAGTTTTGATCGGATCTTTCTGAAACTTATGTGTAAGGTTGCTGGGGATTAAACCTCGGATGAGTTCAAAAAAACAGCCAGGTTGGCCCATTTTTCGTAGAGTAACATCCCTTTGATTACTGAAAATGCCAAATTATGACCTTGTAATCACCGTAGCCCCTTCAGTTTTGATCGGATCTTTCTGAAACCTACATGTAATGTGGCTGGGAATAAAACCTCAGGTGAGTTCGAAGACCGGCCAGGTCGGCACATTTATCATAGAGTGACGTGCCTTTGATTACTGAAAATGCCTATTTTCGACATTGTCATCACTGCTGTCCCTTTAGTTTTGAACGGATCTTCATGAAACTTACAAACAAGGAAGTCAGGCAGAAAGCATGGAGGAGTTTGAAAACTCTTGTTTTTGAACTTGTCATCACCATAGCCACTTCAGTTTAGATCGGATCTTCTTAGCAAGTCAGGAATAAAAGCTTGAATGAGTTTGAAAAGCGGTGAGGTCAGCCTGTTTATCATAGAGTTACATTCTACTTGATTTTCAGAAAATGCTTACCCTGTCATCACCATGATTCTGATTCTGATTCTGATGTCCTCCCATAAAGCCTTCAGTAAAGGTTGGCACTTCCTTAAACTTTGAATCTGTTATCTCAGGTGAGCGATACAGGACCAAGCTTGTCCGCTTGTTTTTTTTTTTTTTTTTTTGTTTTTTTTTTTTTTTTGTTGTTGTTTTCCTTCAAAACGGGCGAGAGCAGCCTGAATTTTGGTTATTCACGTATTCTTGACCTTGAGGTTTACCTGATGTCGCAATGTCGACAAGACGCGGATGCCCCCGCCTGATAGCACAAGTAAGAAAACTTAACCCTTGTCTTGCTGAATATTTTAATCTGCCACACCCACCATCGATTATCAACCAATCAGAATACTCGATGCAAATTATTGCAACAAATTCACAATCTGAATGACAAACAAAGTAGATCCAGATCAGATGGCCTTTCAGAAGCCAATGGATCTGGACCTACATTTTTTTACAGATAAGGCACATCCGGGCCCAGCAGGACAAAACTTAAAAGCAGATTGATAAAGCCATCTCGGACACGTACGCGAACGGACGGACAGGGGTAACATTATATACTTTTACACCATTCATTCCATTGTAAACCTGAGAGTAACAGAATTAACTTGAACTTGAACTAGAATGACGGGACAGAAAAGCCATACCCCCAAAACAGCACGTGCACTTCTTGATTTGAGCATAGAATTTGGTTAATATAACACGGCTTCTAGTTCATTTAACAATAGTATCACAAAGATTAATCAGATTAACCGATCCTATAATTAGCACCCCACCTAAGGGCCATTTAGAAAGAGAAAATTTGGGCTTACAGGGCTATACATTATTTTCCTTATAAATAATGCATACTATATTGTGGGTACCCGTTAGAATCTCTTCAATGAGGCGGACCGTAAGCTATATTAATAATCTTCGTCATCATCAGTCTCTTTTGTTGTATTCATACCTGCAGCTTTATGTAAATACTGTTCAGTCATATGCTTCCAAATTTCAACTACATCTTGTGTCTGACTAGCGCCTGCAACAAGGCAGTTACAACCACTGGCACGGTTTCTGTACCATTTCAATGCTTCACTTGGGTAAAGTGTAAAAGGTCTATACTCCAGGCCGGTATACGTTACATTTTCAATTTTACTTGGTAGAAGCCTGTCCAGTAAAAGCGTTATTAGGTTATTGAACGACTCGATATGGCCTGAATAGTGTTGACTGTGTTATTAAACTTCAAAACAAACAAGCAAAGCTACTGCAAACATAGATTGTGGGTACTTATTAGGCGGTTTTTAACGCGTACCCATTATGAAAACACACCTATCAAGATACATTGTAAATTTTACAACCTAAAGAATAGAAAAAATAAGGAAATTTTTTTTTTCTTATTTCTGCCCAAAATAAAATTTGTGGGTACACGTTAGAACTGCCTCATTCAGGCAGTTCTAACGAGTACCTACAATCTATATTTTAGCGCAGAAATAATAAAAAATGGTTTACCCCTGTAACCCCCAATTTTACTTATAAAAGTGGGGTTCAAGGGGGGGCCAAAATTCTATAGGCGTGCTTTCGTGATGCCGTAAGCTATATTTGTAGTAGAAATAAGGAAAGAACACGTAATGTAAACCCCACTTTTCTCTATATTAAGAGGGCTTATTCGTTACACATTACACGGAATTGATGCTAAGCATAAGAATCATCATCATCATCATCAGTCTCTTTTGTTGTATTCATACCTGCAGCTTTATGCAGATACTGGTCAGTCATATGCTTCCAAATTTCAACTACATCTTGTGTCTGACTAGCGCCTGCAACAAGGTAGTTACAAACACTGGCATGATTTCTATAGCATTTCAATGCTTTACTTGGGTACAGTGTAAAAGGTCTATTCTCCAGGCCGGTATAAGTTACATTTTCAACTTTACTTGGCAGAAGTCCGTATAAATATACGTCATCGACCCAGAAAAATGGTGTGAAGAAGGCCGCCTTGTATATAGCTGGTATTATGTCATTTGTTATCATCACAAAGAAACCACTGCAATATCTTGGGTAAACCCTATAACCTCTGAATTCATTTTCACTGACGTACCATTTTGATCTTTTATTCCTAATGATAGACATCGTCCATGGTCGAATATGATTACACAGTATACTTCTCGACCGTTTACGGAACCCCGGGAGATAGTCTGTGATCAGCTTATAAGTATTCACAACCACGTCGTCATCAGCTTTGAGAATAACTTCGGCGTTTCTACAACGTTCTTGTATCCATTTGTACGCCATCACACCTTTATGGGTTAAATTTCGATACGCGTCAATAAAATCTCCCTGTAGAATATCATTATACTGATTAAATTCTGTCAGTATTTTGTCCTGAACACTTGTTTCCTCAACTTGTCCTAGTAGGAAAAGAATCCTTAAACTTACTAGGGGTAAGAAATATGTGGCATTTGCATAAGTGCTTCTTATATTTAATCTTCTTTGAAAATTACCCGGGGCCGTGTGAATTATGATTAGAACTGTCAGATTTTTTACAGAACTACAAAGATGTGGATTTTCTAGAATATATTCTTTTTCCAGTGTAACAGGATAAAACGTTTTGGAAGTAAACTGAGGTGTGTTTGTTTTAACTGCGACTTTATGTTGGTTTGTAAAATGTTCTGGAACTGATGTTCGGGTAACCGCTGGTTTGGATGAAAACACGGTCTTCGATGAACCAATTGTCGAAGTGATAACAGTCGCTTTCTTTTCTTCTTTTGATACATAGTTCCTGGCATCGATGGTTTTTGTTGTTAAAGCGCTTTTTGGAAGTGGGTTGCTCTGCATTAGTCGTGTCTTGTGTGTAAATGAATAATTGAACATGACCGTCAACGTAAAACAACAAAGGCAAACTGCGTACATCAAAACTGCTTTGTAAGTTCTTTGTACACCACAGGCACGTTTAAAGGCCCTTAGCATCATCATTGGCCAGTCTCGTTGATGCGCTTAGTACATGTAAACTACTTGCAAAATTTTGAGGCCATGCAGTCCATAAATGTTGTCTCTTAAAATGTTGAATAACGCACTTTTGTCGAATACAGAGAGGATCTTACATGAATGCTCATGTGTTATTGTATTTATTGAACAAGTTGAGGAAAAGGGATAAAATGCGAGGCTTCGCCGCGCATTTTATCCCTTATCCTCAACTAATACATGAACATGAATGCAAGATTATATTTATCATACGGCATTTAAAACGCATTTTATTCGCGATTTTTTAAGCAAAAGTATCAATATTCCGCCATTAGTAAACGCGACGTCGTTAAGAACGTCGTGTTTGTAACGTTACGGGGCGTATCTAGCTAATTTGCATATTTAATCCACCAGTCGGTTATCGAATTTATGACATCTCGGACACGACGTCATTTGATATGGTACTAAAAACGGACTTCCATGGCCTAGTGGGTAAGAGCACTGACTCTTAACCATTAGGTCGCTCACCGCTGTGGTTCGAGCCGCGCTCGGGTCACATGTGTGAGACGCCAAGTTCAACAACAGAAGGTCGGGTGTTTTTTCTCGGGGAATTTCCGGTTTTCGCCCACGCCTGATTAACGATCGGCTCCAAATAAGTGAAATAATCTTGAGAAGGCCGTATAAACAAACTAAAAACACTACTTATGTGAATATATACGCATGGCATACAGTAAAACTTTCATAACTCGAACACAGAAGTCTCGTGTACCATGGCTAATTCGAAATTGTTCTAGGGTCCCTAGATACTTCTTCCCATAACGCCATATATATACAGTCGGACTTCGATGGCTCGAACACCGATGGCTCGTTTACCATGGGTGAGTCGAACCCGTTCTTGAGTGCCTGTGGAATTTCTCTACATAAGAAATAGGGAGTGTAAAATTTAGGATATTTTCGTCTTATCTTGCAAATGTATACTGTGTGTACTCATTAGAATCGCCTCGATGATGCGATTCTAATGAGTACACACAGCATACATTTTTCATTATATAACACCGAAAAGATGTCCTAAAGTATGTCGTTATGCCTCCTGGCAGTAGCCCTCAGTGGCTCGAACTACCCCTGTCTCGAACAGATTTTCGTGGTCCCAAAGGTGTTCGAGTCATTGAAGTTTGACTATATATATTTAGAAACGTCTTTTTCACGAATTACTTTTTTTACCGCATTAAATTCCATTGTAACTGAATTCCCGTTTAATATCAGCTTCAAACATTAGATTAGTGGCGCTCGTGAGAACCGCCTCATCGAGGCGCTTATAACAAGTACCCGCAACACACGCGTTTGTGCAGAAATAAGAAACATCCTTTAATCGTCCTTATCCAAATACTTTCCTCTATTAAAAGTGAGGTTTACAGGGGAGTGATAGCCACGTTTTTGTCAAAAGCATGCAACATAACGTGACAAACTGTTTGACAGTCTCTACAATACAGTACCGTCCAACGCTCACTGCAAATGTGTTCCCTTCCACAATGGCCGTTAATGTGTTTGAGCCGTGGCATGAGAAAAAGGATCTTCGGAACCGTTCGAACATTGATGACACTGATCTGCCCATGCATCCGAAGAGTCAGGGGGCTTGCTGTTTTGCTGTTTTACTTCATACGGCCAGCAAAGACTCTGATCAGACTGCGCAAATGGTATTTGCTGGCCGTCCATTTTATTTTCCATAGTATTCGAGCGCTGTACCAAAACAAACGATTCAATAAGACATCTGCTTTCTTCTGTTACTCCGATCAACTTCTGCATACACACAGTGTGGCCCGAGTCCTCGCGCCACCCTCACGAAAGACAAGACTGTATGGAGCGCTCGTGTTAACGGTGAAGATTCTGAGTTGGCTGTGTGGATGCGCAGTGAGATCTGAGTCTTCGCTGTTCGCACCAGTGTTCCTGTTAGTTTTAGCTCGCCTGAGCTGAAAGTGATCAAGGTGAGCTATTGTGATCGCTTTGTGTGCGTCGTCTGCACAACGTCCGTAAACATTTTCTTCAAATGACATATCCTAAGCCATAATGCCAATTTCAAAATTATTTCAAAATGCTCCTTGGGTGACCCTCTTCTAAAATTGCTAAAATGGTTTTGCCCCGCTGAACCAAAATGGCCACCAAAGCTAAAAATAGAAAAACCTTGAAACAACATCTCCTAGGCTAATGGTCCGATTTCAAAAAAAAAAAAAAAAAAATTACAGAAATGATTATTGGGTGACCCCTCTACCAAAAGTGCTGAAGTGGTACTGCTCTGCTGTACAAAATGGCTGTCGGAGCTAAATTAAGAAAAAAAAAAAAAAAACATGTTAACAAGTATGTTATCACATCATAAATCAGGTGAGCGAATTCGGTCCATCATGGATGGACCTCTTGTTTTGTGCCCCAGCTCACTCACAATGCGACGCAAATATAGATCGAAAGTGTTTAACTAATCACAGAACATATGTTGCGTGAAAGTTACATGTTTAGCTATTCATTTAAAATTCCAAAGAAATGTTGGAATGTAAAGAAAATAATAATGCACCAGATGTGAGGCATCTCCTTGAAATTAAACATGTACACCAATTTTATACGTGAAACCCCTAAATAGGACACTCAAACAGAGCAGGCCACATCGCGGGACGCGGCATCGAATCAGGGCTTTCACTATTTACAATAGAAGCCTCCGTGATGTAGCTCTAAACTCTTCATAAACCGTTGTTCGTTTGTTTGATGCGTGCTTCCCAAAGTTTTCCGATGAGTCTTTAAGCCCGTCCTGTCTCCGTATGACCTTAGTTGTTATCGGGACGTAGATGATGATGGTGATGATGATTTCGTGTTTCACGACGCGTCAACCCTCTTTGTTGGTCATAAGCACGTAGAACTCTAAAAACACGTACACACTATTTACCAAATATTCAGCTATGTTCTACATACATTTGTAATCTTCTCTCTGATGAGCAAAAGGGCTGCTAGAGCTAAAAATAGAAAAACATCGTAATTTGCTTCAAACGTGAACCTTGCCTAAACCCTTGGTCAATTGTATTCAAATTTCACAAGAATGTTGCCTGATAGACTCCCTATCAAAATAGCTTAACTTGTTCTGCTCTCACGAGCAAGATGGCCACCAGATATAATAATAGAAAACATCTTTAAACGTCAACTTCTCCAATACCCTTAGACCAATTTCATTTAAACTGCATGATAATGTTGCTTATGTGACCCTCTACCAAAATGGCTAAAAGGGGTTTACTCCGATGAGCAAAATGGCTGCCACAGAGCTGAAAATAGAAAACAACATCGTAAATTTGCTTCAAATGTGAACTAGTAAACCCTTGGGCCAATCGGCTTCAAACCTTACAGGAATGTTGCCTACGGTGGCGTCATACCAAAATAGCTAAACAGTTCTGCTCTGATGAACAAGATGTCCACCAGAGCTTAAAATAAAAAAAAAATCTTCAAACATCAACTCCTAAACCCTATCCTCTATTAGTTAGGTATGCACCGCAATGTTACTTGCTCGATGTCCTTAACGACGTCGCGTATACTAATGGCGGAACACTGACAATTTTGTAAAATAATCGTGAATAAAATGCGTTTAGAATGTCATATGATAAACAGAATGTTGCATTCGCGAAATTTGCTTGTGATAATTTCTCGAGCGAGTGCGACTTTCAAGGTCATAGCCTCAATGTAAAGGTCACTGTGGCTATTTTTAGAAAAATTTTGTCACCAATGTAGCGCCTATATTTGTTAATGGATTTCAATAAAACTTCACGCAAATGTTGCTTATGATAATATCTCGAGCGATGTTGACTTTTAAGGTCATGGCCTCAAGGTCAAGGCCACTTTGGCTATTTTTAGAAAAACTTTGTCAAATCTCTAGCGCCTTCATTTAATGATGGATTTTAATATAACTTCACACAAATGTTGGGTATGATGATATCTCGAGCGAGTTCGACTTTCAGAGTCTGGGGGTCAAGGTCGCTGTGACTGTTTTTAGAAAAAAACTTTTGCATCGCTCTAGCGCCTTTATTTATTGATGGATTTTAATATAACTTCACACAAATATTGGGTTTGATGATATCTCAATCAAATTTGACTTTCAGGGTTCTGAGCTCAAGGCCAAGGTCACTGTGGCTAGTTTTAGAAAACTTTTTTATAGCTCCAGCGCCTTCATTTATTGATGGATATTAATATAACTTCACATACAAGTCGGGTATGAAGATTTCTCGAGTAAGTTCGACTTTCGGGGTCGTGGGCTCGAGGTCAAGGTCACTGGGGCTAAGAAAAACTTGTTTCATCACTCTGGTGCCTACATTTATTGATTCATTTTAATATGGGCCCCGCCAAGCGATTTTGGTACTTATCGCCTATGCGAGCAGCGAAGGTTCAGGCGAGCCTGCGCATCCGCGCAGTCTCGCCAGAACCTTCGCTGCTCGCTCATACAAGCAGTGAATCAAGAGGAACCTTCAAACAGAAAGCCATATCCCTGGCCCCTCTGAATGGCTGGGCATGCGCAGTTAAAGTTTGTCATGACGGAATGCTCGAAGACCCAAATTCGCTTGGCGGGGCTCATATAACAATGCACAAATCTTGGTATGATGATATCACAGGCAGGTTCGACTTTCAGGGTCTGGGGCTCAAGGTATATGTCAATGTGGCTATTTTTAGAAGAAAAAAAAAACATTGTTTTCGCTGTAGCGCCTACTTTTATTGATGGATTTTAATTTAATTTCACACAAATTTAGTGCATGATAATATCTCCAGCGAGTTTGACTTTATTGGTCCTCAGCTCACGGTCAATGTCACCGTGACTATTTTTAGAAAAACATTGTCATCGCTCCTGCACTTACATTTATCGATGGATCTCAATATAACATTGCACATATGTAGCGCCTTCATTTATTAATGTATTTAATTTTTTATATAACCTCACAAAAAGCAGGTCAAGTTCGATTCCTGATAAAATTCACCAGTTATGCTGGGACTTATGGGCCTTTTTTAAACTTCGTTTTTATTAGCTCAGCTGTCACGTAGTGACAAGGTGAGCTATTGTGATCACTTTTCGTCCGTCGTCAGTGCGTGCGTGCGTGTGTGCGTAAACTTTTTCTTAAAATGACATCTCCTCCTAAACCACTGATCGGATTTTGACCAAACTTCACAGGAATGATCCTTAGGTGGTCCCCTTTCAAATTGTTCAAATGGTTCCGGTCCATTGCACATCTAGGTCACAGGAGCTAAAAATAGAATTTTTTAAACGAAAATTTTGAAAATCTTCTTCTCTGAAACCGCAAGGCCCAGGTCTTCGATATTTGGTATGAAGCTTCACCTAGTGGACCTCTACCAAGATTGTTCAAATTATAGCCCTGGGTGCCGAAATGCCCCCGCCCCGGGGGCCTTTGGTTTTACATAGGGCTTACAAAGGGAAAATCATTAAAAAATCTTCTTCTCTGAAACCACAAGGCCCAGGTCTTTAATATTTGATGTGAAGCTTTACCTGGTGGACCTCTACTAAGATTGTTCAAATTATAGCCTTTGGGCCAAAAATGCCCCCGCCCCGGGGGCCTTTGGTTTTACATAGGCTTGTACATGAAAAATCTTTAAAAATCTTCTTCTCTGAAACCGCAAGGCCCAGGTCTTCGATATTTGGTATGAAGCTTTATCTAGTGGACCTCTATCAAGATTGTTCAAATTATAGCCCTGGAGGCCAAAATGCCCCCGCCCCGGGGGCCTTTGGTTTTACATAGGCTCATATAGGGAAAATCATTAAAAAATCTTCTTCTCTGAAACCACAAGCCCGAGGTCTTTAATATTTGGTGTGAAGCTTTACTTGGTGGACCTCTTCTAACATTGCTCAAAATATAGCCTTGGGGCCAAAAATGCCCCCGCCCCTGGGGCCGTTGGTTTTACATAGGCTTATACAGGGAAAATCTTTAAAACTCTTCTTCTCTGAAAAACCACAAGGCCCAGATCTTTGATAATTGGTCTGAAGCTTCATCTAGTGGACCCCTTGCAAGATTGTTCAAATTATAGCCCTGGGGGCCAAAATGCCCCCGCCCCGGGGGCCTATGGTTTTACATAGGCTTATATAGGGAAAATCATTAAAAACTCTTCTTCTCTGAAACCACAAGGCCCAGGTCTTTAATATTTGGTATGAAGCTTTACCTGGTGGACCTCTGCTATGATTGTTTAAATTATAGCCTTTGGGCCAAAAATGCCCCCGCCCCGGGGGCCTTTGGTTTTACATAGGCTTATACAGGGGAAATCTTTAAAAAATGAGGGGCCTATGGTTTTACATAGGCTTATATATATAAGGAAAATCATTAAAAGAATCTTCTCTGAAACCACAAGGCCCAGGTCTTTAATATTTGGTGTGAAGCTTTACCTGGTAGACCTTTACTAAGATTTTTCAAATTATAGCCTTGGGGCCAAAAATGCCCCTGCCACGGGGGCCTTTGGTTTTACATAGGCTTATACAGGGAAAATCTTTAAAAATCTTCTTCTCTTAAACTGCAAGGCCCATATCTTTGGTATTTGGTGTGAAGCTTCATCTAGTGGACCTCTTTCAAGATTGTTCAAATTATAGCCCTGGAGCCAAAAATGCCCCCACCCCGGGATCCTTTGGTTTTTCATAGGCTTATATAGGGAAAACCTTTAAAAAATCTTCTTGTCTGAAACCAGAAGGCCCAGGTCTTTGATATTTGGTATGAAGCTTCATCTAGTGGACCATTACCAAGTTTGTTCAAATTATAGCCCTTGGGCCTAGAATGTATGGGAGACACTAATTCTCAGGTGAGCGATTCAGGGCCCTGTGGGCCCACTTGTTACACTTGAAAGTAGTATGTGTTTGATATCTATTGAAGATAATTTACACTGAAAGCATATTTTATACAATCATGAAATGTAGTGTCAATTTTTATTTAACTTACAATTTGCCGATTATTTTGACAGTTATGGCCCTTTTTCAACTTCATCTTTTTGCAAAATGTTTGTTTCTGGGTGACGCTGACCCCTGGGCGGGGGCATCCGTGTCATACTGACACATTTCTAGTTTTAACATGCTTGTTAGCTTAAATTACATAAGATAAATAATTATTATGAAATCATACTTATTCACTGCATATTCGTTTTATGTTTTTGTTGTAGATATATAGATCTGTCGTATTCATCGCGTGAACAAGTCCGTGAAATGAAGATCCCCCTAGACCCCACATTTTATAGAGAAAACTGGAGTTTATGGAGGTAAACATTATTTTTCTTACTTTTACTCCAAGACATAGGTTCTGGGTACTCGTTAGAACCGCCTCAATGAGGAGGTTCTAACGAGCACCCACAACCTATGTTTGCAGTATTTATAAGAAAAATATCATGGACTTTCATCGGAAAAATGGCCATTTTGGAGATGTGAAAAAATGCACTCTGTTGCACGGGTGTGTTATCGTAATGTGTTTGAATTTTTGTTTTAAGCATATTTATTCTGGTTCTAGTTCGAGATGCAACATTCATTTTTAGGTCGATTCTTTGTCAGTCGACCCAAAGTTACTAAGCATAAAAACTCTTCAGTGCTTAAGTCATGTGACTGTCACTGACTTGTCGATAAAACGGTTATTTATAGAAAATAAGCGCTGTGAGGCCAGGGTGTTGCGAACGCCGAGTAGAATCTGGTAAGGCTGGTGTCACTATGATGAGTTGGGCTTGGCAAACAGTGTGGACCCAGATCAGGATTAAAACCTGGAATTCACGGGTAAAACGAGATAGTTTAAATTGCATTCTGGGCCTAGTTTCCCAGCCTGCACTCAGAGACAGTCGACACACGAGTACTCTCAGAGCTTTGATTAAAATACAATAAGATGCTATAATAAGTCAACTCCCTAATATACTCGTACAATAAGTAGCGTTTGAAAATTGTATATATAACCAGTGTCAACTTGCTGATGTCCACTGACCAATTACGTTAAGCCGCGCGCAAATTAAAAATAAACAGGCCCCGAGGTTATAAAACTTTTATCATGCTTAACTCACTTGAGCATGAAATTTGTCCTGCTCACAATTGTTGGCATTTTAAAATTTTTGAGCAGGACAAATATCATTCTCTGCTATCTGAGAAAGAAAAATCGCTCAACTTCTTAGTATTTTAATTTTTATGAGCACCACTAGTTTCATGCTCAGCTGAGTTGAGCATGAAAAAAGTTTTATAACCTCGGGGCCAGGACGCCATTAAAAATATGGTTTTCCATCATTGAATTGGTCAGTCCATATACATGTATGTCTATGTCATATATTTTCATTTTTAACTTTGTATGTTACGGATGTATTCATTTCTTAGTTAAACTGTTACCCGTTTAGGATCTTTTAGTTTATAGTTAGAAACATATATCTTATATTGATTTCAACATTTAAAAAAGTGTTTTCGAAATTTTAGAATTTTAATTAATTATGTCAGTCAGAAAGGTGTAAAAAGGTACCCGGTGGGGTTCAAGGAGGTCAGAATTATATTGACGTTTTATGGCATTTGTCATAATTGCCTCGATGAGGTGATTCTAACAAGTACCCAAACGTTCGTTAAACATTCCTCATTGGATTTCCTATTCCGGGTCTATTGTTTTAACCCATAAATGACAATGGAATCTTCAACCTTGTAAGTTTGGAGTGGTCCATTTTCAAATGTGTCAGGTTTATTTTGTTTGTTTGTTGTTTTTTGTTTTTGTTGATATAAGGTTTAACGTCTCCGTCAACACTGTATACCGGTATAGGTCATTTTGGAGACGTTGCTTCCGATTTTGTGTGACTTTTACCCGACATTGAGATGAAATGACATCTGAAGCCCTGTCGCCTAATGAAACGGTCAGTATCGCAGCGCTTTGCCTGTGCAGGCGTAGATCCTCTAAGCAGTTTACCAGTTCTTGTGTGCGGTCGGTTTCATCTCTGCGTGGAAGCATCATGCAGCCCATCTATTTCTTCAAGGGCCGATGCGCATTTTGTTTTGTTCAATATGAGTTGAACAATAATGTATGTTCTTTGTGCAAACAGTGTAGAACCAGAGCAGACGCCACGTTTTGCGGCGTCTGATCCGGTTCAACACAGTTTGCCAACGTCCCAAAAATGGACGCTTACTAAGGATATATAGGTTAAGATTGCTTGTAAATAATGTATGTATTTGTTTACATGTAAATATCATAGATTTTCGTGGTGAATGTGTATGATTCGCCTCAGGAATTAAAAATATCATAACGAAAACACGCCTATTTCAAATATATATGAAAATTTTACCTCCAAAGAATTGAAAGTTTTTAGAATAAAAAAAAAACTGACATTTTTTTTTTTTTTTTTTTTTTTCATTTTTATGCTCAAAACATAGAATGTGGGTACACATAAGAACCGCCTCTGCGAGGCGGTTCTAAAGAGTACCTACAATCTATGTTCTTTTAGCAGACATAAGTAACATTCTGTAATCCCCTTCAAAATCCAGTTTTAAAGTGGTGTTGAAAGGGGTCAAGATTATATAGGCATGTTTCGTGGTGCATCAGAGACATACATGTGGCAGAATTTTAGACTGTCGGTTGGAGGCCCGGTGTATCAGAGTTCAAAACTGAGTAGAATAATGTTTACGCAGACTGTAAACCACACGACATGAAAGCTTGTCACGTTGCCTAAACGATGATTGGAAAAAGGCAAGCGGTACCCTGCAACCGCTGTGTTTATTCCTATAATAGTGCTGAAACTTCAATGGCTCAATGAGGCGGTTCTAACGACCACCCATAACCTATGTTTGGAGTACAAAAAGAAAAATGTCACAAATTTGAGATTTGATTGAATACACTTTGTCGCACGGATGTTTTACCGTTTTACTTCGAACAAATTGTCATGACCCCAAAGGTGATCGATCCGTTGAAGTTGGATTGTATGTTTTAAAGTAAATGTCTATGATGTTTAAATTTTGCAAGACAGGTCAGAATTCCATACTGTAACATATTATCGTTGACCTATAGACGACAACTATAGAGTTTCCAGTACATGGGTGTCAGGCTTATTTTGTTTTGGGTAAATACATGAGTGATTTCAGCAAACAGTGTTGACCCAGATCGGCCCCCCGTGGCCTAATGGGTAAGAGCGCTGACTCTTACTCATTTTGTCTCTCACCTCTGTGGTTCGCGCCTCGCTCGAGCCACATGTGAGACGCCAGGCTGTGCAACGGAAGGTCGGGTGGCTTTTCACCGGGTACTCGGGCCGGTTTTCGCCCAACTCTGACTAACGATCGGCTCGAAATAAGTTAAATAATTTTGAAAGGGTCGTAAAACCACACCCATCCTCAAAAACAGAAAAAACAGAGGCCGCGTACTGTGGCGTCTGGTCTGGGTTCTGCATTGTTTGCCAATTTTCCAGAGTTGGGACGCTAGGCCTATATGGATTGAGAAAAATACACGTACATGAGGAAAGTTTTACTGGGTGATGGCGCTGAATAGCTTACAGTGCCTTTGTGTCCTACTTCTTTGCACCACAGTAGGGGAAGGGCCTACAGTGCTTTTAGCAGGTGTGGAATGGGTGTGTTTTTGTTTTTATTTTTAGTTCATTTTCATTTTTAGGCCATTTTTATCCTATCTCCCATCTCTTTGTAGACAGTTGTAGAATGGTTTGGCATATTACTCACCGGCTCATTATGAAAACACGCCTATTCAAATACGTTGTACGTTTTACCGCCTTAAAAATGAAAATTTTCAGATGAAAAATTGTGATCTTTTTCTTATTTCTGCTCAAAATATTGATTGTGGGTACACGTTAGAACCGCCTCATCTATATTTTAGAGCAGAAATAATAAAAAAAAATCTTGACGCCTGGAAACCCCAGTTTTACTATATAAAAGTGGGGTTCAAGAAGTTTGGGAGGGTGGGGGGGGGGGGTGTAGAATGATATAGGCGTGTTTTCGTGATGTGTTGTCTGGGACAATCTCACTAAGTACTGGTTAACTGCTTGGAGGGTCTAAACTTGTCCAGAACTTGTTTATTGTTTGTTTGATTTGAGGTTTAACGTCCCCGTCAACACTGTATAGGTCATTTTGGAGACGTTGCCTCCAATTTTGTGGGACTTTTACCCGACACTGAGATGATATGACATCTCAATCCCTGTCGCCCAATGAAACCAATAGGGTTTATAAGCATGGACGGTCCGCCTCGCACGGCGGTTCCCGGACAGGCTTAGATCCTCTAAGCGGTTTACCAGTACTAGTATGCGGACGGTTTCAGCTCTACGTGGAAGCATCATGCAGTCCATCTATTTCTTTAAGCCCCGATGGGCGGGGGCGGCCAGAACCTGTTTAGGTAATTGACCGGTCCGACATGACCCTTGCTACTCTTAGCCATAAAACCCAACTCAAACCTAGCTGGGAGCCCCCGCCCATAGGGGCTTGAAGAAATATATGGGCTGCATGATGCTTCCACGCATAGCTGAATCCGGCCCGCACACTAGTACTGGTTAACCGCTTAGAGGATCTAAGCCTGTCCAGGAACCGCGGTGCGAGGCGGACCGTCCATGCTAATAAACCCTATTGGTTTCATTGGAAGACAGGGCTTGAGATGTCATTTCATCTCAATGTCGGGTAAAAGTCCCACAAAATTGGAAGCAACGTCTTCAAAATGACCTTTACAGTGTTGACGGGGACGTTAAACCTCAAATCAAACAAACAAAACAAACCTAGCTGTGCGCTGTGTAACACAGTTGTTGCAGACAAGAGCTTCCGGCTTTTGAATCGGGCAGCTGTAAAATTTACCAATTTGTTCGCTTTTCCTACTGAAGTACAAATGCTCCTTTAATAAAGTCAAACTTCAATATATCGAAGACATTTGAGACAGTGACAGTTTGTTCGAGACAAGAGTTGTTTGAGCCACAGAGTTAATTACACCGCAAGATTATGGGCGTAATCGGGATATCTTTGCGATAATTTGTAAAATAAAGGTATGTCGTGTTTACGTATTAGAATCGCCTCATCGAGGCGATTCTAATGCGTACACACAACATACACTATCAAGATATAATTCGACAATCATCCAAAATATATCTTTATCATCAGTTTTGGGGGTGGGGCGCCCATTGGGGCTTTGAGAAATAGAATGGGCTGCATAATGCTTCCACGCAGAGCTGAAACCGACCGCACATGGGTACGGGTAAACCGCCGAAAAGGTCTTAGCCTGCAGGGACATAGTGATGGAGTTGGACCGTCCACGCATATAAACCATTTGGTTTCATTGGTTGGCTGGGCTTGAGATGTCATTTCATCTCAGTGTCGGATAAAAGTCCCATGAAGTTGTAAGCAACGTCTCGAAAGTGACCTAAATAGTGTTGACGAGGACGGCAAACTTCATCGAACAAGCATAACAAATGATCAATTATGGGATTCTTTTCTTAGCCACACAAGAACGATTTCGAAATCGCCGTGGTAGACGAGACATCCGTGTTTCGATCCATCGAAGTTTCACCGTATTTTCAGCCATCGCCCGAGTTGTAACATAACTGATGAATAATTGATAAGGTAAATCAGAACGAGGCTGAGTATATAACTAGATAGCCACCATAGTGAGTGAGTGTTTGAGTTTTACGTCCCACCAACAGCTAAGGTCATACGGAGACGGGACCTTGGTTTATAGACTCATCCGAAAGTCTGGAGAAGCCCGTGATCGATCCTGCGATCCCTGGTTTACAAGGCGAGTAGCGTAACCACTACACGGAGGCTTCTATATAGTGGTAACATGGCTGAGATCTCAGTTTAGTTATATTTTCTTTTTTAGAATCTACGATGTTACAGTTAATTCAACTCCTTTCTTACCCTTCCTGATACATTACTGTACACAAATATTAATAAATGATCATTACGATAAAACACCCGTGAGACAGTCAACTTTTCACATCTCCAAACTGACTACAATTCTGAAGAAAATCCGTGATATTTTTCTTATTTATATTGCAAACATAGGTTCTGGCTGCTCGTTAGAACCGCCTCAATGAGGCGGTTCTAAGGAGTACCCACGTCCTATGTCTTGGAGCAGAAATAAGAAAAATGTATACCCCGTTAACCCCTGTTTTCTCTATATAAATTGGGGTTTACTGGGGTGGTCATTGTACGGACTTGTTCACCTGATGTGACAGCACTTTTTTGTATATATTTCCATGTTAATGTTTAATTTAACCTTTTACCACGCTCTAGGCAAATCAGCAGACGACACGTTGATATTTTTCCCCAAAAACAAGACTTGACATCTCGTGCAAATTGTCTCCTATGGATGCATGAGATGTCAAATCCTGTTTTGTAGGAAAATTAAAAAAAAAATATTTCAAAATGGCGTCTGCTGAAAAATACCCAGTATGCAGAGCGTTAACTGATCTCGGCGAGAACGTGCCTTATTGTTTGTAACATATTTGTTTATTCACGCACACAACGCATATACAATGTACTCATAATAAATGGCATTACGCAGTTCTATCCTTGCAACTGGCACATCGGACACATTCGTTAAAATAAAGGCGTGAAATGTATGGGAACTAAGGCTGACACAATTAATCGGTCGATAATTTCCCTTGAACTGGGTATCGTTACTGGTTTTGTAGTAATCGATTATTTGATACAACCCAATGCCGTGTCTAAAATACATGTAGCTGGATGAGTGGCAAACATTGCAGACCCTGACAAGACGCCGCGTTCTGCGGCATCTCGACTGGGTCTACAATGTTTGCTCAGGCCTCTCTTTCCTAACACATATGGTAATGTATAACATATGGTAAGAGTCAAAGCCAGAAAGATACAATTATAATCAACTCATCAGTGATTACTTATCGATTATCGGTCACGATGACTGGACTGATAATCGATTATCATTTCAGTTCTGATTAGTCAGCCCTAAGGGAGCAGCGGTTTTTGATACATGCTTTGTCAGTTGACCCAAAGCAAGCAAGTAAGGTAGCCTTACGCTGCTGAAATCCACGTGACTGTCACTTAGTTGTAAATCCAGGTAGCGGTTATTTATAGCCACGCTATTCGTTCCGTTGTGACGTCAGTTTTGTGTCAAGAAGGTTACTTGTTGATTTGATCTTGACTGAATTCACGTGTTGGGTTTGGCGAACAGTGTAAACCAGATCAGACACCACAGAATGCGGCGACTGATCAAGGTTACACTGTTTGCTCATACATTATATGAAAAAAGGGTTAAAAGAAACATTCTGATTCTTTTTATAGTATCATTTTTCGGGCAACACTCAAAGACATGCCCCCCCCCCCCCCCCCCCCCCCCCGATAGGCGCTTGAAGAAATATATTGGGCTGAAACCGACCGCACATGTGTACTGGTAAACCGCTTAGAGAGTCTAAGTCTTCCCAGGCAAAGTCGTGCTTGCAAGTCGGACCGTCCATGCATATAAATCCTATTGGTTTCATTTTGGCGGCAGGGCTTGAGAAGTCATTTCATCTCAATGTCGGATAAAAGATGTAACGTTTCCAAAATGACCTAAATCGTGTTCACCGGAACGTTAAATCAAACAAACAAGAAGACACGCAAAGAAAACACGCAAGACAAACCAGTGTTTTCAGTGCTATGATTTCATGTTTTGGCAAAATATTACGAAAAGACTGAGTCAGGAAAACCCGACTCAGTTTGTGAGATAAAGCTTAAGACGCCTATATTAATTTTGACCCCATTAAACTCCAAGTTTTTATAATAAAACTGTGGTTTACAGGGGTATACATTTTTCTTCTTATTTCTGCTCAAAAACACAGATTGTGGGTACTCGTTAGAACCGCCTCTCGAGGCGGTTCTAACGAGTTCCCACCATCTATGTTTTGAGCAGAAAAATGGAAAGTATCAGGGTTTTTTTGTATCTGCAAATTGCCATTTTTTGGTGGTAAAATATTCGGTATATACTTGAATAGGCGTGTTTTCGAAAGTGTTGCCTTTTTGCTTTTAAAAACAAAGAACACACGCACGAACGAACGAAAAGCCAAGTTACAAACTCCCTGGACCAAACTTGCCAGCTTAAGCCAAGACCAGTCCAAACGTTTATGCAAGTAGTGTAGACCCTGATCAGACGCCGCTAATTAACATATTTGATTTGTTTGATTTGAGGTTTAACGTCTCCGTCAACACTGTAAAGGTCATTTTGGAGACGTTGCTTCCAATTTTGTGGGACTTTTACCCGACATTGAGATGAAATAACATCTCAAGCCCTGCCGCCCAATGAAACCAATAGGGTTTATACGCATGAACGGTCAGACTCGCACCGCTTTGCCTGGGCAGTCTTAGATCCTCTAAGCGGTTTACCAGTACTCGTGTGCGGGTCGGTTTCAGCTCTGCGTGGAAGCATCATGCAGCCCGTCTATTTCTTCAAGCCCTGATGGGCGTGGGCATAATTAACATATCGTCTGCTGAGTGCAATAACGGTGTAACTGACATTTTGGCCAAAATAGTTTTTTTTGCATAAATGGGTGCCTTAGGACTTGACACACTTGGTAAATAAGTTCTACAGCGGGATTCAGTCTCAATCATGATTTATTTCAGCATTTTGAAATTTTTTTTGTCAGTTACACCATTTTTGCTCTGACTTTTAGAAAAAATGTTGGCGCAAAAACAGTGTAAGTGCACTTACCCCATTTTTGCGCAAAGTTTTTTAATACCTCAAAAATATTGAATCCTGCTGCTTGATATTTCAGAATAAGCATGTAAGTACCATGCAGAATGTATAAAATGTGACCTATTACCTACCAAGTGTCTTTAATTTACTGCTTTACCATGTAAAAGGCAAAGAAATATGGTTTGTACATTTACACCGTTTTAGCGCTGGATGCACTTACACCGTTTTTGAACCAAAAACACTCGGCGCAGAAATGGTGTATTGACCCTTAAATGCTAAATATTTCTTTTCAAATGTCATTTATTCAACAATAAACATCTCACACAAATGAAAGAAATCGCCATGAAGTTAAGAAACCAGCTTATAGTATGGTTTTCTATGCCATTCTTTAATAAAACAGTTTTTTGTCTCTCCTGAAAAGTTGCCATTTTGCACTTACAACGTTATTGCATTCAGCAGACGATATTTGAACTTTCTTTGAAACTAATACAGTATTCACATTAATGGTACTTACGGTTCTTTGTTTTCTTAGCTTCAGTTTATTGAACAGTGCACAAGATCTTAAACCTGCGTGCAGTTAAACATAATTGGTCACCGATGGCCAAAGCTGTTTCATTATTAACTTTGGGTCGATCGATAAACCGTCGGTCCAAACTGAGCCCATTGGTCCCAAAGCAACTGAGCCAGGGCATTGCAGAACCTACCAGAAGTCATTTGCGGCCCGGCCAGGGAAGACCCGGATCTGCCTGAACTTAAATCCAGTCTGGCTAGTGCCGTCATTCTTTCCTCGTTGGTTATTCTAAAGTCCATAGAAGACTCATGCGAAAAGCGACGACTCTGAGTCTTCGCTGGTCGCACATGTGTTATTAAAGATTTTTGTCGTGCGCTGGTTCAAATGTTCCGTTAAAGTACGGGGAGGCCTTTTAACACTTCCACACGGCTAGCACATTACGCTAACACACCTGTGCGACATAGTGCATTTTTTCACATCTCCAAAGATGGCTACTTTTCTGATGAAAATCGATGACATTTTTCTTATTTTCACAGCAAACATAGGTTGTGGGTGGTCGTTAGAACCGCCTAATTGAGGCGGCTCTAACGAGTACCCACAACCTATGTCTTGGAGTAAAAATAAGAAAAATAATGTTTACCCCCGTAAACCCCAGTTTTCTTTATATAAAGTTGGGTTAACTGGGGTCTTAATTTCACGGACTTGTTCACGTGATGCGTACATTACCTCTCTCAATGAAGTGAATAAAATTGTAAACGGTAGGGCCCCATGAGCGCTGACTTTTAATCATTAGATCTCTCTCACTGTCACGGTCGTGGTAGCATGAACGTAGCATGTGAGACGTCGTGTTCTGCAACGGAAGGTCATGTGGTTTTTCGCCGGGTACTCCGGTTTTCGCCCACCTCTTTTAAACGATCGGCTCGAAATAAGTGAAAGAATCAGACAGTTCAATAAAGATTATTTAACTTGTTTATTATTCATGGAAGAATTGCTCCATCGGGTGCATTTTACTCTGGGACGTACAGTAGAACTTCGATGGCTCGAACACCGATGGCTCGTTTACCATAGCTATGTCGAACCCGTTCTTGAGTCCCTAGGGAATTTCTGTACATAAAAAATAGAGAGGGTAAAAATTAGGATAGTTTCGTCTTTTATCTTGCAAATGTATGCTGTGTGTACTCATTAGAATCGCCTCGATGAGGCGATTCTAATGAGTACACACAGCATACATTTTTCATTATGGGACACAGAAAAATATGTCATAAAGTATGTCGTTATGCCTCCAGGCATTGACTCTCAGTGGCTCGAACTACCCCTGTCTCGAACAGATTTCCATGGTCCCAAAGCTGTTCGAGCCATTGAAGTTCGACTGTACTATGGTAGCCTATGGTAGTTGGGTTTAATATGGCTTTGTTTTATGTCGTTATGCGTTTTATATGGCATGACTATTTGTTTGTTTGTTTGTTTGAATTGAGGTTTAACGTCCCCGTCAACACTATTTAGGTCAATTTGGAGACGTTGCTCCCAATTTTGTGAGAGTGTTTTAACTCGACAATGAGATGAAATGACATCTCAAGCCCTGCCGCCTTATGAAACCAATATGGTTTATATACATGGACGGTACGACTCGCACAACTTTGCCTGGGCAGGCTTAAACATTCTAAGCTGATTTCCAGTACTCATTTGCGGTCGGCTTCAGACCTGAGTGGAAGCACCATGCAGCCCAATCTATTTCTCCAAGGCCCGATGGGCGGGGCGAGTGATGCTCAATATTATTTGAAACCCTGTTCATTTCTTAATTGGTTTACAATTATGTTGGAGTTGTAAAATAAAGGTTATGCTACTCAATTGTTGTTGTTTATGACTGTCTGATATATTTTTATCAGTTACCCTTTATATTAATTGCATTGCAGCACATTGACTTGATAAAGATATGCTATCTCAGGACAAGTGAGCGTTATCAAGTCAACGTGACATTACACTTTTATGAATGAACTGGGCTACTAGAAAAATGGTGAACAAATGTTGTTATTACTGGAAAAAAAATGAAAAATTACTTGGAAAAAAATATGATAGGAAAAAATATGGTCAGCTGATACGAAATATATCGACCTGTGGAATGGTCGGACGCACTGAGGACCATCGACAACTGATCATAAATTTCTAATTTAAGAGTGTACAAGAGGGTAAATTGATAAATCGAATACCAGATTCGTGTCATTTGATATCAAGTTTATCAGGCTCGGCTTCGAGAACGCATGTAGAATCGCTCGGCAAGCCTCGCGATTCTTCAAGCGTTCTCGAAGCTTTGCCTGATAAATTTGATATCAAAAGACACTCACCTGGTATTCTCTATTACCAGATTAGTGTCATTTGATATCAAGTTTATCAGGCTCGGGATTCGGGAACGCATGTAGAATCGCTCGGCAAGCCTCGCGATTCTACAAGCGTTCTCGAAGCCTTGCCTGATAAAGTTGATATAAAAATACACGAACCTGGTATTCTCTATTACCAGATTCGTGTCATTTGATATCAAGTTTATCAGGCTCAGCTTCGAGAACGCATGTAGAATCGTTCGGCAAGCCTCGCGATTCTACAAGCGTTCTCGAAGCCTTGCCTGATAAACTTGATATCAAAAAACACACCTGGTATTCGCTATATCTGCTGGACTTGTACTTAAGAGGATGATATAGAGGATTTTACATTTTGCATGAGTGTTCAGGTATCATTGAATTTATTAAATGAGTTAAGAAAAAGGGATAAAATGCGAGGCTTTGCAAGGTTTTATTTGTCATATGAAATTTAAAACACATTTTATTCTCGATTGTTTACAAAAATGTCAATATTCCGCCGTTAGTAAACACGACGTCGTTAAGGACGTCGTACATGTAACGTTACGGGACGTAACTAGCTAACTTGCATATTTAATCCACTAGTGGATTATCGAAAATATTACATGGCGTTATTACACTCTCAGACGCGACGTCATATGATAAAGTAAAATCTGCTCTCCAAAAGTATAGCATGTATAGAACGAAAGAACAAAACTGACATTTTGAAGGACGTTGGATTCCTGCAGATCGTCGAAATAAAAAAAGGAAATTAATCGTGATTGTCCGAAAAAAAAAACAGTATCTCCAAAGCGGCTACTATCACACTGGACTTGGAACGGTTCGATTCAAATGTGATAGCCCTGCAGGCACAAAACGTTGACTCAACGTTGAACTAACGTCAAAACAACGTTTTCAACGTTGTTTCAACGTTAGTTCAACGTTGAGTGCCTGCTGGGAGTGCTCGCTGTGCAGCCGTCGCAGATTAGTGAATTACACGTGATACGTTTGTAACCAATGAAAACTTATTATGCATTAAATGGTGTTAAATTAATATTATTATTATTATTATTGTTGTTATTATTATTTTGCATATTATTATTTTGCATTTGAAGGGTGCTAACTCTTTGACCTCACATGTCAGCTTTGGTCTGACTTTGCTCCTCGTGAGCAAACTTTTCTTTAAAGAAATCACGCCTATATAAATATATAGCACATTTTACCACCAAAAATGGAAAGCTTTCAGATAAAAAAATCCCGATATTTTTAGCTCGCCAGAGCCCAAGGCTCCAGGGGAGCTTATAGGATAGGCAGTTGTCCGTCGTCGTCTGGCGTCTGACGTCAACTCTTTCAAACGAAATCTCCTCTGAAGTCACTGGGCTGATTCAGCCCAAATGCCACCTGTAGCATCCTTTGTTTTTTGTTGTTTTTTTTTTTTTTTTTTTGAAAATCGGCTCAATGGTTTGGTTGCTAATGCAACTTATAGTTTCCATAGACTTATAGTGGGGAAAATTGAAAAAAAAAATGACATTTACTGCAAAGCCCCTGCAGATATTTTGACTTTCATAGAAGTATTCCTAATGCAATCTACTATCTTCCATGTGATTTTAGGCCCACTGCTCTTTTTTTGCTGGTTGCCATGGAAACCAAAATTTGCTGGTTGCCATGGAAACCCCCTTCACCTCATAAAAGGCCAAATATACTAGAAGCCTTACAGATCTCCACCCCTAAACCATATATATTCTGGTTCCTATGATTAGTGGCATTCAGTGACACCAGCCGGGGGAATCCCACGGGATGTCACTGGGCCATGCCCAATGTGTGTGTGTGTATGAATTCGGGTTTAACGTCGCTTTCAACAATTTTTCAGTCATATCACGACGGTGTCTGGTTGCGACAGGGAGCTCAATGCTCACTTTTATAGTGCTGCCTCACTGAAGTATCATGTCCCAGACACATTACATGATACCACACCCAGTCACATTATCCTGACACTGGGTCGACCAGTCCTAGCTCTACCCCGTAAATCTGAGTGCCAAGCGAGGAGCAGGATGTATTATTTTTTAACGACTTTGGTATGTCGCGGCCCGGGATCGAACCCGTGACCTCCCGTTCCCCGGAGCGGACACTCTACCAACTGAGCTATCGAGGCCGGTTGGCCATGCCCAACCCCCTCCACTTCATAAAAGGCCAAATATTCTAGAAACCATACAGATCCCCACCCCTAATCCATATATATTCTTGTATCTTATGATAAGAAATATTCAGTGACACCAACCGAGCCATGCAGCACCCTTTTCTTCCTTAAAAGGCATATATCTCATAAACCGTTCAGATCCACACCCCTTAACAATATATATTTTTATGCCCCCCATATAGTATTTGCCCTGTATGTCGGTTTGTCTGTCCGCTATCTGTTTGTTTGTTTGTCTGTCTGTCCGTCACAAAAACTTTAACCTTGATCATAACTTCAAAAGTATTTGACCTAGCCCCATGAATCTTCACACACTTATTCACCATCACAAGGGCTACATTCTGACCAAAGGCCATAACTCTGTTGTCATGTTTGGCTGAATTATCTCCCCTTAAAATTTTACAAAAACTCAGAAATTGGCTCCTACGGGGGGCATTGGTCACCTATTGTGACAGCTCTTGTTGTTCCTTATGATAAGACTAAACTTCTTAATAGGCCATATATCTCAGAAACCATTCAAATCCCCACTCCATCTTAGATATATTCTTTTTCATTGTTGTTAGACAAAATCAGTTACTCCCATCTTTGGGGATCCGCAGGGGCCATTTTTATCCCATCCACTTCATAAAAGGGCCTTATATCTCAGAAACCGTTCAGATCCCCACCCTTTAACCATATGTTCTTGGTCCTTATGATAAGACACATTCAGTGACAACACTCTTGGGCTTTTCTGTGATCCGCCATGCCCTAATTCCTCCACTGCTTAAAAGCCTTACATCTCAGGAACAACAACATATCCCCATCGCTAAACCATATATATCTCTGTTCCTTTTGATAATACGCATTTAGTGACACCAACCAGGTCTCCATTGGGGCCATTGTCCCACCCTCTCTACTTTATAAAACGCCTAATATTTCAGATACAGTCCACATGGGTGCTCATTTGGGTATGGGTTTGTTTGGGAGACTTAATAATTGGTAGATTAAAATCATATGTTAAAATACATGGCTGCTTTTGGGCAGTGCCCACCTGAGCTCTGGTTTTTGGTTTGTTTGCTATGGCAAGTTAAGAGTTTCCATTAACTAATAATGGGGGGAATGGTAAAATGACATTTATGCCTTTCAAGATATTTTGTCAATCTTTCATAAGCATGTTCCTTTAATTGTGTTCTGTTAGGCCTATTGGTTGCTACAGATGGGGGATTGTCAATCCTTCAACAACACATTCAAGCAACATCAGACCTCTGAAGCCACTAGGCTGATTCGGTTCAAATTTTACCTGTAGCATCCTTGGGCACAGGGCTTCCATTGTTAATTAAAATACATTGCTGTCAGTGGGCAGTGGCCCCTGAGCTCTGGTTAGCATAGTGGCCCATGGGCCTCTTGTTTATATTTTTGCACAAAACATAGATTGTGGGTACTCGTTAGAACCGCCGCAGGGAGGCGGTTCTAACGAGTACCCACAAGCTATGTGTTCTGAGCAGAAATAAAAAAAAATAAGGTTTACCGTTGTAAACCCTAGTTTTACTATATAACAGTGGGGTTTAAGGGGGTCAAAATTATAAGTTCTATAAAAGGGTAATCCTTTGGAAGCAAGGAATACGCAACAGAACTGGAAAATACGGAGTGTACATGTTTTCTGGGCCAGACTAGCTAGTTTCGGCCATTTAGACCACATCAATGACCCTCAAATATTTTCAAAATTCCACAATGGAATCAATGATCCCAAAGGACAAGAAAATATAAACTACACTATGATGTAGGACAGGGAGACTTTTTACGGCCGCCACACATTCCCAGACAACAGCTGTAGTGACGTTAAATATGTTCCAGAAAGGGTTATCCTTTGGAAGTAAAGAATACACTACAGAACTGGAAAATACGGAGTGTACATATTTTCTTGGCCAGACTAGCTAGTTTCGACCTTTTAGACCTCATCAGTGACCCTCAAATATTTTCAAAATTCTACAATGGAATCAATGATCCCAAAGGACAAGAAAATATAAATTACACTATGAAGGGCAGGGGGACTTTTACGGCCGCCACACATTCCCACACATCAGGCCTGTTTACGTATGAAATTTCTTGGCATGAAGACCATGATTAAAGGTAATTCTATGATTCAGTATTTCTTGATTTGACTTTATTCTGCAGGAACGGGAGGTCACGGGTTCGATCCCGGGCCGCGACATACCAAAGTCGTTAAAAATGGTACTAGCTGCTCCTCGCTTGGCACTCAGATTTACGGGGTAGAGCTAGGACTGGTCGACCCAGTGTCAGGATAATGTGACTGGGTGTGGTATCATGTAATGTGTCTGGGACATGATACTTCAGTGAGGCAGCACTATAAATTTTAAAGTGGGCATTGAGCTCCCTGTCGCAACCAGACAACGTCGTGATATGACTGAAAAATTGTTGAAAGCGACGTTAAACCCGAATTCACACACACATACACACACACACACACACACACTTTATTCTGCAAAGGAAGGTATGGAAGCTTTTCTCCGGGTACATAAGTTTGCGACCACTTCTCATTATGATAATTCACCCGTGCGACAAAGTGCATTTTTCGAATTTCCAAAATGGCTAATTTTCTGATGAAAATTCGTGACTTTTTTCTAATAAATGCTCAAAACATAGGTTGTGGGTGCTCGTTAGATCCGCCTCATTGAGGCGGTTCTAACGAGTACCCACAACCTATGTCTTAGAGCAGAAATAAGAAAAATAATGTATACTCCCGTAAACCCCAGTTTTCTCTATATGAAGTGGAGTTTAGGGGGTCTTCATTTCACGGACATGTTCAATATCTTAACTAATCTGACATTTCATGAAATTGTTTCCATAATAGAAAGTTAGCATGAAATATCAAATCCCGTTTTCTGGAAACAATAGGTAAATATTTCAAAATGTCTGCTAAAACCGTTACTCAGAGTTTTAAGCGATAAAATTTTTATATTGATAATGAAAAAAAAAAATCGTTTTTTTTTTTCCTTTTTTTTTTTTCTTCTTTTTCTTTCTTTCTTTAATGAGGGACAGTCAGTACTTTCTTCGCCAGTCGATTGAAAAAAAAAAAAACAACAACATTTTTTATGAAAAAAAAAAAATATGAAAAATGAAAACAAAAGTTCAAGATATGATGAAAACATACCAAATAGTAAAGATCCTGATCAGAAATTGCATAGGGTTGCATCAGAACTGGCTGTACACAGTTTGCTGAAAGGTGTCCCAATAATTCAGGTAAATGCCATGATGAGGGAGATTTCACAGGCAGTAAAACTCGGTAATGTGCCACTTGCGCTCAGAGACTCTGTCAATATTTAAATCAAAATACTGAAAGTACCGAGGAAGTTGTTTTCTGAGGCAAATTTACATACATTACGAAAGCATGCCTATACAAATACATTGTAAACTTTAACTCCGAAAAATGAATTTTTTTAGATGAAAACTTGAGATATTGTTCTTATTTCTGCTCAAAATTCAAAATATAGATTGTGGATACTCATCGAGGCGGTTCTAACGAGTATCCACAATCTATATTTTAGAGCAGAAATAAGAAAAATAAGGTTACCCTTCTAAACCCCAGTTTTACCATATAAAAGTGGGGTTCAAAGGGGTCAAAATTATATAGGCGTGTTTACATGAGGTAACTCAAACAGTTCTCAAGATATTTCGTTGACAAGGTTCCATACAGTAGCAAGCCTGATGTAAAAATAAAAAAAAAAATATTAAAAAAAAAAAAAAAAAACTTCTTGTTCATCTCATGCTAATTCCGTGAACTTTAAAGTCAGCAAACGTTCTTCACTTTCTAAAATGTGCAACTAAAAGACCCAATTTATTTATTTATTTATTTTTATCCCCCGACCGAATAGGTTCGGGGGATATAGCGATCAGCCTGGCGTCCGTCCGTCCGTCCGTCTGTCCGTACACACAAATGGATAGATAGGTGGCTATGAACTTGGACAGAATCAATGTAAGTCAATGAGAGAAAGTGCGATTTATTCCGTTAGACACATAAAAGGTCTGTTATGTGGTTAAAATTAGCCACCTAAGTATCAATCTTGCTCAAAATAGCCACATAAGTATCCATTTGTGAGAACGTCCGTCCGTCCGTCCGTCCGTCCGTCCGTAGACGCAACCTTGTGATGGCCATAACTCCTATACCCTTTGAGATTCATTGATGGTTCTTGGCACAATTGTTCACAAGGCCGAGACGGCGTGTCATGCGCAAGAACCAGAACTCTGGATGCCATACTTTTTTAGTTATCTCCCCTTTTAATAAAATAGAGTGACTACTTTGTGATGGCCATAACTCCAATACCCTTTGAGAGATATTGATGGTACGTGGCACAGTTGTTCACAAGGCTGAGACGGCGTGTCATGCACAAGAACCACAACTCTGGTTGCCATGGTTTTGGAGTTATCTCCCCTTCCAATAAAATAGAGTGACAACCTTGTGACGGCCATAACTCTTATACCCTTTGAGTTTCATTGATGGTTCTTGGCACAATTGTTCACAAGGCTGAGACGGCGTGTCATGCGCAAGAACCAGAACTCTGGATGCCATACTTTTTAAGTTATCTCCCCTTTTAATAAAATAAAATGACTACTTTGTGATGGCCATAACTCCAATACCCTTTGAGATATATTGATGGTACCTGGCACAGTTGTTCACAAGGCTGAGACGGAGTGTCATGCACAAGAACCACAACTCTGGTTGCCATGGTTTTGAAGTTATCTCCCCTTCCAATAAAATAGAGTGACAACCTTGTGATGGCCATAATTCTAATACCCTTTAAGATATTTTGATGATACCTGACACAGTTGTTCACAAGGCTGAGACGGTGTGTCATGCACAAGAACCACAACTCTGGGTGCCATGGTTTTTTAGTTATCTCCCCTTCCAATAATATAGAATCACTACCGTGTGATGGTCACATCTCTAACACTCTTCGAGATATATTGATGATACTTGGTACAGTTGTACATGAGGTTAAGCAGGTGTGTCAAGAACCACAACTCTGGGTGCCCTGGTTATTTAATTATCTCCCCTGACAATATAACCTTGTGATGGCCATAACTCAAATACCCTTTGAGATATATTGTTGGTACTTGGCACAATTGAATACAACATTGAGATGGCGCTTCATCCTAAGAACCACAACTCTGGGTGCTATGATATTTGAGTTATCTCCCCTTCCAATATAACAGTATGATAACCTTGTAATCATCGTACCTCCAATACCCTTTGAGACACATTTGTGGTACTTGATGCAGATGTACATGAGGTTAAGCACGTGTGTCATGCTCAAGAATTACAACTCTGGGTGCTCTGGTTTTTTAGTTATCTCCCCTTGCAATATAACCTTGTGATGGCCATAACTCCAACACCCTTTGAGATATATTGAAGGAACTTGGCACAATTGTATACAAGGTACAGAAGGGATGTCATGTGCAAGAACCACAACTGTTGGTGCTGTGGTATTTGAGTTATCTACCCTTTCAGTATAACAGTATGACCTGCTTGTGATCACCATATCTCCAATACCCTTTGAGACATATTGATGGTACTTTATACAGAAATACACGAGCTTAAGCAGGCATGCCATGCGCAAGAATGACATTTCTGAGTGCCCTGGTTTTTTAATTATGTCCCCTAACAGTAAAATCTTGTGATGGCCATAACTGCAATACTTTTGTGATATATTGCTGGTTTAATTCTGTTGCACTTTCTATTGGTGAACAATCTTCTGAAGGCCATATTGGCTTTTGGTCGGGGGATTTGCCATCTCTTCCGATGGCTATTTTTATCATATGAAGTCGCGTCTGAGAGTGTATTAACGCTATGTAATAAATTCGATATCCACTAGTGGATCAAATATACCATTTAGTTAGATACACTCCGTAACGTTACATGTTCGACGTCCTTAACCACGTCGCGTTTTCTAATATTGACATTTTTTGTAAACAATTCGTGAATAAAATGCGTTTTAAATGTCATATGTTAAATAGAATCTTGCATTCGTGCTCATGTATTATTGAATTTATTAAACTCGTTGAGAAAATGGATAAATGCTTGGCAAAGCCTCACATCTTATCCCTTTTCCTCAACTCGTTTAATAAATTCAATAATACATGAACACTCATGTAAGATCTTCTATATTTTTTTATTTATTTATATAATACTTTCAGAGTGTGGCGCAATAAGATGCTAAGCTATTCAATATTGCGAGTGTTAACAGGCACCTAACATCATCTCCAACACCACCCATTCCCATCTGCCCTCAGTTGTTTTCAGTCGGGATAAATATGAATGTGCTTATTTCAATGTATTGCATAAAATCCTAACACAAACGATTCCACAGATTTCCTATATGGGAATAATAATAGATGACGAACGGTTAGATGACCTGACGGATTATCGATGGTTATGATAAAAGTAGAGTCTTCTTAACTAGAATCTAAGGATGTCATAACTTTTGTCCAGATATATTACATTTCTGCTGCTATTTTAAGTATTTTTTAGGGAAATAAAATGATATTTTCCTGCAGGGAAAATATTCCTTTCAGGCGGGGATATATTTCCTTTCGAACGTCATCTTGCACTATGACGCGCCAAAATCAGGACAAATTACGTCACGTCACAGCGCTAATTACATCAGTTTTAGACGTTAGAAAGGCTAAAAACGGCCGATTTTATAAATGTAAAATAAACATTAATACATCTTAAGTTTTGAATACAGGAAATATTTCCCTCGAAACTTGCAAATCTTATAAACCAACTCGTGCATTCGCACTCGTTTGTTTACTTGATTTGCAAGTATATCGGGAAAATATTTCCCATATTTAAAACTAAAGATGTATTAATCTCTACATCACGAAAACATGCCTATATCATTTTCACCCCCTTGACCCAAATTTTATACAGTAAAACTGGGGTTTCCGGGGGTATACCTTATTTTTCTTATTTCTGCTCTAAAATATAGCTTGTGTGTACTCGTTAGAACCGCCTTGATGAGGCGGTTCTAACGGATGAGGCGGTTCTAACGAGTGCCCACAATCTATATTTTGAGAGGCGGTTCTAACGAGTGCCAACAATCTATATTTTGAGCAAAAATGAGAAAAAATATCAATGGGGCGGTTCTAACGAGTGCCCACAGTCTATATTTTGAGCAGAAATAAGAAATATATCACAATTTTTCATCATAAAATTTTCATTTTTTTTTTTGGGGGGGGGGGGGGGGGGGGTTGGGGGGGGGGGGGCGAAAAAGGTGGCAATGTATTTGTATAGGCGTGTTTGCGTAATGTATTTATAACACTTTACTATTCTGGGCACGCTAAGTAATCGTACACATGATAAATTAATGATTTTGATAAGCGTTGAAACAAGCGCTTTTGTAAAATCCGAAACTTGCGGCAGAATGTCATGGAGGAAGTTCGATATAAAGTTTAGTTTAGTTTGGTCGCTGTTACTTTTATTACACCTTTCCCCTTTGTCAGTATAACAACCAATCAATGCCTACGAAAGAAATTACTGGGTCTAGTGTCGTGCAGTGTAATAAAAAAAACTTGGAACCAGTCAACCATTACTCAAACACGCCTATACAAATACATTGCCACCTTTATCGCCGAAAAAAAAATGAAAATTTTATGATGAAAAATTGTGATATTTTTCTTATTTCTGCTCAAAATATAGATTTTAGAGCAGAAATAAGAAGAATAAGGTATACCCCGGAAACCCCAGGTTTTACTATATAAGAGTGGGGTTCAAAATTATATAGGTGTGTTTTCGTGATGCAATGGACAAACCAATTTCCTCTAACCAAATACAGTTCAACCTTACTTTAGTCACAGAATAGTGACCTCGGTTTTTATATCGAACTCGCTCATGGCCATCTATTTTTTAAAAGAGTGTACTTAACTTTTTGTAAAAGAGTGTACTTAAAGAGTGTACTTATTACAGGATAATATACGGCCCCCGCCCATCGGGGCTTGAAGAAATATATGGGCTGCATGATGCTTCCACGCAGAGCTGAAACCGACCCTCACACGAGTACTGGTAAACCGCTTAGGGGATCTAAGCTTGCCCAGGCAAAGCGGTGCGAGTCGGTCCGTCCAAGCTTATAAACCCTATTGGTTTCATTGGGCGGCAGGACTTCAGTAAGCAAACAGACGTCTGATTTTGGATCTACACTATATTCCAATATCCAAGCCCTTAAGCCTAGTCCTTATTTTACAACAAGCGTTCTTTACACAGCGCTGTGACGTCACAAAGACAAGGATAGCACGGCAACAACGTAAAGCTACTGTGATATGTATCTTTGGGTCGATTGAAAGACAGTCGACGCAAAAAGATCTAGACCGAAGCGACTAGGTATACGAGGCCGAGATGATGGGTGGGGACGATCTGCACTACGATAACCCACCCGTGCCACTTCATTTCTCCAAAATGGCTACTTTCCGGTGAAAATTTGTGGTATTTTTCTTCAGTATTAATACTCCAAACATAGGTTGTGGGTGCTTTTTAGAACCGCCTCGTTCTAAAGAGTACTCAAAATCCATGCCTTGGAGTAGAAATAAGCAAAATGATGTATATCCCTGTACTGAACCCCAGTTTTCTCTATATAAAGTGGGGTTTAGAGGGGGGTTCATTTCATGGACTTGTTCACGTGATGTGTCCAAGTAGTTTTCTTAGCGGGACTGTTTTGTTTTGTTTGATTTGAGGTTTAACGTCACCGTCAACACTGTAAATGTCATTATGGAGACGTTGCTTCCAATTTTACTTTTACCCGACATTGAGATGAAATGACACCTCAAGCCCTGTCGCCCAATGAAACCAATAGACTTTATTAGCATGGAGGTCCGCTTTAGCGGGACTGATGTTGGTTTTGGGCTGCGGTGTCTAGGAGACGACACGTGTTGTTGGTTTGGGGACGAAGTGTCCAGTTGGAAGAGTTCACTTCAGGCACTCGAGGATGTAAGAGTTCCATAAGAAAGACATGTACATTTCCTTATTGGAACCATACATCACAAAAATACCTATATACAGAAAAAATCCACTATTGTTGTTCCAGTTATTCGTTCTATGTGTTTTCTACACCCAAAGTCTCCACAATTGAGACCACCTTTTGGACTGTTCAAAAGTGGTCTTAAAGACCACTTTTGAACAGTCCCAAAGGTAGTCTCAATATAGGAATTTTACTGTTATTTTATACCCTTAAGCACTTTTGACCCCACTGTCAAATACTAAGACTGGGGTTTACTTGGGTGTACACCATTTTTCTTATTTCTGCCAAAAACCCGATTGTGTGTACTCGTAAGAACCGTTCTAACAAGTACCCACAATCTATATTTTGAGCATAAATATTAAAAATATCAGGATTTTTATCTGAACATTTTCATATTTTTGGCCGTAAAATTTTCAATACGTTTGTATAGACGTGTTTTTTTTTTTTTTACAGTATGAAGTCTGTGGTGTGAAATTATGACCATTTTCTTTGTAACCTTTTAGCAAAGACTGCGTTCCCGGGATTTGCTAGTCACCCATCTCAGTGTATCACAGCTGTTTGAAGAGCGTCAACAAATTGAAATATGACTGTCAACTTTTGACGTAACAAAATCTTTAATTTCTTAATTTTATTTGATTATAGCTTACGCCGAATTTTTACATAAATTTTGCAATGTTGCACTTGCACGTTTGCACGATTTGGATTATTTTATGGCTAAATTTTTCAACTTTATCCCGCCATAAGGAAGCAGGGAGGGAAACTCTCTCACCTTTTTCTTCATATGGGCCCCGTCAAGCGATGTTGGTACTTATCGCCTATGCGAGCAGCGAAGGTTCAGGCGAGCAGTCTCGCCAGAACTTTCGCTGCTCGCTCATACAAGCAGTGAATCAAGAGGAACCTTCAGACAGAAAGCCATATCCCTGGCCCCTCTGAATGGTTGGACATGCGCAGTTGAAATTTGTCATGACGGAATGCTCGAAGACACAGATTCGTTTGGCGGGGCTCATATTTTATGTCATACCTACCGATAATGGCCAGCAGGGTCAGTATCTTACGACTTAATTTTGAATTTAAAATCTTCATATTTTGACAGGCGTAAGCGATTTTGATGAGTCCAATGCATTTTTAGGTCACGCTAAGTCATTAGCAGCCAACCCTTGTGCGCATGCTCTGAATTCAGCTCCTATAAAAGTCGGGTCCAGCCTGACACCACACTGAGGATACCAAATTGCGGGGCGTCGACAGGTACGTGTACAGGATTCTAATGATAATAATAATAATAATAATAATAATAATAATAATAATAATAACTACAGAACAATCTGATATATCGTACGTGAACGTTTTATTTATGTATTTATTTATTTATTTATTTATTTATCATAAACATATATCACTGAAAGAAATAATTAGTCAAACTGACTAACACTTAATCAGTTTTTCTTAAAAAAAAGGTTTTTAAAGATAAAATTACTAAGTATTAGTCAGTTTGACTAGTTATTTCTTTCTATGCATATAGTAAAGAACAGCTTTCTTTCTTTCGTTCGGATACATACGTGAACATTTTTCTTTCTTTCTTTCTTTCCTTTCTTTAAGTCTTTCTTTCTTAAATACCATTTATTAAGTAAAGAGCAGCTTTCTTTCTTTCTTAATTATCATTAGCATGTGGTAAAATACCGATTGGGCGACAGGGCTTGAGATGTCATTTCATCTCGGTGTCTGGTAAAAAACATGGAAGCAACGTCTACAAAATGACCTATGCAGTGTTGACGGGGACGTTAAACCTCAAATCAAACAAACAAAGTTATGGCATTCTTAGTTTAGCGAATATAGGGTCTGCTCTAAAGATGAATAGCGGCCACTCGTTTTGAGCAGCTATTGTCACACGTCCACTGACAAATGAAGAGCGGCTGTCTGCGCACTTAATCGTTGTTAAGTTTGTTTGTTTGAATTTAGGTATAACGCCCCCGTCAACACAATTTGGGTCATTTTGGAGACACAGCTTCCATTTTTTTAAATTTTTACCCGACATTGAGATGAAATGACATCGCAAGCCCTGCCGCCCAATGAAACCAAAAGGCTTATATGCATTGGGCGGTCAGACACACACCACTTTACCTGGGCAGGCTTAGTCATTCTAAGCAGTTTACCAGTACTCATGTGTGGTAAGTTTCAGCTCTGCGTGGAAGCACCATGCAGCCCAATCTATTTCTCCAAGCCCCGATGGGCGGGGGCGAAATCCTTATTAAGTACCATTAGTGCATTTTTTACATCTCTATATTAAACGGCTACTTTTCTGATAAAACTCCGTGATATTTTTCTTACTTATACTGCAAATATAGGCTGTGGGTGCTCGTGAGAATCGCCTCATTAAGACGGTTCTAACGAGTACCCACAACCTATGTTTTCGAGCAGAAATAAGAAAAATAATGTTAACTCCCGTAATCCCCAGTTTTCTCTATATAAAGTGGGGTTTACGGGGATGTTCATTTCACGAACTTGTTCACGTGAGGCTAAGATGTCTAAACCTTCTTGGAGAAAGTGACAACATAGCGGGTGGATATGATCTTAGTACTGTTGATTGGACCGAATTACATCATAACAGGCATCAAAACTTTAAAAAAAAAGGTTGGTCTGAATATATAGCGAAAACAAGCCTATATAAGTTTAACCCCCTTTAACCCTACTTTCATACAGTAAAACAGGGGTTTACAGGGGTATACATTATTTGTGTCATTTCTGCTCAAAACATAGATTGTTGGTACTCGTTAGAATGATTTCCAGACACTTCGGCCCCACTACCACCTCGGCCCCTAGACAGGTCGGCCCAAAACCAAGTCGGCCCTAGTCACCTCGGCCCTAGACACCTCGGCCCCACTGTCACCTCGGCCCCTAGACATCTCGGCCCCAAAGACACCTCGGCCCCACTTTTGATATCTGTTAGGGTATGGGCATTTATATCATTTTAAAATCGGCCCCGCCCATCAGGACTTCAAGAAACCGACAGCCTGTGACGTGAGTACTGGTAAACCGCATAGAGGTTCTATGCCTGACCAGGAAAAGCGGTGCGAGTCGGAACGTTCATACTTATAAACCCTATTGGTTTCATTGGGCTGTAGGGCTTGAGATGTCATTTCATCTCAATGTCGGGTAAAACTCCCACAAAATTGGAGGCAACATCTCCAAAATGACCGATACAGTGTTGATTCGGGCGTTAAACGTCAAATCTAACAAACAAAACACCATGTTAACAAGCCCGTGTAATGAAGACCCTGCTAAACCCCAGTTTATATTGGGAAAACTGTATCTCATAGGGGCATACATTATTTACATCACGAAGACACGCCTTTATAATTTGACCCCCTTGAACCCTACTTTTATATAGTTTACACGGATAAACCTTATTTTTCTTTTTTTGAGCTGAAATAATAAAAATGTCACATTTTTTCCTCATATAATGTTCTTGTTTTTCGGCGGTAAAGTTTGCAAGTCATTTGTATAGGCGTGTTTTCGTAATTCTTATTTCTGCTCCAGGTTGTGTGTACTTATTAGAACCGTCTCAATGTGCAGGACTGATCAGAATGCGTCTGTGACAACCTTTAATTACAACTAGTTTAATATTAATATGTTTATGCAAACTAGTTTCTTAGATCCCTTTCATATAAGTTAACAGGTCTGTGCGATAAACCATCTCCTTGAGAACGATTGAACCAGTATCAAAGATCTATGTTTACGAGCAGAAGTAAGAAATATATTTTTTATCAACTTTTCGTTATATAATTTTGGTTTTACGGAATCTTCTATTAAGTTGTAAGGAAATAAGATCAAATTATTTTATTACTATTTTTATTTCATATAAAAAAAAATAACCAATGAGACGTTTATAATTAATGTGGCAACGCATACACGACATTTTCAGGTTAACTTGGACTACACTCTTAAGGACAGCTATTCCCCCGCCGCCTTCAACCGTGTCGTTGATCTTGAGTCAGCACCACGAAAAGTGGGGTTTAGCGGGTTGTTCTAATTGTGAATATTTGGTACTGATAGTCAATGAGCCTTTTCTACAAAAATATACAGGGTCATGAAGACTTTGCACTCAGTGCACATCCAGGTCCATCTAATCTGGATCTACACTGTCATTCAGTTTGCGAATTTTAAATGAATACAATAAACATGTATCAAGTAATTTGAGGGTCTGAAATTTGACTAATAAATAAATAAATTAATTTTATGAGCTGAAATAACAATCAAATAGGAATTCCTAATGTGTGAAAATTGATAACAATGGAAACATACTGAGCAATTCCTACATAAATACGAGTAGTGTAGACTTTGCACACAGTGCACATCCAGATCTACACTATTTGCGACTAATATATACATAAAGTACACATGTATCAAGTAATTTGAGTGGCTGATAGTCAGAAATGTGACTAATAAATAAATAAATAAATAATAAATAAAGTATACAATATACTCGTTACTGTCCGCCTAATGACAATCAAATGTGTGAAAATTGATAACAATGATCTGTTTATCATCAAGGATCTCTTTATTGGGAGAAAGGGATTAGTAACGCCTGGTTGTTTATTGAGCGTCACACTTTACTAATTTAAGTCAATAATTAATTGTTTTTGTATAACGTTTTGCTAAATAGTGTACTAACCTGAAATTCATTAATCCTTTCTCCGGTGAACACGATAATCCTTATCTTTGGAAACAGTGTAGATCCTGATCAGATTGCTTCTGCCCTCTGAACCGGATCTGCACCGTTTTTCATGCAGTTTTGAATTGCAAGCATACATTAAATTAATTGGTTTACTTACGAGAATAGTTCTAGTTCAGCGAACCTGAACACTGATAATTACCTAATAAATAAAAAAATAAATAAATAATAAATTGTTTGTATTGGAGTTTAACGGCCCAGTCAACATTATTTTAGTTCATTTTCGACGTATCCACACTTTTCCTGGGCAGGCTGATACGTAAGCGCTTAGCCAATACAGTGCACATGTTTTTCGCCAGAAAGTGACAACTGCCCTTCTTGAATCAGCAGAAGGGAGAGAATGACCGTAGAAAAGATTTCATCATCAATCTCCACGAAAGAAAGTTGCCGACCCCGGTAGGTATCGAACCCGCGTCAACAAATATAAGATTATCCCCCATCATCACCATGATTGACGATACCGAGGAATGATTTTTTTGGGTTTTACGGCCCCATCCACCGATCCATTCAGATTTCCATCCAATTAGTAAGGATAATTAGGTATCATTCAGATTTCCATCCAATTAGTAAGGATAATTAGGTATCATGTTCTTATTGAAATTAATTTAAAAAAGTATTTTAGCGGAGTGGAATTATTTCGGATAATATAAAAAAGCCTATAGATGATCAAAAGAGCAGAAATGTAGAAAAAAAGAGCCTGCTCTAAAGCATGCTGCAATGCAATTAGAATTATACATTGAAATAAAAGAGGGGAATTTTAAGATGTATCTTCCATTCTTCTTAAATGGACATATAGATTTTCTATTTAGTAACGTTATAATATATAATAAATATATATATTATAGGTTCAAATATTCGTGGCTCCCTATCAAGATAATCAAATCAGCAAATAAAAATAAAAATACCTCATCGGGCATCCAACCCGATCTCCAATTTAAGTGGAAGCCCCGTGAAAAGCAAAGTGGGGCCGAAGTGTCTAGGTTTATGGGGCCGACGTGTCTAGGGGCCGAGGTGTCCAGGGGCCGACTCGTCTAGGGTTTCAATTTTATGTGGGGCCGAGGTGGTTTTGGGGCCGAGTTGTCTAGGGGCCGAAGTGTCTAGGGGCCGAGGTGGTTTTGGGGCCGAAGTGTCCTGTTACCGTTAGAATTGCCGCCCTGGCGGTTTTAACGATGCGAGGCGGTTCTAACGATTATCCACCATCTAAGTTTCGAGCAGAACTGTAGAGAAAAATAACAGGTTTTTTATCTGAAAAAAAAAAAAAAAAAAAAAAAAAAAAACATTTTTGGTGGTTACCTTTTTTCAAGATTGAATAGCTGTGTTTTCGTAATGAAAGACATGGCTTAATCTTTTCAACCCTGTAGCCCGAAACAGTTAGTTATGTAAAAAATGTAGATCAAGATGAGATGGCCCATATATGGCCCATATGGGCCATCTCATCTGGATCACCATCTTGTTGATGATTACTGGTTTCGTTTGTTTGATTTGAGGTTTAACGTCCCCGTCAAAACTGTAAGGGTCATTTTGGAGACTTTGCTTCCAATTTTGTGGGACTTTTACCCAACAATGAGATGAAATGACATCTCAAGCCCTGTCGCCCAATGAAACCAATAGGATTTATTAGCATGGACGGTCCGCCTCGCACCGCGGTTCCTGGGCAGGCTTAGATCCTCTAAGCGGTTTACCAGTACTAGTGTGCGAGCCGGATTCAGCTCTGCGTGGAAGCATCATGCAGCCCATATATTTCTTCAAACCCCTATGGGCGGGGGCCGTGATGATTACTGGCTTTACCCTTTTTGTACCAAATGGAATAGAGGCCGGCCTTGGTAACTCAATCGGATGCGCGTCTGACTGGTGCATGATCAGGAGGACGCGGATTCGATACCTGCCGATGTCGGTTACAAAATTTCGTGTAGATTGATCACGAAATCTTTTCTACGGTCATTCTCTCCCTTCCGCTGATTCAAGAAGAGCAGTTGTCAGTTTCTGGCGAAAGAATGTGCACTGTACTGGTTATCCGCTTACGTGTTAGCCTGCCCAGGACAACTGTGGATAGGTAAACTGACCGGCTTAAAAATGACCTAAAATACTGTTGACTGGGCCGTTTAACTCCCAAACAAACACACCGAATAGAATATAGCAGGAGTCCATTTCAAAATTTAGGGGTGACAGGTTGTGTTATATTTAAATAGCTGAACAATTTTGCAAACAGTGTAGGCCCTGATCAGACGCCGTGTTCTTCGGCGTTCTACATATATATATGTAATATGTTTTGGATGTGTTTGTTTGTGTTTAGGTTCAACGTCTCTGTCAACAAAATTAGGACATTTTGGAGCCTTGGTTTCAATTGCAATTGAGTTTTACCAAATATTGTGATGAAATGCCATCACAAGCCCTACCGCCTAAGGCAACTGATAGGGTTTATATGCAGGGACAGTCCTACTCGCACCACCCTGCGTGAGCGGGCTTAGACCTTCTGCGCGGTGTACCAGTACCCATGTTCAGCTCTGCGCAGATGCAGCATGCAGCCCAATCTATTTCTCAGGCCCCCGCCCCTCGGGGCTTGAAGAAATAGATGGGGTGCATGATGCTTCCACGCAGAGCTGAACCCGACCGCACATGAGTACTGGTAAACTGCTTAGAGGATCCAAGCCTGCCCAGGCAAACGGTGCGGGTCGGACCGCCCATGCTTATAAACCCTATTGGTTTCATTGGGCAACAAGGCTTGAGATGTCTTTTCATCTCAATGTCGGGTAAAAGTCCCACAAAATTGGAAGCAATGTCTCCAAAACGAGTTATACAGTGTTGACGGGCACGTTAAACCTCAAATCAAACAAACAAACATTTCTCGATTGCCGGGGACACTTAGTGAGATATTTCTCGTACACATTAAAAGCTAGCATTAAAATACAGAGCTAGCGAAGACTCAGAATATCAGACGCAGCGTAATATTAATACGCCCGTGTAACGAAGCTGCCTGTAAAATTTAATTTATCCATTAGAAAAATGTCCATGTGGAAAAAACGGCGTCCAACATGGTGTCAGAAAATACATATTTTAGGCAAAAATTGTGATATCTTTCTTATTTCTGCTTTCAACATAGATTCTGGGCGCTCGTTAGAACCGCCTCAATGACGCGGTTCTAACGAGTGCCCACATTCACAATCTTTGTTTTGAGCAAAATAAGGCAGATAATATATATCCCTTAAACTCAACTTTTCTCTATTTAAAGTGGGGTTTAAAGGGGTGATCGTGTCACAGACTTCTTATCGTGATGTATATGAAAAACTGGGGTCTACATGGGTGTATCTTATTCTTTTTATTTCTACTCCAATTCATAGATTGTGGGTTCTCGTTAACGGGCACCTGCAATCTATGTTTGGAGGAGCTAAGCAAAAATGCAACAAATTTTCGTCAAAAAATGTCAGTTTTTTTAGATGTTTGCTTCACCTGATTGTACATTGACGCGCTTATGTCTGATAATGCTACATTTTTTGTGATCTCGAAATAACATTTTATCAGACTTCTTGTCCAAATATGTTCTCTGAAAAGGTCAGCCTTCGGAAGCAAAGAATACCCACCCTGCAGAACTGAAATGCATGGAGTGACTATACGTTTTTCTGGGCCAGACTAGCTAGTTTCGGCCGATTAGGCCTCACCAGTGTCCCTCAGATCTTTGCGAAATTCCGCAATGGAATAGTTAATCCGTGAGGACAAGAAAATATAAACTACACTATGATAAAGGAGGGAGATCTTGTACGGCCGCTACACCGAAACACTACACATATCGCTACTCCCTAGAACCGCATCACCGATAGTACTACCATTGTGGCGGTGGTAATAAGTACTAGGGCTGGCTAATCGGAGCTGAAAAGATAATCGATTATCAGTTATGTCATTGCGATCGACAATCGATTAGTAATCGCTAAGGTTTTTGTCACAATTTTACCTGTCTGACTTTCTGTCTGAGCATGACTCTTACCATATGTTGCACTTTACCATATGTATATTTGAACAGACAGGCCTGAGCAAACAGTGTAGACCCAGATGAGACGCCGCATCATGCGGCGTCTCATCAGGGTCCGCACTGTTTGCCACTCACCCAGGTATTTTAGGCACGTCTTTGGGTAGTAAATTCTACCTATCAAGTAATCGATTAAAAGCAAATCATAAATGATAATCATTTCTGTGGAATTTATCCATCGATTAATCGATTATACGATTAATCGTGTCAGCCTTAATAAGTACCCGTTACGAAAACCTACCCGTGCGGCATAGTGCATTTTTTTACATCTCAAAAATAACTACTTTTCTGATAAAACTCTCATATACTTCTTCTTTATATTGCAAACATAGGTTGTGGGTACTCGTTAGAACCGCCTCATTGAGGCGGTTCTAACGATTAACCACAACCTATGTATTGGAGCAGAAATATGCAAAATAATATATACCCCCGTAAACACCAGTTGCCTCTATAGAGGGATGTTAATTTCACGGACTTGCCAACATATTGCCTATCATATTCTCTGAAACAAAACCAACACGCCGCGTCGTTGGCCCGCTGTTTTCGGTTAGCATGGAAGCGAAAGTGCAGATCCAGATCAGATGTCACACGTGACAGCTAGAATGCAGCATCTGATCTGTGTCTACATTGCTTGCCAATGTCTCAAAATGTGACGCTGGACATAAATGGGTTAAGGGTTAACATGCATACGTGGGTTACAGTTTTGTTTTTTGTTTTGTGTTTTTGGAGTTTAACGGCCCAGTCAGCACTATTTAGGACATATCGAGCCGGTCATTTTATCTAGCACTAAGCGGTTAAATAGTACAGCGCACTTCTGCCATACATTTATTCATGCCCTTCTAGGATAAGCGGAAGGGGGTGGACTACAAAACGAAGGCTTATAGTTGTTGATTTTTTTTATTTGAACTTTAAATACAAATAACAATTTCCCTTTTTACAGAACAATGAGTGCCTCTGTGGTTATCGCCATGTTTCTCTGCGTTGCCTTGGCGACAGTACAAGGCGGAGGGCAAGGAAATGGATATGGATACGGGGGCTGGGCCGGTTTCGGAGGCGGGCTTGGAAATTTCGGACATGGTGGCGGATGGAGAGCACGATTTGGATTCGGTAGCGGCTGGGGTGGTAGCTGGGGAGGAAGTTGGGGTGGCAAAGGTGGAAGTTACGGATACAGACCAAAGAAACAATACAAGCCACGGCCGATCCCTATCCCCGTCCCAATACCTGTTGTTCCAATACCCCCACCACCTCCGATACCAGTTGTTCCTGTCATAGCGCTTCCACCTCCATCGTTTGGAAAGAAAAAGAGCTACGGTAAAAGATATGGAAAACATACGCCTATCATGCCCCGAAAAGGGTACGGGTTCGGCAGCGGTCTTGGTGGAGGTTTCGGATTCGACGGCATTCTTGGCAGTGGCGGTCTTGGATGGGACAGCGGTCTAGGTTCGGCTGGTTTTGGTGGCTACTACCCAGGACAGCGGAGTGGATCCTGGGGCAATGAATTCCTTGGTTCTGGATGGGATTCTAACTTGTATTCCAGCTGGGGATCTGGATTGGGATCTGGTTGGGGCAGTGGATGGAACGGTCTAGGATCAGGATGGAGCGGAGGCCTCACAGGTAGCGTGGTAGGGAAAGGACTGGGTACTGGCTGGAACACTAGGGTTGTCGGTACCGGGGTAGGAACCGGACTGGGTGCTGGCTGGAATTCAGGGACTATCGGTACTGGAGTGGGAACCGGTGTGGGTACCGGATGGAACACCGGGATCGCTGGTAGAGGACTTGGTACCGGGTGGAACACTGGAGTTGCTGGTGCTGGACTTGGGACAGGGTGGAACACTGGGGTTGCTGGTGCAGGACTTAGTACTGGCTGGAACACTGGGGTAGCTGGTGCTGGAATTGGTACCGGCTGGAACAGTGGTGCTGGAGTTGGTACCGGCTTGAACACCGGGATCGCTGGTGCAGGACTTGGTACCGGCTGGAACACCGGGATTGCTGGTGCAGGACTTGGTACCGGCTGGAACACCGGGATCGCTGGAGCAGGACTTGGTAACGGCTGGAACAGTGGTGCAGGACTTGGTACCGGCTGGAACAGTGGTGCAGGACTTGGTACCGGCTGGAACACTGGAGTTGCTGGTGCAGGATTTGGTACCGGCTGGAACAGTGGTGCTGGAGTTGGTACCGGCTGGAACAGTGGTGTTGGACTTGGTACCGGCTGGAACAGTGGTGCTGGAGTTGGTACCGGCTGGAACACTGGAGTTACTGGTGCTGGACTTGGTACCGGCCTGAACAGTGGTGCAGGAGTTGGTACCGGCTGGAATACTGGATTAGGTGGTGCCGGCTGGAACCAAGGTGTGGGCTGGAACAGCGGACATGTAGGCACAGGATTCAACAACATTGGGAACGTTGGCTGGAGCAACCAGTGGTGAAATGGGTACGTAGTCTGGCGGGTGATTTAATGGTCTCTAAAAGGCAAATAGATGAAGTTCATAAAATAAATCTTTGACGGAAACATAACCAGATCAAGTAATACAATCAAGCCATAGCTGTGCTTTGTCATGGCATTCTTAGTTGTTTTTTTTTTTTTTTTTTTTTTTATTTGAGTAGAGTGTCAGTTTGCTACGGAACCCTGGAAGGGACATGATTGTTTTATAAGTTGTGTGCATAAGATAATACCCTGTGCAGACAAGATATCTTGTTCAGACATCATAATATTATTATCTTGTGCGCACAAGATGTTAATATTTTCTTGTCCGGACAAGATAATATCTTGTTCGCACAACTTCCCAAGATGTATGTTGTGCGCACAAGATATTAAGTTGTGCGCACAAGATATATTGTCCGCACAAGATAAATAATGTTGTGCGCACAAGATTATATCTTGTGCGCACAACATATTATCTTGTGCGCACACAAGTCCGCAAGGTGTCCGAATTTTAGGATTTTTTGCGGATTTTTCGCACAACATATTGAAAGAAATTCATGTCCCTTCCCGGGTTTGCTGACTAATAAATTTGTAAAATCTGTAAAAATATTAAGTTTAATATTTCGCAGAATTACATTTCTATTTATAGATCGATGTGCCTGCATTACAAAAACACGCCTATTCAAATATATTGAAAACTTACCAGCACAAGATGAAAAAAAAAATCAGCTATTTCGCATATTTCTGCTAAAAACATAGACCTTGGATCCTCGTTAGAACCGCCTTGGCGAGGCGGTTCTACCGAGTATCCAATATCCTTGCTTTTGAGCAGAAATAAGAAAACATGTTTACCCCTGTATACCCCAGTTCTTCTTGCCTCGCCTATCGGGACTTGAAGAAATAGATGGGCTGCATGATGCTTCCACGCAGAGCTGCAACCGACCAACGCACAAGTACTGGTAAACCGCTTAGAGGATCTAAGCCTGCCCAGGCAAAGCGGTGTGAGTCGGACCGTCCATGCTTATAAACCCTATTGGTTCCATTGGGCGGCAGGGCTTGAGATGTCATTTCATATCAATGTCGGGTAAAAGTCCCACAAAATTGGAAGCAACGTCTCCAAAATGACCTTTACAGTGTTGACGGGGACGTTAAACCTCAAATCAAACAAACACACAAAACACTCCAGTTCTTCTATATAAAAGTGGGGATTAAGGGCGTCAAAATTATATAGTCGTGTTTTCTTGGTGGGGTTTTCCTGTGGGTCCAAATCCAACGACAAAAAAGAGTCATTAGTCCATGCTACAAACTATAGGGGGAAATGGTGTCGACCGATTCATGCGAGTTATCATTATTCTAGGATGAAAGGGTAATCAACCCCACGATGTCTTGAAAATTTCGGGGGTCCATGACCATTTTCATTCCTGAACAGTGTGCAGCAAGAAATATATAGTGCCATAACTGATTTACTGTAAAAATCCTAAAAATTCGGACACCCTGAGGACTTGCTGTAATTCTCCTAAAATTGTAACAAATTTGTTTCACGATCCTGCAAGGAGTCTAAAAGGTGCAGACGGAATGGCAAACGGTGTAGACCCTGATCAGACTGCTCCTTCTGGAGCAGTCTGATCCGGGTCAGCACTGTTTGCTTATGCCTATCTGCCCCAATCTTCAGGATCACTACGGTATTCGGATTCACTTACTGTGTACATATTATTCACTTCTTTACATCAATTATTAATAACAACTTCATTTCCTTGCAACATTATAACTGTTGCAGGATGAACATTCTAGGAAAGCTGGATTTACTTGTGCAGAATTTTGTATTAAAGAATTTTTCAACGCATTTTACCCAAAAACAAATGAGGTTATAGCACTGCAAAGTTTGAATAACATTAGGAAAACATGTCTATGTGAAACAATGGCGTCAAACTTGGTATCAGAAATGAAAAATATTAAGTAAAAATTGTAATATCTTTCTTATTTTTTTTTTTCAACATAGATTGTGGGTGCTCATTAGAACCGCCTCAATAAGGCGGTTCTAACTAATACTCACAATCGATGCTTTTGAGCAAAAATAAGGCAGATAATGTATACCCCGTAAACCCCACTTTTTCCCTGTATAAAGTGGGGTTTAGAGGGGTCTTGTTATCGTGATGAAAAAATATCACAAATTTTCGTCCTCAATGTTTTCCAGAGAGCAATGCAATGAACAGCTGTTATTTATCCAGAACTTGTGATATGAGAAAACCTGCATTTTTGTTTGTTTGTTTTCGTTATTCAATTTGCGGGCGTCATGTAGCAAAAATATCCTCAAAACCCTCTCTAATCCTCAGAATCCTCTGTAAGTCGAAGGGTTATTGATTTACTTGTCATCTACCATTATGATTCCTATTCTCCATCATTATTATATTTCGAGCGATTTGATTGGTTGAAATAAAAAAAAAAAGTTTAATACTTCGATAAATTCCATGAGCACGAATCTCAGATCTGTTTCACTTTGCGACAGCTGGTAATATGACGTGACGTCAAAGAGCACGCTTAAGACCCGCGCGTTGCGTCATTATATGAGCCCCGCCAAGCGAATTTGTGTCTTCGAGCATTCCGTCATGACAAATTTTAACTGCGCCTGCCCAGCCATTTAGAGGGGCCAGGGATATGGCTTTCTTTCTGAAGGTTTCTCTTGATTCACTGCTTGTATGAGCGAGCAGCGAATGTTCTGGCGAGACTGCGCGAATGCGCAGGCTCGCCTGAACCTTCGCTGCTCGCATAGGCGATAAGTACCAAAATCGCTTGACGGGGCCCATATATTAACGACTTCAACGACGTTCAATTAAAAGATGCAAAACCATGGAAAGCGTAAATGTTAGTGAATTTAAAGACTGACTTTTTTCGCTTGTGTTTCTTTCAAAGATGGCAGCTTCTGTTTGAATAACCATTCCGCCGTGGCCTTTGGCAAGGTCATTCTTACGCTTTTGAAAGACTTCCTAAAATGGACCATTTTGTGTCATTTTTATGCCCCCAACTTCGAAGAAGTTGTGGGGGCATATTGGTTTTGCCTTGTTCGTCCGTCCGTCCTTCCGTCCTTCCGCTTTTTACTGCATAGCATAACTTAAGAACCATGGGTGCTAGGTTTTTGAAATTTCATATATGGATTCCTTATGAAAAAATAATTGACCCACGTTTTTTTTTCTCGTCAGGATTATGTCCCTTTCTTGAGTAATGCCCCTGTGCAAAAAATGCTTTGAAATCTTTTAAGCAAGATATCTCTTGAGCTTTTGCCCTGAATCTTTACATACTGGTTTGGGATGATGGGTAGATGAATTGATTAACTTTTGAAAAAAATCCTAAGTTTTTTTCTTGAGTTATGGCCCTTTGAAATTTTTTTGTGTTATAAGCTTGTAAGCAAGATAACTAAAAAATTGTTTGAGTTATTGCCCTGAAACTTTACAGAATGGTTTGGGATGACGAGAAGATGAACTGATTTACTTTTGACAAAAATCCATTTTTTTTCTTGAGTTATGCCCCTTTGAAATTTTGCGCGTGTGAAGCTTGTAAGCAAGTTATCTCAAAAACTGTACGAGCTATTGCCCTGAAACTTTACAGGCTGGTTCAGGATGATGGGAAGATGAACTGATTAACTTTTGAAAAAAAAATCCGAAATTTTTTCTTGAGTTATAGCCCTTTGAAATTTTTTGCGTTTTAAGCTTGTAAGCAAGCTAACTCGAAAACTATTTGAGCTATTGCCCTGAAAATTTAGAGAATGGTTGGGAATGATGAGAAGATGAAAATTCTAAAATTTCAGCATTGCAGCCAAATTAAAAAAAAAGATAACTCAATTACTGTTAGGGACAAGCAGTGTTAGGGTCAAGCAGTTGGGGGCATTGTGTTTCATAAACACGGGCTCTAGTTTAAACTTTTCGATGACAAAGTTGGAATCCTAAGGCATTAATTATCATTTTGTGGATTTTATCATGTGTAAACTCCGAAAAAGTCCACAAAGATGAAATTCATTCCTATAATAAAAGTGTCTCTTTGAAAATGGCACAAAATTAAACTTCACTATTTGCACTTCAAGCTGATATTTTTTAATAAAATGTGAATAATATCTATTACTTCCCTGGTGTTTCAGACTTTCAGTGGAATGTTTCTATCTAAATGTAAGACGAATCGATGCGAAATGCATAGAATTGCATTTTCATATCATTTTTGCAAATCATTTTATGTATACGTTTCTATTTATGACCATATTGCAAACTTTACATGGATGTAATTCTCATAACTATGAGAAATAGTTAACTTTGCTTCCCTGAATGGCCCACACGCTTTGTGTGCCCAAGTTAATTCGCAGTCAACACCAAGACAATAAGATATGGCAAGGGAAATAACTTGTTCTACTGAGCGTGACAATTTTTACCTGGGCATATTTTTCTTATTTCTGCTCAAAAACATAGATTGTGGGTACCCGTTAGAACCGCCTCGTCGAGGCGGTTCTAACGAGCACCTACAACTTATGTTTGCAGTATAGATAAGAAAAATATCAAGGGTTTTCATCAGAAAAGTAGCCATTTTGGGATTTGAAAGAAATACATTATGTTGCATGTTATTATTATCGTAATGTACTGTATATCACAAATGTGCAGATCAGTCTGCGCATGCGCGCCGCGCAGTCTGATCAGCACCTTAGATAGTACAAAACCTCCACTTTCCGTATGTCTAAAATTTCATCACGAAAACACGCCCATAAAATCTGTCCCCTTTAAACCCTACTTTTGTATAGTAAAACTGGGGTTTTCAGGGGTAAGCTTCTTTTTTCTCATTTTTGCTCTAAAATATTGATTGTGGGTACTCGTTAGAACCGCCTCGACGAGGCGGTTCTAACGTGTACCAACAAGCTATACTTCGAGCAGAAATAAGAAAAACATCAGAATTTTTATCTGAAAATTTTCAGATTTTGATGGTAAAAATTTTAATATAATTGAATAAACGTGTTTTCGTAATGTCAAGGCACTTGCCAGTTGTCATAGCTGCACAGCTCGGATTGTGTTTTACCTGGTTACAAACACCGAAAACATTTTTTTCTCAGGACGGGACTCTGTGTGTGTGTTTTATTCTGATATACTGAAACATTTTTGCATTCTTTCAGGTTCAGGTTATGAAGAAACAGACTTCAGAGAGATCCGCAAGCCTTATTCACGGAGTCGACGGTCATCACGCAACGGCCAACAACTCTTTATCTGTGTATTTTGTGGTAAAACTTTCAAAAGGTCGTACAATTTAACTACACACGTACGGACACACACGGGAGAAAAGCCGCATTCATGTGAAATTTGTGGAAAATGTTTTACTGATAAATCTAACGTTAACAAACATAAAATGATTCACTTTCAGATGACCTAAAATGGAGATTTTTATTGTGCATTGGAGCATTGTGCATTTCTCAATGACAGTTCGAACAGGCCCATTTATTAGTTGACCTGAGCACGAAGTGCTCATTGTGAGTTATTATGAGCGGTCAATGTCCGTCGTGTGGCGTCAACAATTTGCTTTAAATGCCAACTTCTCCTAAACCCTTGGGCCAATTTGATTCAAACTTCACAGGAATGTTACCTTGCAGGCTTCCTGCCGAAATAGCTAAAATCGTTCCGCTCCGATAAACAAGATGGCCACCGGAGATACATAAAAAAAACAGAAACTCTCTCCTCTACCACTTGGCCAATTTCAATCAAACTTCATAGTAGTGTTGCTTAGGTGACTCTCTACCAAAATTGCTAAAACGGTTCCGCTCCGGTGAACAAAATAGCTGCTGGAGCTAAAATAGAAAGAAAGTCAAACGGTTTGCTTTAAATGCAAATTCCTCCTAAAACATTGGACCAATTTGATTTAAACTTCGCAGAAATGTTGTCTAGGTAGCTCCCTACAAAAATAGCAAACATCGTTCTGCTACGATGTACAAGATGGCCACCCGAGCTAAAAAATCTTTAAACTACTTCTATACCCCTGGGCAAATTTCGATCAAACTTCATAGGAATGTTGCTTTGGTGACGTTCTATCAAAATGGCTCATTGCGTAAACACGCCTATACAAATACGTTGTAAATTTTACCGGCTCAGTGAGGCGGTTCTTACGAGTACCCATAATCTATGTTTTAGAGTTTACCACTGTAAACCCCAGTTTGACTATAAAAAAAGTTTGGTTCAAGGGGGTCAAAATTACATAGGCGTGTTTTCGTGATGTTAAACAGTTTCGGTCGGATGAACAGAATGGCCGATAGAACTAGAAATAGAAAATAAAAATCTTTAGAAGACAACTACACATAGGGGCTAAATTCATTCAAACTCAGGATTGTTGCTTTGGTAAACCGCTACCGAAATACGTGTAGCTCAAACGGTTCCGCTCCGATGAGCAAAATGACTGACAGAGCTAAAACAAAACGTCAACAGTCTACTTTAAATAAGAACAACATAACCCTTGGACCGATTTGGTTCAACCTTAACCCTTGTCCTGCTGAGCCCGGATATGCCTCACCTTTCTTCAGAAGCCATCTGATCTGGATCTACATTGTTTGTCATTCAGATTGTGAATTTGTTGCAATAATTTGAATCAAGTAATCTGATTGGTTGATAATCAATAGTGGGTGTGGCATATTTGAATATTCAGCAGGACAAGGGTTAACAGACATGTGGCCCAGGTGGCTTCCTACCAAAATACCGTAAATCGTTCCGCTCTGATGAACAAGATAGCCACAAGAGGTTAAAAAATCTCTAAACGACAACTGCACCCATGCCTTTGTTTGGGCAAATTTCAAACTTCATATATGATTATTGCTCAGTTTACCCTCTACTAAAATAGCTTAAATGTTACCCTCTACTAAAAAAGCTTAAAATGTTTACCCTCTACTAAAATAGCTTAAACGGTTTACCCTCTACTAAAATAGCTTAAACGGTTTACCCTCTACTAAAATAGCTTAAACGGTTTACCCTCTACTAAAATAGCTTAAACGGTTTACCCTCTTCTAAAGTAACTTAAACGGTTTACCCTCTACTAAAATAGCTTAAACGGTTTACCCTCTATTAAAATAGCTTAAACGGTTTACCTCTTACTAAAATAGCTTAAACGGTTTACCCTCTACTTAAATAGCTTAAACGGTTTACCCTCTACTTAAATAGCTTAAACGGTTTACCCTCTACTAAAATAGCTTAAACGGTTCCACTCTGATGAACAAAAAGACATTTTTTTTTGTTTTGGTTTAACGGCCCTTTCAAGATTTTTTTCACTCATATCGAGCCAATCGTTTATCAAAGGTGGGCGAAAACCGGAGTACCCGGTGAAAAACTACCTGACCTTCCGTTGCAGAACGTGGCGTCTCACATGTGACCCGAGCGAGGCTCGAACCACAGCGGTGAGAGACCTAATGATCAAGAGTCACCCGCTCTTAACCACTAGGCCACGGAGGCCCGTTCCAAAAAAAGACATTTAGAGTTTAAATAGAAAAATAAATAAATTAATAAATAACAACTTATCCAACACATTTGGTCCAATTTAACTCAAACTTCACAGAAATGCTGCTTAGGCGACTCCCTTAAAATAATTAAAACAGTTCTGCAGTTCTGCTCTGTTGAACAAGATGACCACCAGAGCTAAAGAACACAAAACTTCCCCTATACATTTGGTCCAGTTTCATTTAAACTTTTCGGATAAAAAAAATGATCTGATATTTTTCTTATTTCTTCTCAAATTATAGATTGCGGGTACTCGTTAGACAAGGCGGTTCTTACGAATACGTACACACAAACTGTGTTTTTCAGCAAAAATAAGAAAAATAATATATCCCGCTGTAAACTTCATATTTACTTTATAAAAGTGGTTTTGAGGGGATCAGAATAACATAGGTGTGTTTTCATGATGTTATTTGTTACAGGACACTGGGTGTAGAAAACACCAAGAAAGAAAAACTGAAAGTTCTAAATATTGTGTAAACAAGAATAAGTCTTAAGTTAAGTTGGTCTAATGACTCTAATCATAGGGGCTTGAATCATGAAAAAAAAAAAAAAAAAAAAAAAATGAAAAAAAAAAAAAAAAAAATTTTTTTTTTTTTTTTTTTTTTTTTGGTACTATAATAGAGACAAGGGGGGAAACTTCGGCTCAATTTTTTGGGGGTTACCTCATTTTACCCAGTGTATCTTTTTCGCAAATGCAGTTTTTTACCTGCTTATTATGAATAATACAAGTTAAATAAGTCCACTTTGCAAAAATAATCCGCCACTGTCTGTCACTTGCAGGAAACATGCTTTTCTCGCATGGATTAACTCAGCAAAGCAAAATTCGGCATAAACGTGTGACAAAAATTTTCAGGTTTTCATCAATCACAACCGAACTAGTGATACGGGGGGGACTTTTTTCACTTTCACCCGTTGTCTTTCATTTAACTTTAGCTCGCTTTGCCAATTTGAAGCCAAAAAGATGTACTCGCAGCTCTAAACATAGATTTTTCCAACTTTTGCTTCGCTTTCGCAGTGTTCTGTCAATGATCGGTACAGAAACCCGGGCGCTTGCCATAATCGTCGTGTTTAAAAGGCGGGACGTGCAGGACAGATATAATCCGGAACTTCTGAAACTACGTTCCGGCAGTGGAGTTGTTACTGTTAAAATGAGTGTGATAGCCTTGATTTCTCCTTTAATTTATTTTGTCAATGTAACATATTCTGCTAGGACTACGTATACACGTATTACGCAGCTAAGATAACTTGATGGTGTTTCTACGTATAATGGGCTGTGCTCTGGGAATTTTGTATTGCATCGCTTCCAGTCAGCCGCTGTAACTTTTTTGACACATGCGCAGAAAAGGAAATAAAATGTTTACTAAAAAGAAGAAGACGGCCTTTGATCTGATTAAAAAAAACAAGGCCCAACTGCCTTGTTTATGTCCAGGCTGGGACGGGCACAACCCACGTTATCGAGGAGATTGCTAGAGAGCTCCGTATTGAAGGGAAAATGTTTGTCAGTTTCTTGCACAACGGCTATCGTATAAAATCTATGTGTTTTTGGCAGAGTGCTAAAGAACATGTGTACATGACGTTTGTTTGTTTGTTTGAATTGGGGCTTAACGTCCCCGTCAACACTGTAAAGGTCATTTTGGAGACGTTGCTTCCAATTTTTACCCGACATTGAGATGACATGACATCTCAAGCCCTGTCGCCCAATGAAACCAATAGGGTTTATTAGCATGGACGGTCCGCCTCGCACTGCGGTTCTTGGACAGGCTTAGATCCTCTAAGCGGTTTACCAGTACTAGTGGGGGCCAGATTCAGCTCTGCGGTTGAAGCATCATGCAGCCCATATATTTCTTCAAGCCCCTTTGGGCGGGGGCCGCTATGTACACGACATCGTCACCTTATGTTTAAACGCTCGTTCCCGGTACACGGCGACGGTTAGCTAAGCAAAAAAATAAATAAAAATGAAGCAGTGTTAAGCCAAACGGTTCAGAATTTTAGTTAAAAGAGATACGGCTAGAAATAACTTGAAATTGTTTTACAAATTTGAATTCATAGTGGTCGGAAAGACTGACGACTTTAAGCGTGTGTTCTTATATTATTACCTAAATTACAAAGGCTGTTTTGGTGCCAATAGGCCTGTAGGAATTTTCGTTCTTTTTTTTTTTCTTTGTGATAAGTGGAAACCAAGGATAACGCGTTTCAACATGTATTTTGTCTAATGTTAGCTGTTCTCTCTCTCTCTCTCTCTCAGATATTTGGATTAAATTTGTGGAAGTCTTAAGATTAATTAGAGGGGTATGGAAATATTGTGTACTGTTCATTCCAGAGGTAGAAAGAACGGTGTACAGACATAAACTGCACCAACCTGCAGCCCAAGGATTATAAAACTTTTTTTAATGCTCAACTGATAGGGTATGGAATTTATCCGGCTCATAAATAAAAAAATATAATGTAAACACATAGAAAACAGTATGGTTCATACTTCCGTAAACGCATCGAGTCACATGATTTTCAGTGACATCAAGTGACGTCATTCTAAACGGGCGTTGGTGAGGTCAACGCTGTTCCTCTCTATGTAGTAAAATGGGTGTAAATGTTTTTTCAGTTTAAAAAGTTTGCCCTATAAGCATTATTTTTCGCCCAGTGATGAGGGGCATAGAATGTTATTATAAAACAATAAACTTAATTTTTCTGCTTTTCATGAAAATATGAACGACAGCGAGTCGCTAACAAAGTTTACATGAACCCCGTGAACCCTTTGCATACAACCCACTGCGTCCGTACTATCATGAACAGCAGAAAAATAATTTTCATTTCTTAAGTGTTTGTTTTCTTTGCCTCATATCGCTGCTCACTCTAGGGTTTATTAGCTATCCCATTATGTCAGTCATTGCAAAACACCCACATTGAGCCCGAGGTAATTTTGTTTTCAAACCGTCTTCTGTAGCATGTTTTGTTATCCATGCAATTAGGGGAGCAGCTTCTCAGAATGACATGTCCTTATCAACTTTTAATGAAATGGACATTCAATTTGTCATCAAACTGCTGTCAAGTGTCAAAGAAAGCAGGTCATGAAATGTACATGCACTGGTTTTTATTTCATGCGTAGCACTTTACATGTAAACGGATGCTTTAGACACAAACTATGAAACAAATGAATTTTGACTAGTCTGCTATCCAGTTCACAGCCTATACTAAGTGTATATGTATCTACTTAGCATCACTTTCAGATAACCCTTTTGTATCCAAAATCCCTCAATTGGTGATTTGCAAATGGTGCGGACCCTGATCTGATGTCAGCAAATGCATCGTCTGATCTGGGTCCACACCATTTGGAGAAAGTCCAGCTTTTTTGCTTTATTCTTCGAAACATTTTAAGGAAAATGTAGCCCAGTTCAACGAAATATTGAAATGGACTTGTCCTATATTAAATGGAAGATGCCAAAATTGGTACAAGAGGGTTGATTTAAAGAGTACAAACTGATCAAGCTTGGCTTCATTAGGTAATCATTGAATTCTTGGTCATGTACTTGCCACTATTATGGAAAAGACCACAAACTCTACTTACAAGTAGTATTCAGAGCATCCAAAGAATATGCACTACAGACCACTATCATGTTTACCCTCCCACCAGTGTGAATTGTTCACTATTCAACTCATGTACTTCACTGACAAAAAAGTCATAAATTTTATGACTCTCCTAGGAATTTAGTGTTCCCGTCAAATATTGTCTTATGAATCACAATGATATAGATCTGGATCAGGCTGTCCTATTAACCTTTATCCTGCTGTGGGCGACAGGCCCTGTCTTTGCAAACAGCGTAGATCCAGATCGGATGGCTCCTGAAGGAGCCATCTGATCGGGATCTACACTGTCTGACATCCAGTTTATGAACATGTAGAAATAAATCACATCTGGAAATGTGATTGGTTCGGGGTCAGAAGTGGGTGTGGCTTGATTGAATATTCAGCAGGTTAAAGGTTGAGAGATATCGGATCTGAGCCTTTAATGTGTGCTCCAAACACAAAATGATTCTGTTTTTTTCTATTTGTTTCTCCACCAGTCATTTTATTCTCTATATCACCGTCATAGTATTAAACTATGTTATTATCTCCCATTCCATCATTTAACATTCTACTGTGACAGCTCTTCAGTGAACATAAGTATGTTCTGAATTCCAAAATCGAGCTATCTGGCATTTATAATCTTCTGACCATGCTACTGCTGACTGATCGATTGCAGATATCCACCATAGTAGAACATGTCTGAAATATATAGCAAGACACAGAGTAAATCATAGTTTATAGAAAATCAGATCTGTCAGTTACATGGAAATTTTCAATTTGTGAACTTTGCTTGTGTCTATGCATATACATGTACAGTCAAACCTGTGTCGGTGGCCACCCCTTTTAAGCAAGCATCCTGTCTTGGGCAGGCATGCACTTTGTTCCCGAAGAGGGCTAGTATCACAAAATTATATTGCATTAAACAATCACCTGTCTTAGGGGAAGCGCATTTTGGCTATCCCTGAGATGCCAGCTAACTCAGGTTGACTGCTCATGTACAACAATTATTATCATAAAACAATCACCTGTCTTAGGGGAAGCGCATTTTGGCTATCCCTGAGGTGCCAGCTAACTCAGGTTGACTGCTCATGTACAACTATTATTATCATATTACCACTAGTGTCATCAACAACAAAACATGGCTATACAATCTAGACCACATTATGCCATACCTTCATATGGATGAAGTAGAGTTTACACGGGCAAAAAAACAAACAAACAAAAAAAAAAAAAAATCAAATCAAGTTGTGATCATGGACTTTGGATACTCGGTAGCCCTGCCTCAATGAGGCAGCCCTGGCGTGTGTCTGAGGCCTGTGCCCTTTGTGAGAACTTATATAAGATATCAGATTTCTGTCTTAAATTTCTACTTGCTAATCTTTAGTGGCATAGTTGTCAAAAGTTGAAAAGGGTTAGTTTATGTGATGATTCCAAACATTTGAGTAACAACAATGGCTAGTATGACTATTGTGTCACTATATTGGCATAAATACAAAGAGGATCTTACACGAGTGGTCGCTTCGTGTGAGATTTACGAGACGAGCCCTTGGCGAGTTTCATAAGTTTCATATGAGATGACCATGCGTGTATGATTCTGTTTATTATATGACCATTTTAAACCAGATATTATCGCCATTAAAGTTGATGATTTTTTCAACAGTGGGTGCGTGGTTGACACGGACGTCGTCATGGCATTGCTTGTTGCCCCCAAAATATTACATGTATGGTCATACAATATTTACTACATGACGCTATCCACTGCATGTCAATGTCATGGGGTATAACAATTAATACAACTATTATTATCGCCATCAATATAGTGAAATTTCTCTTTTATGTGAAACTATTCATTTCTGGTGGTATTATTGTTAAAAAAAAGTTTTAACTGACACGTTTATATGATGTTTATCAAAATCTAAGTACCTGTAGCACAAATAGCCTAAAAAAGACTACTGTGTCACTTTGACACTAGCTAATACCTGATCTATAATTGTAATCTCACTCTTCCCTCTACATACACTCTCAGCCATAAAGACTTGCGCCATGCTGGAAGTCATGGTCTGTGTTTCTCTAAGCCTGATCTCATTATCCGTTTTCCTTAATCTCTGTTTACCCTATGCTCCTAAAACACTTTCTAATCTCCATATGCCTCCTATTATCTTTAAATTTTCTCTCTCTCTTGTCTCTAAAAGCTCCTATTATCCTGAGGGAACCACCAAGCACCAGTCCAATAGAATACTGTTTTATCTACCTGCTCTGTTCATGAAGTATACTTCAAAAACAAATGATCCAACATGAACCCATCAGTTATACTGGGGACAAAGTCTACTTAAAACATGGAGTAAGAAAATACTACCATAGCAAAACTAATAAATCCCTTAATCAACTTAATCAACCAAATGCATTAACATCCATCAAAATAGCTCACTCAAATATTAACAGTATCAGAAATAAAACTGATCAAATTGGGACAGAATTGTCAGACTACGACATCTTATGTTTCTCAGAGACTAAACTCAATGATACTGTCCCGTCATCTAAGTTAGAAATTGATGGATATAAAACACCGATTCGTAAGGATAGAGATATTAACAATGGTGGTGGTCTTATGATTTACTTGAAACACAATATATTTTCTAAAAGAAGATCAGATCTTGAAAACAACTCAATCGAATGTGTATGGCTCGAAATCCGTAGTCTCAAAAGCAAGTTTCTTCTTGGGCTATTCTACAGACCTCCAAATAGTTCTATTGAGTTCTGGAATCACTTTGAAAATAGCCTGGAAAGTGCATCTGAGCAAAATATGGACATGATAGTACTAGGGGACTTTAACGAAGACATTCTCTCCCCAGTAAGTAGTAACCACTTGATTCGAACAATGCTTAAGTTTAACCTAGCTCATGTAATAAACGAACCTACTAGGATTACCCCTACTTCTGCCACCTGCCTCGATCTAATTATGACAAACCACTCGTCTATTATTAACGACTCTCAAGTCCTACCCCCCTTCAATAGCGATCATTCCACCATAACCACAGAAGTTAATTTTAAAACATATAAATCTCTAACTTATAAAAAAAACATTTGGAAATTTGAAGAAGCAAACATCACTGCTATTGAAAATGAGCTAAATCAAACTGACTGGTCATTTATTCTTAATGGAGATAATATGAATGAAATTACAAACCAATTTGAAGAAGTAATTCTGTCAACTGCCCAAAAATTTATTCCAAAAGTCACATTCACTAAAAGACCCAATGATAAACCCTGGATGACAAATGAAATTAGAAAATGTATGAGACAACGCAATAGGCTATATAATAAAGCTAAACGAACGCGTCAAACTAGTCATTGGCAGAAATACAAAGATAAGCGAAATGAAATTGTTGATATCATCCGTGAGGCAAAATCAGACTACAACAAAAAATTAGAAGAAAAAATTGCTGACCCTAATTTATCCCCTAAAGATTGGTACAGACTAGTTAACGACATAACAAAACTAAAAAATAAACACAACCCTCAACCCCCCTTGTGTAAAAATAACCAGGTGCATATCCATCCTATTGATAAGGCCCAAACGCTAAATGAACACTTTGCGTCAATTTCCAAAATAGAAAATGAACCACAAATACCTGCTCAGCCAATAGACACTGAATTCTCCCTTAGCTCAATACATGTTACAAACCAAGATGTAAAAGATCAATTACACTTACTAAACTCATCGAAACCTGGTGGACCTGATGATATCTCCCCCAAATTACTGAAACTGATATCTAGCTGTATTCACTATCCACTCACCTTACTCTTTAATAGATCTTTAGAATTGGGCCAGGTCCCATACCAATGGAAAATGGGTAACATCTCTGCTATATTCAAAGGTAAAGGGGATGACCAAGACCCAACCAATTATAGACCCATCTCAGTTACTAGCTGCCTTGGCAAAATCCTAGAAAAAATCATATTCAAATATCTGTTCAATTACTTAGAAGAAAATAAAATCCTAACAAACTATCAGTCTGGTTTCCGACCAAGAGACTCGACAGTAAATCAACTTCTTGAATTGTACCAAATTATAGTTGAAAACTTAGACAAAGGATTAGAATTGAAATTCATATTTTGTGATATTAGTAAAGCATTTGACAAAGTTTGGCACCAAGGACTTCTTCATAAACTTAGAAATTATGGTATTAATGGTAACATCTATAACTGGTTTACAAGCTATCTTTTAGACAGAAAACAGCGAGTAATAAGTGAAGGCTTTTCCTCCACATGGCTACCAACCTGTGCCGGAGTGCCACAAGGGTCTGTTCTAGGACCCTACCTTTTCCTACTATACATCAATGATGTTGTAAATAATATTGATACAAATGTCCGACTGTTTGCTGACGATACATCATTATTTACGGTAATTGAAAATGCTAACTCCATACAGGCTCTACAGGAAGACCTATATAAAATTGCTAAGTGGTCCGAGGATTGGTGCATTATTCTTAATCCTTCTAAAACTACCTCCATGACATTTACCCGTAAAAGAAACTCACAACCACTTGATGTTAAATTTGATGATCAGACACTAAAAGATGTAAAACACCATACCCATCTTGGTCTAACCCTTACCTCTGATGCATCATGGGATGAACATATTAAAAGAACTTACTCTAAAGCTGCATATAGGCTAAATATCCTAAGGATGCTTAAATATGATTTAGATAGAAAATCCCTCCTACGATTCTACACATCTTTTATTAGACCTACCTTGGAATATGGCGATATTGTCTGGGATAACATCAGCCAACAAAACCAAACTCTTCTTGAAAATGTACAACTGGATGCATGCAGAATCATCACAGGGTTACGTAAGGGAACATCTCATAGCATACTGTACAATGAGTTAGGCCTTTGTCCACTTGCTGAAAGAAGAAAAAAACATAAGTTAATACAGTTTTATAAAATTTTAAATAATGAAGCCCCTACATACCTAGATAACATCCTTTACAGATTCAATGAGCAACAATCTCAATATAACTTACGAAGTGAAAAATTAAAACACCCAACACCCAAAACCAAATCATACCAAGACAGCTTCTTCATCTCAACGACTAATCTTTGGAATAATCTATCACCGGAACTAAACAATGCAACATCACTACATTCATTCAAGAACTTGCTGAAAAAGGAAACAACCCAACCCCCTAAATGGTTCTCAACAGGGACACGCAAGTACAACATTATTATATGTCAACTAAGGAATGAGAAAAGTCAACTTAACAATGATCTATTCAAAGATCATCTAAAAGACTCACCTCTATGTACTAATTGCAATGAAAATAAGCATGAAAATAAACAGCATTTTTTCTTCGAATGTACAAAATTTACCCAACAAAGAACTGATATGATCAACAGACTTCAAGCCTGCCCAATCTTATACAGTAATACCGTACTAAATGCTGAGTTTCTGGTTACAGGCAGTAATACCCTATCTGAAGAATATAATCTCCAACTCACAAATATTGTTTCAAACTTCATAAAAGACACACAGAGATTTGATGGTCATTAACAACCTTTTCACATTCAAATAAAAAAAAAAAAAAAAAAAAATTGCAATCACAGTGCTTTTCCACAAGAGCTATGTACCACAAAATCACTCCCACAGGGCCCAATTCTGCCCCACAATCAAAATTTTGCTTGTATGTTACTCTACTAATTATACCCCTAAATTTGATATGCCACATCACTATGATCCAAACACTACAATTTGACCCTTTGAATCCTCCCCCAGGTACTGAAAACACATCCCCAGGGCCCCAATTTGACCAAAGGGTCTAAATACTACCTGTATTATATCCTACTAATCATCCCCTTCGATTTGTTATACTACATGACTATGTTCCGAAGAACTTAAATTTTGACACCCAGACCCCTTCCCACAGGGCCCTAGTCGTGCCCCGGGGTCAAAATTTAACTTGTTTTGCATTCTATGTATCATCCCCTTCAAATTGATATGTCAAACGACTATATTCTGAAAAATTTGAACTTTGACCCCTCCTGACCCTAAGTCCGACCCCTTGGGCATGACCATGGGTTGCAAAAAAAAAAAAAAAAAAAAAAAAAAAAAATCCTGTTTAATATCTGATACATATTTTATTAATCATTACGTCTGTAAAATTTGGTATCAAAATCTATAAAATTGACTTCTATTGATACTTGACCTTTTGACCCCTCCCCAAGGCCCTTGGTAAGACCAAAAAAAAAAAAAAAATAAGTAGACATGTCATATGACATCGCACACCCTCATCGTAGAAGTAAGACACTTACCAAATTTGGTTACATGCCGACTAGTGGTTTAAGGAGGAGATAGCGTTACGGCCAGACATGACAGACGGAGGCCTTCTCAATATCCCCATCATGCTTAGAAAATGTGGAGCTAATAAATAATGAAGTAACAAATAATAATTATCTATTTTTTATTATTTTTTTCCCTGGTTTGTCTGGATGAGGGGCTTCCAAACATTTGTTACATCTTACTCTGCTAATAAGTGGGCCAATAACTGCTTAAAAAGTAAGGGATATCATTGTCACAGTTCACAAAGGGACTTCCCCTATTATGCAATCTCTGAAAACCTGTAAGATATAGAGTTACGTCCCTTCTAGTGTTTTCTTTCACGCCTGCTTACTTACTTGGAGCGTCCAATACCATGTGACCATTTACTACTTACCGTTATGAGTGCTGAGAAAACTCTACAAAACATATCCTATAACAGTTCTTCTCGATATATAACGGTCAGTCACCAAAACAAAAAGATCAGCTACAGCTCATGAAATCCACGATGTACGAAATACGGTGAACAGGTAAAAAGGTAAAATATGCAACCGGTGTAATGGTAAACTATATCCCTCCCCCCCCCCTTCCAAAAAAAAAAAAAAAAAAAGCTTCCATGTAAAAGACATTCTCTCGCACATACACTAACCTCAATAGCTTTCAACGAAAATGTACCTTATATTTATAAATTAAAGAAAGTAACATCCTCTTGGTGGCTCTCTCTCTCTCGCCCCTCTCTCTCTCTCTCTCTCTCTCTCTCTCTCTCTCTCTCTCTCTCTCTCTCTCTCTCTCTCTCCGTCCTGACTTCGCAATTTATACTAGGAATAAATCGCATTTATATATAATAATGGATATATATTGTATCTTGAATATGTATATAAATATATATATCGTATTGTATATCAACACTTATACATGTATGTAAGTTACTCCTAGACCCAGCAGGCGCACTATGACAAACCACAAACCATAATGATGAAGCCTAAGCAACGTCAAGTCTGCGTCGGGGCAACGTCATGACGTTGCACCGACGTTAACCTGACGTCGCCCTAGCAACATGTGCCTGCTGGGAGAGCATCTGGGAGAGAATCTCTGGTTTCAAATGTACTTTGTAGAAGAAAATAGTCCTAAACAGTACCACTTGGAAAGGACAAATATAGGCCTGGCCTACGTCCAATCCAATGGTACATATATATGTACTTATGTTTGTATGTATGTATGTAACCATGAAATTTCTAATAAATAAAACTTTAGCGGCTCACTGGAAAAATTATGACGATATTCTCCAGGAGGTATGAATATTAAAATACTGACATTTTGTTGTGTTACATTGGTGTGAATGTGCTTTATCGCTTATTAATTTCTGTATATTTGTGCAGTTCACAACGCATTCTTTAAAGTTTTCGGACCTGCCCATCGGGGCTTAAAGAAATAGGTGGGCTGCGTGACGCTTCCAAGCAGAGCTGAAACCGACCGCACGCGAGTACTGCTAAACCGCTCAAAGAATCTATGCCTGCCCGGGCAAAGCGGTGCGAGTCAGACCGTTCATGCTTATAAACACTATTGGTTTCATTTCATAGGGCGACAGGGCCTGAGATGTCAATTCATCTCAATGTCGAGTAAAAGTCCCACAAAATGGATTCAACGTCTCAAAATGACCTGTTGATGGGCACTTTTAACATCTAATCAAACAAATAAATTCCTTAAAGTGTTTGGGTGAGAAAAATAATTAATATTGCGGTCGTGGCTTCGGGCTCGTTTTCAGTGAATTAAAGTCTCGTGCTCGACAAAATCCTACATGATACTTTACTAAACTGAAAACTTGCTTGAAAATTCCTTGTTTCGGCCTCAATCCCATCATACATTCTATTATTCAGTTCTTATCTAAGCAGGAAACGGCCCCGCCCATCGGGGCATGAAGAAATGATGCTTCCACGAAGAGCTGAAACCGACCCGCACACGAGTACTGGTAATCCACTTAGAGCATCTAAGCCTGCCCAGGCAAAGCGGTGCGAGTCGGCCCATCCATGTTAATTAAACCTATTTGTTCATTGGGCGGCAGGGCTTGAGATGTCATTTCATCTTAAGGTCTGGTAAAAGTCCCACAAAATTGGAAGCAACGTCTCTAAAATGACCTTTGCAGTGTTGACGGGGACGTTAAACCTCAAATCAAACAAACAAATCTAAGCAGGAAAATTGATGAACTTTTAGTATTTAAAATTAGCGAGCATTACAAATTTAACGCTCGACTGAATTGAGCATGAATAACGATTTATAACCTTTTAATAGCCTGGTCGAGAAACACTAAGATTGGAATGCCGCTTTACTCAAAAGCACCAAAATTAAATGTCCTATATATTGAAAAAGGCCCCATTTCTCACTTACTTTCCAATACACTCTAGGCTAATATAAGTACTTTTTCAACAGATCTAAGCACTTCACAATCAAACCTTTCATAAAAGGCATCTATTTAAGGCATTCAAGAGTTCTGCAACGGAAGGCCTGAGGTTTTTTTTTTTTTTTTACCGGATACTACGGTCTTCGACCACATGTGATTAACAATCGGCTCGATATGAGTGAAATAAACTCGAAAGGACCGTAAAATGATCCCCGCTACACCCCCCCCCCTCACCCTCCTCCCCCCCACACCCCCCCCCCCCCCCTCAAGAACATCAGGTTGATATGCTCTAGCTTATTCTGACCTTCTTTGTTTGCCGTGTTGTGGTGAGTTGTGGTGCCTATTCAGATTAATACAAACTTGCTGAGCAGAAGAATTGAGCAGTGATTTTTCTTACCCAAGTCCCTACATTAATGGATTTGGCCGAATTTATTAATAGAAGCGTCCACTTCAGGATGAGAGAACATGTGTGTGCTGCACTGTAGGGGTTCTGTCCCCTTAAATCACCCAATGGGCCCAACCTAAATAGTGCTTATTGTCATTTACTGGCCATTAGCGCGACCCAGGATCAAAATTTCAAAACATAAAAAGGAATATGTTGCAATTATTATTTTATTATTATTATCATTATTATTATTATTATTATTATTATTATTATTATTATTATTATTATTATTATTATTAGGGAACAACTTGTTTACATGCTGCATCATTTTGAACATTTACGTATTGATGGCATTTTAACAAGCTGGCTGTTTTTTAGCTCACCTGGGCCGAAGGCTCCAGGGGAGCTTATAGTATAGTGGGTCGTCCGTCGTCCGTCCGTCCGTCCGTCCACACTTTTGAGCAGCTATATCTCTGCAGCCTGCAGGCTGATCTCAATCATTTCTCATCTGTAGCATGCCTCTGGTGGGGCATTGATGACATTAGCGGTTTTTTTTTTCTTGTTTTTTTTTTGAAATCGCATGAAAACTTTGGTTGCTATGGCAATCACAAGGTCCCATAGACTTACAATGGGAAAATGTTTGTCATCACCGTAGCCCCTCCAGTTTTGATCGGATGTTTCTGAAACATATATATAAGGTGGCTTGGGATTAAACCTCGAATGAGTTCGAAAACCGGCCAAGTCGGCCCATTTATCATAGAGTTACATCCCTTTGATCGCTGAAAATGCCGATTTTTGACCGTGTCATCACCGTAGCCCCTTCAGTTTTGATCGGATCTTTCTGAAACTTTTATGTAATGTGGCTGTGGATCAAATTTCGGATGAGTTCGAATACCGGCCAAGGTAGCCTATTTACTATATAGTTATGTCCCTTTGATGGCTGAAAATGTCGATTTTCGACCTTGTCATCACCGTAGCCCCTTCAGTTTTGATAAGATCTTTCTGAAACTTATATGTAAGGTGACTGGGGATAAAACCTAGGATGAGTTCGAATACCGGCCAAGTTGGCCCATTTATCATAGATTTACGTCCTTGTTATCACCATACCCCTTCAGTTTTGATCGGATTTTTCTGAAACTTATATGTAAGGTGGCTGGGGATAAAATCTTGGATGAGTTCGAAAACAGGCCAAGTCAGCCTATTTATCGTAGAGTTATATCCCTTTGAAGGCTGAAAATGTTGATTTTTGACCTTTGTCATCACCGTAGCCCCTTCAGTTTTGATCGGATCTTTCTGAAACTTACATGTAAGGTGGCTGGGAATACAACCTTGGATGAGTTTGAATACTGGCCAAGTCGGCACATTTATCATAGAGTTACCTGCCTTTGATTGCTTAAAAATGCCTATTTTCGACCTTGTTAGCACTGCTGCCCCTTCAGTTTTGATCGGATCTTTATGAAACTTACAAACAAATAAGTCAGGCAGAAAAGCTCGGAGGAGTTTGAAAACTCGTGAGGTTTGCCTATTTGTCACAGAGTAACATCCCCTTGATTGCAGCAGTTAATTGCTTATTTTTGAACTTGTCATCACCATAGCCCCATCAGTTTATATCGGATCTTCTTAGCAAGCCAGGAATAAAAGCTGGGATGCGTTTGAAAACTGGTGAGGTCAGCCTATTTATCATAGTGTTACATTCTACTTGATTTGCAGAAAATGCTTACCCTGTCATCACCATGTCCTTCCATTAATCCTTCAGTAAAGACTGGCACTTCCTAAAACTTTGAATCTGTTAGCTCAGGTGAGCGATACAGGGTCCATTTGTTTTATTTCTGTCTACACAAGCATGAGTGAAACTGTTTTGAAAATAACACAAAACGTCCACGATTTCAACAAAAAATACATTTCACATTTTCTGAGTCCGGTAAGGAGATAACTGCAGCTAATCCCTGCCTTCCTAAATTTAGCCACCTAAATTTAGCTGAGTGCCTCAGAAGCTAAAGGTCCCAGGTTTGATCCCCAGCAGCGGTGCCAAAATTTCGGCGTCAGAACACGTTCCATTTGTATAATAAATTTTGCAGGTATGAATATCATAACGGTGCATCGTCCTTCGAATCTGAACGTTAACTGGAGACCTCTGTGCAGGGAGAACAATCCCCTGTGCAGGTTAAAGAACCCTACCGTAATTACATGGTGACTGTGTACTCTTTCAGCTCTCAAAACTGGAGTATATGCAGTATACAACGTCTGTGTCCCCTCTTGGGGTTTAGTTGAAAATGGAAGAAAAATAGCGATAATGCTCATTTGTCACTACTGCGAACGGTATAAAAATTAAACAGCACCGGTCGTACCGGTCGTTAGTTCATCGATAGAGCAGCCCGGAATCAGCAGAAAAACCAAGCTTCGCGACGACTGTTTTCTTGATATTTTACATAAAGTGATGTAAAAGTAATAAAATCTAAATTTAGAGCTGTAAATACATCATTTTGGATTCAAATTGGTCAAGAGAGGTTCATTTGAATGAAAGACATCAGTTGAAAGCGAAAAAAGTTTCCTCCGTAACACTAGTTCGCTTGTGATTGATGAAAACCTGAAAATTTTTGTCACACGTTTATGCCGAATTTTGCTTTGCTGAGTTAATCCATGCGAGAAAAACATGTGTCCTGCAAGTGACAGACAGAGGCGGATTATTGTTGCAAAGTGGACATATTTAACCTGTATAATTCGTAATAAGCAGGTGAAAAACTTCATTTGCGAAAAAGATACACTGGGTAAAATGAGGTAACCCCCCAAAAAACGGTGCCGAAGTTTCCCCCCTTGTCTCTTATATAGTACCAAAAAAAAAAAAAAAAAAAATTTTTTTTTTTTTTTTCATTTTTTTTTTTTTTTTTCATTTTTTTTTTTTTTTTTTCATTTTTTTTTTTTCATGATTCAAGCCCCTATGCTCTAATCCTTTACTACGCTCTGGGCCAATTCAGCAGACAAGAAATTAATATTTTTTTTTCTTATTTTGCCATGAAAACAGATTTAACATTTCATGCAAATTGACTGCATTGGGGACAATTTGCATGAAATGTCAAAATCTGTTTTCTGAAAAAAAAAAAAAAAAATACGAGAAATATTTTTAAATGTCGTTTGTTGAAAGTGCTAAACGTTATTAGCGGATATTACTGTATTCCAGAGGAATGATTTTTGAGCCAGGTTTTGACATTTCGGTAATGGCCCCAAGAAATCTTTTAATAGTTAAATCAGTGAAAATCCGCAATCAACCCATATAACATTGCGTCCCCTAAAAGAGAATTGGGCAAACAGTAAATACTTTGATCACTTCGCCGTTTGCTTAAAGTACAGACATTTTGTAAAACTTACAAAAATCAGACATACCTTAAATTGGATATGTACATGTCTAAAGATCGCCCCCCCCCCCCCCCACCACCACCACCACCGCCCACATGGGCTTGGAGAAATAGACTGGGCTGCATGGTGCTTCCACGCAGAGCTGAAACTGACCACGCGCAAGTACTGGTGAGTTAAATCGTCCAATGCATATAAGCCTTCTGATTTCATTGGGCGGTAGTGCTTGAGATGTCATTTCACCTCAATGTCGAGTAAAATTCCCACAAAATTGGAAGCAACGTCTCCAAAATGACCTACATATTGTTGACGGGGACGTTAAACCCCAATTTAAACAAACAAACAAAAACCTGTCTAAAGCTGTTTTGTGGGCGATTCCTTGTGTAACATATAGGTAAAGATCAGCTAAACGTGCCATCCCCACACCGTCCACGCCCATCGGGCCTCGGGAACATAGATTTGGCTGCATGGTTCTTCCGCGCAGAGCTGAAACCGACCGAACGTTGCCTGCCCAGACAAAGTGGTATGGGACGTTCAAACCCGGCCTGGTTGTTTCTTTGACCGATATGACTTGAAATGTCATTTCATCTCAATGTCAGATAATAGTCGGATAAAAAAGTTCCACAAAATCGGAAGCGACCAACGTCTCAAAATAACCAAAACAGTGTTATCGGGGACGTAAAACCTCAACACAAACAAACAATCCAGCTAAAAGTCAGACTAACTCTTCTTTTAAAGACATGTTTAAAAGGTTTCAGTTATTCTTTCTTCGTGTTTTCTTTTCCCAATGTCCTCTAGTGAAAGACCACCTCAGGAACTGTTCAAAGGTGGTCTAAATGCACGAATTCTCTGTAGTATAATGTCAAACATTTTTGCTTTTACATGTTTACGTTTTGAAGGCAGTTTCACTATCGATGTGCCTTGGAAATTGTGACTATTGATGATGTTGAAACAGAGAAATAGAAAAAAAATATGCCTCAGAAAAGTTTCCTTGTTTTTCTTTATCATATCGGGTCTTGTCTTAAAGAAAAGAATTTGCTTCCGAGGAGCGAAGTGTTCCGAGCGTTTTCATCTCCCAACCGAATAGGTTCGGGGGATATAGCGTTCAGCCTGGCGTCCGTCCAACTGTCCGTCCGTCCGTCCGTCAGTCCGTTGACGCAACCTTGTGATGGTCATAACTCCTATACCCTTTGAGATTCGCACAATTGTTCACAAGGCTAAGACAGCGTGTCATGCACAAGAACCAGAACTCTGGATGCCATACTTTTTTAGTTATCTCCCCTTTTAATAAAATAGAATGACTACTTTGTAATGGACATAACTCCAATACCCTTTGAGATATATTGATGGTATCTGGCACAGTTGTTCACAAGGCTGAGACAGCGTGTCATGCACAAGAACCACAACTCTGGTTGCCATGGTTTTTTTAGTTATCTCCCTTTCCAATAAAATAGAGTGACTACCTTGTGATGGTCATAACTCCAATACACTTTAAGATATATTGTTGATACTTGGCACAGTTATTCACAAGGCCGAAACGATGTGTCATATACAAGAACCACAACTCAGGGTGCCATGGTTTTTTGGTTAACTCCCCTTCCAATAATATAGAATCCCTACCTTGTGATGGCCACATCTCCAATACTCTTTGAGACATATTGAAGGTACTTGGTACAGTTGTACATGAGGTTAAGCAGGTGTGTCACGTGCAGGAACCACAACTCTGGGAGCCCTGGTTTTCGAATTATCTCCCCTGACAATATAACCTTTTGATGGCCATAACTCCAATACCCTTTGAGATATATTGATAGTACTTGGCAAAAATGTATACAAGGTTGAGACGGCGCTTCATGCCTAAGAACAACAACTCTGGGTGCTATGATATTTGAGTTATCTCTCAGTATGGCCACCTTGTGATCACCGTACCTCCAATACCCTTTGAGACACATTGGTGTTACCTGATGCAGATGTACATGAGGTTAAGCAGGCGTGTCATGCTCAAGAATTACCACCCTGGGTGCTCTAGTTTTTGAGTTATCTCCCCTGACAATATAACCTTGTGATGGCCATAACTCCAACACCCTTTGAGATATATTGAAGGAACTTGGCGTAATTGTATACAAGGTACAGAAGGTGTGTCATGTGCAAGAACCACAACTGTTGGTGCTGTGGTATTTGAGTTATATACCCTTCCAAAATAGCAGTCTGACCAGTTTGTGATCACCATATCTCCAATACATTTTGAGACACATTGATGGTACTTTGTACAGAAATACATGAGCTTAAGCAGGCATGTCATGCGCAAGAACCACAATTTTGAGTGCCCTGGTTTTTTAGTTATCTCCCCTGACAGTATAATCTTGTGATGGGCATTACTGCAATACTTTTGTGATAATATTGCTGGTTTAATTCTGGTGCACTTTCTATTGGTGAACAAACTTCTGAAGGCCATATTTGCTTTTGGTCGGGGGATTTGCCATCTCTTCCGATGGCTATTTTTAATTAACGGCCAAATCAACACTAAGGTCATCCCGTGCCGATCAGTTAACCCGATCATTCTTCTGGACCGTGAAGCCAATACCTAGCATATGTTTTCACCAACTCCAGTGCACGTTCTAACGTCAGTAACTGAAACGTTAGTAACGTCAGTAACTGGCAATACCCTTCTTGAATCAGCAAAAGGGAGAGACTGGTCCTAGAACGTGTATCATTATTAGTCTCTATGAAAGATATGTTGCCGGATCCGCCGGTGACCGAACCCGCGACCCCCTTGTCAATAGTCAGAAGCGCATCCGACGACACACCCGGGCCCAGCAGAAACATTTTTTTTTTCTGAAAGGTGAAACTTGTCTATATACCCGGCGAGGTCGATACCTGTCGAGTCGGCAACATTGTCTAGTAGATAAGTTTTCAGTTTATAATAATAATGATAATAATAATAATAATCGACTTTATTTATAGAGAGTAACACATTTAACCCAACATTTAGTAAACTAGTACTAAGCTTCCATGTGACCTTTTTCCTGGGTAGAAATGAGTACTAAGCAATGTGGATAAAGTCTCTTGCTCAAGGAAACATCTGTTGGTGTCAGTGGAGATCGAACCCGGTACCTGACGTTCTCGGGTCCGAAGCTTTACCACTGCACCACTGCCTGTCGAAATAGTGTGCACTGTACCGGTTAGCCGCTACTACAAATTTTGCTTTAGCTGCAGCATTCTAATTCTGGCACTGCTTTAAAATGTTTCTTTTTTATGTAAAGATCAAAACCATGAAATATGTTTCACCATCACAAGGTCCACAAAACTAGGTAAAGAGTCCACCACTTGCCAGTGGTGACCATTGATTGGTCAATGTAGTGTGTCATGATGATACATGTTCAACTTTACATCATGTGCCGTACCGTTTTGAGGTCATAGAAGCAAAGATGTCATACTTGACTGTCAAACATGACTGACTTGCCTCCACTGTGCTATGTGACAATCCTTGTTAAAGACATTGAGTTAAATCGAAATCTTTTGACCTGGCAACTAGGAAATCACTTTTTAGCTCACCTGTCACGTTGTGACAAGTTTGGCTTTTGGGATCACTTTTTGTCTGTCTTGCGTCTGTGCGTGCGTCCGTCCGTGCGTGGGTAAACAATTTCTTCAAACAATATCTCATCCTAAACCACTGATTTAATTTTGACCAACCCTCACAGGAATGATCCTTTAGTGGTCCCCTTTCAACGTTGTTCAAATGGTTCCGGTCCGTTGCACATCTAGGTCACAGGAGCCAAAATAGAGTAATAGAGTTTTTAAACTGAAAACTTAAAAAGATCTTCTTTTCTGAAACCAAAAGGCCCAGGCCTCTGTTTTTTGGTATGAAGCTTCATCTAGTGGGCCTCTACCAAAATTATAGCCCTGGAGCTAAAAATGCCCCAAACCCCCCCCCCCCCCCCCCCCCCGCGGTGGGCTCCGCCAGTTTTACATAGTCTAATCTAGGAAACCCTTCTTGTCTGAAACCAGAAGGCCCAGGTGTTTGATATGTGGTATGAAGTTGTATCTAGTGGACCTCTGCAAAGATTGTTCAAATTATAGCACTGGCGGATAAAGTACCACGCGCCCGGGCCAACCGGCTTTATATAGGGAAAACATTAAAAGAAAAACTTCTCGACTGAAACCAGAAGGCCCAGATCTTTGATATTTTGTATGAAGCTTCATCTAGTGGACCTCTACCAAGATTGTTCAAATTATTGCCCTGGGGCCAAAACTTACCGCGCCCTGGGGTCCACCGGTTTTACATGGACTTATATATGGAAAACCGTATACCAAGATTGTTTGAATATAGCCCTGGCGCCAAAACTGGCCCCGCCACGGGGTGCACTGGTTTTACATGGACTCATATAGGGAAAACCTTTAAAAATCTTCTTGTCTGAAACCGGAAGGCCAAGGTCTTTGATATTTGGTATGGAGCTTCATCTAGTGGAACTATACCGAGAGTGTTCAAATTATAATCCTGGTTTAACATGGACTTACTTAGGGAAACCTTTAAAAATCTTCTCTTGAAACCAGAAGGCCGCGGTCTTTGATGTTTGCTATGCCGGAAGCTTCATCTAGAGGACCTCAACCAAGATTGTTCAAATTATAGCACCGGGGCCAAAAATGTCCCCGCACCGGGGCCCTTGGTTTTACATAGACATATATAGGGAAAACCTTTAAAAACCTTCTCGTCTGAAACCAGAAGGCCCAGGTCTTTGATATTTGGGATGAAGCTTCATCTAGTGGACCTCTACCAAGATTGTTCAAAGTTTAGCCCCGGGGCTAATAATGGCCAGGCCCAGGGTCCGCCGGTTTTACAAAGACTAAAATAGGGAAAACGTTTTAAAAATCTTCTTGTCTGAAACCAGAACGCCTAGGTATTTGTTACTGGTTGAAGCATCAGCTGGTGGACCTCTACTGTTATTGTTCATACTATAGCCTTGGTGAAATAACTAGCCGCGCACCAGGGCCCACTCTTTTAACATAGACTTATATAGGAAAACCCTTTAAAACTCTTCTCGTTTGAAACCAGAAGGCCTAGGTCTTTGATGTTTGGTATGAAGCTTCATCTAGCGCACCCCTACCAAGATTGTTCAAATTATAGCCCTGTGGCCAAAAATTGTCCCCACCCCGGGTCCCATTAAATTGTTTACTTTGACTTATATAGAGAATACCTTCAAAAGTCGTCTTGTCTGAAACCAGAAGGTTCAGGGCTTTGATATTTGATATGAAGCTTCATCTGGTGGACCTCTTCTATGAAGCTTCAAATTATAGCCCCAGCCCCCTGTTTTACATAGACTTATATACATGTATGGAAAACCTTTCAACGCCGTCCACAGGCCTACGGTTTTACTTAGACTTATATACATGTATGGAAAACCTTTAAAAACGTCTTCTCTGAAACAACAAGGCCCAGGTCCTTTCATTTTCAAGCGAATCAGATTTTTTGGGTAATGGGCTCAAAGTCAAGGTTCTGGGGGCTATTTTTAGAAAAAAAGCTTTATCTTCAGTGTAGCCCCTACATTTATTGATGGATTTTAATGTAACTTCACACAAATGTTGGATATGATAATATATCCAGTAGGTCCCATGTGCAGTGGCTATTTTCAGATCACTCTAGCTACTACATTTATTTTTTTAACTTTACAAAAATGCTGGGTATGATAATATCTCAAGCAAGTTTGATTTTCAGAATTCTGGGCTCAAGGTCAAGGTCACTGTGGCTATTTTATAGAAAAAATTGGACATAGCGCTCTAGCACCTACATTTATTGTGGATTTTAATGTAGTTTCATACAAATGTTGGGTATGATAATATATGAAGCAAGTGCGATTTTCAAGGTCCTGAGCTTAAGTCAATGTCACTGTGGCTGTATTTAGAAAACAATTCATGGCCCTAGCTAGCACCTAGATTTATCAATGGATTTTGATGTAACTTCACACAAATGTTAGGTATGGTAATGTTCTCAAGCAAGATCAACATTAGGGATATGGGCTGAAGGTCAAGGTCATTGTAGCTATTTTTATAAAAACCTTGATAAGGCTTATGGATCGATTTTGCTCAAATGAACATGATAACCACCAGAGCACAAAAGCTGGAGCTAAAAAATCCAAACCCTAAAATTACCTGGTCATAAACAGCTAGATTGATTTTGATAGAATTTTCCAGAAATGTTCTTTGGGTCACTGTCAATCAAAATTGCTCAAACCTCCACTCCACCTTACTATATTGCCTACCGATTCATTCGTACAGTATGGATCAGGTGAGCGATCCAGGGCCATCATGGTCCTCTTGTTTCAGTTGAATAAAGAGAATGTTGCAGCTAAATAAAAACGGGTAGTATGTATAACTGTGTCCAGGAAGTGTTGTTGAAGTAAACTGATTGACTCGATATGACACAAATGGTGTTGACAGGGTTGCTGGAGCATACATTAGATGGACATGATGATGTAAAAGAAATGTCTGTCCATTACGTACCCGTGTGGCATAGTGAGTGCACTATTTCCAGTAACTGATATTTTTCCTTTGAAAATCTGTTATATATTTCTTATTTCTGCTCCAAATATAGATTGTTTGTGCTCATTTCAACGTCCTCAACGAGGTATGAAAATTACATTTTCTTGAACCCTTTTTGTACCTTATGGAATCTTCCATCTTTTTATTTGAAAATTAAGGGGTGTCAGGTTGTGTTTTCTTCAAAATTTATTTGGAAAATGGCTTTACTTTTCGCAAACAGTGTAGGCCCTGATCTGACGCCGCGTTCTGCGGCGTCGGATCTGGGCCTGCACTGTTTGCCAGGGTATCCGTTTTGGGGTTTCTGGTACTAAATGGGTTAAAGTTGTACAGTCGCAAAAGTATCTCCTTTTCAATTGAAACCATTGACACTGAATGAAGCCCATTGCATTAACTTATTTCGGGTTTTCATAGGTTACTTACCATAACATACACTTATTTCCAGAGTAACATTGAACAATTTCAGAAAGTGTGGACTAAATACTGCATTGTAATGACCAGCTTACCAAAGTCCGTGTAATGAACACCCCTCCACATCCTACTTAATAGTGTAGAAAACTGGGTTTTACAGGGGTAAATATTATTTTAGTTATTAACGCTCTAAGACATAGGTTGTGGGTACTCGTTAGGACCGCCTCAATGAGGCGGTACTAACGAGAACCCTCAGCGTGTGTTTGGAGTATAAGTAAGAAAAATAACACAAATTTTCATCAGGAAATAACCGTCTTGGAGATATGAAATATTGCTCTATGTCACACGGGAATGTTAACGTGATGGGAATGTAGGATAACACACCTTATAAGGATAACACATCCATGTAGGATACTGTTTTCTTTAATGGCTTTTTAAAAATCAAAGCACTGACAGCACTGGTGGGTCGATTGTCTCTGAGGGTATGCTGGAAAATTAGTCCTGAACAGTTTCGGGTTTTACTACCCTTTCAAGATTATTTTACTCATGTCGAGCTGATCGTTAAACAGAGGTGGGCGAAAACTGGAGTACCCAGAGAAAATCTACCTGACCATCCGTTGCAGAACTTGACGTCTCACATATGACCCGAGCCAGGCTCGAACCCACAGCGGTGAGAGGCCTGACAATTAAGACTCAGCGCTCTTATCCACTAGGTCACGGTGGCCCGCAAACCGTTAAGTACAGTAAAATTCCGCCATTATGACTACCTAAAGACTAATTCTGCTTTAAAAAGCTTATTTACTAGGCTGTAGTTATTCTTTCTTCGTGTATTTTGCACACAATATCCTCTGGTCAGGGATCACCTTTGGGACTGTTCAAAAGTGGTCTTTTAGACCACTTTTGAACAGTCCCATAGGTTGTCTTAATATAGGATGTGTGACCTGTTACGCAACAGGCTGGCCTCACTGCAATAAAATTAACGTCTCAATGAGGCGGTTCTAACCAGTACCCACAATCTATATTTTGAGCATGCAGTAATAAGAAATATATTACAATTTTTTTCATCTTAAAAAAATCGTTTTATCGGCGGTAAAGTTTACAATGTATTTGTATAGGCGTGTTTTCGTAATGAAATTTTAAGAAATCTACGCTGAAAATAAAATATAAAAAAATAGAAGAAACTCCACGGAGAGCCGAATCACAAGACAACCCACCCTTCCCACCAGGAGGAAGAGAAATCAAAGCACTGAGAGTACTGGTGGGTCAATTGTCTCTTAGTGTAGATTGTGAAAATGGGCCTGAGCGAGGACTTAGACTGTTTCGTTTAACCCTTAAATTCCTGTACTATAAGCAAACAGTGTAGACCCTGATCAGACGCTCTGTTTTGGGTGTCTGGGCCTTAAATACCTGTCCTATAAGCAAACAGTGTAAGCCCTGATCAGACGCCGCGTTCCGCGGCGTCTTATCTGGGTCTACACTGTTTTCCAAGCCCAACCAATGATTCCAGCCCAGATTCTACAGATAACATTAACGCGACATGCTCGGCCCCCGCTCATAGGGGCTTGAAGAAATATATGGGCTGCACGATGCTTCCACGCAGAGCTGAATCTGGCCCGCACACTAGTACTGGTAAACCGCTTAGTGGATCTAAGCCTGTCCAGGAACCGAAGTGCGAGGCGGACCGTCCATGCTAATAAACCCTATTGGTTTCATTGGGCAACAGGGCTTGAGATGTCATTTCATCCCAATGTCGGGTAAAAGTCCCACAAAATTGGAAGCAACGTCTCCAAAATGACCTTTAGAGTGTTGACGGGGACGTTAAACCTCAAATCAAACAAACAAAACGCGACATGCTGACCTCACTGCGATAAAGTTCTATAAACAAGTGACATGGATTTCCTACAAATCAGTGATAGTCACGTGGACCCCAGCACTAATACAGATTATGTCCTTATAACTTTGGGTCGAATGATAAACAATGGGCCCCAAAAAACTTACAGGGAACGAGCACAACATTAAAAGCCCAGCAAGCGGAACAATCGACACCTCCCCCTCAAAAAATGGGTTACATCACGAAAACATGCCTATATAATTTTGACCCCCTGGAACCCCACTTTTATATAGTAAAACTTGGGTTTAGAGAGATAAACCTTATTTTCCTTATTTCTGCTCTAAAATATAAATAAGAAATATTTCGAGGCGGTTCTAACGAGTACCCAAAATCTATATTTTAGAGCAGAAATAAGAAAAACATCGTAATTTTTCATATTAAAATTTTGTTTTCTTTCGGCGGTAAAGTTTACAATGTATTTGAATAGGCGTGTTTTCGTAATATAATCTGCGCTGAAAATACGAGAAAAAATTAGAACAAAATCTAGGAAGAGCCGCAAGACCTGGCCCATCCACCCTTGCCACCAGGAGGAAGAGAGAGAGAGAGAGAGAGAGAGGAGAGAGAGAGAGAGAGAGAGAGAGAGAGAGAGAGAGAGAAACTTACAGAGAATGAGAACAACGACAAGGCCCCAGCAAGCGGAATAATCAATCCTGTCTTCCCCCAAACGGGGTGATAAGATTACTAGAAACTTTTAACAACAAATGTACTATAAATAAAATACAAATTTAAGATCTATTATGTTGAAATACAACAAAAGTAACAATGAAAACAACACCAGCACCTCCACTTTACAATGGTCGGCAGCACATGCTACCGGGGTGGGGGGGGGGGGGGGGGGGTGAGGTGGAGGCTCAAAACCATTTACTTTTATGTTACTTAAAGTTTCTGTTTCAGTATAAAATATGTTATCGTGAAACGTATATGATTTGTTTGGTTTGGAGTTTAAAGGCCCAGTCAACACTACTTAGGTCATATCGAGGCGGTAAGTTTACCAAACAACATTTGTCCTCGGCTCGCTTATACGTACCTAAGCGGTTAACCAGTAAAATGCGCATTAGTTGTCAGAACATGGCAACTGCCATTCTCGAATCAGCGGAAGGGAGAGAAAGACCGTAGAAAAGCTTTCACCAACTTCCACGAAAAACTGTTGCCGGCCCGGCAGGTATTGTACCCGGAACGCCTGGTCACCAGTCCGACGTGCATCCGACTGAGCTACCGAAGCCGGCGACACTAGAGTGAATGAAGTACTTGAAATTGAAATAAAGCTATAAAAGTTACTTTTAGAAACTTTGCAAAGACTGGTTTAGTGGTGCGCAGTTGGGGAGTATTCTATTTTCAAAAGGAAATCAGGGATCCGAACGTATATAAAGTCAAGTTACTGGTGGGTCGATTGTCTCTGAGTAAAGGCTCGGAAAATAGTCCTTAACTAAGACTTTAACTGGTTCATTTAACCCTTACCCCTTATCTTGCTGAATATTCATTAAGCCACACCCATTTCTGTCTATCAACCAATCAAATTACTTGATGCAATTTATTGCTACAATTTCATAAACTGAATGCCAAACAGTGTAGATCCTGATCGGATGGCCATCTGATCTGGATCTACACTGTTTGCAAAGCTAGGGGCTGTCGTGAACAGCAAGATAAGGGTTAAATTCTATAATTTTAATTAAACAGTGTCAACTATGATCAGACGTTACTACATTGTCAATGACCCAGAACACGAGCCCAGTCCAGAATTTACTTTCTACACAGTGCTCTGACGTGAAAGGGAGAAGACTAGCGATGATATAAACCACCGGTACCTGGATTTTATACACATTGTCAGCAATCGTCACGTGGTCAAGAGTAGTGGGGAAGCTTCTGTAGTTAGCAACTATCGAACAATCGACTAAAAATGAACTACGCTATGAACGTTCTACCGCTACCATGAGTATCTTAACACAACACTAACACGACACTTAACACCAGCTGCAGTCTACAGTGAAACTTCATTGACACAAACACTGTTGAAGTGCCGGCCCCCGCCCATCGGGGCTTGAAGAAATAGGTAGGCTGCATGATGCTTCCACGAACTATGATCAGACGCTGCTACATTGTCAATAATGACCCAGAACACGAGCCCAGTCCAGATTTTACTTTCTACACAGTGCTCTTACGTCACAGGGAGAAGACTAGCGTTGATATAAATAACCGGTACCTGGATTTTGTACACATTGTCAGCAATCGTCACGTGGTCAAGAGAAGGCGGGAAGCTTCTGTAGTTAGGAACTATCGAACAATCGACTAAAAATATGAACTACGCTATGAACGTTCTACCGCTACCATGAGTCACTTAACACAACACTTAACACGACACTTAACACGACACTTAACACCAGCTACAATGAAACTTCAATGACTCAAACACTGATGACGTGCCGGCCCCCGCCCAGCGGGGCTTGAAGAAATAGATGGGCTGCATGATGCTTCCACGCAGAGCTGATTCTGACCGCACACGTGTACTGGTAAACCGCTTCGAGGATCTAAGCCTGCCCAGGAAAAGCAGTGCGAGTCGGACCGCCCGATGCCTATAAACCCTAATGGTTTCATTGGGTGGCAGGGATTGAAATTTATTTTATACATAGCAATGAAATCAATGCATATCTGAAACAAATAAAAGTGATATTTTCGCAGTGTGAAAATATAAATGATATTTTCACACTGTAAAATATATCGGAACCGTGTTATTTCACAGTACATGCAGTAGCAGCCCGGATTTCTAATATATTAAAAACACTCGATGAAATATTTTTGATATTCATCTAAAAAAAGGAAATATCCTCTATGTCATGTCGGGTAAAAGTCCCACAAAATTGGAAGCAGCGTCTCCAAAATGACCTAAACAGTGCTGACGGGGACCTTAAATCTCAAATCAAACTATAACTAACAAACAAACTGATGACGTGTTTGCCATCGATAATTTGAACAAGTTCGCTATTCCTCAAGTTGGGAAATTATCCCAGAACTCAAGGTATCAATGTATATGTGATAGTTTAGGGAGATGATTCTTACTTTATCTTGAAAAATAAGTAAAAGTCCTAAATTAAGACCACCTTTGGGACTGTTCAAAAGTGGTCTTTAAAGACCACTTTTGAACCGTCCCAAATGTGGTCTTGAACCAGAGGACACTATATGCATAAAACACAAAGAAAGAACTGCAAACTACTAAATAAGCCGTTTGAAGCAGAATTAGTCTTAATATAGCGGAAACTCACTATATGTAATGCTTACGCATTAGAATCCCCTATTAAATGAAGTAGCAATAGAATCGCCATGATATAGTTTGCAAAATAAGATCGTGTATAGTAGTCGCAGATAAGATTGACTAGGCGGAGCTGTGTGTGTGTGTATGTATATATGTGTGAATTCGGGTTTAACGTCGCTTTCAACAATTTTTCAGTCTGGTGTCTTGTTGCGACAGGGAGCTCAATGCTCACTTTCATAGTGCTGCCTCACTGAAGTATCATGTCCCAGACACATTGCATGATACCACACCCAGTCACTATATCCTGACACTGGGTCGACCAGTCCTATCTCTACCCCGTAAGTCTGAGTGCCAAGCGAGGAGCAGCTAGTACCATTTGTAACGACTTTGTTATGTCGTGGCCCGGGATCGAACCCGTGACCTCCCGTTCCCCGGAGCGGACACTCTACCAACTGAGCTATCGGGGCCGGTGACTAGGTTTTGTCAATATATGTCAAATTCGCTGAGTCCACCAGAAGATTCGGTAGATTGCCTTTCGCACGCTTTCTGCAAGCGGACGAAATGGTCATATACGCCACATCTATGATTGTGTTACAGTTGAATTCACACAAACGAGTGACTTGGTTTACTTGTTTGTCAATGGAATATTCCTAAGGCAGGTACAAACGATAGCTCGGCCTAGTCAATCTTATCTGCGACTACTATACTTATCACTATCAATAAGGCCCTACATTTGCTGACAAGGTAATGTGGCCACATTTACAAAGGGCCATAATTCATGAAGAATGTTTCATAATTCATTCAAAAGTTATCATACAGGTCTCCTTCTCACCACTACCAATCTCATTCATCCAGCCTAGCTCAAGGTTTTGAGATATTTTACTAACAAGGAAAAATTCCCAAATTTTACAAAGGCTCATAACTCATGAAGCATTTAATCCAAAAGTAATCATTACGCAAACACGCCTATACAAATACATTACCACCTATATCGCCGAAAAAATGAAAATTTTAAGATGAAAAATTGAGATATTTTTCTTATTTCTGCTCAAAATATAGATTGTGGGCACTCGATAGAACTGCCTCGATGAGGCGGTTCTAACGAGTACCCACAATCTATATTTAAGAGCAGAAATAAGAAAAATAAGGTATACTCCCGGAAACCCCAGTTTTACCGTATTAAAGTGGGGTTCAAGGGGGTCAAAATTATATAGGCGTGTTTTCGTGATGTACATTTTTGAGATACTTTGCTTACAAGGTAAAATGCCCAAAATTTACAAAGGGTCATGACTCATGAACTATTTATCAGAATTTATCCAAGCGTCAGCTTCTCATCACTCCCAATCTATTCACCAAATTTCAGGGCTCTATCTTAAATAATTTCTTTTAGATAATTTGCTGACAATATTTTATACATTTTTTTGTTTCAAAGGGCCATAACTCAGGAAAAGGGGCATACTCCTGATGAAAAAAATTTGTTGGCCATTTGTTTTTCATGATTTCGAAACCCTAGCATGTATGGTCAAAATTTATGTTATGCATCAAAACGAAAAACGGACTGGTGGACGCCAATCGTGTGCCCTGACGGACGAAAGCCCAAGAAGCAATATGTTTCTCTACGTTGGACTGTATGTCGTTTAAAGATTCAGTGTAAATAAGCCGTTGATGAGTGTAGTGGACACTTAATGTGTCTTTTATCCTTATACAATAATCCTTCCAACGCTACGGAAAATATTCGAGCGGACGACAATCTATTTGGTTTTTCAGATGAAAAAGGCTTCACATTTCATGTGAATCGCCTGCCTACATGTGAATCGTCTGCTGGGCAGACGATTCACATGTAGGCAGACGATTCACATGTTTTCTAAAAAAAAAAAAAAAAAAAAAAAAAATTCAAATACATTGAAAATGTCGTATGCTAGTTGTGATTAGCGTTAGAAGGGTTATCCAAAAAGCGAACGGAAGGCCGTCATACAGCCCAACTAGTGTTTACTTCCTATTTTAAAGGGTCGTTCATTAAACATGTTTTGGACATATATTGAGAAGTACAAGAGATTTTGATAGGGCCTCCGTCGCCCAGTTCTCCTTGTAACTTCGAGCCTCGTTAGGGTCACATATTAGACACCAAGTACGGCAACGGAAGGTCAGATTTTTTGTGTGTGTGATTTTTTTTTTTTTTTTTTTTTTTTGGGGGGGGGTTGGGGGTGGGGGGGGTGTGGGGTGGAGGTGGGGGGGTCCGATATGCCCACCTCAGATTATCAACCGGCTCGATATTAGTGCAATAATCTTCCAACGGTGGAAAAACCTAAATTAAAATATCTATTTTGATTTAAAAATGACATTCTGGGGCCATTAAAGATATCACTATATCACCCCCTGTATCCACCATACAACCAAACAGCCGACTACGGAGATCAGATGCAACTTAACACGTCACGTGCAGTGACGGAGACAGGTAAGAGGAAGCTTTTTTCTCATTTTGTTCCTATTTAGAAAATGATCTATGAACTAAAAGTTTGGGAGAAGAAAAGCGTTCTTTACTGCTTGATTTTGGCCGTTCTCGTTCTATTAAAAGACAACTTCTACTGCCTGAAAATTATACATTTAAACCAGAAATCTCGCGTTAGGAACACCAGACCCATTTTCAATCGCAGATATCTTGGCTTCTGCTCTGTCGAATTACATCGTGGATGTGTCTGTGTATACAAAAAAAAAACATTCCTTATCACGTAATGAAAAAGGTATTATCAAATAAATTACTTTTTCCACAATATTGCCTCAAACACATCTGGAGTGATTTTATGGATGCAACCGACTTCGGTGTGTATTTTAGAGGGATGTATATAAGGGGGGGGGGGTGTATATTGTACAGTGTGCAGTTCCGCTGCACTGCTCGCTGCGTTATGAAATGATTGCAGAACATTGGTTCTTGTGTTCTCTGAGTATTGGGACACTTGTTTACTTATTAAACGTCCCTTTTTGAGTCGCTTAAAGGGCCCGTTTGTAATTTGTTTCAACACGAGAAAACATGCCTTCATGTCCTCCAACCACTGAAGACACAGACCAGAAGCCAGATATGAGACATCGCATTTTGTCCTCGTAATTCTTACTGCGTACAGTAAAGCTCAGTTCAGCCGGCTGATCTGAGCTTTTGCTGGCCGCCCGTGACACGATGCGACTTTTCTCATGGTGCGCCTAAAGTTTGCTATATTATAGTATTAACGTGTTTTGTATACATGCTATAAGGAACATATTTTCTGATTCTCAAAACAATGAAGCTGAGCTGGAATCTTCCTCTTTCTTTCGTAGCAATACTGGACTTAGGTAAGTCAGCTTACCCGTCAGACGCGCATCCGACTGAGCTGCCGAGCTTTAGTTTGTTTCTTTTTATGATAAAGTTATTCTGTTTTGAGATTCACTCTTGAGTATCATTGCAGATTTTGTTTCTCAGGAGCACTTTGACTTACGAGAAAACAACGCAATGAACACGCTGACTGAATTCCAGTTGAGGACAAACTTTGCCAACTATGATGTGTGTGTGTGTGTGTGTGTGTGTGTGTGTGTGTGTGTGTGTGTGTGTGTGTGTGTGTGTGTGTGTGTGTGTGTGTGTGTGTGTGTGTTTGTGAATTAGGGTTTATTGTCGCTTTCAACAATTTTTCAGTCATATCACGACGGTGTCTGGTTGCGACAGGGAGCTCAATGCTCACTTTTATAGTGCTGCCTCACTGAAGTATCATGTCCCAGGTACATTACATGATACCACACCCGGTCACATTATCCTGACACTGGGTCGACCAGTCCTAGCTCTACCCCGTAAATCTGAGTGCCAAGCGAGGAGCAGCTAGTACCATTTTAACGACTTTGGTATGTCGCGGCCCCGGATCGAACCCGTGACCTCCCGTTCCCCGGAACGGACACTCTACCAACTGAGCTATCGGGGCCGGTAAACTATGATGTTAACTGGCTGAACATAATTTTTGTAATTGACTTAAATTGAACAATATAAAAATCCACCATGGTTTCTCATGCATCATATCAAAAGCTCAAAACCCATGTTCAAACAGCACTGAATTTCGTGATATGAACATGGGTTTTGTTTTTTAAAACGGCTTTCGGCCCATTTGACAGTGGCTCAACCGGCCGTGCGCATAGGTGTTTTTACTAGAATAACACTTAATGTGCTTTAGATCTTTTGTTTGTTTGTTTGATTGATTTGAGGTTTAACGTCCCCGTCAACACTGTAAAGGTCATTTTGGAGACGTTGCTTCCAATTTTGTGGGACTTTTACCCGACATTGAAATGAAGTGACATCTCAAGCCCTGTCGCCCAATAAAACTAATAGGGTTTATTAGCATGGGCGGTCCGCCTCGCACAGCGGTTCCTGGACAGGCTAAGATCCTCTAAGCGGTTTACCAGTACTAGTGTGCGGGCCGGATTCAGCTCTGTGTGGAAGCATCATGCAGCCCATATATTTCTTCAAGCCCCTATGGGCGGGGGCACTTTAGATCTTTTTAAAATCCTGAAAAAAAAAAATGAAACGATTCTTTTTCATTACATTACGAAAAAACGCCTATTCAATTTATTGGTCAAATTTTACCACCAAAAAAATGAAATTTTTCAGATAAAAATCCTGATATTTTTCGTATTTCTGCTAAAAACATACATTGTGGGTACTCGTTAGAACCGCCTCGGCGAGGCGGTTCTAACGAGTACTCACAATCTATAGGTTTTTGAGCAGAAGTAAGAAAAATAAGGTTTACCTCTGTAAACCCCAGCTTTTCTATATAAAAGTGGGATTTAAGGGGGTCAAAAGTATATAGGCGTGTTTTCGTGATTAAATCCATACAAAATAGTAACTCAAAAATCACTGAAGTTTAAGAACCCATCCAATCAAACACATAATGTAATACAGTTAAATTCCTATTCAGACCATCTTTTGGACTGTTCAGAAGTTCAAATGTGGTCTTTAAGACCACTTTTGAACAGTCCTAAAGGTGGTCCCCGACAAGAGGACACTGTAGGCAGAAAACACAAAGAAAGGTTACATTACGCAGACACGCCTATACAAATACATTGCCTTGTTTATCGCCGAAAAAAAATGAAAATTTTATGATGAAAAATTGTGATATTTTTCTTTTCTGCTCCAAATATAGTTGTGGGCACTCGTTAGAACCGCCTCATCGAGGCGGTTCTAACGAGTACTCACAATCTATACTTAAGAGCAGAAATAAGAAAAATAAGGTATACCCCCGGAAACCCCAGTTTTACTATATAAAAGTGGGGTTCAAGGGGGTCAAAATTATATAGGCGTGTTTTCGTGATGAAGTGCGGCCTTCAAATGTAGCTTTTTAAAAGCAGAATTAGTCTTAATTTTAGGCGGTCTTTATGTACTAAAAGGTTTCGCTTTTCAATCTTGTTTAGTTGTCAGTGGCAGTGAGACAGAGTTTGAGCTCCCTCCTCAAGATGGCTGGTATAACAATCTCTTACACCCGGACTGGGGAGCAATAGGTTAGTATCTAACACAAGGACATCAACAGTCCTGTACGAACTTATTCAAGCAATGATTAGTATTTTACACATGCAGCATAGTGCTTTCTTGCATTTCAGATAAAAAATTCTTGCAAACCAGAAAAGAATATCCGCAAAAATATGGTAAATACACATTATTACATGTACTACGTCGGGTCAACGTATTGCACGAAACGCGGAGCCTCGAGTGCGATGCGTTATAACTGGAAACACACAAGAACCGTATTACTTTGCGACAGATCAAGTTATTTTAGTGATATGATTATTATATACCTGCTGCTTCCAAATAATACCTTCTTTTTTCAAAACGTAAATAAGCGGGAAAATTTGACATTACGCTATGCCTGTACGTGACATCATCATTTCACACGAATAGAATAGAATAGAATAAAATTGTTTATTTCACCAATTATGGACCCTCGCGGGTACATAAAAACTACACGCAATTGATTAGCGAAAATACGGACACACACCAAAAACAACACAAAAACATAAATATACATTAAATACACACATGAACATGTATAAATGATGATTATGCAGAACACCGGCGGCCTGATATAGAACCATAGAATCACCTTACATTATTATTCCTCTTTTCAAAGCAACAAGCAATATAAATCCCTAATGCTTCGAGTATATCTAAATTTTCTTGCAACATTAACCAATTAGCCTTTTCAAAATCATCTAAGGAAACAAAATTAGTATTCTCACTAATTATTATATTGTATAAATCATCCCTTTCTCTGCTGTACAGAGGACATTTGGTTAAGAAATGAAACTCATTCTCGATAGCATTCATATTACAAAATTTACAAATCCGTTGTTCTCTTGGTAGTTTTTTTTCCTTTTGAATATCTACCGGTTTCAATTAAAAGGGTGTGTGCACTTATTCGTAACTTACAAATTGCTTTCCTCAAATGTAATTTTCCTAATTCTAAATACATTTCTTTGCCAAACTCTCGCTTGACATTAAATTTCCAAATTTCCAAATTTATTGAAGTTCTCTGGTTTACAAAATGCAAACAACAAGAGAGTAAACAAAACGTACACAATAAGAGAATGGCGGTATAGGTAAATATCTCAGTGGAAAATGCTTTGGGAGATCGACTGAAATATCTTGTATTATGTCGTATTGTATTGTATTGTATCGTACCGTATCGTATTTATTGTATTGTATTGCACTTTATCACATATTCAGTACAATATTTAACACGATAACCCATGTTTTGCATGTGTGATAATGCTTGTTTCCATTTCCGGTTATCAGCCCGCCCGGTCTGATAACCGGAAACAGTGTATTTTGAACGGACAGAGGTTATCAGCCCACACATGATGTTATTGTACCGTTGCCAATTACATGACGTAACGCGAATAGTTAGGCGTGACGTTACGCGCTTTTTTGCTTGAATCACGCTTTTTATCACATTTTTTTTTCAATTTATGAACGTCGAACACAGTAAGAATAGGATCTGAATATGTGATAAACAAATTATAACATGGGGTTTTGGTTATCGCCCTCTGTATCAACCCTCGACCATTATCTGCCCTCAGGCTAAAGCCTTCGGGCAGATAATGGTGTCTCGGGTTGATACATCGGGCGATAACCAAAATCCCATGTGATAATCTCTAAGTATTGCACTGTATTGTAGCGTATTGTTTGGTAACATAGCATATTGCAACGTAGCATAATATAGTGTGGATTGCAGTGTAATGTTGGGTAGTGTAGTGTTCTGTTGCATGTGCAAATGTTCTAGGCTACTTTTGTATGAACATCTATATAATACTACAACTCGCTTCTTCTTTTCAGACTCCAGCCGAAACGAAATACGGAGTAAGAATTGAAGGGGCGAATAGCAGAGGTGGTTTCTATGCATTCATGTTTGTTGACATACCCTTACATTTGCAAGAGTGTGTCACAAACTCTCTCTCTCTCTCTCTCTCTCTCTCAGATGAAATACACAAATGGATCATACAAAAATAAGTTACGAAAATAATCGTGAGATAGCATTGTGGCAGGGCAGAATAATCCTGCTGAAAAGATCCAAACCACGTGGTTTAGACTGCAGATACGCACAACCCTCCCAATTACTAAATATTTCATACAGTGCAACTGTTATTGATGATATAAATGGTACCATTTGAAAGAATAGCATTAATTTAATAATTTTGTGATGTGAACGATGAAACAGCACAAGTTTCTTAAGTCCCTAACATTTTTGGTATTCATTAATTTTTCTAATTTAAAAGTGTTTGGTCTATTATAAAAATATGGCTTTAGAAATTTTCTTCTTTGGCTACTAAGATGGTTACAAATTAACAAATAGTGATATTCGTCTCCTATATCTGAATGGCAAAGATGACATTTTCTTTCATGTAAGGCAATGCTTTGCCATCTACCAGTTTCCACCGGCAGTTTATGGTTACGAGTTCGAAAACGCAAAAATATTTTGCAAAATGTATTTGGTAAAAGTTTTATAAAATCACTTTGTTTTAAGTCTGTTTTAAAAATTTTGTAGAAGTTACTACTTGAAGACATATTTAAAATCCCATTCCATTTTTGTAAAAAAGTGTCTTTTATTTTCAAGTTTGAGGCTTTTACCAGCCATGTATTGCTTATAAAATCTTGGCTGTACCATATTCCGGAGAATCCCAGTGAGCATAATAATTTCTTTATGTATTCAATCCACTTAATTTTGGCTCCTTGCTCGTTTGATAGGGAAAAAATAATTTGATAGATCATTGATGATAGTTTTACGTTTCGATCATTTTTAATAAGCTTAGACCAGAATGAAATTATACGTGTTTGAATATCAACTTCGAGGGGCATGATGCCTAGTTCTCCATATATCATATGTGAAGGCGTTGACTTTTTAAGTCCAAATATTTGCTTAAAATAGTTAAGTTGTACTCTTTCTAGAATATCGTTGTTGCCAATACCCCAAATTTCGCAACCATAGAGCAATATGGGTTTAATTGTTTTTTCAAATAGGTCAATCTGAATATCATATGGCAGTGAAAGTCTCTTTATATTTTTTAAAAGTGCAAATACAGCCTTATTAGCTTGCTCAGATATATGTTTCTTAGCCGACGCAAATGCGCCACTTTGACAGAAGTAAATTCCAAGAAACTTATATTCATTTATAATGTCAATATTATGTCCGTTAAAAAGAAATTTTAATGTAGGCTTCGGTTTCCCACGACTGTTAAAAATAATGACTTTGGTTTTAGAGGTGTTGACAGTGAGTCGCCATTTATTGCAGTACTCATTGAACATACTCAAAGCATGCTGTAAACCGTTTTCGCTGTTGCTAAATAGCACAGTATCATCAGCATATAATAATATTAATAATTTTAAGTAATAATTTGTTTCTTGGAAGTCGTGATCGCAAGTGACACCGCTAACATTTTTTCGTGATAAAAAAAGCTCTAAATCGTTAAGAAAAATTGAGAAAAGGAATGGTGACAGATTTTCACCTTGTCTTACTCCTATTGTACAGTCAAAGAGTTCCGTGTCACCCTCGCGTGTCGAGACTTTAGATTTTATATCTTCATAAAGATTTTTTATTAGGTTAAAACATTTTCCTTTAAATCCAGACTCACGTAGCTTTTGCCACAGACCGACTCTCCACACCGTGTCAAAAGCCTGCTTGAAATCTATGAAGCAGCAATATAACTTGTTGTGTTGTAACTGTGCAATATCAATTAGCGATTTTAGTATAAATAAATTATCAGAGGTGGAGAAGTTTTTTCGGAATCCTGCTTGGCACCAGCTTAAGGTATCATGTTTTTCTGCGTATTTATTGAGTCGATTGTTTATTAAAGATGTAAAGAGCTTACCAAAACAACTTAATAAGGTAATTGGTCGATACTTTTCTGGATTTTGTGGGTCCCCTTTATTCTTATAGATAGGTTTTATGATACCTATTGACCAACTTTCAGGTATAATACCAGTGTCTAATACAATATTGAATAATTTGCAGTAAGTGGGTAGCAACAGATGAGCCGTTGATTTAATATGTTCGTTAACAATATTATCATTCCCTGATGCCTTGTTATTTTTAAGAAGGTTAATATTTTGCAAAATTTCGGTCTCTGTAATAGGTTGATTAACCTCGTTTTCGATATCACTATCGAATGTTTCATTCGGAATAGTATCATCGTTTTCGTGCGTAAAATTTTGATGTTCTTCCATGGGATTTTCATTCATAGACTTGAAAAATTGGTAAAAATGTTCTAGGGTCGCCTGCGGCCCAGAAGAGTGCTTGTGTGAATTTATTATTTTCCAATACTCACGAGGGTTTTGATTTTTAATTGACCGTAACTGGTTGCTCTTTTCATTTATAAAATGCCTGTTATTTATTTTTAAGGTTTTCTTATATTTTTTACTAACAATTTTAAGAATATTTTTATAGTACTCTGTTTTATATTTGTTATAGAGTCGCCTTGTTTTGTGATACATATTGCGAGCATGCAAACATTCAGCATTAAACCATGGTTTAGACTGTGGCTTCTTAGTATTCTTCTTTTTCTTCTTCATAATAAAAGAGCCGAAAGTTTCACGGGCTGCTGATTCAAATAAGAATTCTATATCTAAAACGATGTCGTCTATGTCTTCTTTTGATACAGCAGTTATGTTTTGTATCATGTCTAAATGCAATTCTATTTCGGCGACTTTCATGATATCAATGTTATCTATAAAAGAATCACTTTTGTCCGGATCCCACAGTTTAGGTTTGATCTGGTTGATACCATCTTCTGAATCAATTGTTTCATTGGGGCATTCAACGTTAAGCGTTAATGTAATAGGACAATGTGCATCAGAATACAAGGGCGAGAAATCGTGTACATGGAAATCTAGTACATTAGGCAATATATACGCTGAAGAAATAAAATAGTCAACTGTGCTTCTATTCTTACATGTGAGGTGTGGCTGTACACGTTCGTTGCCAATGCGACCATTTAATATAAAAAGACTATTATTTTTACAAAACTCCAATAAATTATAGCCATAATTATTTACTGAGTTATCTGCGCTGTTTCTGTGTAGTGGTATATCATATTGTTCAAAAAAGTGTAGTATGTTTGAGTTTTCTTCGTATAAGTCTTGCATTCCGTAAATATCGCACATATACTCGTCCATTCTTACATAATCTTGCAAATTTTTACAACGAGAATTAAAATCTCCAAAAAGCAGAACATTTCTTGAGTCTGGACACTGTCTAAAAATTTCCTGCTGCAACTCAAGGTATGGATCCTCAGATGCGTATTTTGTGCCTTGTGGTGGTAAATAAACAACGCAGCATACAAGATCCTCGTCATGATTTTCTAATTTATACAAGGTTTTTGAAATCGAGAAGAAAAGGGCTAGTTTGCTACTTTTTGTGTGGTCGATTTTTATGTAGGGCAGTATAATGTCCTTTACAAGTAGAGCAATGCCACCGGATCTATACCTTGAGATACAACATCTATTATGAAAATACAATGTATAACCTGGGATATTTATGCAAGTATCAGTGTCATCAGTTTTGGTCTCCTGGAGACCAATAATGTCATGTTGTTGAATAAGAGAAATAAATTCTGGTGACAATAATTTTGAGGCGAGACCGCATACATTTAGCGTCAGTATTTTTAACTGGGTGGATTTAGTAAATGTTTTCTGATGATTGTCTGGGTTACTGGTAGGATGACCGTTAAACTGTTCATGCTGATTATAACGGTCGTCTCCCTGCGACCCTCATACATTGTTTTCGCTAGATTCATTCATGTCCGGTTGACGCACATCGTCACAGTCTTGATTTTGCGCCGTGTCATTATTTTTCGGCGAGTCACTTTCTCGTTGTTTTTTCAATGATTGATCAACATCAAGCGGAGAGGATGCTTTCTTTTTACCCGCACACTGTGGCGTCGCGTAACTTTCATTTTCATTTGTGCCGTTTTCATTACTCAACACATCGTATCTATTTGTCAAAGGAACTTCGGTTTCCATTATGCCAATGTCAGTGTTATTTCGGTTTTGTGTGAAACCTGTCGCACCTGTTACTGGCCTGCTTTTTCCACGTGCAACACCGAATCGGCGGGGCGAGCTATGTCTGAAATTCGTCTGTGTATTCCCTTGATTATATCGGGAGAATCGCTGGCCTACATAAGTTTGTGTATTTGTCCGGGTATTTCTATTGTGAATATATGTCGCTCGTGGGTTACTACGCTGTGAATCCAAGTCGTCGTTGTCTGTTTGCGTCGGTATGTATTGTTGTCCATTTATGTAAAGTTTATCGCGCACCAATCTGACCTTATTGAATTTATTCTGCCGCGCGCTTTTTGCAATAGGGTATAGTACTCTTCGCCGGTCTTCGATTTCTGGCGGATATTGTTCGTTAACACTATACCTCGAGCCAATCAGCGTTTTAGGGGCCTCCTGACGCACAAGCTCCTTGTCTCTGTAGAAGGTGAATTTCGCTACAATAGGTCTCGGACGGGACTGTCCTGGCTTATATCGCCCCAGACGGTGAACACGGTCAAACTCTATTTGCTTTCCTATATGCATATCATCTCGTATGAACTGCCGTATTATTGATTCACAATCTTCTTGCTCACCAGGTCGTGTCATGGTTTCTGAGATTCCGCTAAATACAAGGTTCTCTCTCATATTTCGCCACTGGGCATCTAGTATCTTTTCATCCATAACGGTCAGTTTATCAGTGATATCACACATACGTTCCTCAAACTCGGTATTTTTTCCCAGTATATTATCACATATCTCATTGTAATAATTGATGCTCTGCTGATACTCGCTCACCTGGGTTTTCACAGAACTAACTTCAGAATCAATATGGGCTATTTTGGAGGTTGTATCAGATAATGTTTGATTCATGGAGCTCAACTGAGTTATTTGTGTTTCTATTTGGGTCATTCTCATGTTCTGATTTTGTAGCTGGCCTTCTACCAACTGCCAACGTTTATTCTGTGTTTCTAATTGTACTTGAATATTTTGTAACTGTTGACTCATATTTGCTGCCCACTGGGGCATAATACTACAGCCACTACCTTGACCGTTACTCGTGTTTATTTGACCTTGTTGGTTAAACTGTACACCAGAAGCTTGTCCCTGTATTGTGTTCGGTTGAGTATTGTTCATATGGGTACTACCTTGCGTAGGAATATTTGGCATGTTTTGATACACATTTCCATTCATATTCATGCTCATGGTATTATTTTGATCACCAGGAGAGAAAATAGACCCTTCTTGGCCATATAAAACATCTCTTGACTGGCTTAATATAGCTGTTGTGCTTTCCCCAGACGTATATGAATCTTGTAAGGGGATTTGGGATGGGGCTGCTACTGTCTGTATTACTGTTTTAGAATTTGAAGCCTGTTTACTCATACCTTTGTGTTTCTTGTTGTTTTGTGTGTGTTTAGATCCCATAAGCACAATTGTTCGAACTAAACGATTATATATTCTCGTAACGTAACTCCATCACTATCATCATAAATGTACAGATCACAATTTGCATCACGTATTAGCAGTTGCTCCCAGCTCTTCACAGTATTTTCAAAAGTCTCAGAATGTTATTTTATTCATTATTTTATCACTGATCGAGACAAAACCATCCTATACCGCCATATTGATCACGTGTCAAGCGTACCCTCCCGTAATTTATTTTGTTTTTCACTTTGCCAAAAAGATCTGAAACCTTTTATTAAATTCGCTTTTATAACATTAATTAACTGAGTTTCACTAAAGTTTCTACATGAACAAATATTAAGGTTTAATGACTTCAGAATATATACTGCTGCTGAATACCACGTTTGAATACCTTTGCAATGCAACTCCTTAGCTAACATATATGCCTCTTTCAGTAAACTATCCTTGATGTTTTCTAGCCTGTACAAATATTTAACAATTGATATAATAATGGAAAAATACATGGGGTATCGGCCTGTTTCTGATAGAACAGCGAGGTTTGAAGCATGTTTGTTCACCCCTAAAATATATTTTAGGTAACGTACTTGCGATTTATCGGCTATATTATTCTTATATATCTCATCCATTAAAAATGTACATGTATTATCTTTTTTGCATGCTGCAGTGTTCGTTTTAAAAGCTCCCCAAATTTCAGAACCATATAGCACAATAGGTTTGATCATATGATCATATAAATGTAAACTTGTATTTACACTGGGTTCTCCTGATGTGGTCAGTTTTGTTAGTTTGAACGATGCTTTCATTGACCTATTAAAAATGTCCTCTTGACCAAAAATAAAGCTCCCGCTTGCCGAAAAATACACACCTAAATACCGATAGTGTCTAACATTTTCAAGAGAATCATTTCCGAAACAGAAGGTATTCTGTATTAATTTCCCGGTTTTATTAAATATCAAAACTTTTGTTTTCGAAACATTGACTTCTAAACACCAGCCTTGACAAAATTCATGGAGGTTATTATGCTTTTCTTGTAAACCAATAGCTGAAGATGATAGTAAGACAATGTCGTCTGCGTACATTAAACAATTTAACGGCGTATTATTGATAAAAACTGGGTCTGTCGTATCATTGAGACAATTTGGAACGTCATTTATGAAAATTTTAAATAAATTCGGACTGAGTACATCTCCTTGGCGAACACCAACATTAGAATGAAAGAATTCCGTGCGATATTCACCAAGACGCACACATAATTTGCTTTTGGTATACAGATTACTTATTATATCATAAAATTTACCATTTAATTCTTTGAGTTTAACCTGTAAACCAGGATGAATAACGGAATCAAATGCTTTCTGAAAATCAACAAAACACGTATACAATTTACCCCCTTTCATGTTGATATATTTGTCAATCAAACTTTTAAGAATGAACATATGATCTGATGTTCTAGCGTTCTTAGTGAAACCAATCTGAACATTTTCAATAACTCGGTTTTCCTCCAAAAATGTGTCTAATCTATTGTTTAAAAGCATATTAAAAAGCTTCCCTATGTTTGATGTTATGGTGATTCCACGAAAATTTTCCGGTTTTGAACTATCACATGTTTTAAAAATAGGAGAGATATAGCCTAAGGCCCATGAACTAGGATAAAAACCAGAAGAAAATATCAAGTTAAATAGTTTGCTGAGACAAGGAAGAAATGTGGCAGCACCAGATTTAATCATTTCATTCCTTATACTGTCTAGACCGGATGCTTTATTATTTTTCAGTTTACTGATACTGTTTAAGATCTCCTTGTCCTTGATAAGCGCATCAAGCAGGTTAAAAGTTCTCACATGATTTGTGTTAGACAAAACCCGGTTTAAGCTTTCTACTCTGTCATTAAACTTGGTTTTTACCGAGTTTAAGTTTTCAAAATATTTATACCATGTCTCAGAGTCAATACCTGTTTCGGGACCATTTGGATTACAAGCTTCATTTTTCAGAGAATTTACAAGATTCCAGTATGTTTTCGGGTCGTTGCTTTCAAGATCATCTAGTTTAGAAAAGAGAGCTTTCTGAAAGTTTTTCTTTTTAAATTTTAAAAGCTTCCTATACTCTCTGTAATGTTTGTAATAGCTATTCCGTAATGATGTACTGAAAGGCTGTTGAAACATATGTTTTGCTTTTGTGTTGACCACTCTTCTTTTTACATATAATTCTTCATCATACCATTTTTTACTCCGCATTAAACATGGCTGCTTTTTCAGATCGCAACAAATGCAGGCGCTCAGAGCCAGCAGGAATCGGAAAACTCGAGTAGGGTGGTACGGGATTTTATATTTTTATGCCGGAAAGCATTATTTTTGTAGGATTCGACAAGCGAAAACGTGTATTCGAACATACACATCTGTGTTGTTCAACGAAGACAAATCAGCCAACTCACTCAAATTGCAGACTTCCCGGTCCGCGTGAATAATCCTTATGTCACTGACCTTTCACACAACGCATAGCGAAGACTCAGATCAGACTGCGCAGTCCGAGTCTTCGCTAGACGAACATTTTCGCTTGTTTTGGATCTTATACACGTAACACGTAAGAGTCTAGTAGACTTGTGAACAATGACGAACAGCGTTCATGTTTTTTGCAATTGCCAAACTTCCTCGTCTGGGGCCGGCTGTTCAAAACTAATGACGTCGTTAGTTAACGTATTGTTAAAACTTTGATCATTTATTATGGCAAATATGCTAATATTTTTGCTGAAAAATGTGAGCAGCTTTTGCGGAAGCAAAAGCTGCTCACATTTTTTCAGCAAAAATACCAAAAATTTATATATTAAGCTTGCTAGAACAGTTAACAATATGACCACTAACGAGCTCGTTAAGCTAACGATGCTTTGAACAACTGGGCCATGGTCTACATGTATTTTATATGAACGCGAAATCGAATTCTTTTAAGAAAGCATATTGTTCTGAACCACATGTATGAATCATTTTAACATTCCGTCGATTCTTGTGAAACTCCACCAGTCATGAATGTCCAAGAAATAAGAACCGTTGCTACTGGTTCTGTATGTTTAACCCATTAAGTACCAGAAACCCTAAAACGGGTACCCTGGTAAACAGTGCAGGTAAATAGTACAGGCCCAGAACGCGGCGTCTGATCAGGACCTCCACTGTTTGCTAAAAGTTCAGTCATTTTCGAAATAAATTTTGATGAAAACACAACCCGACATCCCTCAATTTTAAAAAGAACTATATTTTTATATGCTATATATAAGGAGGAAGATTCCATTTGGTACAAAAAGGGTTAAAAGCTGAGACGATTCTAATGAGTACACACAACATACCCATCACGCAAACACGCCTATATAATTTTGACCGCCTTGAACCCCACTTTTATACAGTAAAACTGGGGTTTACAGGGGTAACCTTATTTTTTCTTATTTCTGCTCAAAAATATAGATTGTGGGTACTCGTTAGAACCGCCTCGATGAAGCGGTTCTAATGAGTACCCACAATCTATCTTTTGAGCAGAAATAAGAAAAATATTACAATTTTTCATCTAAAAAATTTCGAATTTCAGATGTAAAGTGTTCTATGTATTTGTATAGGTGTGTTTTCGTAATGTTTTCAAGATTAAATAAGAAAAATCTCCCTAAATCATCCCAAAAGGATGGATATCTTGAGCTATGGGAAGAATGTTCAATTTGTGTGGGTTTTTTTTTAGGTTTTTGTCTCACCAACAACTAAGGTCATACTGAGACGGAACCTCGCCGGTTAAAAGACTCTCCTGAAAGTCTGGAGAAGCCCGGAATCGAATTCACGGCCCATGGTTTATGAGGCGAGTGGCATAAACACTCACTATACCACCGAGTTCGAACTGTCCGCTGGAAACAATCTATCCGTTAGTTGTATTCAAATTGTCATTTGGGGGAGGTAAATCGGCGGTTTTACGGTCTGCAATTTTGTTTGACCGGCGGCGACGCGGCGCGTCGCCGTAAAACATAATTTGCGATCGTAAAACCGACAAGTGACAATTTTGTAATTCAGTTATCCCCATTTTAATGTTCTAAATCGGTTGTTTTGTTGAAATTGTAATATTCTGCACAAAACGGCAATCGCTCTGAGCTGTGTGGAACCAAATACCAGCCGATGAAAAGCGACACTATATCGCAGAAGATTTGACGTTATCCAATCAGACGTCGCATTACATACGCAAGTGCATTAGAATGAAATTCCACTGTACGTGACTTTCGTTCTTTTTCAAAAGGAAACGTTATTATTGTCTTTAAATGTCAACATTTTGTCTTCTAAATCAGATACACAGTTATTGAGAAGAAGCAAGACGGCGTATTCTGATGGAGTGTACGAACCGTCGGGTCAGGACCGCCCAAACCCTCTTGATATCAGCAAGGCCGCTCACCAGGGACCATCAGGCCTACCGTCCTATTATGGTCGAACGGCTATGCTTGTGTATTTTGGTAAGTTTAATTAAGCTAAATGGATACAGTATTCCGAACAGGAACCAATTTCTGGGAAAATTATCTTAACAGGCTCTCAGTTTTGTTCGGACAGCTTAACCTTTATCATGCCGTATACATTAATTCAACCACCGCCCCCCGCCCATGTGGGCTTTAAGAAATAGATGGGCTGCATGATGCTTCCACGCAGAGGTGAAACCGACCGCACATGAGCACTGATAAACCACTTAGAGGTTATAAGCCTGTCCAGGAAAGGTGGTGTGTGTCGGCCTGCCCATACATATAAACCCTATTGATTTCATTGGGCGGCAGGGCTTGAGATGTCATTTCATCTCATTGTCGGGTAAAAGGGTAAAACTCCCACAAAATTGGCAGCAACGTCACCAAAATGACCTATACAGTGTTGACGGGGACGATAAACCTCAAATCAAACAAACAAACAAATTCAACCGCACCCATTGCTCAATATCAGCCAATCAAATTACCGGTACTTTATATAATGTATTCATTCGAGTTACAAACTACATGACAATCCGAGAAGATCCCTGATCTGATGTTTTCGTCAGCCATCGGATAAGGATCTACACTGTTCGCAAAGGTAGGGGCTGTCGTGTTCATCAGGATAAGGGTTAATATCACGTCAGTCAGACACCAGGCAACACACCTACAGTACAAGTATGCTCAAGCAACTGAGTACAGTTCAAGCAAATGGGGGTAAAGTCATAAAATTATTAAGAAGTTCGTAAAAATTAACACGCCTCTAAGCTCCACTTTATTTAGAGAAAACTGGGGTGTTCAGGGGTGTACATTATGTTTCTGCTCCAATACATATGCTATGGGTACTCGTTAGAATCGCCTCAGTGAGGCAGTTCTAATGAGCACCTACAATCCATGTAGTAATAAGAAAAATATCACAAATTTTCATCAGAAAGTGAACCGTGTGGGAGATATGAAAGAATGCACTTTGACGCACGAATTTGTTATCCTAATGAGATCCTAGGCACTCTCTTGGCTTTTACGGGGTCAAAAAAGGCTCTGATCATTTAGAACATGCATTCGAAGATTGATCAGGAACTTCACTTCACTGCAGGTATGATCGGTTGTTAGACAATATTCCAGATGCAGCTGCTAGGGGTAGTTAAACAATCCATAACATGATAACGAATGCCTCGTTTTAATATCTCCGCTGATTCGAACTGGCTATTGAGCCCCTAGAGAATTAATTCAATAGCTACAAATCGTCTGCTGGGTGCAATAACGTTGTAAGTGCAAAATGGCAACTTTTCATGAGAGACAAAAAACATACATTCTGCATGGTACTTACATGCTTATTCTGAAATATCAAGCAGCATGATTCAATATTTTTGAGGTATTAAAAAACTTTGCGCAAAAATGGGGTAAGGGCACTTACACTGTTTTTGCGCCAACTTTTTTTTTTCGAAAAGTCTGAGGAAAAACGGTCTAACTGACAAAAAAAATCCAAAATGCTGAAATAAATCATGATTGAGACAGAATCCAGCTGTAGAACTTATTTATCAAGTGTGTCAAGTCCTAAGGCACCCATTTATGAAAAAAAAAAAAAAAAAAAAAAACTTTTTTGGCCAAAATGTCAGTTACACCGTTATTGCACTCAGCAGACGAAATGACAATATGTTTGGATACTTAAGGGACGTTTTCCTGGTTTTATTTTCACGAAAAAACGTCAATACAAATATATTGTAAATTTTAAGGCCAAAAAAATAAAGACAATATTAAGATGAAAATACGTGATACGTTTCTTATTTCTGCTCAAAATATAGATTTTGGGTTCTCGTGAGAACCGTATCATCGAGGCGGTTCTTACGGGTACCCACAATCTATATTTGAGAACAGGAATAAGATTTACTATATAAAAGTGGGGTACAAGGCGGTCAGAATTATGTAGGCGTATTTTCGTGATGTAAAAGGTATGTTTTGTGTGCTCATTACGATCGCTTCAATGAGGCAATTCTAATGAGCACACATATTATACAATAAAATTCCTATATCAAGACCTCATTTTGGACAGTTGAAAAGTGGTGTTTAAGACCATGTTTGGTCAGGCCTAGAGGTCGTATCGTTCTAGAGGACGCTGACACACAAAGAAAGTGTTTTAACTGTACTTTTAAAAGCATAATTATTATAATTATTCTTAATTTTAGCTGCTGTTGATAGTGAAATTTCAACGGACGGTACTTTTTAATGGTAGATCGCGTGATACTCCTTATTCGTGTCCTGACTTAGGGGATAACTGTTTTCAAAATTGTGATTTGGGGAGGTAAATCGGAGGTTTTACGGTCGGAAATTTCGTTTTACGGCGACGCGTCAGCGGAGTCGTAAAACGTAATTTGCGACCGTAAAACCGACGATTTACCTCCCCAAATCACAATTTTGCAATACAGTTATCCCCATTCTAATGCACTTCTACGGTTGTTTTGTTAAAATCTGTATTATTTTGCACAAAACGGCTAGCGTTGTGAGCTGCGTAAAACCAAATTCCAGCCAATGGAAAGCGACTTTACATGATGACGTCGGATTTCCGACAGTATATCGCAGAATCTACTGTCGCAAATTTTTGACGTTATCCAATCAGACGCAAGTGCATTAGAATTATTATTATACCTCATTAATTCTAATTCTAACATGATGTTAACGTTTTTCCCATTGAACCCAGTGGAAACGTCAGCGTTTGCAAATATGCGATAATTCACGTCGTCAACGTGGTGCGTGCAATTTGGCGTCATCGTGACGTTGCATGTAAACATTTCCTTCTGTCGACATCCGCTGCAAAATAGTCCCCAAGATAACGCTTTGTTACTACTGTATTTCAGTTTAGCATCATGTTAGAATCGAAATAATTTCCACGCACCCGGTGTGTTATCGTGATTAACACACGGTGTTGTCGGGCAGATGCGAATATTAATTCACTCCGGCTTCGCCGTCGTGAATTAATATTTCGCAATCTGCCCTCCAACACCGTGTGGTAATCACGATAACACACGGTACGTGGAGATTATTTCTTAAATACTCATACTCCTATCTCGAACAAATTTATAACGTCGCAAAGGTATTCAGTTTACAGAAGTTTGACTATAAATTGCGGCAGCTATTAGTTTTCAGAAAACTGTAGTCCCCATTTGCTTGTAAGTACCTTTAGACGGTTAATAATTCATAAAAGTCTTGAGTTTATCATCATCAAAAAGACTCTTTCCATGCAAATTTCAAAATTTTAAACAGGTAATAATTACTGTTTTGTGTGTGTGTGCGTGCGTGCGTGCTTACGTGCGCGTGTGTGGTGGGGGGCAGATCAGGACTGAATCGTAGATGATTAAGTCGTGTTTGTGTAGATCATTACTTGTGCCCTTAGTTCAAATTTTTTTTTTTTTTCATCGTCTACTTGGAATGTCTCTGAGAACCACACATGTACAGTGATATCCGGCTTTTACGAGTATGTTTAAAATCAATTTAAAAATGTTTGATTTGTTTTCTCATTCTTTTAGTCTTTGAACAGTCACAAGAGTAGTCCATATACAGGAATTTTACTCATTACGAAAACACACCAATACAAATAGATTGAAAATTTTACCACTGAAATACGAAAATTTTCAGATGAAAATTTGTGATATTTTTCCTATTTCTGCTCAAAACATAGATTGTGGATACTCGTTAGAACCGCCTCAGTGAACCGCCTCTGAAAATTTTCAGATAAAAATTTGTGATATTTTTCCTATTTCTGCTCAAAACATAGATTGTGGATACTCGTTAGAACCGCCTCAGTGAGGCGGTTCTAACGAGTACCCACAATCTATGTCTTTCAGCAGAAATAAGAAAAAAATGTATACCCCTGAAAACCCCATTTTTACTTTATAAAAGTGGGGTTTAAGGGGGTCAAAATACCATAGGCATGTTTTCATGATGGTAAGTAAACATGATATACCCTCAAAAAAGTAACTGGTAAATGGTAGACGTTCAGCTATGCGAATCGGATGTTTAACAACAAAGTGCATTTTGCATTTGCTCATACCATTCTGCTCATGAGTTGTCTTGCAGTATGTTCCTGGAAAGGTTTTGTAAGGAATTTGGCATCGCGCATGCGCAGATGATCATTTTGTGTCTGAGATGAAAGATCATGTCAATTGAACATCGAAACTCACTTCCCAGTAAGCATTCTACATAAATCTACAGCGGGCCGTTAGCGGCCCGTCAGGGTAGCTGACGGGCCGCTAACGGCCCGCTGTAGATTTATGTAGAATGCTAGCAGGGTTTACCTTTACAATATCTCCAGTCAAGGTTTTAATGCGTGAAATTCTCAGATTATCTCCCTTTCAATTTTCAAACTGTTGTTTTTTCTACACCTGTCATTCAATTTTTGCAATTTCTTCAAAAAAGCGATTTTGTTGCCACCAATGCTGTTAACCATGTAGAAAACTCACCTATTGTGATTTTCTATGGAGTTCAATTGAAAGCAGCATTGTGCACACACCTTCAAAGAATCGGAGGCCTTTCTGTTTCGCTTAGCAAATGGAACTTATGTTCCAAATCTTTTGTGAATAGACACACAAGGTATCTAATAAAATGTTACATGTTTTAAATTTTAGAAATCTTGTGCTAAGTGTCATTTTTATGGGGTTAAATCGTAGCTTTTGTAATGATTTATTCTGCGAAATTTTCACAGTGACCCCTTGGGTGTTTAAAACAGCCCAGGATGGCGAGTTTACATGAAAAAGGTAGTTTGGGCTTTTGCATGGAAAAATGAGAACCATAATAAAACAAACTGTGTATTTTTGTCTTTTGTAGTAACTATGTTTACAGAAAGAACCAGTGCTTCAGCTGAAGTGCACGACCCGCCAGATGCTTTTAGCTTTATGAGTGTTACCATATATGGGTATGGCGGCCATTTTGGTCATGTGACCTGGACCTAAAACGGTTCCCCCAATAAATGCGCCTTATCGTAAATATATCTTATACTTTAGTACTGTATTCTGAATCGTTTGCAGGATAAAATGCATTCTCACTTTTCCAATACAAAGTCATATGTGTCAAAGATTGACCTAGGCACAAAGAAGGTCAAGGTCAACCCAGGGTCACCATTTTAGCAATTTATGATGGGCCTACGTCCCAGATGCTATTTATCAAGTTTCGTGGAAATCTGCCCAGTGGTTCTGGAGAAGACTATTTTTGAAAGGTTTTTACCATATATGGCTTGGCGGCCATTTTGGTCATGTGACCTGGACCCCATGAGCAAATTTTGGTTTCCCCCACCCCATAGAGGCTCCATATGAAATTTGACTTCAAACGGCCCAACGGTTACCGAGGAGAAGCGGTTCAAAAATTTTCACATTTTCGTCTCGGCTTAGTTATACTAAATAGAATGTAATATTTCGCAAGTTCATTTGTAAGATCTCATTGATATCTATCAGTATGCCAAAATTGTTTAAATTTTCCAAACGGTTAAGTCACTATCACCAATTTTCACAAACGGGTTACGGACGGACAGACAGACAGACCATATATGGCTTGGCGGCCATTTTGGTCATGTGACCTGGACCCCATCAGCAAATTCACAATTTTCACAAACGGGTTACAGACGGACCCAAAGAAAGTCAAGGTCAACCCAGGTCACCTTTTTAGCAATTTATGATGGACCTACGTCCCAGATGCTATTTATCAAGTTTCGTGGAAATCTGCCCAGTGGTTCTGGAGAAGACCATTTAAGAAGGGTTTTTACCATATATGGCTTGGCGGCCATTTTGGTCATGTGACCTGGAGCCAATGAGCAAATTTTGGTTTCCCTATCCCATAGAGGCTCCATATGAAATTTGACTTAAATCGGCCCAACGGTTTCCGAGGAGACCAGTTCAACAATTTTCACATTTTTTGTCTCGGCGAGGCTATACTAAATGGAATGTAATATTTCGCAAGCTCATTGGTTAGATCTCATTGATATCTATCAGTATGCCAAAAAATGTTTAAATATTCCAAGCGGTTAAGACACTATCACCAGTTTTCACAAACGGGTTACGGATGGACGGACAGACAGACCATATATGGCTTGGCGGCCATTTTGGTCATGTGACCTGGACCCCATGAGCAAATTCTGGTTTCCCCAATCCCATAGAGGCTCCATATGAAATTTGACTTCAATCGGCCCAACGGTTTCTGAGGAAAAGCAGTTCAAAAATTTTCACATTTTTTGCCTCGGCGAAGCTATACTAAATGGAATGTAATATTTCGCAGGTTCATTGGTAAGACCTCATTGATATCTATCAGTATGCCAAAAACCGTTTAAATAATCCAAGCGGTTAAGTCACTATCACCATTTTTCACAAACGGGTTACGGACGGACAGACAGACAGACCATATATGGCTTGGCGGCAATTTTGGTCATGTGACCTGGACCCATGAGCAAATTTTGGTTTCCCCCATCCCATTGAGGCTCCATATGAAATTTGACTTCAATCGGCCCAACGGTTTCCGAGGAGAAGCAGTTCAAAAATTTTCACATTTTTTGCCTCGGCGAGGCTATACTAAACGGAATGTAATATTTAACAAGTTCATTGGTAAGATCTCATTGATGTCTATCAGTATGCCAAAAATTGTTTAAATATTCCAAGCGGTTAAGTCACTATCACCAATTTTCACAAACGGGTTACGGACGGACAGACAGACAGACCATATATGGCCTGGCGGCCATTTTGGTCATGTGACCTGGACCCCATCAGCAAATTTTGGTTTCCCCCGTCCCATAGAGGCTTCATATGATATTTGATTTCAATCGGCCCAACGGTTTCCAAGGAGAAGCAGTTCGAAAATTTTCACATTTTTCGCCTCGACGAGGCTATACTAAATGGAATGTAATATTCCGCAAGTTCATTGGTTAGATCTCATTGATATCTATCAGTATGCCAAAATGTTTAAATATTCCAAGCGCTTAAGTCACTATCACCAATTTTCACAAACGGGTTACGAACGGACCCAAAGTAGGTCAAGGTCAACCCAGGGTCACCATTTTAGCAATGTATGATGGGCCTACGTCCCAGATGCTATTTATCAAGTTTCGTGGAAATCTGCCCAGTGGTTCTGGAGAAGACTATTTATGAAGGGGTTTTACCATATATGGCTTGGCGGCCATTTTGGTCATGTGACCTGGAGCCAATGAGCAAATTTTGGTTTCCCTATCCCATAGAGGCTCCATATGAAATTTGACTTAAATCGGCCCAACGGTTTCCGAGGAGAAGCAGTTCAAAAATTTTCACATTTTTTGCCTCGGCGAGGCTATACTAAATGGAATGTAATATTTCGCAAGCTCATTGGTTAGATCTCATTGATATCTATCAATAGGCCAAAAATTGTTTAAATATTCCAAGCGGTTAAGTCACTATCACCAGTTTTCACAAACGGGTTACGGACGGACAGACAGACAGACCATATATGGCTTGGCGGCCATTTTGGTCATGTGACCTGGACCCAATGAGCACATTTTGGTTTCCCCCATCCTATAGAGGCTTCATATGAAACTTGACTTCAATCGGCCAAACGGTTTCCGAGGAGAAGCAGTTCAAAAATTTTCACATTTTTTGCCTCGGCGAGGCTATACTAAATGGAATGTAATATTTCGCAAGCTCATTGGTTAGATCTCATTGATATCTATCAGTATGCCAAAAATTGTTTAAATATTCCAAGCGGTTAAGTCACTATCACCAATTTTCACAAACGGGTTACGGACGGACGGACAGACTGACAGACTGACAGAATGACAGATTGACACGGTGATTTTAGGGCACTCTTAGAAATCAACCGACTTCAGTCGGTTTCTTTTTCAGCGGGTCGTGCAATTTCAAGTATAGGAACTTTCTTGACCGAGTATAAATGAATTAGTGAGGATATGTAAGGCACTTTTATTGTTGCAGGACAGCAGATTGTAGAGGAGATAGTCGATTCCCAAAGGCCAGGTTGTCCTATTGAATATTTTAACATACCGGTACCCAAACATCACCCCAAGTTTGATCCTCAAGGCAAGGGTAACATCGAAATGACATTCAAACGATCTCGGTACGATCAGAGGACGGGGTACTCACCAAACAATCCCAGACAACAGGTAAACGTCGTTTTAAGGGGAATGGATATACCGTCAGCAAGGGAGGCAACACTTTGAAAAGCACTTAAGGGGAATGGATACACCTTCAGGGGAGGCAACTCCTGCAAAAGTAATTTTGTATCCCATGTCAATAGGGGTCAAATCTTAAAGGAAAGAATTTGCTAATGAGGAACAAATTCTTTCCTTTAAGAGTAGACCCTTTTTTCAGTGGGACAGACTTATAGAAAAGCGAACAGGAAATCCCGAACGTTGTCTCCCTTTGAAAAATGGCGGAAAATCTGCCAGGTGTTCTCATTCCCCTTAAAGGAAAGAATTTGCCTAAGGAACAAAATATAACCTTGAAAAGTAGATCCCTGTACACCCTTGTTGATAAAAGAGACGAAAATTATTTTGAATGAGTTGCCTCCTCTTAAGAAGTATTTGCGTCCCTTGAAAAGTAGTTATGCCTTCGAACTGTGTGGCAACACTTTGAAAAGTACTTTGGTCCGACTTATCAACATGAGTCTACTCTTAAGGATAGAACTTTTCCTAAGGAGCGGATGATAAGAATTTGATTCTAAGAACAAAGTATTTTCTTTAACCCATTTTGTACCGGAAACCCCCAAAGGGGTAAGTGGCAAACAGTGCATGCCCAGATCAGGGCCTACACTGTTTGCAAAAAGTTACGTTATTTTCCGAATAGTTTTTGAAGTTTCCGAATAGTTTTTGAGGTAAACACAACCTGTCACCCCTAAATAATGAAATGGAGTCCTGTTATATATAAGGAGAAAGATTCCATTTGGTACAAAAAGGGATAAGGTAGACCCCTGTTGATAAGGGAGACGATATTAATTTTGAATGAGTTACCTCCCCTAAAAAGTATTTATTCCCCTGGAAAAGTATATGTAATTATTGTTTTCGAATTGTTTAGTTTTGAAAAGGACTTTGGTCCGACTACTCAACAGGGGTCTACTGTTAACGTTAAGAAAGAGTAGACTTTCGATATAAAAAGATTGGGTACAACATGGATATTATACGACAGACTGCATGCATGGTAGTTAACCCAATCACGGTTGGCAACTTTGCTTCCCTCTTTAATTGCACGCCGGTGGGTCAGGCCTCAGATTCTATGACGGCTCCAACGTAAAGGCTTATTGAAAATTAAAGAGATAATGTTGGTTGGTGCCTGATGCTCTGTCTCTGGTCGGGCTCATCGGAGTCTAACTGTTGGTTTTCTTTTGCTCCAGCATTTCAGTGGTTTCTTGCTGTCGAGTCCTCACCGTTGTCTCACCTCTGTGGTTCTTTGATTTCTGTGTTCACGGAGATGTTGCACTGATGAGTTAGGAGGCCTTCATGCGGACTGAACAAATTATTTGTCTAAATCGCGACGGACGTAAGGGCGAGGATTGTGGCCACGTAAAATCGATTTAAGCCCCCCAGTGGAAATCTTCCACTGACCGTTCCAAGGCGGCTCTTCTGTGGCGATTTATTTATGTTGTTGTTTGTTACTTACTGTGTGTATCACTTGTGTCTTTTAATTTTGGATGGCCATATGGCCATTTTGTGGGAAAGTAACTGTCCATATGGCCTTCCTTTGTTTAGGTTTCCATTATGGTCTGGTCGCTTAATGTTTGTATTTCTTTCCCTTTGGTGTCTTTTATGGATGGAGTAAGTTAATTGTATCAATTCCTGATCTTTGTTTTACTTCTACTTTAAACATTATAAGAGTAGACCTGTGTTTCCGCATTGAATGCAAACAAGAAGTCCCAAAATTGTCAGGTTTACCCATTTTTTTTTAAATATCTCAGCGATTGTCAGAAAAATAACTTTTCCTCCTATAAAATACAATTCCGGAAAGTTTGCATGAAAAAAAAAAAGAAAAAAAAAGTTCTTTTCCAGTTTAAGGCGACAAATCCGAAAAAAGGGACATTGACAAACAGAGTAGGCCCAGATCAGACGCCAAAGACTTTACTTTCCTCATGATCCGATGTTCATACTTCATTACATAATTGAATGTTAACCCTCAGTTATCTTACTGAACATTCATTTAAGCCACACCTATTTCTGTCTATCAACCAATCAAATTACATGACGTAATTTATTGCTCCAAATTCATAAACTGAATGCCAAACAGTGTAGATCCTGATCAGATGGCTTCTTCAGAAGCCATCTGATCTGGATCTACACTGTTTCCAAAGACAGGGGTTGTCGTGAATAGCAAGAGAAGGGTTAAAATACTTCAAGTTTTTTTAAATCAACATCCATGTTTCATTATTGCTCATTTTCACAACCACATTTAGGAAAGGGCGTTTTTCAATCAGGACCTTATTATAAATAGACGCCGCACCTAGATCCGGCTGCCCGCACATAGATCCGGCTGCAGAGCTGAAACCGACAGAACTTGAGTTTCAAGGGTTAATCGCTCAGATCATGCCTGCCCAGGAAAAGTGATGCAAGTCGGGCCGCTCCTTTAACCCTAGCGGTTTGATTGGGTTCAATCCCACAAAATAGGATAGGCTTACATTACGTTCGCCAATGCAAAGTTAAAGGTATAAAACACATTACGCTTTTTGAATTATTAATAATCCTATCACTTTTATTACTACGATCAGGGGACATCGAACTCAACCCCGGTCCGAATCTATCTCAAACTGAGACTGACTCAATAACCATGGACGACGCGTTACTATCAAAATATTTCTCCATAGTTCATTACAACATCCAAAGCATTACTAATAAAATTGATTTGATAGGAACTGAACTAAGAAACTTTTCTATCATTTGCTTAACAGAAACTTGGCTTAACCAAAATATACCTGACGACTCCATAAAAATAGATGGCTTTAAACTTTACCGCCGTGATCGAGGTGGAGATAGTCACGGAGGGGTATGCGTCTACATAAAGGATAATATATTCTCCCGTCGCAGGAGCGATCTTGAATTAACGAATATTGAGTGCGTCTGGGTCGAGGTCACAGTTCACCATAGAAAATTTCTTCTAGGAACATTCTATAGACCCCCTAACTCCCCTTCTCAAATCTTGTCTGCTATTGAAGATTCAATTAGTCTTGCCTTTGATTGTAATATAAACGATGTATTTATTACAGGTGACCTCAATCTCGATACCCTAAAAAACGCATCTAACCAAAAAATTTCTGATATTTGTCAACAATTCAGTATAGACCAGATAATCGTGGAGCCGACCCACTTCACTGAAAACTCATCTTCTATTATAGATTTGGTCTTTACTGCCAATAAAAATAGTATACTTTTAAGCGGGGTAGGTGACCCATTCCTCGATCAATATATTTGATACCATTGTCCAGTCTATTTTGTATTAAACTTTCATAAAAATGTAGTTCCTGCCTGTTACAGGCATATATGGTTATTTGATCGTGGTGACTATGAATCTTTTTCTCGCGATATTCGAGAAACTGACTGGGAAACACTCAAGAACAATGATATAGACATTTATGCATCAAATGTAACAAGACGTATCTCAGAACTAGCTGACAAACATATTCCCAATAAAAGAGTTAAGATACGGCAATCTGATCCTTCCTGGTTAACAAACGACGCTAAAAAATTAATTAGAAAACGCAAACGTTTATATAAAAATTTAAAACAACAAATAACATAACAGACTTTGAAAGCTATAAACGCGTAAGGAATAAAACTACAGCAGAAATTCGCAAGCTTAAACAACAGCAAATAGACAAATTGGCGGCAAAACTTAGTAATATCGATATAGGAGCACGTGACTGGTGGAAGACGCTTAAGCAGTTTATAAAACCTGACCAATCATCCTCAGTCCCTCCCTTATATAAAGATGATATTGTCTACACAGAAGAGGATGATAAGGCAAGGCTGATGAACGATTTCTTTGTAGGACAAACCGAACTTGACGAAACAAATGCCACTTTATCATATGACATTCCCCGTCCTGGACATAGCCTGAACTCTGTCTCTACTACACCCTCCGAAGTTGAATCCGTTTTGAAATCTCTGAAGTTAGGCAAGGCAACGGGTCCCGACTCTATAAACAATCGCGTGTTGAAGGAACTAGCACAACCTCTTTCTTTCCCTCTTAGTGATCTATTTAACTTCTCGTTAACCTCTGGCAAGGTACCTTTGATATGGAAGGAAGCAAATGTAACTCCGATTTTTAAAAAAGATGACCCCTCAGTTGTTTCTAATTATAGGCCTATATCTCTTCTAAGTGCAGTGGGTAAAGTTTTAGAAAAAATAGTGCATAAACATTTATTTAATTTCATCCGTGATAATGACATACTGACAACATTACAGTCAGGATTTATTCCCGGAGACTCTACAGTTAATCAGCTCGTAGATATATATAACACTTTCTGCCAATCTCTTGACCAAGGCAAAGAAGTTCGCGCAGTGTTTTGCGATATAAGCAAGGCATTTGATAGAGTGTGGCATCGAGGCCTGCTCTTTAAGCTTGAATCTGCTGGGATCTCTGGTTCTTTCCTGGCATGGCTTAAGGACTATTTGAATGACAGGAAACAGAGAGTTGTATTACCTGGATCTGCTTCTTCGTGGGCACCTCTTAAAGCAGGTGTACCGCAGGGATCTATTTTAGGCCCCGTTCTTTTTCTCATCTATATTAATAACATTGTAGACGATATTCATTCTTGCATACGGCTATTTGCCGACGATACCAGCCTTTATATTATTGTAGATAACCCTATACATGCGGCTGATGAACTGAATGCAGACCTCGCAAAAATACATTCGTGGGCTACTAAATGGCTTGTATCTTTCAACCCGGCAAAATCTGACTCCATGGTGTTATCACGGAAACATAATAAACCCCTTCATCCACCGCTTAACATGAACCAGCAATTGATTAATGACGTGAACTTCCACAAACACTTAGGTCTTACATTCTCAAAGGACTGTTCCTGGCACGACCATATAGAACTTGTAAAAGCAAAAGCATGGCTTCGCATAAATATTATGCGGAGACTGAAATTACAGCTGGACAGAAAGTCTCTTCAAACTATATTTATATCTTTTATAAGACCACTACTAGAATATGCTAATGTTGTTTGGGATAATTGCACTCAGCAAGAGTCAAACGATTTGGAAAAAATCCAAAATGAAGCTGCTCGTATTGTCACGGGAGCAACTAAACTTGCATCAATCCAATCACTTCTATCTGACACAGGGTGGGAAAGTCTTGCATCTAGAAGAGAAAAACATAAACTCATCCTCTTCTATAAGATGGTTAACAATATGACCCCCGAATACCTCTCTTCACTTGTACCACCAACTGTTGGCAGTATATCTCGATATAATTTGCGTAATGAGACGAACCTTTAGACAATTCCTGCAAGATCTCAACAATACATGTACTATAACTCATTTCTTCCTTCAACTACGCGAATTTGGAATAATCTTCCGGAAGATACTAAGAACTCACCATCTGTTGCAACTTTTAAAAATAAACTTAATAATAATATTAACAAACCCCCACGATACTACCAAACTGGTTCACGACTAGGACAAATATATCATGCTCTATTACGACTGAACTGTAGTTCTTTACGCCAACATCTTTTTCAGAAAAAATATTATTGACAATCCTTTATGTGAATGTGGCATAGTTGAGAACACTTCACATTTTTTCTTAATACGCAACCGTTTCGGACAGATCAGGCAGGAGCTGCTAAATAGAGTCTCGATATACTGTCAACCAACACTAAATATTTTCTTATATGGTAGTACTGACCTGCCACAGGATCAAAACGAAGACATCTTTTTAGCGGTGCATGATTACATACTAAAATCTAAACGCTTTTGTTAGCTCGTTCGACTGTTCTTACGTTCGAACTGTCTTTAAAATTAATTAGTTTTGACCACAAGCGTTTATATGGCATAAACTACGTTAAGGAAAATTTACATGCGCTACTTTTAAATGCGGACACACACACACACACACACACACACACACACACACACACACACACACACACACACACACACACACACACACACACACGCGTCGGACATATATCGAACAGCATGAAATTCAGCCTTTTACAGGTTTGTTGCTGAATGTTGTCCATAATATAATGACTTTTTAACTATTACAAAAATGGCTATATGTTCCACTCCCCGTGGAGCCCCTACCAACTATTTACAATATTTATGCTTACTCAGTCATAAAAGTGTGATTAATTTCACAATTATTGAATGACAATTACAATATGGTTGTACACACAATAGATTGCAAATACTTGGGATACAGATTCGAATAAGTCACTTGACTTTTTTCTGAATCCCATTTGTATAGTGATTGTATTGTAATCGTATTCTATACTGTTTTGTATATTTACTATGTATTATGCAAATAAAATAAAGTTTAAACCAATCCCACAAAATTCAAAGCAATGCCTCTAGATAGTGCTGAACGTTAAACATCAAATCAAACGGAATCATATGTTGGGTTTGGCAGATAAGACGCCGCAGTTTGCTTACCATACAGGGGTTAAAGGGTAGATTCACCATATTTGCATTATTTGCTGGCTCCTTGCTTGCACATTGTTAATATTGGAAAAACACGTAACCAGACCCCCCTGACCTTTTAAGGTCAGGGGGGGGGGGGTCTGGTTACCTGCTTTTCCATCACTGATAACCTTCAGACTAGGAACCAGCAGATAATGCAAATAAGGTGAATAGATAGACAGAACAAGGTACATTTCTATCTCTTGAACAGAAATAGTAACTCTTCCCTACCCTAAAGATGTATATATGCAACTGCAGTTTTCAATTATTTGGACCCCATTTTGATTTATAACAGTCTTTGAATCGACTGCCTATTCGAAATTCGCAAAATTGCAGTATGTTTCCTCTGGCTTTCATTGCCGGATCATTACAGGGTCACTGATGAGGCTTTATTAGCCGAAACTACGTAGTATGACCCATCTTCTTTCTTATGAATGTTTTCATTGCTCTTAAAGGAACTCATTTTTGATTTTTATTAAACGAAATCGTCAGGACAATTTTCCAGCCTGCACTCAGGGACAATCAACTTACCAGTGCCTCTCCATCCAACCGATGTATCTATTTCCCTTAAAAAGCAGCCTCGATCTGACTGGACTCATCATGAAAACACGCCTTTATAATTTTGACTCCCTTGAACCCCAATTTTATATAGTAAATCTGGGGTTTACAGGGGTAAACCTTATTTTTCTTATTTCTGTTCTAAAATATAGATTGTGGGTACTCGTTAGAGCCGCCTCAGATTGTGGGTACTCGTTAGATCCGCCTCGATGAGGCGGTTCTAACGAGTACCCACAATCTATATTTTGAGCAGAAATAAGAAAAATATCACAATTTTTCATCTTAAATTTTAGGGTTTTTTTTTTCGGCTGTAAAGCTTACAATGTATTTATATAGGCGTGTTTTCGTAATGTGGTCCAAAACTTTATCACATTTGACTTTTATTAGTTAAACGAAATTACGCCATACATAGACGGCCAAGTCATCTACGGACCATCGCGAGCATGGACGGATGCTATCAGAGAGTTCAAAGGCGGTCGTCTGGCAGGAACAAGCCCGGACAATATTCCACAGAGTTTCCCGCTCAATAACAGCATTCGGTTGCCATACGCTAATCCACCCGTCGCACGTGAGCACGTGCTGAAACCAGTTTCAAGATTTCATGGTAAGTATGATCTATTGAACTGAATCTAGATGAAGTTATCAAACCGCCTTCAGAATAGGCAACGCTTTTGAAAATATTTTGTGTCCCTAATGTTTTCTTTTGCTTGTTTGTATTGGAATTTAACAGCCCAGTCAACATCATTTTATGTTATTTTTGATCCGGTCGGTTTACTTATCCACACTTTTCCTGGGCATGCTTATACTTAAGCGGTTAACATGATACATTTCTTCAGAGAGCTCCTTTGTGTTTGCTGTATGGAAAGTTTTGTATCTAAAAGTTCAAGACTAAGCTCTATTCGGGCCCCGTCAAGCGATTTTGGTACTTATCGCCTATGCGAGCAGCGAAGGTTCAGGCGAGCCTGCGCATCCGCGCAGTCTCGCCAGAACCTTCGCTGCTCGCTCATACAAGCAGTGAATCAAGAGGAACCTTCAGACAGAAAGCCATATCCCTGGCCCCTCTGAATGGCTGGGCATGCGCAGTTAAAATTTGTCATGACGGAATGCTCGAAGACACAAATTCGCTTGGCGGGGCCCATTCTGTGTAGCTGAGAAGACCGGTTTGAGTCCTATCTGGCCATTAAGCTAGAAGGCAGACTTCTTATCACGGGGCTAATAATTTATTCCATTCTCAATAGATACTTCAAGAAGCTTCCCTGTTAGGAACGTACTGGTTGAAAAAATGAGCTATCAGAGAAGAAAGTCCATTTTCTGTAGACGGGCGAACTGTTAATATGGGAGTCAAAGTCCTTATCTCTGCACACAGTAACTTACTTCTTTGTTTTCATATATTGTTAATGGTAATCCTGGTCAGAGAAAAATTGAATCTAACATACATTTCTTATGCAGACAGAGAATTCTTGACACCATGCAAGGAAATCCGTGATTTTACCCTGGGATAGAAATTTATGTTCTGACCCTGGTGTTCCGACCCAATATCGAATATTCCCACGTGTTTGATAGATGTACTGGTTGAATACGACTGCATATGCGCCGTCGTTAAGGTTGACGTCACGGCATGTTACGTGACGTCCCTATACATTCCTGTAGTGTCATCACAATATGGCGGACGTTGGTAACCGAAGTGACTGCAGCATTAAAAATCCCCGCTAAGAAATGGAAGGTATGCAAGAAAATGAATCCAATATGGGTGTGAGGGATGGATAGAATAATCCGTCCCTCGGGATCACTGTCCGGCATCACTCGGCAAGCCTCGTGATGCCGGACAGTGACCCTTGGGACGGATTTTTCCATCCACCCCTCACACCCATATAAGATTCTTATATTATTGCACACCATATAAAGGAAGTCACGAATCTTACAACAATGGCGAAAAATATGCCATTTGTATCCATTCCCCTAAATAAGAGTTGTCGGGTATTCCTTTTCCGGGAGGTATGACAAAACATATTCAGCATACTGTATATAAAGATACCAGGTCAAAGTTGAAGTCTCCGGAGTGTAGTGGTTATGCTACTCGCCTTGTTAACCAGGGATCGCAGGATCAATCCCGGGCTTCTCCAGGCTTGAGTTTATACTAATTTATTTTAATTCGATTACGAAGAAAGCTTCAAGCTTATTGAATCGCTCTCGAACACGCATTCCGGGTGTTTTCATGCGCGCGAGAGAGGGACAGTGACTTTTACACCACTGGTACCCATTTACATCTGGGTGGAGTGGGGCAGTGTCATTACGTGTCTTGCCCAAGGACACACCTCGATACCGGTGGCCGGATTCGAACGCACCACCTCTCGTTCATAAGTCGAACACGTTAACCACTGCGCTATCGAGTCTGATGAGTCTTTAACCGAGGTCCCGTCTCCGTATGACCTTAGCTGTTGGTGAGACGTAAAACTCAAACACTCACTCACCTGATCAAAGTATTAAACATTAGAAAATGAGAAAATGACACTTGGCATTCCCCAGTTAGAGTTTTTAAAATGCTTGTGCGCAAACAACTATTTGCAGAGAGATGCAGGGTCTTGCGCAGACTATGTATGATTGTTTGCATAAAGCTATTTCAAAGTCTTGTCTGCATGTCGGCTCAGGTGCGCGAACCTTTACTGGTCGCCTTTACCATAATGACCATTTTCTTGTGCGTTAACTGAATCTATTTTTCGTGACAGCAATTGGAAACCCAAGAGGTCACGAAAACCCGTTTCTTCTGGCTTTCGGAATACTTTGGTTTCGATGGCATAACTACGAGGCCAGCCGAGTTCTTAGACAGCATCCGACTTGGGATCCAGTGAGAGACGACGAAAAGATCTTCAATATTGCAAGGAAGCGTGTAACAGCCTTATATCAAGTAAATGTTTCTGTTGCACTAATCTGAATTCTAAAACAGCGCGCCTATATAGGCAATGGAAAATAACTGTGTTTTATTCTACACAAATCACGACAAGGAAAAGCGTGACGAGTGACGTCATTAAAAACTGCCAATTTATGACGTCACTCGTTAGACGGTGTAACGTCATATTCTCTCATCGAAAATGTTAGAAAAGGGCATAAATGCATGTGGTTCAGTCGGTAATTAAAGCGGGATTTCTTCTCACAATGGCGTAAAGTTGTGAGATTTTGAAGGAAATAACATCATTTTTGCCGATTTTCAGCCTGTTAGAATCGAAAGAGATCAGCTCTAGTTTGTGATTTGTTGAGTAATAAATCACAGTCTGTCGGTCAATTGTAAGTAGACAAATCACGCGCGCTACGCGCTCGTGATTTGATCTGCTTTACAACTGACCTCCAAATTGTGATTTATTTCTCAACAAATCACAGTTAGAACTGATCTATTTCTTAATTACTACATATCACGTGGTTGTTTTAAATTTAATCGACAGTATTGACAAGTTATTACAAGAAGACGAGCAATCTTCGAAACCTGCTAGTCATGTCATAATACGCCTAAGACGCATCATATCCCATTGTCTGATCAAAAGCTCCAAATAAAGCTGTAAAAAGATTGTCTTTGTAAAACAGAAGTGACGGAATCGGTACAATTACCTCACACCTCCCATCAGAGACACCGGAGGGAAAGAAATACCAGCATGAAACAACCTGACCATAATTTAAACGTCACAAGCAGAAAGCCAAAAGGACAGTTTCTTTCGCACAAAAATGGCTAAACGGCTATGTTGAATTAAAAGATATTAGCAGTGCATACATAAAAAGACAAACAATACTAATTATAAGCCACAACAAAAGTACTGCATTGCAACGGTGAGTAAAATGAATTTCCTGGAGTATACATGGGGGAGGTGTCTTGAATCGATTTTACACGGCACAGTTCTCTCCCTTGGTTCTGCCGTGGTTAAGGAAAATAATTCTCATTACGATAACACACCCGTGCGCCATAGTGCATTTTATCCCACCTCCAAAATGGCTATGTTTTGATGAAAATCCATGACACTTTTCTTATTTATACTGCAAACATAGGTTATGGGTGCTCGTTAGAACCGCCTCATTGAGGCGGTTCTAACGAGTACCCACAACCTATATATTGGAGTAAAAATACGAAAAATATTTTTCCCCCGTAAACCCTAGTTTTCTATACACAAAGTGGGGTGTAAGGGGGTGTTCGTTTCACGGACTTGTTCACGTGATGTTTCAGAACCGCATGGAGAGTTTCTAACTCACCAGTACATCATCGAATGAAAGCAAGATGCAGGCTCTCTGGGCTAGATTAGCTAGTTTTGACCAGTTTGACCTCATCAGTGATCGGAAATGTATATGACATGCCATACTGTCTAGCCTAGAAGTTGGACGCTCGAGGATCTGGCAATTTTAGGAGTTGACCAATGGTCGCTTTCCAAAATCGACCAGTTTGACCAATGCTATATGGGAGTGCAGTTTATACAGATATTTTTGTTTGTGCGAAAAATTAAACTAAGGATAATCTTACTTTTTCTGGATAAAATATAAAAAAATGTCTAGTGTTGACTGTCTCATATAGAATGAAACAAAGGATTAAATTACATCGAGCAAGCTTGTAGCTAATGTTGAAAATCTAGGCATAGTATTCGCAGAGAAGACTGGGGGCGGAGCTTTTTTTTTTTTTTTTTGCACCTGCCTTTGGAATATTCTATTAGCAAAAAGGTAAGCCAGGTCACCCGATTATGTGAATTCAGCTTTAACACAGACATGGCTATGGTGTATTTGTACGTTTGGTCCACTTTAAAAAAAAAAAAAAAAAGTCATGCGAAAAACTACCGAATCTTCATGATCTGCCACGGCACTGCCGATCTTATCTGTGACTGCTATACACAGTTAATATCATATGGGCCCCGTCAAGCGATTTTGGTACTTATCGCCAGTGCGAGCAGCGAAGGTTCAGGCGAGCCTGCGCATCCGCGCAGTCTCGCCAGAACCTTCGCTACTCGCTCATACAAGCAGTGAATAAAGAGGAACCTTCAGACAGAAAGCCATATCCCTGGCCCCTCTGAATGGCTGGGCATGCGCAGTTAAAATTTGTCATGACGGAATGCTCGAAGACACAAATTCGCTTGTCGGGGCTCAGTTAATATCATGTTCTTCTTACTTCAGAAAATTGTGTTCTACGATTGGCTACCCATGTGGCTCAATGCCAGGATGCCTAAAGCGGAGTTTAGAAACGAGTTTCAATACAAAGCAGATACAGGTAACTGATTCTTCGAAAGTCATTAGTTTTTGCTATTGATATATCCCAGCAGGCACATGACGTAATTGTGACGTCACATCAACGTCGGTACAACGTCATGACGTTTATGCAACGTCAAATCTACGTCGGTGCAACATGATGTAACGACGTTGATTTGACGTTGCCCTAGCGACATGTGCCTGTTGATATTGGAGAATTGTAGTGACTTCAAGATTCGATATTCCTTATTAGTAAAACCCTATTATTTTGAAAGTATGCAGGCCTTTTTTAGCTCACCGTCACGTAGTGACGAGGTGAGCTTTTGGGATCACTTTTTGTCCGTCGTCCGTCGTGCGTGCGTCCGTCCGTCCGTGCGTGCGTGCGTGCGTGCGTGCGTAAACAATTTCTTCAAACAACATCTCCTCCTAAACCACTGAACAGATTTTGACCAAACTTCACAGGAATGATCCTTAGGTGGTCCCCTTTCAAAGTTGTTCAAATGGTTCCGGTCCGTTGCACATATAGGTCACAGGAGCCAAAAATAGATTTTTTTCACCGAAAACTTAAAAAATCTTCTTCTCTGAAACTGCAAGGCCCAGGTCTTTGATATTTGGTATGAAGCTTCATCTAATGGACCCCTACCAAGATTGTTCAAATTATGATGCTGGGGTCAAAAATGCCCCCGCCCCGGGGCCCTTTGGTTTTACATGGGCTTATATAGGGAAAATCTTTAAAAATCTTCTTCTCTGAAACTGCAAGGCCCAGGTCTTTGATATTTGGTATGAAGCTTCATCTAGTGGACCCCTACCAAGATTGTTCAAATTTTAGTGCTGGGGCCAAAGATGCCCCCGCCCTGGGGCCCTTTGGATTTACATAGGCTTATATAGGGAAAATCTTTAAAAATCTTCTTCTCTGAAACCACAATGCCCAGGTCTTTGATATATGGTATGAAGCTTCATCTAGTGGACCCCTACCAAGATTGTTCAAATTTTAGTGCTGGGGCCAAAGATGCCCCCGCCCTGGGGCCCTTTGGTTTTACATAGGCTTATATAGGGAAAATCTTTAAAAATCTTCTTCTCTGAAACTGCAAGGCCCAGGTCTTTGATATTTGGTATGAATCTTCATCTTATGGACCCCTACCAAGATTGTTCAAATTATAGTGCTGGGGCCAAAAATGCCCCCGCCACGGGGCCCTTAGGTTTTACATAGGCTTATATAGGGAAAACCTTTAAAAATCTTCTCCTCTGAAACCGCAAGGCCCAGGTCTTTGATATTTGGTATGAAGCTTCATCGAAAGGACCCCTACCAAGATTGTTCAAATTATAGTGCTGGGGCAAAAAATGCCCTCGCCCCTGGGCCCTTTGGTTTAACATGGGCTTATATTGGGAAAATCTAAAAAAAAAAACTTCTTCTCTGAACCTGAAGGGCCCAGGTCTTTGCTATTTGGTATGAAACTTCATCTAGTGGACCCCTACCAAGACTATTCAAATTATAGTGCTGGGGCCAAAAATGCCCCCGCCCCAGGGCCTTTTGGTTTTACATGAGCTTATATAGGGAAAATCTTTAAAAATCTTCTTCTCTGAAACTGCAAGGCCCAGGTCTTTCATATTTGGTATGAAGCTTCATCTTGTGGACCTCTATAAAGATTGTTCAAATTATAGCCCTGGGCCAAAAATGCCCCCGCTCCTGGGCCCTTTGGTTTTTCATAGACTTATATAGGAAAAATCTTGAAAAATCTTCTACTCTGAAACCACAAGGCCTAGATCTTTGACATTTGGTATGAAGCTTCAGCTAGTGGACCTCTACCAAGATTGTTCAAATTATAGCCCTGGGGCCACAAATGCCCCCGCCCCAGGGCCCTTTGGTTTTACATAGACTAATAATAGAGATAATCTTCGAAAATCTTCTTCTCTGAAACAACAAGGCCCAGGTCTTTGATATTTGGTGTGAAGCTTCATCTAGTGGACCTCTATCAAGATTGTTGAAAATATAGCCCTGAGGCCAAAAATGCCCCTGCCCCGGGGCCATTTGGTTTTACATAGGCTTATGTAAGGAATATCTTTAAAAAAATCTTCTTCTCTGAAACCGCAAGGCCCAGGTCTTTGATATTTGTTGTGTGGCTTCATCTAGTGGACCTTTGCCAAGATTGTTCAAATTATAGCCTTTGTTGATATTTGGTATGAAGCTTCACCTTTTTAGACCTCCCTCAACATTATGCACATTATAATCCTGGGGTCAATAATGGCCCTCCCCGGGGCCCACTTGTTACTCTATGGATCAGGTGAGCGATCCAGGGCCATCATGGTCCTCTTGTGATTAATATTAGGATCACTTTTTGTCTGTCATCTGTGCGTAAACAATTTCTTCAAACAACATCTCCTCCTGAACCACTGATCGGATTTTGACCAAACTTCACAGGAATGATCCTTATGTGGTCCCCTTTCAAAGTTGTTCAAATGGTTCCTGTCCGTTGCACATATAGGTCACAGGAGACAAAAATAGATTTTTTCACCGAAAACTTAAAAAATCTTCTTCTCTGAAACCGCAAGGCCCAGGTCTTTGATATTGGGTTTGAAGCTTCATCTAGTGGACCACTACCAAGATTGTTCAAATTATAGTGCTGGGGCCAAAAATGCCCCCGCACCGGGGCCCTTTGGTTTTACATGGGCTTATATAGGGAAAATCTTAAAAATCTTCTTCTCTGAAACCGCAAGGCCCAGGACTTTGATATTTAGAATGAAGCTTCATCTAGTAGACCCCTACCAAGATTGTTCAAATTATAGTGATGGGGCCAAAAATGCCCCCGCCCCAGGGCCCTTTGGTTTTACATGGGCTTATATAGGGAAAATCTTTAAATATCTTCTTCTCTGAAACCGCAAGGCCCAGGTCTTTGATATTTGGTATGAAGCTTCGTCTTGTGGACCCCTACCAAGATTGTTCAAATTGTAGTGCTGGGGCCAAAAATAACCCCGCCCCAGGGCCCTTTGGTTTTACATAGGCTTATATAGGGAAAATCTTTAAAAATCTTCTTCCCTGAAACCGCAAGGCCCAGGTCTTTGCTATTTGGTATGAAGCTTCATCTGATGGACCGCTACCAAGATTGTTCAAATTATAGTTCTCGGGCCAAAAATGCCCCTGCCCCAGGGCCCTTTGGTTTTACATCGGCTTATATAGTGAAAATCTTTAAAAATCTGCTTCTCTGAAACCTCAAGGCTCAGTTCTTTGATATTTGGTATGAAGCTTCATCTTGTAAACCTCTACCAAGATTGTTCAAATTATAACCCTGGGGCCAAAAATGCCCCCGTCTCGAGGCCCTTTGGTTTTACTTAGACTTATACAGGGATAATCTTTAAAAATCTTCTTCTGTGACACCACAAGGCCTAGGTCTTTGATATTTGGTGTGAAATTTCATCTAGTTGACCTCTATCAAGATTGTTCAAATTATAGACCTGGGGTCAAAAATGCCCCCACCCCGAGACCCTTTGGTTTTACATAGACTTATATAGGGAAATCTTTAAAAATCTTCTTCTCTGAAACTGCAAGGCCCATGTTTTTGATATTTGGTATGGAGCTTCATCTAGTGGACCTCTACCAAGATTGTTCACATTATAGCCCCCGGGCTACAAATCCCCCGCCCCGGGGCCCTTTGGTTTTACATAGACTTATATAGAGATAATCTTTGAAAATCTTTTTCTCTGAAACAGCATGGCCCAGGTCTTTGATATTTGGTGTGAAGCTTCATCTAGTTGACCTCTATCAAGATTATTTAAATTATAGCCCAGAGGACAAAAATGCCCCCGCTCTTGGGCCATTTGGATTTACATAGGCTTATGTAGGGAATATCTTTAAATAAATCCTCTTCTCTGAAACTGCAAGACCCAGGTCTTTGATATTTGGGGTGTAGGTCCATCTAGTGGACCTTTGTCATGATTATTCAAATTATAGCCTTTGTTGATATTTGGTATGAAGCTTCACCTTTTTAGACCTCCCTCAACATTATGCACATTATAGCCCTGGGGTCAATAATGGCCCTCCCCGGGGCCCACTTGTTACTCTCTGGATCAGGTGAGCGATCCAGGGCCATCATGGCCCTCTTGTTTTTTTTTGTTTTTTTTTTTGCTTGGCAGGACGTTTTCTAAGACCGTGTCATTTATGCTTGCTTGAACTGAACAGTCTAATGTCTACAGTTGTGGCCGTGCATGAATTCTGTTGAAATTTCACATCACGTTAACAAGTCCCCATAATATATACCCTTATAACCCCTTTTATATAGAGAAGTGGGATTTAAAAGGAGTACATGGTTGCCATTAGTCTTACTCACAAACATAAATTTTGGTAACACCTTAGAATGAGATGGTTCCAACAAGCAATCAAAAATCGCAGTAGAAATGAGAAAAAAAGCTAAAACATGTCAGTTTTGGTCATTATAAAGACGAAACGTTGTCTCCTAATGACACATGTTGTACTACAAGGCTTGTTACTATAGAAATTTATTTTTCGTCGATTGTTTAACAATCGAACCAAAGTTATTTTGTGATCTGAAAGTTTCCCTGCGATTGTCCACATGACCAATAAAGTTTGTGCAAGATCCAATCAATGGTTATTTATAGCCGCCCTTTTCTTGTCGCTTTCACGTCAGTATGCTTTGTTTACTGGGAAATCTGTGGAATCTGGACAGGACTTAAGCGCCGGAACATTGGCAAACAGTGTGAACACAGAACTGGCGCCGCAATACAGGACCATTACTCCGCGAAAGTCGACCTCCAGTTATTATTGGAACAATATGTATAGGTGTCGGGAGAGTACCTTGCTGCTGTAATTTTTGAGTGTTAAAATGAACTTTTTTTCTGATTTAAAATTTTGTTTGCCAAGATTGTGATTGCAAACTATGTAGTTAGGATTATTTAAGGTCATGCATGGGTATGCATATAAATATTATATACTTTTCAGAAAAAAATTCCAAATTTGTCTGTTAGTGCAAAAACATCATCAGAAAATTCACATGTGTTCCAGTTCTTTTGAAAAGTAAGGATCATATATCATTTTTACACCAACTAATTTCACGTAATATCCAACAGGGGGGGGGGGGGTGTTTCATACATGATGCACATATGTGCTTATAACTCAACAAATGCCCAGTAACATGTACATAATGCCAAAAGATCAAGTATTGAGTTTCCAAATTGAAATGATGCATACCTTACGTTAAAATTAAACATAATCTTCTGCTTGAAACTAGGCATTTTTTCTGCCCAATGCACACCAATTATTTAGGAAATTAAGTCGAATGCAAATGCCTTTTGGACCATGTAAAAATACGTTCTATTTTGGGGTAGTCAGAACTATCGATGTTTAGTCGAACCCCCAGTGTTACGAGCCAAGCCTAGCAGAAAGGATATTAAATTAAATCAACATACAAGCCTAAATACAGGAAAGGCTGGTAATAACGGTTTTACATTTAAATTGTTATTGCCAGTTTTTACGTCCAAAAATAGCGGTTTTACGTCAAAATGGCTATTGCCAGTTGTTTCATACCGGTTATTACTTTCTCAACTACTGTTATGACTGTAAAAGCTTACATGCATTTGCTTGTTCTAGAGTGGTTGGTCTTGTATAACTCGCATAAGATACATGTACGAATCTTTTCTATATGTTTTGTTTTCACCATTTCCATATTTTGTGATATGTTATGCATTGCTGGCTTAATTGCAGTTCCAAACATAATACTATTAAGCCTGGAACGCCTTTTTATGGCGTTATAAAAAGGCGTCTTCAAGCATAACCCAGTGGACACAAACGTGGATTCAAAGTCATAGCATGTCTCTTTGTACCGACATGACGTTGCACCGACGTTGGTGCGATGTTTACCTAAGCGGCATGTACCCGATTGGAATAAACGGACTCCTTATATATGTTGGTGGCTTTCATATACACGACCTACGTTTTAGAACAGAAATAAGGAAACAAAAATGTAATCCCTTTAATCCCAACTTCATTTCAGAGACATGTAACATACTGATTGATGTCCAGTATTTGAAAACCACTACGCGAATTTAGTGTAAACAAGTACTTTGGCGGCCCCCGCCGTTTGGAGCTTGAAGAAATTAATGGGCTGCATGATGATTCCACGCAGAGCTGACTCCAACCGCACACGAGTATTGGTAAACCGCTTAGAGGAGCTAAGCCTGCCCAGGCAAAGCGATGCGAGACGGACCGTCCATGCTTATAAACCCTATTGGTCTCATTGGGCGACAGGGCTTGAGATCTCAATGTCGGGTAAAAGTCCCACAAAATTGGAAGCAACGTCTCAAAAATGACATTTATAGTGTTGACGGGGACGTTACACATCAAATCAAACAAACAAAAAACAAGGACTTTGTATGGAAATAAACTTGATTGTTTAGGCAGACTAAAGTTGTTGTTAAATATCTAAGTTAATGAGGACGTCTGGACATGGAATAGTGTAATATATAGCAACACTCGGGTTTACAGGGCATACATTATTTTTTATTATTATTTATTTATTTATTTTTTTTGCTCAAAAACAAAGATTGTGTGTACTCGTTAGTTCCTAGAATCTTTGTTTGGAGCAGAAATATGAAGAATATCGAAATATTTAGCTGAAATTTTCATGTTTTTGTGGTAAAAATGTCCACTATATTTAAATAGGCGTGTTTTGGCACAGAAGCTTAAAGTTATGTCCATAAGTAGTCCATAAGGTTCAAAATTAAGTGACACCAAGCCATTTCGTAACGTTTAGTCAAAGTTAGTGTCACTTTTGACTTTGAACCTTATGAATTACTATTGGACATAACTTCAAGCTCCTGTGGTTTTGGTAATGAATATTCCATTGCATTGAATAGATGTGTTTTAATAATGTTATGTGTTAGCGAGTAGAAAATAATAGAAAAAATATAGTCTTTAATCCATTCGCATACATGTGGCACTACAATAGACAACTGATCTCTGCAAGCTGCATTTTTGGTAGAATATAGCTTATTATATTAGATGGATATAATCATATGTGCATAATCATTCATATCATTAGTTTATTTTATTTTCTGTGTTTCATTTATGGCAATAAGATATTTTCTTAAGATATTTTTGCTGTAACGTTAAACCGCTATTGCCAGATGGCTGGCAATAGCAATTTTAACGAAGAACCACTATTGCCAGTTAACTCTCAATAGCCACTTCGCTTAATAAATCATCATTTTTGGCAAAACATTGAAATTAATTGTTATGACTGTAATGACTTATGAAAGAAGCGAATTTCTACTTATCTCTGTTTTCAGTTGTCCTTAAAATTCTGTTGTCTGATCCCACAAAATAAGCAATAAGTCCAATCGTAAGTCCAAAATAAATAAAAATTCTTTAGTTATCCAACACAGAATTTAGAATGAAATATTTTCAAACTCCCAAAACCGAACCAGTAAAGGAAAATTTTCCTGTTTATATAGATTTAGAGACTGTTCTAGAACTCTGTAGAAAGTAATTTGCTCAAAATAAATCGATCGGAAAATTTCTGCATTATTCTTTACTCCCTTTACAAACTATAAAGTTCACAAAAAGTAGGGGATATTCGGGTTCCATTGAGCCCATCAGCCTAAACATTAGGAATAATCAAATATCGGGTATACCATGTCAATTGACTATCATGTGTGTACATTCTGTCGTTGAGCAGTATAATATTTATCCTCGAGTGGTGTAGCACGGGGGCATAAATTGTGCATGGGGTAGCACGTGAATTTTAACGTTAGTATCAAACCGGTTTATTTGTGTGAGATTTCGATAAAACTTTCTGTATCGACAGTTGAAGTGTTGTATGGAACGATTTCATAGGCAAATGCGTTATTAGAACCATGATTCGACTAACGGAGGCTCAATGTTCGAGAGACGTTGCCATGCTCCGGACCGGAAGTCAGCAGTTGCAGACGGCAAATGTTATGAATACGTCAAATTCAGTTGTCAGTCGACTATGGACACGCTATCGTAGGATAGGTGCAGTAGCGGATTTGCAGAGAAGTGGATTCCCGAAGAGTACTAACGGACGCGATAACCGCCTTGATGTAAATCAAGCGTTACGCAACCGGAGCCTAACGTCAACAGATCTTCAGCAATACCTGCGCCGAGTAAGAGGGGTTAATGTCTCTAGACAGACGATCCGAAATCACAATCGCTCGATTGACCTTACCCAAGCTAGATACCGTAGAGCACGTTTTGCGTGATGTACACAGCGCAGACGTTGGGACGCTAATCAGTAGTCTTACGTTATGTTAAGTGACGAATCCCGGTTTAACCTGGACTTTCGATAGGGTCGTAGAAGAGTCTGGCGTCGTACTGGTGAACGTTATACAGACCCGGCGAGAGTTGCGCATGACCGATATGGAGCAGGGTCTCTTATGGTATAGGTAGGGATCACCATGACTGGAAAAAATAGACTTACATGTGTGTCAAAGCACAGTTACAGGACTGTACTATCGTGATAACGTGCTGGCTTCTCACGTGATGCCGTTTGCTTGACGCCACGGTCGTGGATTCATCTTTCAGGACGATAACACTAGGGCTAATCGAGCACGCGTCGTCAACGGCAAATATTCGGACAATACCATGGTCTGCGATGAGTTCGGACTTATCTCCCTTCGAACGCGTATGGGACATCCTCGGGAAACGAGTCAGAACCACGATCCGTCTCCAAAGACCCTTGGTGAGCTTGGTGCAACACTTCAAGAAGAGTGGCGAAGGATCCCTCAGTTCACGATTCGTAGACTTACTGGAAAATAGACGTGAAGGCAATGATCAGGAATCGATACAAATAACCCACAGCTCCCATCAGAGACACCAAAGGGAAAGAAACACAAACATGAATCAACAGACCCTAATGGAAAAATAGCGAAATGCCAAAAGGACAGTTACTTTCCCACAAAATGGCCAATTGGCTATCCAAAAGAAAATAATATAAGCGATACAAGCACTCAAAGACAGACCATAACAAAAATAAACCGCGACAGAAGAACCGCCTTGGAAGTATGCGACGACGATACATTGCCTGCTGTGACAATCGAGGCGGTCCAACACGTTTTTGAGGGCTTGTGAAAAATGTCTTTGACGCTTAGAAGATTGGTCGCCGTGTCGCTACATAGTGACGTAATCATTGGAATTAATGTGTGGTTCAATTTATGGATATTTGATATTCCTTTTGAATTAAATGCATCTTGACCAGGTAACAGTTTATTTATTTTCCAATATTCAGCCTGAAAGTAAAATATCCCCTACTTTTTGTGAACAGTATATTATATTCTCTGACTCATATTCTAGATCTTTCCTTCACAATAAGAAATGGATAAACAAAATATTACATAATCAATAAGGTTAAATTGAAAATTCTTATACATAACACTAGATCATTAGGCATAATGCGGATGACGCAGAAAATGTTTCGCCTTTTGTAAAATAAGGGATATTGAGTATACTCATAAGAATACCCTCATTTAGGCGATTTTGATGTGTACAAAAAAAGGAAAACACTCCCAAAACATACTGGATATATTGTTTATAGCATCACGTGAACAAGTCCGTGAAATGAAGACCCCCCTACACCCCAATTTATATAGAGAAAACTGGGGTTTATGGGGGTATAAATAATTTTTCTTATTTCTGCTCCAATACATAGGTTGTGGGTACTCGTTAGAACCGCCTCAACGAGGCGGTTCTAACGTGCACCCACAACCTATGTTTGCAGTCTTTATAAGAAAAATATCACAGATTTTCATCAGAAAAATAGCCATTTTGGAGATGTGAAAAATGCACTATCGCGCACGGATGTGTTATCGTTATGGGAAAATTCTATAGGGACACAAGAGCGAGTTAGAATTAGCCATGGTAAACGATCCATTCGTGTCCGAGTTATTGGAGTTGCACTGTAAAATAGAATTCTAACACAGCGCGCCTATATAGGCAATGCAAAATAACTGTGTTTTATTCTGCAACAAATCACAGCTCGGAAGAGCGTGACGTGTGACGTCATTAAAACTACAAATTTATGACGTCACTAGTCGATTTGCTTGACGTTAGACGGTGTAACGTCATATTCTCGCATCGAAAACGTTAGAAAAGGATATAAATGCATGTGTTTCAGTCAATAATTTTAGCGGGACTTCTTCTAACGATGGCGAAAAGTTGTGAGAATTTGAAGGAAACAACAGCATTATTGCCGAGTTTCAGCGTATTAGAATCGAAATAGATCAGCTCTAGCCAGTGATTTGTTGTGTAATAAATCACAGTTTGTCGGTCAGTTGTAAGTAGACAAATCACGCGCGCTACGCGCTTGTGATTTGTCTACTTTACAACTGACCTCCAAACTGTGATTTATTACACAACAAATCACAGTTAGAGCTGATCTATTTCTTAAGTGAAGGCAATGATCAGGAATTGATACTAAAGGAAAAGAAACACAAACATGAAATAACTAGTCCCCAATGGAAACACCAATCGCGTAAAACCAAAAGGATAGTCACTTTCCCACAGAATGGCTAATTGGCTATACAAAACAAAAAGGCTTTAACATTTTGTCTTCAAAGTAGATGACTGTATATAACTACTTGCAAGTAACACCTGTAAGCGTTTTTTTTTTTCTTTAGCATAATGCTGGTATCACAAAATTGTTTAAAAATAAAGAGGTATAAAGGCGGGTGGCCATTTTCATTCTCTGTTTTATCATTCTAACTTGTTGCACAAAATTCATGAATGCTATTCAAACTTTAAAATATTTCAATTAAAAGATCACTTTATAGTTTCAAGTTAAGTACTCAGTGACGTAATTGCCAACTGATTTTCTGCATTGCCCCTCAGATCTAAAGAACAATTAGAATTCGATTGTGCACGAATAAGAATTCGAATAATCGTTATTGTTTTAAATGCTTTGTTTTCTTTCCTTCTAGCTGGTGTAAACAAGTTATTCAATGGCTACAATCCTAGTCTACATCCTGGCATCTTTCACGAGTTTCAAGTAGCAGCTATGAGATTCGGACATACGTTGATTACACCAGGTCTCTGGAGAAGGTTTGTCTTCTTCTCACATTAGAGAGTAAAAATAGTTAAATGAGTAAATACACCTTGAGAAGGGAGATATTTTGTCTTAACGTTAAATAATCATGTCTCCCTATTAACATGGGTCTACTCTCAGAAGAAGCCCATCTGTTTGAAAGATAACGTTCCGGTTTCACATTAGACTAATTTTTCAAGCAAGTCCATTAAAGGAAGGCGAATATTGGAAGTTGTCTTCTTTGTTGGAATTGCAGACTTGTCCGTTCATAATGAATAACAGTCATTAAATACCGTATGATAACTCATGCAGAATCGGAGTCTAACTGTTGGTTTTCTTTTGCTCCAGCATTTCATTGGTTTCTTGCTGTCGAGTCATCACCGTTGTTTCATCTCTGTGGTTGTTTGATTATTTTTGTTCACAGAGATGTTGCACTGATGAGTTAGGAGGCCTTCATGCGGACTGAACAAATTATTTGTCTAAATCGCGACGGAAGTAAGGGCGAGGATTGTGGCCACGTAAAATCGATTTAAGCCCCCAGTGGAATTCGTTTCCGCTGACCGTTCCAAGGCGGTTCTTCTGTCGCGGTTTATTTTTGTTATGGTTTTCTTTTGGTGTTTGTGTCGTATATTTTATTTAGGATAGCCTATTGGCCATTTTGTGGAAAGTAACTGTCCGTTTGGCTTTCCGCTATTGATGTTTCCATTAGGTCTGTTGTTTCATGTTTGTGTTTCTTTCCCTTTAGTGTCTCTGATGGGAGCTGTGGGTTGATTGTATCGATTCCTGATCATTGCCTCCACTTCCATTTTGTGCCAATTATATCCATTCTAATTAACGAGTATACAGATACCAAGAATATTCATAGAGGATCTTACATGAGTATCCATGTATCATTAAATTATTGAACGTGTTGAGGAAACTGGATAAAATTTGAGGCTTCGCCGAGCATTCTATCCCTTTTCTTTAACGAGTTAAATAAATGGGCCCCGTCAAGCGATTTTGGTACTAATCGCCTATGCGAGCAGCGAAGGTTCAGGCTAGCCTGCGCATCCGCGCAGTCTCGCCAAAACCTTCGCTGCTCGCTCACACAAGCAGTGAATCAAGAGGAACCTTCAGACAGAAAGCCATATCCCTGGCCCCTCTGAATGGCTGGGCATGCATCGTTAAAATTTGTCATGACGGAATGCTCGAAGACCCAAATTCGCTTGGCGGGGCTCAAATGTAATAATACATGTGCACGAACACAAGAATCTATTTATCATACGGTATTTAAAACAAATCCTATTCGCGATTGTTTACAAAATATGTCAATATTCCGCCATTAGTATACTCGATGTCTTTCAGGACGTCGTAAGTGTAACGTTATAGGCCCCCGCCCATCGGGGTTTGAAGAAATAAATGATCTGCATGATGCTTCCACGCAGAGCTGAAACCGACCCGCACATGAGTACTGGTAAACCGCTTAGAGGATCTAAGCCTGTCCAGGCAAAGCGGTGTGAGTAGGATCGTCCATACTTTTAAACCCTATTGGTTTCACTGGGCGACAGGGCTTGAGATGTCATTTCATCTCAATGTCGGGTAAAAGTCCCACAAAATTGGAAGCAACGTCTCAAAAATGACCTTTGCATGTTGACGGGGACGTTAAATCACAAATCAAACAAACAATCAAACATGTGTAACGTTTCGGCGCGTATCTAACTAATTGTATATTTAATCCATTAGCTGATTACCGAATGCAATACATGGTCGCATGTGAAACGCCAAGTTCAGCAACGGAAGATCAGGTGATTTTCTCCGGGTACTCCGGTAGTCGCACACCTCCGATTAAGGATCGGCTCGATCTGAGTTAAATAATCTTGAAAGGGCCGTAAAACCAATACCAATAACCAAAACATGGCGTTATTACATTCTCATTACATTCTCAGATACGACGTCTAATGATAAAATATATTAATTCTGAATGTGCATTAAAACCAAAAAGTATAGACAAACAATAAAACAAAGGATCTGCTTAAGGTTCATTTATACATATATGTATTATATGAGAAACAGAATGTGTTGCAGTCATTTGACATAATTTTTATTAGCTCACCTGTCACGTAGTGACAAGGTGACCTTTTGGGATCACTTTTTGTCCGTCGTGCGTCCGTGCGTGCGTGCGTGCGTCCGTCCGTAAACTTTTTCTTCAAACAACATCTCCTAAACCACTGATTGGATTTTGACCAAACTTCACAGGATTGATCCGTAGGTGGTCCCCTTTCAAAATTGTTCAAATGGTTCCGGTCTGTTGCACATCTAGGTCACAGGAGCTAAAAATAGATTGGTGTGAAGCTTCATCTAGTGGACCTCTATCAAGATTGTTCAAATTATAGCCCTGGGGCCAAAAATGCCCCTGCTTCGAGGGCCTTTGGTTTTACATAGGCTTATATAGGGAAAATCTTTAAAAATCTTCTTCTCTGAAACCACAAGACCCAGGTCTTTAATATTTGGTATGAATCTTCATCTTGTGGACCTCTACCAAGATTGTTCAAATTATAGCCCTGGGGCCAAAAATGCCCCCGCCTCGGGGGCCTTTGGTTTTACATAGGCTTATATATATAGGGGAAATCTTTAAAAGTCTTCTTCTCTTTTACCGCAAGGCCCAAGTCTTTGATATTTGGTGTGAAGCTTCATCTAGTGGACCTCTATCAAGATTGTTCAAATTATAGCTCTAGGGCCAAAAATGCCCCCACCCGGGCCCTTTGGTTTTACATAGGCTTATAAAGGGGAAATCTTTAAAAAATCTTCTTCTCTGAAACCATAAGGCTAAGGTCTTTAATATTTGGTATGAAGCTTATTCTAGTAGACCTCTACCAAGATTGTTCAAATTTTGCCCTGGGGCCAAAAATGGCCCCGCCCCGGGGGCCTTTGGTTTTACATAGGCTTATATTGGGAAAATTATAGTACTGGGGCCAAAAATGTTCAAATTATAGTACCTGGGCCAAAAATGTTCAAATTATAGTACTGGGACCAAGATTGTTCAAATAAAAGTGCTGGGGTCAAAAATGCCCCCAACCAGGGGCCCTTTGGTTTTACATGGGCTTATATAGGGAAAATCTTTAAAAATTTTCTGCTCTGAAACCGCAAGGCCCAGGTCTTTGATATTTGGTATGAAGGTTCATCTAGTGGACCCCTACCAAGATTGTTCAAATTATAGTGCTGGGGCCAAAAATGCCCCCGCCCGGGGACCCTTTGGTTTTACATGGGCTTATATAGGGAAAATCTTTAAAAATCTTCTTCTCTGAAATTGCAAGGCACAGGTCTTTGATATTTAGTATGAAGCTTCATCTAGTGGACCCCTACCAAGATTGTTCAAATTATAGTACTGGGGCCAAAATGCCCCCGCCCTGGGCCCTTTGGTTTTACATGGGCTTATATAGGGAAAATCTTTAAAAATCTTCTTCTCTGAAACTGCAAGGTCCAGGTCTTTGCTATTTAGTATGAAGCTTCATCTAGTGGACCCCTGCCAAGTTTGTTCAAATTATAGTGCTGGGGCAAAAAAATGCCCCCGCCCCGGGGCCCTTTGGTATTACATAGGCTTATATAGGCAAATATTTAAAAATCTTCTTCTCTGAAACTGCAAGGCCCATGTCTTTGATATTTGGTATGGAGCTCCATCCAGTGGACCTCTACCAAGATTGTTCAAATAATAGCCCTCGGGCCACAAATGCCCTTGCCCGAGGGCCCTTTGGTTTTACATAAATTTATATAGAGATAATCTTTGAAAATCTTCTTCTCTGAAACAGCAAGGCCCAGGTCTTTGATATTTGGTGTGAAGCTTCATCTAGTGGACCTCTGCCAAGATTGTTCAAATTATAGCCTTTACTGATATTTGGTATGAAGCTTCACCTTTTTAGACCACCCTAAACATTATGCACATTATAACCCTGGGGTCAATAATGGGGCCCACTTGTTTCTCTATGGATCAGGTGAGCGATCCAGGGCCATCATGGCCCTCTTGTTGGATTTGAAACGTATGGTAAAAGTTTGATGTGTTGGTATATTTTACGCAGATTTCACATGAAATGAGCTTCTACAATATAGAAGTATTTCGTTTCAGAACAGGAAATTGTCAAGACTTTTTGAGGAGTAAATCGTATCATTCTAAACAGGAATTTGCCGCTTTAAGGCTCTGCAATGAGTTTTGGAACTCCAGGGTAAGTCAATGACGATGTATAAGGTTACAGGGTTATTGCACTGATATTGGTGAACATAGAGATACTGAAGTACATAAAGATCACAATTGGGACTGTTCAAAAGTGGTCTTAAAGACCACTTTTGAACAGTCCCAAAGGTGGTCTATCACCAGAGGACACTGTATGTGGAAAACACAAAGAAAGGATTATAGAAACTTTCTTGACAAGCTTTTGAAGCAGAATTAGTCTCATGTTTCGGTGGTCTTAATAGCGGAATTTTACTGTCTTTGAATGAGCTTGCGAGTGTCCTTAGATGTTGTATTCGCAAATATAACGAATAACCCTTTAATTCTATATCTATAATTCTTTCGTATTTTCATTATTGTTTTCCAAGAATATGCATTTTGTCATTTATCATTCGTGTGAGTGTGTAACAAACTGTCCTTGGTAAAATTCGAAGGTATCCGATTTAAAGCACAATATCGGCAACGCGTTTTATCATTCATTTTTCAGTAAACATTCAATATTTATGTAATAATAGTGATTATACACCAAACCTGATACACCATTCAGTCTTTGCAGTTTCCAAATAAAATCTTTGAACAGACCAGTGTTGACAATTCTTAAAAGTCTACATGAACCTGATGGACTAAGTAAGCTATGGAAAAAGAACTAGTGCTGACTCTGACACATCGCCCAAACCCTCCCCCACCCCCCCCCCCCCTCTGTACTACAGGTTTAGCGTTTTTTGATGTTTGACGGAGAAGTATCTTCCTTATTGTTTTCGAAGAATATGCATTTTATCATTTATCATTCGTGTGAGTGTGTAACAAATTGTCCTCTGTAAAATTCGAAGGTATCCGATTCAGCGCGCAATATCAGCAACGCGTCACAGGTTATCATTCATTGTTCAGTAAACATTCAATATTTATGTAAAAATAGCGATTATACACTAAACATGGTACACCATTCAGTCTTTGCAGTTTCCAAATAAAATCGTTGAACAGACCAGTGATGGCAATTACTAAAAGTCTACATGAAGCTGATGGTCTAAGTAAGCTATGGAAAAAGAATTAGCGCTGACTCTGGCACATCGTTTCGCCCCGCTCCCCCCTCTGTACTACAGGTTTAGCGCTTTTTTATGTTCGACGGAGTAGTATAGACTGAAATAAAAATTTTATTCTGAAACTGTGTATCTATTGGTGTCACACGCTTTTAGCAATCTAGCGGGTAAAATTGCGCATTTCGTCAAATTGAAGGACTCGGATTTTCATCTTTTGTGCAATAAATGTAGGATTGGGTCTCACTGTGATCCCCGGCTAAAGGCAAAGTATAAATTTCATGACAGATTGGTTTTCGGAAGTACGGTTAATCCACTTGAAGGTATGTACAGCCAAATAAAATAGTCAGCTATATAAGTTTTTTTCGAGTGATGGAAATGTATACTATTTACACTTTGTGGCGAAAGACATAAAGGGAGAGCAAAGTTCACATTATGTAATGAACATATGTACACATATAATAAACAAGCTATATTATCAGTATGCCACATTAGAAAAATTAAGTTGAAATGTTACAATACTAAAGGTTATTCTTCAATCCAGTTTGTGAATGGTATTATCAGTAGCCTTTAATCAGTCCCTAGAAACATCAACTAATGACAAACTGTACTTCTCTGAAAGCCGTAATTCCATGAAATATGGTCCCTATAAATAGCCCATCTTTATTTGTGCATTTGCTTTCAATTTCATTTGAGCACTCTGCTAATCCTTGTATTATTGTCCGCTTTCTTCCTCTTATTCTGCCTTGTTGCTCGCCATACTTGTCGTTAACGTCTTACGACGTCAACGTCAATAACACTAACGTCATGACTCATTGTTAGTATTATGACATGTAATTATACACATTTCATTGATTTAAAATAGCATCCAAACCGTAATAAAAACTAAATTAAATTCGTGGGAACTCCACGACACTCCCGCAACCAAAGTAAGTAGCCTCTGCAACTCTGTTTATGTCTCTTTCTTGAGGTAGCAAACACATTTCTAAATGCTGATTTAAAATCTTGAAGTTTAGTAAGTCTTCTTTAGATATTATATTCAATCCTGTTTCTTTCACGGATATTGGTCTTGTTCGACTCTGGTGCGTCATCAGTTGTTTGAGTTCGTTTTCTCCTCTCACTTTGTTTCCCAGCGACCCTGCAAAGTTTTCTACTTTTCTCATTGATGTTACATTAGATGATTTTATTTCTAGATTTACCATTTTGTGCTTGTTTGCTAATGCATCAGAAACGTCTTTAAGTTGTGCTTCAAGGTCTTTATTTTCCATTTGTAGTTTCAATAACTCTTCTGTTAGGCTTGCAACTCTTTTATAAAGTTCCTTGCGCTCTGTCTGAATTTCTTCTGTGTCTATACTCAGGTTGTGGTCAATATCTGGTTTGTCTAATTCTACCTCTTCGTTTGCTTTTTCTCTTACTACTTCTGCAGCTGTAGTATTGGTTGTGTATTTGTTAAGATGTTTCGTACTTGTCTCAGAATCTGTTGACTCAGTGTCAATACTTTTAACAGTTTTGATTTGCCGTTCCTTTTCAAATGCCATTTCCTTCTCTATAGACAGACCGTAACACAGAGATTGCCCCCTTTCAGATCTCTGATTTCTTTTTGTTCTGTATCTGTCTCCCGGATTCTGTTGAATTTTCTTATCAAGCGAATCAGCCATCTTGTTTTCTTCAAATACTTTCGGACAGAGGCTTCTATTGTGATGGCCTTTACGCCCACAGTAGAAACATCTTTTATTTGGAAAACATTTATATGCTATGTGGCCTTGCTTTAGGCAAAGGAAACAACTGTCCTTAATTTTCTCTTTTCTGATAGCGGCCGTTGTATACTTCATACACTGGTCACTCCAGTGGTTTCCTTCACAGTACCTGCACAGTACAAAGACATTATGAAGAACCCCTTGTCTCTGTCGGAATCTTGGTTCATTGGTATTCATATCCAGTTTAGATCCAGTTTTACATTCGCTTTTTCCATAGTAGGAATGCTGCTCAGCCCTTTCGAGGGCGCAAATATAATTGCTGAACAGCTTTCTTAGTAAACTTGCTGACCATTTACTTCTTGTTCCCTTTTGAAGTTCCAAATGCAATAAGACTTCCTTTGGAATTTTCGATATTATGATGGAAATAAAAATATCATGATCTGTGTCTTGCTTTAGGGCTTCTAAGCATCTTAAATGCATTTCCATTTTATCATATGTGTTACGGAGTCCTTTTGCAGTTTTCTTGCCGAAGTAAGGTTCATAAGTTCAATAAAATGAGAATGTACTACCAGCTGTTCATCTTCAAACCTTTCTGTCAATAGAGTTTTTGCAATGCTGTAATTTTCATTTGACAATGGTATTCCGCAAATACATTCTTCTGCAACTCCAACTAACCTATCTTTGAGATAAATGAATTTCTCTGTATCAGTCAGTTTAGTATTATTATCAACTGTGACCTTGAAAAAGTCCCATAATTCTCTCCATCTCATTTTGTTGCCATCATAAATTGGAATATCTAATGCTGGCAATTTGACAGAAGATTGAACTTTTTGTACATCACCTTTGTCAACTTTCACATAATCATGTAAGATATTCTGCAGTGTTTCAAACGTGTCCTCAATTAAAGATCCCATTTCAGGCAATTTAAATCATACAACAATCACTAGGCCCCATACATTAATTCCCGGGTTCCGGCACCAAATAATGTGGCGAAAGACATAAAGGGAGAGCAAAGTTCACATTATGTAATGAACATATGTACACATATAATAAACAAGCTATATTATCAGTATGCCACATTAGAAAAATTAAGTTGAAATGTTACAATACTAAAGGTTATTCTTCAATCCAGTTTGTGAATGGTATTATCAGTAGCCTTTAATCAGTCCCTAGAAACATCAACTAATGACAAACTGTACTTCTCTGAAAGCCGTAATTCCATGAAATATGGTCCCTATAAATAGCCCATCTTTATGTGTGCATTTGCTTTCAATTTCATTTGAGCACTCTGCTAATCCTTGTATTATTGTCCGCTTTCTTCCTCTTATTCTGCCTTGTTGCTCGCCATACTTGTCGTTAACGTCTTACGACGTCAACGTCAATAACACTAACGTCATGACTCATTGTTAGTATTATGACATGTAATTATACACATTTCATTGATTTAAAATAGCATCCAAACCGTAATAAAAACTAAATTAAATTCGTGGGAACTCCACGACACACTTTACGAAAAGCAGGATGATTTGTTTTATAAAAAAATAGAAGTGAAGGCAATGATCGAAACAATCAAACCACAGCTCCCATATTTGACACCGAAGGGAAAGAAACACAAAAATTAAATAAGTAGACCTTAATGGAAACATCAATACCGGAAATCAAAAAGGACAGTTACTTTCCCACAAAATGGCAAATTGGCTTTCCAAAACAAAAAAATATAAGAGATACACACACTCAGAGACACACCATAAAAAAAATAAACCGTGACAGAAGAACCGCCTTGGAACGCTCAGTGAAACGAATTCCACTTGGGTGGGGGTGCTTAAATCGATTTTACGCAGCTGCAACACTTGCCCTTCCAACCTTAAACCATTTTTTTATTTCATTGCACGATCCACAAGTTGAACATTTTTTACGGAACTAAAGTACTGGTTTTCTAAATCCTATTTCGATCTCTGTGACGGTCCCATCCTAAATCGTTTGAATTCAATAATGGTGGCGACTGATATTTCCTGGTTCGAAGCTTTGCGATCCGACCGGTGGTTTTCATCTGATCTGACATCGAATTGTTGTTGAGTCCTCTACCCTGATTCATGATTATATTAATCTATACTTGATCATTTTACTGTGTATTGTTTTTTATCATATGACGTCTCGTCTGAGAGTGTAATAACGCCATGTATTATTTTCGATAATCCACTAGTGGATTAAATATGTAAATTAGCTAGATACGTCCCGTAACGTTACATGTACGACGTCCTTAACGACGTCGCGTTTACTAATGGCGGAATATTTATATTTTCGTAACAATTGTGAATAAAATGCGTTTTAATGTCATATGATAAATAGAATCTTGCATTCGTGCTCATGTATTATTGAATTTATTAAACTCGTTGAGGAAAAGGGATAAAATGCTCGGCAAAGCCTCGCATTTTATCCCTTTTCCTCAACTCGTTTAATAAATTCAATAATACATGAAGACTCATGTAAGATCCTCTATATGAATCACTGTTGTTATTATGTTTGATACTTCACTGGGACTGAGGGTGAGGGTAGAAATTTCATAAACCCCGGAATGAAGCCCCTACCACCACCACCACCCCATCCCCACTCTCAGTAGCTACTACTGGCCGTCCCAAAGCGATTGATCTTTTGCTGTGCCTTATTAGATTGTTGGCTTTGTACCGTAGATTCATGCTTCGTCTTATGTTTTTGTGTGTGCCTCCATGTCGCTTACTTTCTTAAGGTGACTTGAGAAGGCTGCGTTCCTTGATTGTGGCATATCCACTGAGTGACCATTTCTTACTAAATTGTATTCTTGACAGGAAACTGTTGAAGAAGATTTGGACTCGTTATTTCGTGGCATGGCATCTACCATTGCTGAAAGAGAAGATTCCATCATGGTGACAGATGTAACTGGTAAGATGTTTTACAGTTATGGATTGCAGGTCGAGATATCAGCAAATTGTATTCATATTTTAATATCTTATTCAACCACTGCGGTCAAGAAAATCTGTGCACTTTACACTTTAGTTCTGCTGTGTATTCCGCGCTGCAAAGGGCTTACCTTTAAAATGCCATACCAATGTGGCAAACTTTGTTTTCTCTAACAGTTTGCAGAAAAAGGCAGTAAAATATCGCAGGTACTCCATCGGCGTGCTTTACGGACTAGAGGCAAACTACACAAGTTCTTCATTTCTTAAACTGAAATGACATTTTAAATTCAACCAGGCATTTTGTCTCAAACATTCATTTTTTTAAAGAATTTAAAATGCCATACCAATGTGGCAAACTTTATGTTTTCTCTAACAGTTTGCACTGGGTGTGATCTCCAGTTTATGAACTCAGAGAAAGAACTTCCACTTTCTCACTCTTCAACTGGAGATTATATTGATTAAATGCAAACTGACCAGAGTAAGAAACTCAAGAATGATTTCTTTAGTAAGTATTGTTTACGGATATGTTTAATCGAGCTTTTTCTTTGTCAGATAGCCTGTTTGGACCTCTGGAATTTTCTAGACGAGATCTCGCAGCTCTAAATATACAACGTGGAAGAGATCACGGTCTAGCTGACTATAACACTGTTCGTGAAGATTATGGATTAAAACGCAAGAAAAACTGGGATGACATCAACGAGAATTATAATACTGAGGTTAGATTATTTTCACCTGTGCAGTGCCAAGTTAATATGTGCCCACGTAGTTTAATCAGAGTTTTCGTTGCACGCTACATTCATATCCATTTCCTCAATTCTTCTGCAGGCCGACAAGAACTAGTGTATTCTTAGTGACTACGCAAGCTGATACACATCTTAATGCGCATGCCAAAAGACACATGTTTTCTTGTTGTACCCTGTTTTATGATATTTACTTATGTTTTATTGTATTTTCATTATGCCACCTAACGTCGAACATATCCTGCAAACTTTGCTTTGACATTTGACAACAAACGGTTTGCGCAACTCCTCATGCAGTTTCGTATCAGTTTACGCTTTGGTACTACTTTCTAAACTACTTTTAACACTGTATGCTCTTGCGCCATAGTTTTTAGATATGCAAGTGAATTTGGCATTATAGTCAGTTCATTGTTTTCGACTTTTGGACTAAGCCAGATTTTGGAGTAACAATACTGTAAAAGTATATTTGCAAATATTAAATGTGTGCGCAATTTATCCTGCCGTTTTATACCGATCAATTTGAAACTTTGCAGGCCATGTTTATCATGGTCTGTAGCTGTGCAGGTGGTTTTGCAATTGTCAATTTCACTTTTTAACTGAGCCGTCACTGTATGTTTAAGGGAAAGGATATTGTTATGTCATGGTGCATTACAAACACATTTCTAATTGTAGTAGTATCGAGCTACTAAAATGTACTTTAACCAGACATAGGAAAATGTTAAGTCATGATACAGTGGCTGTTTAAACAGTGTTTCTTTTCATTCCTTATTCCGTTCGCAGGCTATAAATCGTCTTCGAGATCTGTATGGCGGTAATAACTCAAAACCCGACAAAGTAGACCTGTTCACCGGCGGTATGCTCGAGACAGTACCTGAGGGACCAGGAGAACTTTTTCAGCATATTATATTGGACCAATTTCTTAGAATAAGGCATGGGGATCGCTTTTGGTTCGAAAACACTGATTCGAGGTAAACAAAAGAGTTGTAAATTTGTTTTCAGTTTAAGCGTAATACAGATCGTAAAGGAAATTTATACACCTTCCCTTGATGAAACTCATTCAAACATACATTTGCCTCCCACGTCAGTAGGGGTCTACTCAAGAAAAGAATTTTCTCTTCTGAAGAACATTCTTTCTTTCAAGAGTTAAATGGGTTGAAGTTACTGGTGAGTTAGAAAGCCTTCATGCGGACTGAACAAATTATTCGTCTTAACCGCGACAAAACCGAGGGCGAGGATTATGGCAACCTAACATCGATTGAAGCCCCCCCCCCCCCACACACACACACCCACACACACACACAGTGAAATATTTTTACTGCGGTTTTTCTGTCGTGGTATATATTTGTTGAAGTTTGTCTTCGCATGCATATATTGCTTATACCTTTTTTGAAAAAAATGGCAGTTTGGCTTTTTTGTGGGAAAATAACTGTCCTTTTGGCTTTCTGCTTGTGATATTTATATTTGAGTTTAATTATTTCTTATTCGTGTTTTTCTCCCTTTGGTGCCTCTGATGGGAGGTGTTGGGTAGTTGTATCAATTCCTTATCATTGCCTTCACTTTTGTTTACAGATAAGCAAACATGGTGTCTTAAAATTGTCACCCTTTGAGAAAAGGCTTAAATACTTCCCCATCGGATGGACAAGTCCGTGGAATGAGCACCCCTAAACCCCTCTTTGTATAGAGAAAACTCGGGTTTAAGGGGGTAAATATTATTTTTCTTATATCCGCGCCAAGACATATGTTTTTGGTACTCGTTAGAAGCACGGGTGTCTTATCGTAATGCCAGGTATAATTAATGGTTGTTTGATTATTTGTGTTCACGGAGATGTTGCACTGATGAGTTGGGAGGCCTTCATGCGGACTGAACAAATTATTTGTCTAAATCGCGACAGAAGTAAGGGCGAGGAATGTGGAAACGTAAAATCGATTTAAGCGCCCCCCCCCTCCCCCCCACTCCCCCCCCTCCCCCCACTCCCCCCCCTCCCCCCCCCCCACCCGCCAGTGGAATGCTTTCCACTGACCGTTCCAAGTAGAAGTAAAACAAAGATCAGATCAGGAATCGATACAATTGACTTACTCCACCCATCAAAGACAACAAAGGGAAAGAAACACAAACATGAAGCGACCAGACCATAATGGAAACCTAAATAAAGGAAGGCCATAAGGACAGTTACTTTCCCACAAAATGGCCAAATGGCCATCCAAAATAAAAAGATACAAGTGATTCACACAGTAAGTAACAAACAACAACATAAATAAACCGCCACAGAAGAACCGCCTTGGAACGGTCAGTGGAAAGAATTCCACTTGGGGGCTTAAATCGATTTTACATGGCCATAAGCCTCGCCCTTACCTTTGTCGCGGTATACACTAATTTTGTTTAGTCCGCTTGAAGGCTTCCTAACTCATCATTGTAACATCTCAGAGAACATACAAATAAAAATACTACAGAGAAATAACAAGGTTGAGGACTCTACAGCATACAACAACAGAATTGCTGGAGCAAAAGAAAACCACAGTTAAACTCCGAGGGGCCCGACCAAAGACGGAGCATCAGGCGCTAACCAACATAAAGAATACTAAAATAAAATAAAATTCCATTTATGTTTTTACTCTGGAACTGTTATATAATCTTAAGCCCGACCCACCAGTTTGCAATCAAAGAGGGAAGCAAAGTTGCCAACCGTGATTGGGTTAACCACCATGCATGCAGTCTGTTTTATAACGTTTATGTTGTACCCAATCTTTATCTATCGACGAACGATTTTACGAAATTGGGTAAAAAAGCCATTACAGGCATGTATTTTTCTAAATTTATAAACTAAGTCACCATAGAATTCGGGTTCCGATAGGCCTTGTTGCAGAAGTGTTTTAAGTCCAACATTGAATTTTGAAACCAAATCAGAATGACGTCTATAAAACTTAGAAAAGGCTTTACGTAGTTTATGATACCGATACCCCTGATTAAGAAGTTTAGCAGTTAATAATTTATTATGAATGTTGAAGTCGAATACTTGACTAGAAACTCTAGCGAATCGAATTAACTGCGAAATATAAACCCTGTACGATGTCGCACGTGGAACACCACCATCCCAAAAAGGAAAAGTTACAATCTCGAAATCAAAATCATCACGTTTATCATAAATTTTGCAATAAACAAATCCATCTACAATAGATAAATGTAAATCCAAAAAGGGGGCCTGGGAATCAGAGGAATTTGCCTTGTTTAACTGAAGTTCTAGGGGATAAATCTGATTGATCAAACCATCACAGTAAGTATTGTCAATATTTAATAAATGACCTAAATATCTAGAATTAGAACTAAAAGCTTCAATAATTTCAGATTGGCTATCAATGGAAAGCGACAACATGAAGTCTCTTTCATAACAATACAAGAACAGATCAGCCACAGGAGGCGCGCAATTCGTACCCATCGGAATACTCACAATTTGTCTAAATAAATTAGTACCGAATCTAATATAAATATTGGCAAGTAGAAAGGTGAGGGCATCACACACTTTCTGACATGACCAAAGTGTATAATTCTTATGCTCTTTAGAAGTGAAAAATGCAGTCCTTCTGTTGCGGTTTATTTATGTTGTTGTTTGTTACTTACTGTGTGTATCTGTGTCTTTTTATTTTGGATGGCCATTTGGCCATTTTGTGGGAAAGTAACTGTCCTTATGGCCTTCCTTTGTTTAGGTTTCCATTATGGTCTGGTCACTTCATGTTTGTGTTTCTTTCCCTTTCGGTGTCTTTGATGGGTGGAGTAAGTTAATTATATCGATTCCTGATCTTTGTTTCATTGCTACTTAACCATTTTCCCGTTCAAAACAGATGTATACACCTATCACATCAGACATTTTGAGAAAGAGACAACTTTTTCTATGCCTATACATGTACATCGAACCCCTCTGAAAACGGATACTACATTACATTACGAAAACACGCCTAAACAAATGCATTGTAAACTTTACCACCGAAAAAACGAAAATTCTAAGATGAAAACTTGTGAAATTTTTTTCTCATTTCTGAAATAAGAAAATTAAGGTTTGTCCCTGTAAACCCCAGTTTTACTTATACAAGTGTGGTTCATGGGGGTTTAAATTATATAGGCGTTTTTTTCGTCATGAATAAAAATATTTCGGTTCTCGGAATGGGATACGAAATATGATTGAGAAGCCCCCGCCCACCGGGGCTTGAAGAAATAGATGATTGCATGATGCTTCCACACAGAGCTGAAACCGACCTTACCCGGGTACTGGTAAACCGCTCAGAGGATCTAAGCCTGTCCAGGCAAAGCGGTGCGAGTCGGCCCGTCCATGCTTATAAACCCTATTGGTTTAATTGGGTGACAGGGCTTGAGATGTCATTTTATCTCAATGTCGAGTCAAAGGCCCTCAAAATTGGAAGCAACGTATCCGAAATGACCTATACAGTGTTGACGGGAACGTTAAACCCAAATCAAACAAACAAAACGAAATATAATTGAAAGATTTGCTTCTCTATTGACATGTTCTAAGAAAGACACATGACACTGTTAAAATCAGTGTTACTTATGAAGTATTCGCATATCAAACAGAAAGCAATTTGGCCATGCTAAGTACTTTCGCCTAATAATTCCCCTCACAATCTGTCAAGGAAACATAAAAAGGTCAGTTTATGAATCGAACAGTTGAAGAGAAGTTATATATTACATCGACAACTGGAAAATATTTGTTAGACGTATTTAAACCGAATTGTATAGATTTTATATTCTTGCACACCAGACAAGGAAATCCGTGATTTTACCCTGGGGTAGAAATTTATGTTCTGACCCTGTTGTTCCGACCCCAAATCGAATATAATCGCGTGTTTGATAAATGCACTGGTTGATTACAACCTCATGCGCGGCGTCGTCATGCGTGACGTCACTAAACATTCCTGTTGTGTAATCACAAAATGGCGGACGTCGGTAACCGAAATGACAGCAGCATTAAAAATTCGCAATACAAATGGAAGGTATGCAAGAAAAAAGAATCAAATATGGGTGTGACGGGCAAGCCTCGTGATGCTGGACAGTGACCCTCGGGACGGATTTTTCCATCCACCCCTCACACCTATATAAGATTCTTATAATATTGCACTATGTCACGTGGGTGTGTTATCACCTTTGTTGTTCGAAAATAGCAAAAACACGTCTCATGACGGAGGTGGCACATAAAAATTTAATCTTCTTAGGTAGCGTTTGATTAGATAGAAAGTTAATACAGAGGATACTGAATAGACATTACTTGTCCTGGCCAATTTTTGCAGTGGATTATCAAAGGACGAGGTAGAGAGGACATGGGATCTGGAATTAGTTGATATTATAACAGAGGTGACAGGGGTCGGATATCAGCAGATACAGAGGAATGTGTTCCAGTTTACGGAAAATGATAGTAAGTCTGCTTTCTTCCAGGGCCCGTATAAGCACCATAAGATGCATTTTAAAAAGATTTACTTATGAAGCTAGGAATACACTAAAAAGTTAGAAACTCAGGGAGAAACACAATCACAGGACGTAGCCAGGTCCCGAGGTAACAAAACTTTTTTCTTCAACTCACCTGTGCATGAAATTGATAATGCTAACAAGTATTAGAATAAAAACAAATCAGACAAATTTTCTGTTCTGATCAGCAAAGAATGTTGTTTGTCATGCTCATAAATTTTTAAATGCAAACCATTATTGGCATTTTAAAATTAATGAGCATGACTTATTTCGTACTCATATGAGTTGACCACGAAAAAGTTTTATAACCTCGGGGCCTGGAGGAAAAGAAAATCTGACAGGGTATGAGTACACCAACAAGCGCTTAACAAGAGGAAAAAAAGCCATCTCTGCCTCAAACGGGACTATAAGACTGCTAGAAAGCAATTAATAACAAGTGCGCATAATGTACAAATTGGAGAACTGGGGCCAGTTGTTCAAAACTAATGACGTCGTTAAAACTTTGATCATTCAATATGGTGAAAATACAAATATTTTTGCTGAAAGAATATTAGCAGCTTTTGCAAATGCAAAAGCTGCTAACATTTTTTCAGCAAAAATAACAAAATTTTAGATATGTACTTGGTACACTGGTTAACAATTAGACCACTAACGAGCTCGTTAAGCTAACGGGGCTTTGAGCCACTGGACCCTGGTTTGTTGAAATACATCAAAGTAATAGTGAAAGAACAACACTTGGACCACCGCCTTAGAACGGATGGTGCTAAATGTTATTTTAGCACCGGCAGATCTTCGCCCTATGTTTAGGTGCAAGTCCCAGCATTGAACACAAATACATCTGATTACTATAATGGTTTTCTCAATCAATCAGTGCATCATCATAGACACATGTAGATCAAATTAAGTCACTGAGTTGAAGCAATGAACCGAAAATTGTCGAGTTTTTTCTAGGCTAGAAAACAATGTTATGCTGTCAATCATACAAACAGGAGAATCATTTCAGTCGAATATGAAAATTCAGACGGTAATCTTATAACTACTCAAAATATAAATATAAAATGTTTGTGTTAACGACCTGACTGAGATGTTTCGTACATACACCCACGTTCTATTATTCAACCTATCCCTGTAAAAGATCTTTCATTGTACCAGATGGGGTTTGGAAGGGGGGTTCATTATACTCATGGTCATTCAGTGTCCAACCATCGCGCTTAAATACATTATTGTTTGTGTATATGTTTAAAAATTGAAATTGCCAGACAAATGAATTAGTTCTTCATATATTTATATTTCAGCACTTCATGAATATTTATCAGTTTTTGTTCTTAATTTTTCAGCTTTTCAACTGGTCAGCTGGCAACTGACGAGTATTCATGTATTTTTTTTTAATATTTAAATTGGATTAGTGATACCGAAACAAAAATAAAAATAAATTCAGTCTTGAATAAGATTAGATTTTCTTCTGCTTAACATTTACTGCATTCCGGTGAAATAAAACTATAACGGTGGCCTTTTCAAACAAAGAGAAACTTCCCTGCCGGCACGAATCGCTAGGGCAACGTAAAATCAACGTCACAAGTACGTCATTATCTGCGTGGTTTATGGCTTCAGTCTTGTTCTTAAGAATTAACTTTTCCTTCCTTTGACAGAGGACAACTGTAAGGAACAGCCTAAACAACTTGATCCAGAAGCGACATACCAAGGCAGAGACATTTTGGAACCATGCACACCACTGCAACATTATGATTATTTCTCTGGCAGTGAGGTCACATTTGCTTTGACATTCCTTATAGCAGCTCTCAGCATACCAGGTAAAGGAAAAGAATATTTAAGGTCAAGTATTCATTTTACTTCGATTGCACAAAAAGCTCCAAGGATTTATTCAAGTGTTTTCAAAGCCATTGGTATACTATTGATGTGTTATGTTCCTACATCAGAACACCTGACGCAGACTAGCCATATTGGACTGCAACCGCTACCATGTCACATATCTATGCCGCAATCCAACCGGGACCACAGTAGTGATTAATGTTTCTTGACCAGAAAGTGAAATATAACACATTAATTATAAATGTGCAGATATTGGAATATTTATTCGCGTAAATAATACTGAAAGTTTCAAGCTAAAATTTGATTTTAACCTTAGAACTTTTATCGTCTGCTTTATTGTCGGTTGGTTACTTAAACAATCATCATTTGACGCAGATCAGACTGCCTGTATGCAAAAATGTGTTTGAAAAGTTTGCAAGTGCAGTTTTGTTTTTGGCATCTTAAGGGTAAAATTAAAAAATAGCAGAGTATTATTTAGATGCCTTATGTAGGACACATAAATGTTTCAGTGTGGACACTCAACTATTTATTATCTTCTTTCAGGTACATTTCTAATTATGTACTTGTTAGCTCGCAAAAGACAACTATCAGCTAGGACCACTAGGTCTCCTCCCCCACCACTACAGCGGACCTCTTCATCAAATCTTAATGAATTCAGAGGTAATTGATAGATTTGACTTATTCTCAATTTCAGAAAAAATGTATATCAAACAAAAAGACAGCGAGTAGGAAACTGCTTTTTTATATACTGCATACGCACATTCAGACATGTTTGATGAATTTGCTTTGAGGTCAGGTTGTTATTGTCCACAATCCTTTGTCATGATTCATACTTAGTCATTTCGCATTGTGGTTGACTAGGAGGCTTTCATTCGGATCAAATTCGTGTTGCTATTATGAATGATACTGTATGGCTTTGTGGTCCTGGGTTGAGAATTCGTTAACTCCGGAGCTGATACCCCCAAGTAGTTGTACTGCTTATTAGCCAATAGGGCGGTCGTGTCTTTATACTTGAGTTAGTTTGATTGGCTTATTCTCGTTGGTGTCCGCGTTGGTTTATGGTTTTGTTTGTGTTTTATTGTCACTTACTTGGTTAAGCCGTTCAGTATTGAGTAACCTTTTTCTTGCAGTTTTACCTTGGTCTTCAGCTGTATTATGGTCCTCACTCTTAAAGGCAATTATTTTTGATTATTGAGGACTATCATTCCATTACATAATATTATGTAGCCGTCAGTGTTGACTGAAGAGAAGTCCTCTGTCTTCTTGAGGACTATCATTCCATTACATAATATTATGTAGCCCTCAATGCTGACTGAAGAGAAGTCCTCTGTCTTCAACATGTAAGGGGCCTCCTTGGGGGAAATCAATAGTTTACTCACTGTTGACTAGAGTGTATATCATTGATTTCCCCTTAATTGCCACAGTCTGGGGATTCAACAAGAGCTACTAATCACCCTATTAAGGGCCGCCTTTGAACTGCTATAAGTGGCATATCACAAGGAGCAATAAAACAATTATGAACACACGGTTTGTCCTACTCTTACAAGAATAAATGCCTTTAAAAAACAGCTGAATTAGGTCTGAAAATATGCTTTTACTAGTTGTTTTCTTCATGATGATTGTCTTTGAAGAGTGATTAGATCTTTATACAAAGGGACAATTCTTACAAGAATGTATATAGATACACCTTATACATTTTTCAAGCCAAGTTAACAAAGGGGCCTTATTTATGTATTTCAGTTCATGTATCTATATTAGCCCGCATATGACAAAGGAATCTCCCGAAAAATAATATTGGAGTGGTCAGTACCAGGTTTGTCATGTTAGCGGTATGTTTTGCTAAATGTATTTACTTTCAATAAATAGTGTAGACCCAGATCAGACGCCGCAAGACGCGGCGTCTGAACTGGGTCTGCACTGTTTGCCAACTTCTCAAAAAAGGGCCACTAGGCATTATGTGTTAACATTCTCAGTGCATTTACAGAAAACCCCTATAGTTATCTATTGGGTTTGTTCGTTAGTGTGTTCGTTTGTTTGTTTGTTTGTGTTGGAGTTAATGGCCCAGTCAACGCTGTTTTATGTCATTTTTGAGCCGGACAGTTTACCTATCCACATTTGTCTTGTGCAGGCTGATACGTAAGTGGTTATTCAGTACAGTGCACATTCTTTCGCCAGAACCTGACAATTGCCCTTCTTGAATCAGCAGAAGGGAAAGAATGACCACAGAAAAGATTTTATGATCAATCTCTATGAAAGAATTATCTCCGACACTGGCTAGTATCGAACCGCGTCCTCCTGATCACCATTCATTCATACCTCAGTGAATTCATTGCCTCACACCACCATGATCACTAGGTAACGTCAAATTAAACCATAGGTCTCTATAATATGATTGGACGATGGCGACGTTATGACGTCAATGGCGCTCTCCGACAGCTACTTGGAAAACTTCTTGTTTCAATTTAAACACTCTGACAATGTTTTGTCACATAATTAGGGGATAACTGTACTGAAAATTGTCATTTGGGGAGGTAAATTGGAGGTTTTACGGTCGGAAATTTCGTTTTACGGCGACGCGCAAGCGGAGCCGTAAAACGTAATTTGCGACCGTAAAACCGACGATTTACCTCCCCAAATGACAATTTTCAATACAGTTATCCCCATTCTAATGCACTTTTTCGGTTGTTAAGTTAAAATTAGTACTATTTTGCACAAGGCGGCAAGCGCAGTGAGCTGCGTAAAACCAAATGTCAGCCATTGAAAAGCGACGTTACGTGGTGACGTCGGATTTCCGACAGAATATCGTGGAATATACTGTCGCAAATTTTTGACGTTATCCAATCAGACGTCGCGTTACATATGTAAGTGCATTAGAATGGATGGAATATGATGCAAATCTAGGAAATAAATAGAGGATCTTTCACGAGTGGTCATTTCATATGAAATTTATGAAACGAGCCTTAGGCGAGTTTCATAAATTTCATATGAAACGACCACGAGTGTAAGATTCTGTTTATCATATGACCACTTTAAATTCGATTTTTTTCGCCTTTAAATTTGACAAATTTTCCACAAAAAGTGTATGGTTGACATGGACGTCGTCATGACGTTACCTAAACCCGCCAAAGTGTTATTACACGTGTGGTCATACGATTTTTATCACACGACGTTATCCACTGCTTATCAACGACGTCATATCGAGGGCTTAGCGCAAAACTATTGTATCTTCATTTTCAAGATTTTTGAGGAGAAACAAAAAACATTCCTATTTTCTTGATATTATGGCAATACTTTACATCTTTGCATATTTTGAAGGCTAAAAGGTGTTTATTTGAATCAAGGCAGTTTTATACAAATCTAACACTTAATAAAGGAGACCTTGACCTTTCGTTCAGTTACAATAGTTTTGCATGCAAAATCCTAACTTTTGTATACAGATTTTTGGTGCAAAACTATTGTATCTGCAGTTACAATAGTTTTGCACTGAAAATGTTACAATTGTGATGTAAATATAGTGTAAATAATGTAGATACAATACTTTTGCACCAATTCAGAAGCATAGGGATGCACCAATAAAGCCTTCAGAACCATTTAATTTTTACAGAAACATGTTGAAACTTAATACATAGACTCGCAGAAGACTGGCCTAAAAACATCAACTGTAAATCATGGCTGTCATTCTTATGTAGCTTTAAAAATTCTATTATATATACCATATATATAATTAATAACTATGCATATAACAAGAATAGCTTTTACAAAAAGCTAGGTCTACGCTTAGCACATATTAAATGTGATTGTCTAGAGTTATATCCCACTCGAAAGGGGAGGAGGAGCCGACAAAAAAAAATTCCCAGAAATGTGTTTTTTGCAAATAACCGTCTTTGCATATATTTAAATTGCCAGTCTACACTCAGGATCCTGCCGATTGAAGATTTAATAATGTCAAAGTTGCAAATGCCGTAATTTTGTCAAAAAGTTCTTTTTTATCATTCAAAAGGCACATGTGCAACTTCGATCAATATGCTTGTAACAAAAACTGTTGGGGAAGTTCAGTAAACAACTTTCCTACACTTTATAGGAGACAAATTGACGGTTAACCCAAAAGTTTTGCTAACGATGAGGCAAGTTTTTTAGATCGCCAGAGCCAAAGGCTCCTGAGGAGATTATAGGATAGGCAGTAGTCCATCGTGGTCAAGAGTTTGTAGATGTATATTTTGTTTTAGCCTGTACAAATATGACAGCAAATATGGGTTTGCACAAATGTGATAGCAATTCTGTGCCAGGGGCATCTTTTTGCATGAAAGCTTATACTTGTTATGGACCACTTTCTTCTTCTTGTGAAAGCTTATACTGGTTAAAGGTCAACCTGCATTGTGGGTTACTAATGGCTGTACTTGCGTGATAAACCCAACGTCTATATTGTCTAGACAATAAGTTATAGCAATACAATCACACAAAATAGATCATTCAGAATATTTTTGGGTGACCATATCCTACCATATTTAATACCAACCTGTCTACCTAAGGCTGGGTAAGCTTGCCTAACCTTAGCCTACCTAACCAAACCTTACCCTAAAGTAGGGCCTACCCTATGGTACACAGGGCATTCTAGGCTATGGATGGGTACCTCTCCCCACCCCACTACCATAAGTAGGAGAATGAAATTACTTTTCCTATCCTATTCCACACCACACTGCTTACAACTTAGCCTACCCTACCCCTACCAAGGGTAGGGGCTACCCTACCTACCATAGTGTAAGCTTGTGAGGAAGGGTAGCCTAACACTATCCTAACCAAGAAAAAGAATGTACCTACAGTATCCCACACCACTCTGGCTACTTGGGTAATGTATGGGAGGAGAGCCCCACTTAACCCTAACCTAGCAGTGCCTTAAGTTTAATCTAGCCTACTATATCCTACCTTACCTATCCTACCCTAAGGTAGAGACTATCATACCTACGTTGCCATACCTTACTGGTTAGTTAAGTGTTCCCTACCCTCACCAGTAGGGTGGCCATACCCCGCCCCACTTTACCCTTTCCCTTTTGAGTCACCTACCCTTACCTAGCCTAAGGTAAGGTAGGTTGTCTAGGTTAGGTTACCCTACATCCTACACTAACCAGTAGGGTGACCATACCCTATCCTTTTCAACACCATCCTGCCTACCAGCTACTCTCCATTGCTCTCTCCCGTTAATTTTATAACAAAAATAAAGATGGCAACGTCACAGAGGGCTGCCGAATAAAAAAATGGCACATGAGTGAGTATTAATTATAATTGTTTGATTGAGGTCTTATGACTGAGGAGAATATCGGCATACTTATTTTGACTAGGGTAGACCAGCCTACCCTTAGCCTATCCTACCCTTCCCTACCTCCATCTATGAATATACCCTACTTTTTTTCAACATCTGCCTACCAGGATGGGTAGGCTAACTTATCATTAATCTATCATGCCCTAGTAACCATACTCTACCCAACCTTACCCTACTCCTAATTAGGTTAGGGCCAATCTTACCATAAAATATGGTACCATAGCGTAGGCTAGGATAGGGAAGGGTATCCTACACGGAGGGTGACTGTTCCAACTCTAAGACCACCCTTCTTATCTGGCTAGCCTGGCCTGGCTAGGACAGCCTTGCCTACCATATCCCACCTTAAACTATCCTACCCTAAGATAAGGCCTACCAAACTGGTTAAGGTAATGGTAGGGTACTCTTCCTTACCCTATTGGCTTACCCTATATATGCTTTCCTAGGTAGGGCGGGAATAGGCTAAGCCTACCCTACCGTAGAGTTGGATACAGTCTGCCTACTTGTTAGGGTAGGTTACAATCGCTAACCAGTTTGGGAGGCCCTACCCTAGGGTAGGATATGGTAAGGAAGGATATGGTAAGCTAGGCTAAGCTAGGGTTATGTGACCCTACCCTACCCTAAGCAAGGTTGTGTTTGATAAAGTAGGTATAGTCATTCTTTGCGTTAGAGTAGTGGAAGGCTACCCTTCCTTAGCCTAGCCTACACTATGGTACCTGGGGTATGTTAGTGCTGGTGTTAAAATGGCCCTACCATGGTCAGGGTAGGGTAAGGTAGGGTCCATCTATGGAAGGGTCATCCCTACAATACCCTATCAGTTAGGATAGACTAAGGGTCGGCTAGCCTGCCTTACCTTGTAGACAGGATGGTGTTGAAAAGGGTAGGGTATGGTCACCCTACTGATTAGGATAGGGTGTAAGGTACCCTAGCCTAGTTAGCTAGGTAAGGGTAGGTATGTAACTGTAAGATTTGGTAGAGCAGGTCCTACCCTACTGTAGTGTAAGGCGGAGTATGCTCACCCTACTGGTGAGGCTATAGATAAGGCACCCTACCTTATCGTACCCTACCCTAACCTATGGACTACTCTACACGAGAGTACCACTGGGCAGGCTAGGCTATGGAAGGGTATCCTACCACTAGCCTAAATGGGAGGATTATCCCTATCCCACACCACAATGCCTACCCCTTAGCATACCCTATCCCACCCAAGGGTAGGGACTACCCTACTCTGTGGTGCCATATTGTAGGCTCAGTAATGGAAGGGTACCCTAACTCGGAGACTACCTGTTAGGATAGTGTAGTGAAGCCTAACCTCAATATTAGCACTACCTTACCTAGCCTACCTTATCCTACCTTACCTATCCTACCCTAAGGTAGATTTGTTTGTTTGCATTGGGGTTTAACGGCCCAATCAAGACTATTTTATGTCATTTTTGAGCCAGTCAGTTTACCTACTCACCCTTTTCCTGGGCAGGCTTACACGTAAACGGTTAACCAGTACAGTGCACATTCTTTTGCCAGAAACTGACAAGTGCCCATCTTGAATCAGCGAAAGGGAGAGAATGACCATAGAAAAGATTTCATGATCAATCACAACGAAAGAATGTTGCTGGCTCCAGCAGGTATTGAATCCACGTCTTCCTGATCCCCAGTCAGACGCGCATCCGACTGAGCTACCGAGGCCAGCACCATAAGGTAGAGCCTACCGTACATACTTTACTATACTCTGCTGGTGAGGGAAAGGTACCCTACCCTCGCCAGTAGGTTGATCATACCCCACCTTACACTAACCTACAGTATTACCTACATGTACTCTACCACATTTTACAGTTACCTACCCTAACCTAGCCTAAGGTAGGGTAGACTAGGCTAGGGTACTTTACACCCTATACTAACCAGTACTGCGACCATACCTTACCTTTTACAATACCATCATGCATACCCTTAGTGTATCAGACCCTACTTCAAACTAGGTACCATAGTGTAGGCTAGGCTAGACTAGTCTAAGGAAGGGTAATCTACCATTACTCTAACAACGGGCCTCCGTGGCCTAATGGATAAGAGCGCTGACTCTTAGTCATTAGGTCTCTCACCGCCGTGGGTTCGAGCCTCGCTCGGGTAACGTGTGAGACGCCAAGTTCTGCAACGGAAGGTCAGTTGGTTTTTCTCCGGGTACTCCGGTTTTCGCCCACCTATGATTAACGATCGGCTCGATATGAGTGAAATAATCTTGAAAGGGCCGTAAAACCCAAACCAAAAAAAAAAAAAAAAAAAACACTACCCTAACTAGAACGACAACTGTATTTATCCCCCACCACCCTGCCTTCCAGGTAGAGTAAGGTAGACTGTTCTAGCCAAGAAATGCTTAACCATAGCTTAACCCACCCTTGACTATCATATCTTTCCTTAGCCTATCCTACCCTAGGGTAGGCCCTACCAAACTGACTAGAGAAGGGTACCCTAAAAATCAAAGATGGTTGCCAGCGGTCATGTGATCTCAAAGAAGCTATGATACTAATTGCAATTATATTTTTCAACAAACGATTTTTGGCTTACAAAGTATGTAACAGGTCAACAGATTGGCTCGGAATTTCACTGCCTCCACGCAGAGCTGAATCCGACCCGCACAGGAGTACTGGTAAACCTCGTAGAGGATCTTAGCCTGCCCAGGCAAAGCAGTGCGAGTGTCGGACCGTCCATGCTAATAAACCCTATTGGTTTCATTGGGCGACAGGGCTTGAGGTCATTTCATCTCAATGTCGGGTAAAAGTCCTACAAAATTGGAAGCAACGTCTTCAAAATGACCTTTACAATGTGGACGGGGACGTTAAACCTCAAATCAAACAAACAGACTAGCGGAACACCCCTGGCATCTTTTTAAAAATTTGACCCGAGGCTATAATGAGCAACAGTATGCTGAAAAAAGTACTATTTCAGATATTCCCCAGTAGAGCAGCAAAGCCCGGCATAATTTTAGAACTGACCTAAGTAAAATTATAAATAACCACTGTTTCATTATTTTCCTTCATTTAATTATTTGATAAGTGTATTTGCTTAAAATGGCAGAATTTCTAGCCAAGGATTTATTTGTCTGATTTGATGTTCAACATCCCCGTCAACATTGTATAGGTCAATTTGTAAACGTTGCTTCCAATTTTGTGGGACTTTTACCCGACATTGAGATGAAATGACATCTCAAGTTCTGCCGCCCAATGAAACAAATAAGGTTTATAAGCATGGACGGTCCGACATGTGGTTTACCAGTACTTGTGTTCGTTCAGTTTTAGCTCTGTGTGGAAGCATCATGCAGCCCATCTAGCCAAGGACCACAATTTCTCGAAATAAATACAGAAAACAGAAATTGTTGTATACTACAGCTTATTTGTATCCATAAATTTGGCTTAAATCAGACTTTAGAAATGTCAGAAATGCATTTTTCAATTCTAAAGAGCATAAGAATTATACACTTTGGTCATGTCAGAAAGTGTGTGATGCCCTCACCTTTCTACTTGACAATATTTATATTAGATTCGGTACTAAGTTATTTAGACAAATTGTTGGTATTCCGATGGGTACTAATTGCGCACCTTTTGTGGCTGATTTGTTCTTGTATTGTTATGAAAGGGACTTCATGTTGTCGCTTTCCATTGATAACCAATCTGAAATTATTGAAGCTTTTAGCTCTACTTCTAGATATTTAGATGATTTATTAAATATTGATAATACCTATTTTGATGGTTTGATCAGTCAGATTTACCCCCTAGAACTTCAGTTAAATAGAACAAATTCTTCTGATACCCAGGCCCCGTTTTTGGATTTACATCTATCTATTGTAGATGGATTTGTTTCGTGCAAAATTTATGATAAACGCGATGACTTTGATTTTGAGATTGTTAATTTTCCTTTTTTGGATGGTGATGTTCCTCGTGCGCCATCCTATGGCGTTTATATTTCGCAATTAATTCGATTTGCTAGAGTGTGTAGTCATGTAACTGACTTCAACACTCGTAATGAATTATTAACGGCTAAACTCCTTAATCAGGGTTATCGGTACCATAAACTACGCAAAGCCTTTTCAAAATTTTATAGACGCCATTCTGATTTGGTTTCAAAATTCAATATTGGACTTAAATCTCTTCTGCAACAAGGTCTATCGGAACCCGAATTTTATGGTGACTTAGTATATAAATTCAGAAAAATATATAACCGCAATGACTTCAGCACCCAATTTCGTAAAATCATTCTTCGATATAAAAAGATTGGGTACAACATGGATATTATACGACAGACTGCATGCATGGTAGTTAACCCAATCACGGTTGGTAACTTTGCTTCCCTCTTTAATTGCACGCCGGTGGGTCAGGCCTCAGATTCTATGACGGCTCCAACGTAAAGGCTTATTGAGAATTAGAGAGATAATGTTGATTGGTGCCTGATGCTCTGTCTCTGGTCGGGGTCATCGGAGTCTAACTGTGGGTTTTCTTTTGCTCCAGCATTTCAGTGGTTTCTTGCTGTCGAGTCCTCAACGTTGTCTCACCTCTGTGGTTCTTTGATTTTTGTGTTCACGGAGATGTTGCACTGGTGAGTTATGAGGCCTTCATGCGGACTGAACAAATTATTTGTCTAAATCGCGACGGAAGTAAGGGCGAGGATTGTGGCCACGTAAAATCGATTTAAGCCCCCCCCCCCCAGTGGAAATCTTCCACTGACCGTTCCAAGGCGGCTCTTCTGTGGCGATTTATTTATGTTGTTGTTTGTTACTTACTTTGTGTATCACTTGTGTCTTTTAATTTTGGATGGCCATATGGCAATTTTGTGGGACAGTAACTGTCCTTATGGCCTTCCTTTGTTTAGGTTTCCATTATGGTCTGGTCGCTTAATGTTTGTATTTCTTTCCCTTTGGTGTCTTTTATGGGTGGAGTAAGTTAATTGTATCAATTCCTGATCTTTGTTTTACTTCTATTTTGTAACTTTTAATGGTGCAGCCATGTGCTTTTTTGTATCTGCAGGTTTTGCTTGAGAAACCTGGCATTGTTGGATAATTTTTAGTGCAAAACTATTGTAACTTAAACTGCGCCAACTTCTAAGGGCCTTCGCAGATACAATATTTTGATTATTTTTGATAACTCCAGAATGGAATTGAATATGTATACAACTCTTTGGTGGAAGATGCCAATCAATATATGCAACCAAAATATAGGAAAAACTGAAAATAGCCAAAATGTCAGTTACAATAGTTTTGCGCTCAGCCCTCGATATAATAAAGGTAATTTGTTTAACGTTCATTGAAATATGAATAACATCAGGTCACGAGCAAATTACATTCTGCAGAATAAAGCCACAAAAATCAGATAGTGTACCGTCAACCCTCTTTATACCGACAATCGATATAACGGCAAAACTCGTTATAACGACATTTACAATCAAACGAATCCTTAGCTAAAGTTGATACGGATTAATGGTAATATTTAAGAATATTGTAATTATTTAATACTCCAAGAAACAAATGTTATGGATAATTTTTAGAATCGCCTCGACGAAGCGATTCTAACAATTAGCCACAGCATTTGTTGCTTGGAGTAATTAAGCGAGAAAGTCCTTTTTACCGCTTATTGGGATTCTTTATATTGGCTAAATCCTTATAACGGCACCAAATTGGGGAACAAATACTATCGTTATAACGAGGGTCCCCTATACTTAGTTTATACTAATTCATTTTAGCTCTATTGCGATGAAAGCTTCAAGCTTATTTGAATCGCTCTTGTTCACTCATTCCGGATGCATTACGTGCGCGGGAGAAAGGCAGTGAATTTTACCCCACTGCTACCCATTTACACCTGGGTGAAGTGGGGCAGTGGCAGCACGTGTCTTGCCCAAGGACACACCTCGTCTCCGGTAGCCGGATTCGAACCCACAACCTCTCGGATCATGAGTCGAACGCGCTAACCACTGAGCTATCGAGGAAGCCAGATAGTGTATCTGCTGTAGGCAGCTAACATTTTGACCCATCACGAAAACACGTCTATATAATTTTGACCCCCTTGAACCCAACTTTTATCAGGTAAAACTGGGGTTTATACGGGTAAACCTTAATTTTCTTATTTCTGCTCTAAAATATAGATTGCAGGTACTCGTTAGAACCGCCTCACGAATACCCGCAATCTATTTTTTGAGCAGAAATAAGAAAAATATCACAATTTTTCATCAGAAAATTTTCGTTTTTTCGGCGGTTTTGTTTACAATGTATTTATATAGTTTTTTTTCATAATGGACTAGCAAGTTAAAAAGATAAAACATACATATGCAATATAAATGTTTGGCCAATGAATGGCCTCTATTAAAGCTGAAATTTTGAGAGTGTTATTCTTTACTGTAGCTTCATTTTATTTCCCTGAAGCTGATGTGAATTGTCATTTGGTGGAGTACTTCTACTGGAATTATCAAGTTCATTCCATTTCTTGAAAATTAATACCAAGTTTTAGTGTCACTGACTAGGCCCTTTTCCCCACAACTACTTAGCCGCGCACAGAAAGCTTGGTTTCTGGTTATCATTCTTGTGTATGTTCTTACTTTTTGAAAGCGGGGGGTTATTAGCTATATTACACGTCGATGTAGCTGGTATTAAGTGTTGTGTGGAAACGTCTCCACTGTGCTTCAGCATAGTGCAGTATATTTATTTGTATTTCCTTTGTGATTTCAAGCCAGGACTTGGTAATTAATGCAAGGGTCAGTGATGAGGCCTAATGGACCGAGACTAGCTAGTATTGATCAGATCGCGTACTTCATTTTTAGTCTTGTGTGTGACTGTTTTTGTTTCTTCAGTAAATATTTGTGACTCCTTTCATACAAAACAAAGACTGTTTTTGCTTGGCTTCATGTCATTCTATTTTACTGGACAACACGCCAAATCTTCGTCTTATATATTCAGAAATTGGTTTGCTCTAGCAGTGAATCGTTGAGTAATTAATCACAGTTTGGAGGCCAGTTGTAGAGCAAAGCACGTAGAGTGAGTGATTTGTCTCCTTACAACTGACCGCCAAACTGGGTTGTCTTACTCAACAATTCAAACACTAGAGCTGATTCTAACACGCGGAAAATCGGCAATGATGTTCTTTTTTACTTCAGATTCTCCCAAACCTTCGCCTTTGTTTAAAGATATTCCGCCAAAATTATTAGCAGAACAAACGTACATTTTAGTCCTTTTGTGACGTGTTCGATGCGAGAAAATGACCATTACGAAAATACGCCTGTATAGATACATTGAAAATATAATCGCCTTAGAAACGAAAATTTAAAGATGAAAAGTGGGGTTCAAGGGGGTCAAAATTATATAGGCTTGTTTTCATGAGGATGTTTCCCCGCCTAAAATCAAAGTGACTGACGCCATAAAACGGCGGCTTTTCGCGTCACGATTTCTTCCTTGTCACCGTTCTTTTCCATTGGTTTTATAGGCGTGTTTTGAGAGAATTTGTAATATTGTTTGTAGTTTGCTTGCCGCTTTTCAAATGGTATTTTTTTTTTAGTTCTTGAATGGATAGATTGGAATGTGGTGGAAAAAGTTATCATAGTGGTACTAGATCCCTCTAATTTACGTATAAATGTTTCTGACACAAAAGGAGTACTTCTGCGCTTCATAAATGCAAAGGTTGTTGCAGAGAAAAGTAATAATCTGATAGAGCTACACTTATCAAGCGACAGAGAGGAGAACCTCTTGTCAGTTAAACTTTCTGGCGAGCATGATTTGGTAAGCTTATTATTAATTATGCTTTGTATTATGTATTCATTATATAGAGGATCTTCCATGAGTGTTCATGTATTATTGAATTTATTAAACGAGTTGAGGAAAAGGTATAAAATGCGAGGCTTGCCGAGCATTTTATGCCTTTTCCTCAACTAGTTTAATAAAATAGAATTTATTAAACGAGTTGAGGAAAAGGGATAAAATGCGAGGCTTGCCGAGCATTTTATGCCTTTTCCTCAACGAGTTTAATAAATTCAATAATAGATTCTATTTATCCTATGGTATTTAAAACGCATTTTATTCACGATTGTTTTACAAAAATGTCAATATTCCACCATTAGTAAACGCGACCTCGTCAAGAAACGTCGTACATGAAACGTTATGGAGCGTATCTTACTAATTTGCATATTTAATCCACTTGTGGATTATTAAATTTATTACATGGCGTTATTACACTCTCAGATGCGACGTCATATGATAAAGCGTTATTCCGTATGTTAGGTAACTGGTTCTTTGCTGACTAGTCAATATAATATAAAATAGAAGAGAAGGTAATGATCAGGAATGGATACAATTAATCCACACCTCCCATCAGAGACACCAAAGGGACAGAAACCCAAAAATGAAATAACTAGACCCTAATGGAAACATCAATAGCGGAAAGCCAAAAGGACAGTTACTTTCCCACACAATGGTCAATAGGCTATCCACAACAAAAATATATAAGCGATACACATATTCAAAGATGCAGCACTATAACAAAAATAAACTGCAACAGAAGAACCGCCTTGGAAAGGTCAGTGAAAAGTATTTTACTTTGGGAAATCCATTTTACGCGGCCGCAATTCTTACTTCGGTCACGATTTAGACAAATAATTTGTTTAGTCTGCATGAAGGCTTCTTAACTCATCAGTGCAACATCTCCGGGAACACAGAAAATCAAACAACCAAAGAGATAAAACAACGGCAAGGACTCGACTGCAAGAAATATCTGAAATGCAGGCGCAAAAGAAAACCAACAGTTAGACTCTGATGGGCCCGACCAGAGACAGCGCACCAGGTACCAACCCACATTACATAGAATTAAATTTCAATTCTTAATAAGCCTTTATGCTGGAACCGTCATAGAATCTGAGGCCTGGTCTTAAAGACCACTTTTGAACATTCCCAAAGGTGGTCTTAATAGAGGAATTTTACTGCATTTGATATGTTACCACTGTATGTTTTGTTTTCTCCTAGGTTTTAAAGTTTTTCAACCAAGACGAGCGAAACAAGTTTGTTGTAACATTTGAACAGTTCCTACGCAGTTCCAAAATACAGATACAATCCAGAACATTGGTCGAATCTTATATTCTACGGAACACAGTCACTAGAAAAGACAGACAAGAAAAACTAAATATTTTCTTCAGGAAGCTTTTAAGTGTAAGAAACATCTTAAATTAGCTGATCAATTAGCGTTTAGAAGTTTTTGTTTGTTTGATTTGAGGTTTAACGTCCATGTCAACCTTGTAAAGGTCATTTTGGAGACGTTGCTCCCAATTTTTGGGACTTCACCAGACACTGAGATGAAATGACATCTCAAGCCCTGCAACCCAATAAAACCAATAGGGTTATAAGCATGGATGGGCCGACTCGCACCGCTTTGCCTGGGCAGGCTTAGATCATCTATGCAGTTTACCAGTACTAGCGTGCGGGTCGGTTTCAGCTCTGCGTGGAAGCATCATGCAGCTCTTCAAGCCCCGATGGGCGGGGGCCGTTTAGAAGTAAGGAATACAACATTGAACATCGGCCTTGGTAGCTCAGTCGGTCGCACGTCTGACTGATCACGAGTTCGATACCTGCCTGGGTCGGCAATATTCGTTCTTGGAGATAGATCATGGAATCTTCTCTACGGTCATTCTCTCCCTTCCGCAGATTCAAGAAGGGCATTTGTGAGTTTCTGTCGAAAGAATTTGCACTCCACTGGTTAACCGCTTACATATAAGCCTGCCCAGGCAAAGTGTGGATAGGTTAACTGACTGGCTCAAATATGACCTAGAATAGTGGTTACTGGGCCGTTAAACTCCAATACAAACAAACAATACACCATTGGACTGAAAATAGTGAAGTGTATAATGTTTTCCTAACCAGACTTGCTAATTTCGCCCTATAATGCCGCTTCAGTAACCTTTAAATATTTTCAAAATTCCACAATGGAATCAAATTATCAATGATCCCAAAGTATTAAAAAATATAAACCAAACTGTGACGAAGGTCAAGGAGACAATTTACAGCCGCCGCATTTTCCCCTAAACCAGCTGTAGTGAAGTTGAATCTGTTCTATAAAAAGGATACTTGCATTACTGCATGTATGGGTTCCCGCCCATCGGAGCTTGATTGGACGGCAAGGTGCTTCCATAAAGAACTGAAACCGACCGCATATGAGTGCTTAGGTCTAAGCCTGCCCAGGCAAAGTTGTGGGCAGCGGACCATCCATGCATATTAACCATGTTGGTTTCATTTTGCGACAGGGCTTCAGATGTCATTTCATCTCAATGTCGGGTAAAAGTCACATAAAATTGAAAGCAACGTCTTCAAAGTGACAAATAGTGTTAACAGGGATTTTAAAACTTAATTCAAACAAGCAAACAAACAATAACTGCATGTGTTTTGTATTATCCTATGGTATATCCTATGGTGACACGTCAAATGACATTCATACACCAGGTACAGTCTTAGGATGTAACGACCCTTCCTGAACCTTGTGCGTGTATCAAACCATCTGTTAATCAGAGATGGACGATAACCGGTCTCAGTCTAAAAATACCTGAACTGGCAATCCATTATGATCAAATTGGTATTTTAATCTCTAGTTAGAGATAACGGATTCTCAGACGGTTGTACCAGGTTAATCAAAACATTTACAAATGTATTGTTACTGAGGTATAGCGCTTAATGATTTTGGCATATTACTCAAGAGTTGATATTGTCTTTTAGTTTAATGGAAATGAATTTGAATGATCGCTTCACGAGGGAATTTTATTTTGGCCATAGCCAAATAGGAGTTTTCCACATATTATTGTCCTTATTTCTGTGCGAAAGCTTATGTTGTGGGCCTCATCGAGGCGGTTCTAAGGAGTACCCACACTCTATATTTTAAAGCACAAATAAGAAAAATAAGGTTTACCCCTGTAAACCCCAGTTTTACTAAATAAAAGTGGGGTTCAACGGGGGGTCAAAATAAGATAGGTATGTTTTCCTGATGATATAGAAATAAGATCTGTTTTTTTTTTTTTTTTTTTTTTTTTTGGGGGGGGGTGTTTTTACGGCCCTTTCATTATTTCACCCATACCAAGCCGATATGAGAAAATAGGGATCATGCTATTCGCAAGCAGAGAACACCGAGGTATTGATAAGACTGTGCTAATCGCAGTCTAATCTGCACCTTTGTTGTTTGCAAATGGCAAAATAGGTCATCTCATGTCGAGGCTCAAATCAAATTACAAAACGCCTTTTACACAGTGAAATTTCGCTGTTAAAAATAAAAAGTGAAGGCAATGATCAGGAATCGATAGAGTTACCCATCACGAGAACACGCCTATATAATTTTGAGCCCCTTAAACCCCACTTTGCTATAGTAAAACTGGGGTTGTCAGGGACCAATCTTATTAACTAGGCTGTTTTCGAAGAAAACGACGAGGTGTTTTCATAGCTCTGTCGTCGTCTGCGTCGTCGTCGTGCAAAAACTTGGACATTTTGTAATATCTCTATCATTACTGAACATATTAACTTGAAACTCGGAATAGTTGTTCATTATGAAAAGTGGAACTCATACCAATAGGTGAGGTAACTCTCAAAATATTTTTGGCACAGTTATGCCCCTTTTTCGACTTTGAATTTTTGTTTAACTAAAAGAAACTGCAGCCGAGCGTTGGCACCCGCATGCGGTGCTATTGTTTTTCTTATTTCTGCGTCAAAATATAGATTGTCGGCACTCGTTAGAACCGCCTCGAGAGTACCCACAATCTATATTTTGAGCAGAAATAAGAAAAATATTACGATTTTTCATCTTAAAATGTTCGTGTTTTTTTTTTTTTCGGCTGTAAGGGTTACAGTGTATTGGTATAGGCGTGATTTCGTAATGAAACACCTCCCATCCAAGACAGCAAAGGGAAAGAAGCATTTCAACATAATGAAAATGTCACAAGCGGAAAGTCAAAGGGACAATTACTTTCCCGCAAAATTGGCAAACGGCTTGCTATCCAAGATAAAAAGATATTAGCAACTATAAAACAATAATAAACAACAACAAAAGAACTGACATAGAAAGTTTTTACTGGGGGAGCGGGGCTTAAAATGATTTTACCTGGCCATAATCCTTGGCCATGATTTTGTCATGGTTTAGACAAATTATTTGTTCAGTCCACATGATTTCTAACTCAGCAGTGCAACATCTTCTAGAACACAAAAATCAAACGAATACGGAGATGTAACGGTGATGAGGACTCGACAGCATAAAAACTGAAATGCTGGAGCACATCAAAACCAACAGTTGGACTCTGATGGGCCCAACCTGCTGAAACCAAGACTAATGCAGCTTTTAAAAGCCTATTTTGAAAGTGTCAGTCATCTGTCTTTGTGTTTTATACACCCAGTTTCCCCTAGAGACCACCTTTGCGACTGTTTTAAAGTGGTCTTACACACTCCTGTTGAACATAGCGTTTAATATAGGAATTTTAATGTACGGTGGTAAGAATTTTGAGTCTACTATAATTGCAACGTGTATTGAATGATATACCATGAATATAACGAAAACACGCATATAAAAGTTTGACCCCCTTGAACCCTACTTTCATATAGTAAAACGGGTTTACTGGGGTGACCCTTATTATTTTATTTCTGCTAAAAATATAGATTTGTGGGTTCTTACGTGTACCAACACTCTACATTTTGAGCACAAATAAGAAAAATACATTTTTTCGGCTTAGAATATTTGCTTTTTGGTTGTAAAATTTACCATGTACAGTGAAACTTCGATGGCTCGAACACCGATGGCTCGTTTACCATGGCAGAGTCGAACCTGTTCTTCAGCCCCTAGGGAAATGCTCTACATAACAAATAGTGGGGGAATAATTTAGTTGTTTCGTTTTTTATGTTACAAATGTATGATGTGTGTACTCATTAGAATCGCCTCCAATGGAGGCGATTCTAATGAGTACACACAGCATACATTTTCATTATAGAATACCGAAAAGATGTCCAAAAGTATCTTGTTATGCCTCTTGGTGGTAACCCTCAATGGCTCGAACTACCCCTGTCTCGAACAGATTTTCGAGGTCCCAAATGTGTTCGAGCCATTGAAGTTCGACTGTATTTGTATAAGCGTGTTTTCATAAAGAATATTCGCATTTTATTTAGATGTTCCATGGCGGTATTGATGAACAAGAAGAAAATATTGAATCAGCTTCAAACGATAGAGCGTCTGATGATATAACTGATATAGAACTTACTCAAACTGAGTTTGGAGAAGCTTTCGGAATGAAGCCAAACTCTACATTCATTGAACATATGTTTATGTTAGTAAATGAGGACAAGTCTGGACATGTGTCATTCCGGGAATTCATGAAAATCTTCATTTTGCTGTCATCAGGTAATTCTTATATGGTTTACGTTGGTATGTATGCATTGCGACATCGTATTAACATGTATTATATTGTTTCTTATCAGGTTAACGTCAGTACAATAAATACCCATATAAACCCAATACTATACAATGAAACTGCAATAACTGGAATGGTGTTGGGACTGGGGTTTTGTGCGAGGTAGCGGTAGTTCGAACTATTGTGGGTTAATCATAGTGCCAGGTCATGAGGTATAATGGGGAAGACTTTAGGATATATCTCTGATTTTTTTATATTTTAATAAAGCATGTTGAATGTACTCATTAGAATCGTCTCAATGAGGCTATTCTAATGAGTACACATTACAAGCCTTTTTAAGATCAAATCAATACATATCCGTACATTACCTTAAATATATAATTATCTGAAGTTTTTGGAAGAATTCAATAGGGTCTGCAGAATGAGTTTAAATTAGTCATCCTAAATGAGCCATCCGTGTTCGAGATATCGAAATTTCACTGCATATGGAATAGCGGGGTACTTTACCGCTGTGTTTACTTTGAAACATTGTTGATTGGTACTCGTTAGAACTACCTCGCTAGGGCGGTTCTAGCAGGTCATCACAGCCTGTGACTGGAGCAAAAACATGTTAGAGAAACATGACATATTTGCATTAGGCCGGATGGCCTGTGTATACCAATGTTAGCCGGGTCTGCCAACGAAGTGCTAACCTGTTAACCAATTATCATTACTTCGGTAATGCGATTATAAGTCTCATTTCAAGCCAGTTTCAACATTTGATTGGCGATGGGCCGGACTTCGAATTCTGGGAAAGTCCCATCCTCAGTCTTTTCAAGGGCCTTTATAATTCTGACCCCCTTGAACCCCACTTTCATGACGTAAAATTGCGATTTACAGGGGTAAAGTGTGTTCTATAATATATATTGTAGGTATTCATAAGAATCGCCTCGATGAGGCGGTTCTAACGTGTACCCACAATGTTTATTTTGAGCAGAAATAAGAAAAAATTCACAATTTTTCATCTGGAAATTTTTGTTTGCACCAGTCTTTTTCTGCTAATCTTCTAATGGCAGGCATTTTTGTGCAGTTTCCTACATTTGACCTAGTGGTATGTTGTAGCACCCATTGGTTTACATATTTTTGTTTTGTCATTATGTCACTAAGTTTGTTTCTTCTAATAGTTTAGTGGAATCCTAGCCACAAAGAACGGCGTGATTTGGTTATTTACCATGCATGCAGTCAGTCGTATAACATTTATATTGAACCCAATCTTTTCATAGCGAAGAATTATATTTACGGAATTGGTTACTGAAGTCATTTCAAGTATATATTTTTTCTGAATTAATACACAAAAATAAAAATCGGGTTACGACAGACCTTGTTGCAGAAGAGATTAAAGTCCAACATTGACTTTCAAAACTAAATCGGAATGACATCTGTAAAACTGCTTCGCGTAGTATATTATACTTATAACCCTGATTATGAAGTTAGCAGTTAACAATTTATTACGAGTGATTAAGTCAGTTACACTTTGGGTAATCAAATTAATTGCGAATTACAAAAGCCATACGATTCCGCACTAGGAACAACACCATCCAAAAAAGGAACATTTACAATCTCAAAATCAAAATCATTGCGTTTATCATAAATGTTGCAGGAAACAAACCCATCTACAATAAATAGATGTTAATCCAAAATGGGACCTCGGTATCAGAAGAATCTGTTTTATATAACTGAAATTCTGGGGGTAAATATGACTGATCAAACCATCGAATGGGTATTGTCGATATTTAATAAATCATCCAAATATCTGGAAGTCGAGCTTTAGGCTTCAATGATTTCGGATTGTGTTTTTTGTTGTTGTTTTTTTTTGCAACAGAAAGGGACATCATTAAGTCTCTTTCATAGCAGAACAGGAACAGATCAGCCAGAAGTGTTCGGAATTCGTACCCATCGGAATACCCACAATTTGTCTAAATAACTTAGTGAATATGTCAAGTGGAAAGGTGAGAGCTTCACACACTTTCTGACATGACTATGCTGTGTAATTTCTATGCTCTTGAGGAGTGAAAAAGCATTTCTTACATTACATTTACGATAGAGGGAACCTTCTCTACGAAATGTCCATTCAATTATATAAGATTATGATGAAGTGTAGTGTAAAGCGTTGAAAACTCGTAAGTAGACAGACTTGATGCACGAAAACGTCTGGATTAAATTTATTTAAACCTCATTAGAAGTTTTTTATTGATCTCCCTGATCTTTGATAGACTTTGTCGCAATATTAATCACATGCATTTTATGGCAGTAAGACATGAAGTTAATAAAATACATGTATGTTGCAAAACAAAGACAGGTCGACATGATGTGCATCTGACGTAACAGCGGCGTCCATCTGATATTGTCGTAAGTTGGTAATTGCCTGCTATTGGCTTCTATATCCCTTTCTTATATCTTCTCAGCTCTTTTCTTTTGTTACTGTTCTCCCTGCCTCTGTCATTAAACACCAATTCTGCAACATCAACATTACCACCTACTTCAAAATAACAATAACAGCTGAAAAGCAAAGACACTTTAACGCCCATTCTATCATGTCTCTGACCTTTGAAAATATCAACACAGAACAAATAATTAAAACAGTATTCATACAGTCTTTCCTAATTGATTGTGTTCGGGTGTAATTGCATCTCAGCCCTTGTAGGTCATTTTGTATCGTCTCCAAGAAGAAGGGACATCACGAGATTAAAAGAGGAGGAGACAGAGGGGCAGAGAAAAAATAGAAGAATCAGAAAAAAAAATCCACTGCCCTTAAATGCTGAAAGTATAACAGGCTTTACACAACTATATTAGTTGGACGCCCAGCTGACGTATGTTACACGACACCTGCATGCATCCTTAAAATCCCTATTTTTATTTACTATAGGTAATGCTGAAAACAAGATAAGGATCCTTTTCAATATGTATGACATCAACAGACAAGGTTTCCTGTCAGCAAATGATCTGACTCAGATGATAAAGTAAGTCAGCTGATTATTGCCGGTACCAAAACAGACAAAATCTTAATCATTTCCAAGTTTCCATTTGTGGTCATGATACATTATTTGGGCCCCGCCAAGCGATTTTGGTACTTATCGCCTATGCGAGCAGCGAATGTTCAGGCGACCCTGCGCATCCGCGCAGTCTCGCCAGAACCTTCGCTGCTCGCTCATACAAGCAGTGAATCAAGAGGAACCTTCAGACAGAAAGCCATATCTCTGGTCCCTCTGAATGGCTGGGCATGCGCAGTTAAAATTTGTCATGACGGAATGCTCGAAGACACAAATTCGCTTGGCGGGGCTCATTTTCTATTCAAAGAAACTGACTGTTCTAGAAAGCTTGATAAACTAGCACAAAAAGTTTGATTCTTGTTTTTCATTTTTACGTCATTATTCTTTGTTTCTTAAAGTAACGTTTATAATTTTATTTCCACTAACGAACACGAAGTTATGACACTCGTGTACATTTGCATCAACAAAAAAGGAGTTATTAGTAAGGTAATGGCACTTGCCAAAATCATACCTTAAATTGCTCATCACGTTAGCATATCACGAACACACGCCTTTATTATTTTGACCCCGCCACCTGTAAACCCCACTTTTATTGTAAAACTTGGGTTTACAGAGGTAAAAAATATTTTCCTGATTACAGAAGTGAAGGCAATGATTGGGAATCGATACAATTACCCCACAGCTCCCATCAGAGACACCAAAGGGAAACAGACACGAACATGTAGTAACAAAACCCTTATGCTTGTTATAAATGTTTCAAGAGAGATTAATACAATTCCATTATTAATGTTTGTAGATAAGTTACTATTATGAAACCTGCAACTCACTGCATATGCTCTGCTTTATAGGTCATTGCTTGATCTTTCGGAGAACGAAGTGAGTGATTCCAAAGTGAAAAATTTTATGACAGCTGTTTATAAGTCTGCAGGTCTACGATATGGCTCAGAAATGCGATTTGTCGACTTTAAACGAGTCTTTGCTGCAGAAGAATACGTAAGAACTTTGAGGAAAGCCACTTTGGAACTAGATGGTACTTTATCATACCTTATTTTGCAGGGTCGTTTCGTTAATATTAAAGCTTTATTATATAACATTCCGGCTGAGATATAATTGGGCAGAAATTGGTACTAATTACGTGAGGTTACGACGTTTATAATAGTCCTGAAATGAATTTTAATGTGTATCAATTCTAACAGCGTTTAATCACAAGAAAACAAAATTAAAATAAACTACACCGTTTTTCATGCAGAACTTTGTAATTCGTGGACGGAAATTCGGTTGCGCCATCGTACGTTAAGGAAAATGATGCATTTAATTTTTCTTAGACAACATTGTTCTTCATGGTTGAGTCTTATCATGTAGCTATTTGTCAGTTTACATGACCAAAAGACAAAAAGAGAAACATTGGGTCGATTTAATATTTTGTAAACAAGAGTAATGCGCTCGGATGCTAGAGGGCCTTAGCGGCCTTGCAGCTTGTTTTAGGGACGTGTGATAGCAATAGAATGTCGCCTCCTACTTCGTGATAGCACAGTCAATATGTTTATGATATGCCCATTCCAGGTTTTGAAAATTAATACAAAGGTTAATAAGGTCTATTTGGTCGCATTGCAGTGAAGTGTAGTCCAGAACCATCATGAAAACGCGCCTATATACTTTTGACCCCCTTAAACCCCAAGGGATAAACATAACTTTTTCATATTTCTGTTCAAAAACAAAGATTGTGAGTACTCGTTAGAACCGCCTTGACAGGGCAGTTCTAACGATTGCCAACAATTTATGTTTTGAGCAGTAATATGACAATTATCAGGATTTTTTACTGACAAAAAATCAATTTTAGATGTAAAATTTTTCCAATATGTTTGAATATGCGTGTTTTTGTAATGACGTTTGTATGTGTTCCTTTTTCCAAAGGCAGCCTTTATGGCTATGCTGGAACAACAAGAATGATCCATCTTAAAATCTGAAAAGCTGAATATTTGGTTAGTTGAGGCTAGACACTTGTCTGTTTCTTGGTCCATCGAGTTCAATTGGTGGTCTTCTTTTGCTCCACATCACGTAAACAAGTCCGTGAAATCATCACCCGCTTAAACCCACTTTATATACAGAAAACTGGGGTTCCAAGAGTATATGTTATTTCTCGCATCTCTGCTCCAAAACAGCGGTTATGGGTACTCGTTAGAATCGCCTCAGATACCCCAAACCTTGGTTTGCATTAAACATAAGAAAAATATCACAGATTTTCATCATAAAAATAGCCATTTTGGAGATGTAAAATGGCACTATATCGCACGGTTGTGTTATCATAATGAGTTTCGAGGGGTGTTGCTGACTCCCCGGGGATCTCCGGGTGCCTTAACACCTTGTAACTATCGAGTTATCATCCATGCTTCATCAACTTCCGTTGATCTTAGTTGTTGCCCGTGATGACACTATGGTGAGTTGGGGACCTCCTTGCGAGCCGAACAGCCAATTATATTGTGTAAACCGCAGCGCTAGATGAGGTTGGAGGTTGTGGCCTCGTAAAACCAGTTTATACCACCGCCAGCCCCGGTAATCATTATTGGCCGCCCTAAGGCGTTACTTTCGTTGTGGACACATCTGTTTTATGGTTCGGTGCATTTCAAGTTTAAATGTTTTCATGTTAATAATTCAGTGTATCCAAATGTTTTAGTTCAGTTAAGGTAACTGAGTTGCCATCTGTTTGGGAAAGAGCTGCTGATTCCGCTTTTTACCTGTGATATTGTTTTAGGTTTTGATTTTACGGTCCTTTCAAGATTATTTCAGTCATATCGAATCAGTCGTTAATCAGAGGTGGGTGAAAACTGGAGTACCCGGAGATAAACACATGGCCTTCCGTTACAGAACGTACCGTCTCACATGTGACCCGAGCCAGGTTCGAACCCAGAGCGGTGAGAGACCTAATGATTAAGAGTCTGCGCTCTTATCCACTAGGCCCCGGAGGCCCGTTGTGATACTGTTTGTTAAAATATGTTTGTCCACCTTTCCCTTCGACGTCTGGGTTCTGGTTCGATCTATTCCTGAAGTATTCATACTTATTCAGTTGAAAGTATGTCGGATGATACCTGTTGCTCTGCCTCTCGTCGGGTTTACCGTAGTCTAATCATTGGTTTTCTTTTGCTTCAGTTATTTCATGCTGTCGAGTCCTGATTGTTTTTCCATCTCTGAATATGTTTGAATTCCATGTTCTTGGAGATAATGCGCTGGTGACTTAGAAACCATTCACGCTGACTGAATAGGTGTCCTGTGTGAACCACATCAGAACTAAGGGCAAGGATTTTGGCCACTGTAATCGATTTAGGCCCTTCTCCATCCCAAAGTAAATATTTTACTGACCGTTTCAAGGGGTCACTTCTGCTGTGGTTTATCATTTCCAATTTTTGTTTTTGTATGTATGAACTAACAATATCGTTTAATTTGGAAAGCCGTTCGAACATTTTTGAGAGCGAAAGTGCCCTTTTAGCTTTCTACTTGTAAGTTTATTTATCATATATCATCGCGTCTGAGAATGTTATAATGCCATGTATTAAATTCGGTAATCCACCAGTAGATTAAATAGGCAAATTAGTTACATACGCCCCGTAACGGTATTCGTATCACGGTATTAACGACGTCGTGTTAACTTATGTTGAAATATGGCTTTGTTTGTGTTACTGTTGTATTTACATGATTGATTGACTTTGTTTACGTATTTGATAACAGAATATGCCAAAGACAGGTGAAAACAATAGCTTTGCCCAGCCACACTATACACCCCACTCTGCATCAACATCATCTCTTCCTGAATCCTAAATCAGACTAAGCTGTTCAGAAACTCAATCAGCAACATCTGGCCGCCGCCCATCGGGGCTTGAAGAAATAGATGGGCTGCTTGATGCTTCCACGCAGTGTTGAAACCGACCCGCACACGAGTACTGGATCTAAACCTGCCCAGGCAATGCGGTGCGAGTCGGCCCGTCCATGCTTATAAACCCTATTGGTTTTATTGGACGGCAGGGCTTGAGATGTCATTTCATCTCAATGTCGGGTAAAAGTCCCACAAAATTGGAAGCAACGTCTCCAAAATGACCTTTACAGTGTTGACGGTGACATTAATCTTCAAATCAAACAAACAATCAGCAAGATCAAGGCAACATGCACATTCAGAATGGTTAAAGTCAATGCGATCTATACACAATGTGGTCATCAAAGTACAATGTAATATTTGATCATCCTCATCAAGGTGAGCAATTTTTGATCCACTTGGACATTTAGTTCAATATAAGTCTCCGTTTATATTGTTTATTGTTTTAAAGGCAACCTGAATAACTTTATTCCACTGCAGCTGGTGTCAAGAGACCACAGGGAATTTCTGTTGTTTTATTGAAAACTACAGTACTGTTTATGAAGTTTCGGCAAAACAGAGATTGTAACACATAAAATGTCAGACACAACAATTTTCGACTGCTTTGTCGGCTGCTGGTAACGTAAAAGTCATTTTTTCAAACAGTGTAGACCCAGATCAGACTGCTGCATATATCCAAAATATGTTTGCAAATTTGCAAGAAGATTCAGCAGACAACATAAACAGATACCCTTTTCTGATACGGTTTTTCATGGCATCTTAAGGGTAAAATGTGATGTTGTTCCCAAAGACAACTGTAATTATTATTTTTGTATTATTGCAATGATTTTGTTTAAACAGTGATAGAATTGAATTAAAATTGCATTCTTTTATTTTATGACACGAGTAATGTCATATTATTTTAGTGTCCGAATTTGATGGCGGGGATAGTTCTAGTTTATTAACAGTGCCGCAAGCTGGAAACTCACGGATGATACAAAGACGTGCAACACTGATGCGAGGATACAGGTATAAATGCATTATTAGAATTTTCAAATACTCAAAGTAGAAGTAAAACAAAGATCAGGAATTGATACAATTAACTTACTCCACCCATAAAAGACACCAAAGGGAAAGAAATACAAACATTAAGCGACCAGACCATAATGGAAACCTAAACAAAGGAAGGCCATAAGGACAGTTACTTTCCCACAAAATGGCCATATGGCCATCCAAAATTAATAGACACAAGTGATACACACAGTAAGTAACAAACAACAACATAAATAAATCGCCACAGAAGAACCGCATTGGAACGGTCAGTGGAAGATTTCCACTTGGGGGGCTTAAATCGATTTTACGTGGCCACAATCCTCGCCCTTACTTCCGTCGCGATTTAGACAAATAATTTGTTCAGTCCGCATGAAGGCCTCCTAACTCATCAGTGCAACATCTCCGTGAACACAAAAATCAGAGAACCACAGAGGTGAGACAACGGTGAGGACTCGACAGCAAGAAACCACTGATCATAAACATTACTTATTAGTATATATGACACCAGCAAATTTTTAATCTATATCAGACAATATAGCTTGATTCACAGTGTCTCGTATTTGCCGTTTACAAACACCAAAAACAGAGATGATAAGGGATGTGAGTAATTTTAGTTCCCTTTACATGTGGCGCAGATCGTTTGAGTAACACAAAAAGGTGAGGGAAATTCCGCAATCTTCCCAAATCACAAAAAGAGCGAGATGGAGACATGGAGTATACGCGAGTAAATCGGCACACACCTGGAAAACAATTAAGCAAACAATATTTGATCGTGAATAAACCTTACATACATAAGAGCTGAACTTGTTTATTGTTTTACAATACGAATAAACCTTGAAATGATATACCAGCGTTCAGAATTTATTTTTACACAGTCAAGTAAATAAACAATCCCTTTTTAATTACTGCCTACAAAATTGTACTGGTTTATTTAAGTTTATTTAACCGCCTCACAAAATTGTATTGGTTTATTTAACCGCCTCTCAAATGTGTATTGGTTTATTTATCCACCTCACTAAAGTTTACTGGTTTATTTACCTTACAGAACTGAATGGATGGTATTTTGCTTTTTGTTTTGAAGTGATGCCGAATATATTCCATCCAGTGTATTGAAAATATCAGAATATTAAAGAGTGCGAAACATGCGATGAGCTGTTTGTTTATATATATATATATTTACCGAACAAAAGTAAATTTTCTTATGCTATATTAGGCGAGATTTCGTAATTGATCAAGCAAACCGCTCCATTGAAAATAACATCAAATTATAATGGTTCTATTATGTAAGGTAGCATTTTAATTCATTTGTAAAAATTATCACTATTATTTATTTTATATACGCATTGCTTTCACTACTGAGTATAAAATAAACTGTTTTCACTACTGAGTATACAACAAACCGGTTTATTTTTTTATTTAGCTTCACTGGTAGATCGGATAGATCTCCTTTCGAGCGTCATGTGAGTACTGTTAGCAGTCTTTCTGAAGAAAGAGGTTACAACACGTTCATGAGAGGTACTGGTAGCTCAAGAATAAAGGTGGGAACACATGATCTACAAAAGGCACCGACGGGGTACAAAGGAATAGTTTTCAGTATCATTCGACAGCTGCAGACAAACAGATTACAAGTGTTTTGGATGACTCTTTATTGTCTCATTTTACTGGGTGTCTTTCTTGAAAGAGCATACTGTAAGTAAAAGCCAATAATTAAGCTTCCGGAAGCTTAGATTCCCGAAATCAACCAGGTCTAAAAGTGACTAAGACTTAATCAATCACCCACTGGAAATCAGTTTTAAAGTAGATCAAATGTAAAGAGGGTTTCAAACACATTAAAAGTCGACAAAACGCAGTAGTTTCCTGATCATTGTTTGTCATGTTCGGCGAAACCTTTTGAAACAATTAAAATAAACTCTGTTTGCATCAGTCCGACCTTGTTTGTTCAAATCCGACCAACACTTTGAAAAACTTATACAAAACAGCAACAGTAGATGATATCGATTGTTGTACATACAGTAAACATCTATTGCGTGCTGTAATGCAACACTTTTTCACTGAAAGAAGAGATATCAGGCAGGCTAAAAAGTTTAACCGCTTGACTTTCAATCAGCAGGCAGAAACCTGTTATTAATATAATGAAACCTGATGGTTCATTATAATGCGCGTCTGACTGATGGTCAAACGGTCGCGGATTCGATCACCACAGGGCCCCGCTAGATGTGTTAGTGGAGAGAGATGGGAGTGCAATATCTTCTGTGTTCATTCTTGTCCACAATGGAAGTAAAGGCAATGGTCAAGAATTGATACAATTCAACCAATTAACCACAAGACATCGTATCCGATTGCCGTTCGACATGAGCTTCAGACGGGGTTGTTGACCGCCAGAACTGTAATTAAGTCGTAACTATACAAAAGTTAGTGACTCAGATGCCTTTTTGATATTTAATCTTCATCAGTGTGTCTCAACCCTAAAGTTCTGAAACCGAAACGGATGATGGATAAGACCAGGTAAACTCAACACATCCCCCTCCGAGCACACACCGACCGACGTAGCTCATAAGACAGGTCAACTGGAGGCATCAAGCAAGAGGCGCCTATCCTAGGACTTATAGGCATCCCCCACCGAGCCAACATCAACAAACATGGCCCACACTCCACGAAAGTCCCGGGCATCGGGAAGGAGTCCAAAGTAGCGAGACTTGCAGCATTTTTTAAATATAACAAAAAGTGTCACCTAATCCGCTAAGATACATGTCTCACCTGACAAGTCAGTCTTAGTTTTAGAAGTATTAGAATTTTAGACTGCAAAAATTAAAGATATAACATATAATTATTTAAATCAGTACTTGAGTACTGACGTCAACTCCGCAGTATCAGCCTCAGCACTAAGGAACTGATACTGAGCTGATGATACACTCGGGGACGAACGAATCATCCACCAACAGAGATACCGACCCTAGATTCAAAATATAATAAAAATTTCACTTGACCTGTGTAAATTCCTTTATATTTCACCATATGTTAATAACTTGAAAATATATAAATAACCGTTTTCTTACAATGCTTGTGGTGACTCAATCAACATTCTCCCTTTAGAAACCTCGAAATTATTTATTTCTTGCAAACGAGATAAGGAAATCCATAGTTTTAGCTTGGGATAGAAATTCTGTTCTGACCCTGGTGTAATTGGTCTACTTACAACTGAGCGACATGATGTGATATATTACTCAACAAATCACAGACTACAGCTGATCTATTATGATTCTAACACGCTAAAAGTCGGCAATAATTTTGTGGTTTCCTTCAAAATCTCACAATTTTTCGCCATTGTAAGAAATCCCTCAAAAATTATTGACTGTTACACGTACATTTATGTCATTTTGAAACGTGTTCGGTGCGAGAAAGTATCGTTACATCGAATAACGTCAAGGAATCTACGAGTGACGTCATATAGCTTTTAATGAGGTCTTTCGTCACGCTCTTCCGCACCGTGATTTGTTGCAAAATAAAACACAGTTCCTTTCCACTGCCTATAAAGGCAAGCTATGTGAGAATTAATAATTGGCTTGTCTGCTAACTACACTGCTATAATTTCAGTTACTAATGAAGTTACTTTCTGGATAACCTGTTGTTTTGTTCTTTTTTCTCGATTTTTTTTACAGATTATGCATATTTGCGTGAAAATGCAGGGCTACGTAGAATAGCTGGGCATGGGATTACCATCACTCGAGGTGCTGCCAGTGCTATTATGTTTACTTACGCTACGTTGATGCTGACTATGTGCCGGAATACAATTACTATGCTGAGGGAGACTGTCCTTCATAGATTTATACCCTTTGATTCTTTACATTCTATGCACAAGATTGTAGCATGTTTTGCTCTTTTCTTCACTTGTAAGTTCGTTTGCTTTTCTACCCCATTGCTCACTTTGATGCAATAAAATATGTTTTAACTATAAATTGTTAACCAGTACAGTGCATATGCGTTCGTAAGAAACTGACATCTGCCCTCCTGTAATCTGCTGAATGGCGGAAAAAGTTGTAGAAAATATATCATAATCACTCACTTCGAAAGATTGTTGTTGGAACCGTACGGGATCGAATCTACGACCTCAATATATCGAGTCAGACGCGCATCCGACAGAGCGATCGAAATAGCTCTCTTTTTATTGCAATTTTCCATTTTTATAATTTATACACTTTCCTGGCCTCTCATTATTCAGACTTTTCTGTGTTGTCATTAAAATAAACCATAGTTCTTCTCTTTGCATTATTTGCTGGCTCCCAGCTTGCACATTGTCAATATTGGAAAAACTGGTAACCAGACCCCTGACCTTTCAAGGTCAGGGGGGTCTGGTTACCTGTTTTTCCAACACTGATAACGTTCAGACAAGGAACCAGCAGATAAAGAAAATAAGGTGAATAATGATCGATGGCGACATACTGACGTCAACGGCACTCTACCGCTGTTAATGGGAAACCTACGTGCAATTTATTTATTTTTGTTTGTATGTTTGTTTGTTTTTCATTTCAACTTTAGCCAAAAATCAGATTTTTCGGCATATAACGGATGGAAAATAATGTTAATTTAAGTAATAAAAGGGTAATTTATAGAACGTAAGATTACATTTTTTTCTATAAAAGATTGCCCTTGGAATTAAGAACTCATTAAAGATAGAAAATTTAAGTAACGGTTTTATGAACAGTCTTCAAAGGTTATGCTGTAGCTTGCAGGAATGCGTCTGCACTCGAACATGCAAATGACAAGTGCGGTGTTTTCCCAATAATGTTGTGTATACGAGATATGAATTCCTAGTTTTAATAAGACTTCTTACCCCCACTTGCTTGCACAAGAGAAGTTTGTAAAATATGAAGAAACATTGCAAGTCCATTTCTTCGATTTCGTTCTTCATGTTTTAAAAGGAAAATGTATCATCCTGGAGAATCACTTAGCATCACATGAACATGTCCATGAAATGAACACCCATCTATACCCCACTTTATATAGAGAAAACTGGGGTTTACGGGGGTGTACATTATTTTTCTTATTTATGCTCCAAGACATAGGCTGTGGGTACTCATTAGAACCGCCCGAATGAGGCGGTTCTATCGAGTACCCACAACCTTCGTTTGCAGTATAATTAAGAAAAAGACCATGGATTTAACCCATAGCTCCCACCAGAGACACCAAAGGGAAAGAAGCACAAACATGAAACAAACAGACCCTAATGAAAACATCAAAAGCGGAAAGCCAAAAGGACAGTTACTTTCCCATCAAATGGCCAATTGGCTATCCAAAACATAATAATATAAGTGATACACACACTCAAAGCCAAACCATAATAAAAAAACGCGACAGAAGAACAGCCTTGGAACGTCAGTGAAACAAATTCCACTTGGGGGGTCGGTGAGGGCTTAAATCGATTTTAAGTGGCTACAATCCTCGCCTTTATTTCCGTCGCGATTAAGATAAATAATTTGTTCAGTCCGAACGAAGGCCTATTAATTCATCAGTGCAACATATCCGTGAACACAAAAACCAAACAACCACAAAGATGAAAGAACGGTGAGGACTCGACAGCAAGAAACCACTGAAATGCTTGAGCAAAAGAAGACCAACAGTTAAACTCCGATGGACCCGACAAGTGACAGAGCATCAGGCACCAACCAACATTACATAAAATTAAATACCTTCATATTCTGAGTAAGCCTTTACGCTGGAAAGGTCATCCAATCTGAGGCCTGACCCTCCGGCTTGCAGTTAAAAAGGGCAGCAAAGTTGTCAACCGTGATTGGGTTAACTACCATGCCTGCTGTCTGTCGTATAACATTTATTTTGTACCCTATATTTTATATCGAGGAATGATTTTACGAATTTGGGTGCTGAAGTCATTGCATTGGTATATTCTTCTGAATTTATATACTAAGTCAGCATAAAATTCGGGTTCCGATAGACCTTGTGGCAGAAGGGATTTAAGTCCAACATTGAATTTTGAAGTTAAATCCGAATGACGTCTATAAAATTTTGAAAAGGTTTTGCGTAGTTTATGATACCAATAACCCTGATTATGAGGTTTAACAGTTAGCAATTTATTAGGAGTGTTGAACTCAATTACATGACTAGACACTCTGGCAAATTGAATGAATTGCGAAATATGAACGCCAAAGGATGCCGCCATAGACATCACCATCCAAGAAAGGAAAATTTACAATCTCAAAATCAAAATCATTGCGTTTATCATAAATTTTGCAAGAAACAAATCCATCTCCAATAGACAGATGTAAATCCAAAAAACGGGGCCTCGGTATCAGAAGAATTTGCTTATTTTAGCTGAAGTTCTGTGTGTGTGTGTGTGTGTGGGGTGTGTGTGTGTGTGTGGGGGGGGGGGGGGGGGGTTGACTGATCAAACCATCGAGATAAGTATTGTCAATATTTATCGGAATACCAACAATTTGTCTAAATAAATAAGTACCAAATCTTATGTAAATATTGTCAAGTAGAAAGGTGAGCGCTTCACGCACTTTCTGATCGACCATAAAGTGTAATTTTTATGCTTGCTCTTCAGAAGTGAAAAAAGCATTTCTTACATTACATGCAAGATAGAGGGAGACTCCCCTATGAAATGTCCATCCATTTAAATCATTAAGTTTTTCTTTTATAACATTATGAGGTAGTGTAGTGTAAAGGGTTAAAAAATCATAAGTAGACAGACTTGACAACTTTGCTGCCCTCTTTAATTGCACGCCAGTGGGTCAATCCTCAGATTCTATAATGGTTCCAGCGTAAAAGCTTCCTGAGAATTAGAGAGAATCTAATTCTAGGTAATGTTGGTTGGTGCCTGATGCTCTGTCTCTGGTCGGGCCCATCGGAGTCTAAGTGTTGGTTTTCTTTTGCGCCAGCATTTCAGTGGTTTCTTGCTGTAGAGTCCTCACCGTTGTTTAATCTCTGTGGTTATTTGATTTTTGTGTTTACGGATAGGCTGCACAGGTGAGTTAGGCGACCTTCTTGCGGACTGAACAAATTATTTGTCTAAATCGCGACGAAAGTAAGGGCGAGGATTGTGGCCACGTAAAATCGATTTAAGCCCCGCATTGGAATTCGTTTCACTGACCGTTCAAATGCGGTTCTTGTGTCGCGGTTTATTTTTGTTTTGGTTTGTCTTTGAGTATCTTGAGTGTTTGTATCCCTTATATTATTTTATTTTGGATAGCGAGTTGGCCATTTTGTGGGACAGTAACTGTCTTGTTGACTTTCCGCTGTCGATGTTTCCATTAGGGTGTGTTGTTTCATGTTTGCGTTCCTTTTCCTTCAGTGTCTCTGATGGGAGCTGTGGGTTAATTGTATCGATTCCTGATCATTGCCTTCACTTCTATTTTGAAAGACGAAAATGTCTGGATTACAATTTATTTAAAGAATGTGCCCACATGACCAAGCCTTGACGAATTCAACTCATATTTTACAGTGTTAAATTCAACATAGGTCTCCACAAATATCAAACTGTCCGATTCATATTCCATACTGAATTCAACGAAAAATGACGGTTGTTGAATCTGATGCTGCAAATTCATTGTTCATTCCGACACAATCTCGTAATGTTAGTTCATAACTGAACTAGGAAAGAATGGTTTTAGTAACGAGATACCTTTATGAAATAGTACAGTGCTGTCATAGTCGACTCACTTGATATTTGTGTCATATTTTTTTTCCTAACACACAATGAGAATTAAGCAGTGTGTATGAATGTTATTAAATATTCGTATATTGTTTTCGTTGCAGTATTACACATTGTGTGCCATGCAGTAAATTTCTACCACGTCTGTACACAACCGTCAACTGATTTAAACTGTTATTTTAGAGAATACTTCAGAGAGTAAGTATATTCGTACTTTTACTCATAATATAATGTTATTAATCAAATAATCTGTATTAACTCGTTGTCATCTGGGCCTACTTTAGAAAGTACTGGTAGTAGAAACAAATTCTCAATTGTCCACTATAATATTCAGAGTCTCTCTAATAAACTAGACATAATAGAGTCGTAACTAAGTGATTTTGATGTCATTTGCCTTACTGAAACATGGTTGGATCAGCGTATACCCGACGAAACACTAAAAATGAACGGCTTCAATTTATACCGTAGTGATAGAATGGGCGACAATCACGGAGGCATTTGTGTTTATGTTAGTCAGTCTATTTTATCCTGTCGAAGACTTGATCTTGAACTTCCACAAATTGAATGTACTTTGATTGAAATATCAATGCATAATAGAAAGAAGCTTTTAGCTACCTTTTATAGACCTCCAAATTCGAACAACATAATTTATTCCAGTATTGAAGATTCAGTCGGCCTTGGGTTTGACACTAATATACCTAATATAACTATCACAGGTGACTTTAATTTTGATATATCCAAACAGGCTTCACACAGGAAAATTAATGAATCGTGTCAGCAGTTAAACTTACAACAGCTTATAACTGATCCTACCCATCATACAGAGAATTCTGAATCTATTATTGACTTATTTCTAGTATCAAATAAGAATAGGGTGGTTTTGAGTGGCGTTGGCGAGCCGTTTCTTAACCAAGATATTAGATACCATTGTCCAATATACTGTATTTATAATTTTGATAAAATTATTTCTCCATCTTTCAAAAGAAAAATCTACCTATACCATCAATGTGGTTATCAAACACTTTCTACAGACCTGAACGACACTGATTGGAATTCATTAAAAGACGACGATGTACACGCTTACGCTCAAAATATAACTGATAGAATTACGCATCTTGTAAACAAGCATATACCTAATAAAACTGTTGATGTTCGTAAGTCTGACAAACCTTGGCTAACCACAAATATTAAACGTCTTATGAGAAACAGAAAAAGCTATTATGACAAATACAAGCGAACCAAAAATCAATCCGACTTTAACAACTAAAACTCATACGAAATCATGTAACCTCGCTCATTCGAAAAGCTAAACAACAAGAAATTGACAACCTAAAAGATAAACTTAAAGACCCAAACATTGACCTAAGGGATTGGTGGAAAACTCTTAAAACATTTATTAAGCCCGACCAAAAATCTTCTATACCTCCAATAAAATGCAACGACACTGTTATATGCGATGAAAAAGACAAAACTGATAAATTGAATGATTTTTTTCACAGCAAACTTATTTGAATGAACATAATGCTCAACTTTCACAAACATTCAATAATCCACACAATAAACTTAACCTAATAAGGACTACAGCGGAGGACGTTAAATCTATACTTCTCTCCTTACCTACAGGTAAAGAAGCAGGACCTGACTTAATTAGCAATAGAATTCTCAAAGATCTAGCTCAGTCGCTGTCTACTCCCCTCAAAGATCGCTTTAACTTCTCTTTAGAAAAGGGAAAGGTCCCAACTTTATGGAAGCAGGCAAATGTAACGACAATCTTTAAAAAAGACGATCCATCGGAAATATCAAATTACCGACCTATATCTCTCTTAAGTACAGTAGGTAAAGTTCTTGAAAAAATTGTACACAAACATGTCTTCAACTTCTTTCAAGCAAATAATACCACAACAACACTACAATCGGGTTTTGTGCCTGGCGACTCTACAGTCAACCAGCTAACGGATCTCTATAATACCTTCTGTCACGCTCTTGACGAAGGGAAGGAGGTAAGAGCTATATTCTGCGATATTAGCAAAGCGTTTGATAGAGTATGGCATGTGGGTCTTCTCTACAAACTCTCTTCTAATGTTATATCTGGACCACTTCTCTAATGGTTCACAGACTATCTTAATAACAGAAAATAAAGGGTTGTTTTACCTGGATCAGCTTCCGACTGGACTGAAATAAAAGCAGGTGTTCCACAAGGCTCTATTATTGGTCCACTTTTATTTCTTGTATACATTAACAATATTGTTGAAAACATTCACTCTTCTATTTGGCTTTTTGCGGACGACACAAGACTTTACATTATTTTGACGACCCGATTGAAGCAGCTTATCAGTTGAATAACAATCTTCTGAAAATTCATGAATGGGCGAAATAATGGCTTGTTGAATTCAATCCAGCAAAGTCCGAATCAATGATCTTTACACGAAAAAGGAACAAACCATACCATCCTCCAGTCTTTATGAACCAAACTCAAATATAGGAAGTTATATCTCACAAACATCTTGGCCTTATTTTTTCAAATGACTGTACTTGGCACGAGCACCTTGATTATATAAAAACTAAAGCATGGAATCGTATAAATATTATGAGAAAGCTCAAATTTAAACTTGACAGGCACTCTCTTCAGACAATCTATTTTTCCTTAAGTAGACCTTTTCTCGAATATTCCGATGTCGTTTGGGAAAATTGTACTTTATATGAAGTAAATGAGTTGAAAAAAATTCAAAATGAAGCGCAGCAGCCCTCATTGTTACTGGAGCGACAAAATTAGTATCGATCGATTGTCTTAATCATGAAACTGGATGGGAATTACTTGCATCTCGTAAGAAAAAAACACAAGTTACAACTTTTTTATAAAATGCAAAACAGCCTAACCCCTAATTACCTTTCGTCTTTAGTATCGGGCACAGTTGGAAACATCACTGCATACAACCTACGTAATTCACAAAACTTAAATACTATGCACGCGAATTCACAGCTCTACTATAAATCTTTCCTACCATCTGTTACCCGTGATTGGGACAGTCTATCAGTTGAGATAAGAAACTCACCTTCTCTCTCCTCCTTCAAACGACATCTCAACTCAAATCTTCTTGTACCACCGAAATATTTTTGCGATGGAAATAGGCCTGAACAAATATACCATGCCCGTCTACGAACGAAATGTAGTTCACTCAACCAGCATCTTTTCTCAAAAAATATTGTTGACAGCCCGCTATGTGTTTTGTTTGATTTGAGGTTTAACATCCCCGTCAACACTGTAAAGGTAATTTTGGAGACGTTGCTTCCAATTTTGTGGGACTTTTACCCGACATTGAGATGAAATGACATCTCAAGCCCTGTCGCCCAATGAAACCAATAGGGTTTATTAGCATGGACGGTCCGCCTCGTACCGCGGTTCCTGGACAGGCTTAGATCCTCTAAGCAGTTTACCAGTACTAGTGTGCGGGCCGGATTCAGCCCCGCTATGTGTATGTGGGGCTATAGAAGATACCCAGCACTTCTTATTTTCTTGTACACGATATGTCAACTTACGACAAGAACTCCTAAATAAGACAATACCTTTATGTCAGCCATCCCTGAATGTTCTTTTAAACGGCGACCGTGAGTTACCAGACTCTGCTAACAATTAAATATTCTTAGCTGTTCAAGACTTCTTGATCAAAACCAAACGTTTTGAGGTCAGATGAACCACAGTCATCTAAGTAGGCAACAAGACTTGTATCTTTAATATAATATGTGATGGTATGAAAAGTCAAAGTTAGATAACATGTGCAATTTTCGATTTTTTCTTCTTAAATTTATATGACAGAACAAAGTTATCTTGTTATTGTCAAGAATCGAGCTACTGCCAATCTTAGCCTGACGCGATTTCAAAAAATGATGTAAAGATTCCTTATATTACTTATAGTGAATTTTCTTGCACCTGGTATTTCTACGCCCCCGTGGAACCGCCATCTATCTTAAGATAGAACATATCAACATGAATTAGGCAAACAGCCAAGAACATACAATAGTCATAATCTATCATTTGCTTCATTACTAGTCACATATCAATATAGTACTATTATATGTTGCAAAAATGGGAGACAGATCTTCACAAGTCAGTAGACTTTCTTCTGTGTCCCATTGTATAGTTGTACTTAATGATTCATCTTCATTTGTATTGTACCATATGTATGTCATACAACGAAATAAACGCTTAAACCAAATAATTTTGTATTGGCCCTGATACAGGTCCAAAGTCTGTTGTATAGCTGAACGAGGACCTGTTACTGGGACAATACGAAACTACTTGATTAACTATTATCATGCTGTTCACGACAAACCCCTATCTTTGGAAACAGTGTAGATCCAGATCAGATGGCTTCTGAAGAAGCCTTCTGATCAGGATCTACACTGTCTGACATTCAATTTATGAATTTGTAGGAATTACATCAATAAATTTCATCAAGTAATCTGATTGGTTCAAAGTCAGAAATGGGTGTGGCTAAACTGAATATTCAGCAAGAGAAGGGTTAATGACAGTTTTATTAGTTGACACCATTAAAAACACGATAATTGATTTTTGACCTCAGTGTTAATACGGTGACATCCGATCAATGCAGCATAGACAATTAATAATTAACAGTAAAAATCGTAGCAGCTGCTGAGATTACTGGAACAATCTTGTTACTGCTATTCAGAAGCCTTAAATATGTTCTATAGAAGGGTAATCCTTTGGAAGCAAGGCTACAGAGTAGAACTGAAAACTGTAGAGTGTACAAGTTGTTTCTTAAAATAACATTATATACCCCGCATTCGGTTCACGTTACACAGTGTGCAATTCTAAGCCATATCTTTAAGCAGCCTTTGCTCTGACATGACGTTAATGAAGTTATTTGATGATTATACTAAAGCAGAGGCTGATCTGTTTATTATACGTTTTTTATAATTTCCTTTTTTTATGCCCCCGCCATTCGAAGAATGGTGGAAAGGGCATATAGCGTTGCCCCTGTCCGTCCGTCCGTCCGTTCGTCCGTCCGTCCGTGCATCCGTCCGTCCGTCCGTGCGTCCGAAACTTAAACGCACTCAATAACTTCCTTATTTCTTGATGGATTTTAAAATTACTCTGCAGAAATGTTCAACATCATGAGACGACGTGTCACATGCAAAACCCAGGTCCGTACCTCCAAGGTCAAGGTCATACTTAGAGGTCAAAGGTCAAAAAGAGGGTCCGAAACTTAAACGCAGTCAATAACTTTCTTATTTCTAGATGGATTTTGAAATTACTTTGGAGAAATGTTAACCATCATAAGTCGATGTGTCACGTGCAAAACCCAGGTCCGTACCTCCAAGGTCAAGGTCATACTTGGAGGTCAAAGGTCAAAAAAGGGTCCGAAACTTAAACGCAGTCAATAACTTTCTTATTTCTGGATGGATTTTGAAATTACTTTGTAGAAATATTAACCATCATGAGTCGATGTGTCACATGCAAAATCCAGGTCCGTACCTCCAAGGTCAAGGTCATACTTGGAGGACAAAGGTCAAAAAAGGGTCCGAAACTTAAACGCAGCCAATAACTTACTTATTTTTGGATGGATTTTGAAATTATTTTGAAGAAATGTTAACCATCATGAGACAATGTGTCATGTGCAAACTCAGATCCGTACCTCCAAGGTCATACTTGGAGATCAAATGGCATAAAAAGGGTCCAAAACTTAAACACTGTCAATAACTTTCTATGGATGAATACGAACATAGACATATTTCGGGCGGGGGCATCCGTGTCCTATGGACGCATTTCTAGTATTGTACTGCAGTACTGTATGTTAGCTAGAAGGGTACATGATTTCAGTTCTTTGCCCTTCAAGAATGTTAATTCCCCCTGCACAAAGTGTTTACTTTACTTTTATTTTATTGCGCTGCAGTGCTGTATGTTTGCCAGAAGGCTGCATGAATACAGTTCTACGCCCTTCAAGAATATTAATTTCCCCTTCACAAAGTGTCGACCTTTATTTTATTGTGCTGCAGTACTGTATGTTTGCTGGAAGGCTACCTGAATACAGTTCTAGGCCCTTCAAGAATATTAATTTCCCCTGCACAAAGTGTCGACCTTTATTTTATTGTGCTACAGTGCTGTATGTTTGCCAGAAGGCTACATTGTTCTTGTCTATGCCCTTCAAGAAAATTCATAACCCCTGCACAAAGTATTGATCTTTATTGTATTGTGCTGCAGTACTGTATGTAAGCCAAAAGGCTACATGATTTCAGTTCTTTGCCCATCAAGAATATTAATGTTCCTGTACAAACTGTCGACCTTTATTGCATTGTGCTGTAGTGCTGTGTTTTAGCTTGAAGGCTACCTGAATACAACTCTACTCCATTCAAGAATATTAATTTCACCTTCACAAGGTGTCGACCTTTATTTTATTGTGCTGTAGTGCTGTGTTTTAGATGGAAGGCTACCGGAATATAGTTCTACGCCCTTCAAGAATATTAATGTCCCGCGCACAAAGTGTCGACCTTTATATTATTGTGCTGCTGTGCTGTATGTTTCCAAGAAGACTACATTATTTCAGTTCTTTGCCCTTCAAGAATATTAATACCCCCTGCACAAAGTGTCGACCTTTATTTTATTGTGCTGTGTTTTAGCTGGAAGGCTATCTTAATACAGTTCTGCGCCCTTCAAGAACATTAATTTTCCCTGCACAAAGTGTCGACTTTTATTTTATTGTGCTGCTGAGCTGTGTGTTTGCCAGAAGGCTACATTATTTCAGTTCTATACCCTTCAAGATATTAATTTTCCTGTACAAGGTGTCGACCTTTGTGTTATTGTGCTGCAGTAATGTATGTTACAGAAGGCTACATTATTTCATTTCTTTGCCCTCGAAGAATATTAATTTTCCTGTACAAAGTGTCGACCTTTATTTTATTGTGCTGCAGTAGTGTATGTTAGCTAGAAGGCTACATGAATTCAATTTTATGCCCTTCAAGAATATTACTTTCCCCTGCACAAAGTGTCGACATGTATATTATTGTACTGCAGTACTGTATGTTAGCTAGAATGGTACATACTTTCAGTTCTTTGGCCTTCCAAGAATGTCAATTGCCCCTGCACGAAGTGTTTACCATTATTTTATTGCGCTGCAGTGCTGTATGCTTACCAGAAGGCTGCATGAAAACAGTTCTACGCCCTTCAAGAATATTAATTTGCCCTTCACAAAGTGTCGACCTTTATTTTATTGTGCTGCTGTACTGTATGTTAGCTAGAAGGGTACAGGATTGTGCTGTAGTGCTGTGGTTTAGCTGGAAGGCTACCTCAATATAGTTCTAGGCCCTTCAAGAATATTAATTTCTCCTGCACAAAGTTTCGACCTTTATTTTATTGTGCTGCAGTGCTGTATGTTTGCCAGAAGGCTACATTATTTCTTGTTTATGCCCTTCAAGAATATTTATACCCCCTGCACAAAGTATTTATCTTTATTGTATTGTGCTGCAGTACTTTATGTTAGCCTGAACGCTGCATGATTTCAGTTCTTTGCCCTTCAAGAATATTAATTTTCCTGTACAAACTGTCGACATTTAGTTTATTGTGCTGCTGTACTGTATGTTAGCTAGAAGGCTACACGATTGTGCTGTAGTGCTGTGTTTTAGCTGGAAGGCTACCTGAATATAGTTCTAGGCCATTCAAGAATATTAATTTCCCCTGCACAAAGTGTCGACCTTTATTTCATTGTGCTGCAGTGCTGTTTGTTTGCCAGAAGGCTACATTATTTCTTGTCTATGCCCTTCAATAATTTTAATACCACCTGCACAAAGTATCGATCGTTATTGTATTGTGCTGCAGTACTTTATGTTAGCCTGAAGGCTACATGATTTCAGTTCTTTCCCCTTCAAGAATATTAATTTTCCTGTACAAAATGTCGACCTTTATTGCATTGTGCTGTAGTGCTGTGTTTTATCTGGAAGGCTACCTGAATACAGTTCTAATCCATTCAAGAATATTAATTTCACATTCACAAAGTGTCGACCTTTATTTTATTGTGCTGTAGTGCTGTGCTTTAGCTGGAAGACTACCTGAATACAGTTCCACGCCCTTCAAGAATATTAATTTCCCCTGCACAAAGTGTCGACCTCTATTTTATTGTGCTGCTGTGCTGTATGTTTGCCAAAAGTTTACAATATTTCAGTTCCTTGCCCTTCAAGAATATTAATTTTCCTGTACAAAGTGTCGACCTTTATTATACCCCCGGCATACGAAGTATGCAATGGGGGTATATAGTTTTTGTCTTTTCCGTCTGTCTGTCTGTGTGTCCGTAAACAATTATTTTGTGTCAAAGATATCTCAGGAACTGCTTCCTATAGAAACTTGAAATTTTGCACACATGATCAGTATGACTACTTGTATTGTGGGAAAGAAAATAAGGGCCAAGGGGTCAGGCCTTTTAGAGTTATTCCCCTTTGTAGTTCTTGTTTCAGCTGAGATGATGGCACTGGCCGGGGGTATACGTGCCCCACTGGGCACTTTTGTCTAGTTTTGTAAAAAGCTACACGCAATAATAATGTAACAAATAGTTTCATGGATATAGTCACATATATAAATATACAGGTACCATTATCTTCTATGAAAAGGGTAAGCTTTGGAAGCAAAGACGACAACACAGAACTGAAAACTGTAGATTGCAAGTTTTTCTGGGTAAGACTAGCTAGTTTCGGCCTATTAGGCCTCATCATAAGGCTATATAAGACGGAAAACCAAAGGAAATATTTTTATCTTTTCTGACTGCAGTCCAGCCATGGATCATAATAACCATGTTATTTATACTATTGATTTTGAAACAAAATATTGCTTTTCCTTTTGCTTTCTTCGCAGTTTCAAGCTGTTTCTTTCATGTCATTTTTTATTATATAATCAGGGTGATATATTTAAATATTACAGATCTCATGAGCTTGCGAATTTCGGTTACTGGGCATATGGAACACTGACAGGTAGGTCAAGCCATGCAGGTGACTTATTCATTATAGTCCTTTATTGGGTGAGGTTGACCAAATGGGTTCATTTGACTCAATAAATGAAGTAAAATTTCAGAAAATTTATGAAAGTGAATTTATATTTAGAAATTGTTAGTGGAATTAAATTGATAAAGTGTGATAGTAAAAAACATGACCGGTCAATGATGTGTATGCAGTAGTTCTTCGTCCAAATATTTGTCAGGTAATATACTGTTTTATTATACCTCACACGACTTTCCCATAAAAAACGCCCCCAGGCCTGAGTGTAAAAATCTTTACCATCACTCTGCGATAATTTCGCCTATAACATACGCGAAATGGGGTTCGCATACGGTGCGATTCTTTATGAAAGCTAGAGAAAAAGAGTCTAAATCAAACCACTTAATTAAAGTGGAGAAATTGTGGTACCAAAATGTTTCTTTTTATTTAATTATGAAAATTTATGCCCATACTGTAGGGTTTATTCAGAATTAACGAAGTTATAGCCGTTAGAATTAATGAATTTCTGTTTCACCAGCTACGCCGCTTATGTAGTAAGCCGACGTTATCCGATAATTCGGAAGGTCATGATCATAAGTCGCGTGTGAGCTGTCCTGTATTTTTCATTAAGAATACCTTCATAATTAGATATGCATGCACTCCACACAACTTAGGCCCCTATAGACGAGCTATGTTGTCTTCTGACAACACTTGATGAAGAGTTTCACTCTTTTTACCCTACGAATAAGCAGGGTTAAGGAAGACTTACTCTTCCCAGCTCATTGTTGTGTTGCAATAAAAAATTAGGCATCAGTAGATATTGCTATTTTAAGAATAAAATCAAATGCCCAAACCCCCTCCCCCGCCCCCACTGCACAGCTCCTTGTCACCGTGATTAATTGATAGACTGAGCCTGTTCAACCCCTCACCCCCCTTGGCGCCACGATTCATTGATAATTAGACTGAGCCTGTTCACACACAACATGTTGACCCTCATCACTCCACAACCCCTTGTCACCATGAGTCATTCATAGTTAGACTCACCTGTTCACACATTCACACACAACCTCTCGGCACCCACTCAACACCCGCCATACACACACGCATCTCCTTGTCACCATGAGTCATTGATAGTTAAACAGAGTCTGTTCATGTTCTCGTGTGCTAGGACCTGACCCCCGATGTCAACGGGATCAATCCCCGCCCCCGACCATTTCAGTTGCGTAATGAGGATCAGGTGAGCGATCCAGGCTCATCCTGATCCTCTTCTTATAAAGAATTGGGAGGTACAGTCGACCCTCTTTATACCGACATTCGTTATAGCGGCAAAACCCATTATAACGCAATTTAAATGGAATGGCTACTTAGCTAGAGGCTTAGCGTCGGTTCCGAGCGGCATGGGCGTCCCTTGGGTTGGAAATGCATAAATCGAGTCCATTATAATCATGAAAGGGTCTTGTTATCTATTACAGGTACTTCAAGAAACAAATGTTATAGATATTTGTTAGAATCGTCTCGCCGAGGCGATTCTAATTAATGTCTTTAACATTTGTTTCTTGAAGTCATAATGAGAAAAGGCCTTTTATTACCTATCATAATCCTAAATTGGATTCATAAAAATGGCAAATTCTTTATAACGATACAATAATAGGGAACAAATACTGTCGTTATAACGAGGCTCCTCTGTAGCATTGTACCCATAAACAGCAAACACAGACTGTGCGGGCGTGAAGGTTGATTGTTAGCAAATGGCAAAGGAATTTCCCCCACATGTTTTATATAGCTGGCAAATAAGACCTGACATTATGCATTTATCGTGAAGCTAAAATTTCCTTTTGCCCTATCAGTGGAAACTAATTTCCTTTCAGTATATCTTCCTTTTAAACCGTGATTATAATTGATGTACCTGACAAAAACTTTCTTTAAAATACTTGGGTTAATTACCAAGCGATCAATGCTGACAAAACACACCTATATGATGCTTTATAATTAATGTTTATCATATGACGTCCCGTCTGAGAATGCGATAACGCCATGTAATAAATTCGGTAGTCCATTTGTGGATTAAATATGCAAATTACTTAGATACGCCCAGAATCGTTAGATGTACCACGTCCTTAACGACGTCGCGTGAATAAAATGCGTTTTCAATGCCATATGATAAATAGAATCTTGCATTACTGCTCATGTATTTCTGAAATTCTTAAACTCTTTGGGGAAAGGGGATAAACTGCTCGGCAAAATAGAAGTGAAGGCAATGTTCAGGAAACGATACAATTAACCTACCGCTCCCATCAGAGATATGAAAGGGAAAGAAACACAAAAATGAAATAACTAGACTATGATGGAAACGCCAGTAGCGGAATACTTTCCCACAAAATGGTCAATTGGCTATCGAAAACAAAAATATAAGCGATACACGCACTCAAAGACAAACCATAACAAAAATAATTCGCGACAGAAGAACCGCCTTGTAACGGTCAGTGAGACGAATTCCACTTGGGGCTGGGGGGGGGGGGGGGGGGGGGGCGAGGGGCCATTTTAAATCGATTTTATGCGGCCGCGATCCTCGCCCTTACTTCCGTCGCGATTTAGACAAACAGTTTATTGAATCCGCATGAAAGCCTCCTAACTCACCAGCGCAACATCTCCGAGAACATAAAACTCAATCAAACCACAGAGATGAATAAAAGGTGAGGTCTCGAAAGCAAGAAACCACTCAAATGCTGGAGCAAAAGAAAATCAACAGTTAGACTCCGGTTAGGCCATCAGAAAGAGAGCATCGGGCACCAACCAACATTACATAAAATTAAATTATCTCTAATGCTCAGTAAGGTTTTACGCTGGAAACGTCATAACATCTGAGGCATGACCAACCGGCATGCAATTAAAGAGGGAAGCAAAGTTGTCAACCGTGATTGGTTACCAATCATGCATGCAGTTTTTTCGTATAACATTTATGTTGTACACAGTCTTTTTATATCGAAGAATGATTTTACGAAATTGGGTGCTGAAGTCATTGCAAGTATATATCACATTTTATGCCCTTTCCTCAACTCGTTTAATAAATTCAATAATACATGAGCTCTCATAGAAGATCCTCTATTATTATATGATGTCGCGTCTGAGAATGTAATAACGTCAAATAATATATTCGATAATCCACTGGTGGATTGAATATGCAAATTATTTAGATATGCCCCTTTACGTCACATGTACAACGTCCTTAACCACGTCGCGTATAGTAATGGCGAAATCAATGCATTTTTGTAAAACAGTCCTGAATAAAATGCGTTTTAAATGTCATATGATAAATAGAATCATGCATTCGTGCTCATGTATTATTAAATTTATCCAACTCGTTGAAGAAAAGGGATTAAATGCTCGGCGAAGCCTCGCATTTCATCCCTTTAAGCCTCGCATTTCATCCATTTTCCTCAAATCATTTAATAAATTCAATAATACATGAGCACGAATTTAAGATCCTCTATGTAAATAAACAAAATTCTTTCTTGATTTTACAGGCCTTACGGGGATTATACTAACAATACTAATTATTGTTATGTATGTTTTCGCCCTGCCTTACTCTCGGCACCATCTCTTTAATGCTTTCTGGAATACCCACAAACTGTATATTCCAACGTATATATTGCTACTCCTTCATGGATGTGCCCGCCTTGTTCAAGACCCACATTTTCCTTGGTACTTCATTGGTCCAGTAGTGATTTTCACTTTTGATTGTATAATCAGCATGAAAAGAAGCAAGATCGAGATTGAAGTTATAAAGGCAGATTTGTTACCTTCAGGTAAGTTTAAATGCTTGAATTCATATTTAGAATTTTAAATAATTCGCAGAAAGCGTAGATAAAGCAAAGATATGTCTTAGGACATGTCGAACAGCGAATACAAGGTTTAGCATTCCAGGTCCATCATGAAAACATGCCTACATAATTTTGACCCCCTTGAACCCCACTATTATATAGTAAAGTAGAAGTAAAACAAAGATCAGGAATCGATACAATTAACTTACTCCACCTTTAAAAGACACCAAAGGGAAATAAATACAAACATTAAGCGACCATACCATAATGGAAACCTAAAAAAGGGAAGGCCAAAAGGACAGTTACTTTCCACAAAATGGCCATATGGCCATCCAAAACCAAAAGACACAAGTGATACACACAGTAAGTAACAAACAACAACATAAATAAATCGCCACAGAAGAGCCGCCTTGGAACGGTCAGTGTAAGATTTCCACTGGGGGGCTTCAATCGATTTTACGTGGCAACAATCCTCGCCCTTACTTCCGTCGCGATTTAGACAAATAATTTGTTCAGTCCGCATGAAGGCCTCCTTACTCATCAGTGCAACATCTCCGTGAACACAAAAATCAAAGAACCACAGATGTGAGACAACGGTGAGGACTCGACAGCAAGAAACCACTGAAATGCTGGAGCAAAAGAAAACCAACAGTTAGACTCCGATGAGCCCGACCAGAGACAGAGCATCAGGCACCAACCAACATCATCTCTCTAATTTTCAATAAGCCTTTACGTTGGAGCCGTCATAGAATCTGAGGCCTGACTCACCGGCGTGCAAATAAAGAGGGAAGCAAAGTTGCCAACCGTGATTAGGTTAACTACCATGCATGCAGTCTGTCGTATAATATCCATGTTGTACCCAATCTTTTTATATCGAATATTGATTTTACGAAATTGGGTGCTGAAGTCATTGCGGTTATATATTTTTCTCAATTTATATAGTAAGTCACCATAAAATTCGGGTTCCGATAGACCTTGTTGCAGAAGAGATTTAAGTCCAATATTGAATTTTGAAATTAAATCAGAATGGCGTCTATAAAATTTTGAAAAGGCTTTGCGTAGTTTCTGGTACCGATAACCCTGATTAAGGAGTTTAGCCGTTAATAATTTATTACGAGTGTTGAAGTCAGTTACATGCCTACACACTCTAGCAAATCGAATTAATTGCGAAATATAAACGCCATAGGATGGCGCACGAGGAACATCACCATCCAAAAAAGGAAAATTTACAATCTCAAAATCAAAGTCATCGCGTTTATCATAAATTTTGCACGAAACAAATCCATCTACAATAGATAGATGTAAATCCAAAAACGGGGCCTCGGTATCAGAAGAATTTGCTTTATTTAACTGAACTTCTAGGGGATAAATCTGACTGATCAAACCATCAAAATAGGTATTATCAATATTTAATAAATCATCTAAATATCTAGAAGTAGAGCTGAAAGCTTCAATAATTTCAGATTGGTTATCAATGGAAAGCGACAAAATGAAGTCTCTTTCATAACAATACAAGAACAGATCAGCCACAAGAGGTGCGCAATTAGTACCCTTCGGAATACCCACAATTTGTCTAAATAACTTAGTACCGAATCTAATATAAATATTGTCAAGTAGAAAGGTGAGGGCATAACACACTTTCTGACATGACCAAAGTGTATAATTCTTATGCTCTTTAGAAGTGAAAAATGCAAAACTGGGGTTTCCGGTGGTATACCTTATTTTTCTTATTTCTTCTCTATATTTTGAGCAGAAATAAGAAAAATATCACAATTTTGTATCATAAAATTTTCATTTTTTCGGCGATAAAGGTGGCAATATATTTGTATAGGCATGTTTACGTAATGTAATCAAGGTATGGCTCAAACATTTATTGGACCATAAAAATTGTCCACGACAGGCCTAGTTATGGCAAATAATGTTTAATCATAGCATGAGGCGGCATAATAGGGATGTCTTTTTGATTTTCTTTACAATAAGGGTATGTTGTGTGTACTCATTGGTGTGCCTACATAGCCATAAATATTAAAATGTTTAAAACTATGCGATACAACCTGACGATATCATTTGATTTTCTGGGTACTGCACAGTTATCCGGATACAACCTGACGATATCATTTGATTTTCTGGGTACTGCACAGTTATCCGGATATCTTCGCGTAATACCGTTACATAAAGTTGACTTTGACACCGTTGTAACGCAGTGACGTCGCGCCAAAACTTGACATGCACGAATTCAAGGCTTTTAGTATATATACATAAAAATCATGCAACGAAACACATATTTATAGCTAAACGATAAACGCTTGTGCATCTACATTTTAAGATTAAAATATCATCTTAAATTATCACAAACATATCAATGTCTGAAGTTAATTGAAATATTGCATAGGGATTCGAGAATGTTTCGAAATGGCGGACTATCGACGTTCTTGGAAGTTCAACTATGTCTTTGTTGTGTATTATATAGATAGCCAATGACTTGTTGGAAGGTTCTTTTCCAGATGGGAATTTAGTTTGAGGAGGGTCTTTGCTGAGTGATTATGTTCAAAATTGAAGTGGAGGTAATGATCAGGAATCGATACAATTAACCAACAGCTCCCATCAGAGACACCAAGGGAAAGAAACACAAACATGAAACAACAGACCACAATGGGAACACCAGTAGCGGAAAGCCAAAAGGACAATTACTTTCCCACAAAAGGCCAATAGGCTCTCCAAAATAAAATAATATTTTGTTTGTTTGATTTGAGGTTTAACATCCCCGTCAACACTGTAAAGGTCATTTTGGAGACGATCAGCTTATCAAAAATATGTAATATAGTACAAAACGCATAACTGTATTGTTAAAACACAGCTATTAAACAATGATTGAACAACCCTAGAACGCTCGGCAGCACAAACTACCCATGTATTCAATATTTCTGTACTATTTGTTTTTGACATGCTGAATTTAGCATTTATCTGAAGTACATGTTCAAAAATAAAGAAAAAGTGTTTTGCAAACTGGCGAATGTGATTAGACGTGTAAATTGCATTAAACGGAATGATAGTATTCCTAACACTTCACAATGTTTTGCTATGTTTTTATTTCTACCATATTAAATAATTCTCAATCTAGTAATGACGGTAGCCTTACGCTATATGGGCCCCGTCAAGGGATTTTGGTACTTACCGCCTATGCGAGCAGCGAAGGTTCAGACGAGCCTGCGCATCCGCGCAGTCTCGTCAGAACCTTTGCTGCTCGCTCATACAAGCAGTGATCAAGAGGAACCTTCAGACAGAAAGCCATATCCCTGGCCCCTCTGAATGGCTGGGAATGCGCAGTTAAAATTTGTCATGACGGAATGCTCGAAGACACAAATTCGCTTGACGGGGCTCATATACCTGAATGTCGAAATGTACCATCCCTTTACACGGAGTTATGTTCATGTTCGTTTCCATTTGAGCCCCGCCAAACGAATTTGTGTCTTCGAGCATTCCGTCATGACAAATTTTAACTGCGCTTGCCCAGCCGTTCAGAGGGGCCAGGGATATGGCTTTCTGTCTGGAGGTTCCTCTTGATTCACTGCTTGTATGAGCGAGCTGCGAAGGTTCTGGCAAGACTGCGCGGGCTCGCCTGAACCTTCGCTGCTCGCATAGGCGATAAGTACCAAAATCGCTCGACGGGGCCCATTTAATATCTTGGGTGTGGGGTAATTGTGTCGTTTCCTGATCATTGCCTTCACTTTATTTTCAGTAAAACCGATATTTTTATATTTTTCTGTTTTAAATGTGTTATTGATTCCAAACAAACCCTTGTAGCCAAACAACATTTGACTGTTCATTTGTGTGGCAGTCAATTCGAAGCACTCACCCCCCAGTTACAAATACAAAAATGAGAATTAAGGGATTTTATGTTTTGTTTATATCCTTTTTGTTTATTTAAACATGCCATCTAATAAACTTTAATGCTTCTTAAGCAATGTCTAGTGGTAATGAAGTATATTCTTTTTTCAAAACAATACAGATGTTCTTGCCTTAAAAGTAAAGAAACCTCACGGGTTCGAGTACAACTCTGGGCAGTGGGTCAGAGTGGCTTGCTCAGCCCTAGGACGCTGGGAGTACCACCCGTTTACATTGACTTCTGCCCCACATGAGAAGCACCTGACATTTCACATTCGAGCAGTAGGGCCATGGACAACAAATCTAAGGCATGTTTACGACTTGAATAATATACAGGGAAGACACTTGCCTCATGTAAGTTTTTTATATATTGCATTAAAATTCCTATACTTACACCACATATGGATGTCCTACAGATGGTCTTTTTCTGGAAGACTGTGACTGGAAAAACACAAAGAAAACCCAAAAAACATGGTTAAAAGAAGAAGTCATTTTGTTATGAACATATGCTTAGCTGATGACTATATTTATCTAGCTCTATTCAAAACATAATTACACCACTCATTTTACCACCCACAAATATTGCTTAAGCTGCAACATTCCAATTCAGGCACTGCTGTCAAATGTTTCTTTTTATGTAAAGATCAACGATATGAACTGAAATACTTTTCACAACCACAAGGCCAACCAACTAGATCTTGTAAGTGATGACCATTGATTGGTCAATGTATTGTGCCATGATGGCACATGTTCAAATGTATATCATGCGCTGTCACAGAAGCAAAGTTGTCATACTTGACTGTCAAACATGATTGACTTGTCTCCAGAGTGCTTTGTGAAAACCCATGTACATTCTTGCCATCAAAGACATAGAGCTAAATCGAAACCTTTTGATCTGACAATTAGAACATCAGTTTTTAGTTGAATGAAGAGAATGTTGCAGTCAAAACAAAATGGGTAATATATGAATGTATATATTCACCGCTGCAGTTCAGTTGATAGTCTCACCAAATTTTGGATGATTACATGAAAATATAACATCTCTTTCCATAAACATATATCCTTCTATCAGAGTAGCATCCAATTCGAATAGGAATTAGATGATCGATAAGCAGCACAAAGATAAGACTGTCTCCATAGTACGTTAAAGGACTCAAATGTACATGGTTTCGCACCTAGCATGTGACTATTTATCTTGCGTTTGTCTAGGAAAATCCAGGTGAATTTATCCAGGAGAAGCCATGATCAAAATGAAACGCAAACAATAAACTGTTACATGTTAATTAAATCTTTCTCAACATACGTTGCAGCTTTATTTGGACGGGCCTTTTGGAGAAGGACATCAGGACTGGTATAGGTACGATGTTTCGGTCTTGATTGGTGGAGGAATAGGAGTTACGCCCTTTGCATCCATTTTGAAAGATATTGTACATAAATCAGCATTGGATGTGACCATACAATGCAAAAAGGTTGGTTTAAAATTATAAAGCAATATATTGTTTCCGTACAGTGACATTTATAATAAGCTTTTGTTTTCATTTTCTGATTTTTAGTACTTCTGGCTTTTTTTTAATGTGTGATTGAACTTATTGTTAAAGTATTAGGATTTATCAATTTCGTCAGGCCTCATATGTACTATGATGGTAAATTAATATTTTTGCACACGTTTGAGCTGTTTTAATGGTTATATTTCACTCCGGCTATGTTGAACGAATATTGCCTACGCAGAAATGAACATTGTTTTTCTTGTACTGATATCATATTCTGGCATTTGCTTTTAAGACAACAATACATGAAACTGTTTTCACTATGAAATGAATGAAGCAAAAAAAAAAAAAAAAAAAAAGATTTCAGATTTTTAGCTCAAAGTAAACCACTGAATTGTAGCATTTTATGTTCGTTTTGGCACTTTAGCGATGGTTCCTCCTGTTCTCATTCGCATTTGAAAACAATAGTTGACTCGGTTCTTTTATGTACAGAGTTTGTTTCGGCTTAAATCTTAATCATATGTATTTTTTTTAATTTTTTTATGTTCTTCTCTTTACAAAGGTTTACTTCCTATGGGTGACAAGAACACAGAAGCAGTTTGAATGGGTAACTGACATAGTACGAAATATAGAACAAGCTGATGCGAACAAGCTAGTTACAGTTCATATATTTGTTACCCAGTATAGAAGAAAATTTGATTTAAGGACAACTATGCTGGTAAGAGAAGAGGAAAAATGATTTGTAATAGATTCTGTTATGTCAGGTGAATTTTTAGGGATTCGTTTAGCATTAATCATGGGCCATTATTGCCATTACGATAACTCACCCGTACGTTATAGGGCACTTTCACATCTCCAAAATTGCTTCTTTTCTGGTGAAAATCCTTGATATTTTTCTTATAAATGCTCATAACATAGGTTGTGTGTGCCCGTTAGAGCCGCCTCATCTAGGCAGTTCTAACGAGTAGCCACAACCTATGTCTTGGAGCAGAAATGAGAAAAATAATGAATACCCCCGTAAACCCCAGTTTTCTCTATATAAAGTTGGGTTCAGGGGGGTCTTCATTTCACGGACTTGTTCATGTGATTGTGCAAACAAATCTCTTCAAGTGTGCAGTTTTCGATGTTTGGACGACCTCTTTTTTCGCAAGGGATACCAGTTTCATGATTATTGTTTTCATTCACGCTTGAGAAGCAAATTATTGCCTCCACTTCTATTATGAAGTTCTTGATAAACGATATAGATATGGCGAAAATGCATTGTGCCAGGCTAACTAAAGAAAAGTAGAAGTGAAACAAAGATCAGGAATTGATACAATTAACTTACTCCATCCATAAAAGACTCCAAAGGGAAAGAAATACAAACATTAAGCGACCAGACCATAATGGAAACCCAAACAAAGGAAGGCCATATGGACAGTTACTTTCCAACAAAATGGCCATATGGCCATCCAAAATTAAAAGACACAAGTGATACACACAGTAAGCAACAAACAACAACATAAATAAATCGCCACAGAAGAGCCGCCTTGGAACGGTCAGTGGAAGATTTCCATTGGGGGGCTTAAATCGATTTTACGTGGCCACAATCCTCGCCCTTACTTCCGTCGCGATTTAAACAAAAATTTTTGTTCAGTCCGCATGAAGGCCTCCTAACTCATCAGTGCAACATCTGATATCAACATCAAGTAGTATCAGATTCCAACCAGTTGTACGTTGGGGGCTATGGCGGATATCAATTTCAACTGCCGGTAATAAAAGTATCGTGGGGATGCCAGAGACCTCAAAAAGAATGGAATTGCAAATAGTTAAACGTAAACTTGAAATTTACATAGCAGCAGTAGTATACCCCCAACTTGTTGTAACACTTGGCAACATTTAAGTACGAAAAATTCATTTCCAAACTATTTTTCTTTGTATATTTAAACAGAACCTAAGTTTCTGAATATTAAAAGCGCCTTCAAGGCCGAGCCATAGCAATAAATTCTGCATAATATCATCTTAAAGTTTTCAAAATGTCTAGCCCAGTGAACCATAATACATGAACTAGTAGTCGTTGTTGTTATTGTTTGTTGCACAATATAGTGTTTATTGCACAGTATAATTAAAATCGGGTAACCGATCCCAGAAGAAATAAAAATATCAGCTATATTATTATTAACTAGGGGGATACATTGAACATTATGAGAAATACAAACAAAAATCTGCTGTATATATGCAAGTCTATTTCAACAAATTATTACATCGTAAACATTGCTTTATAAATATATATATGTGCAGTTTTATACCGCTTGTTTACAGAATAAATTATCTGACTGTATTCAGTAGCTTATTCAGTAGCTTGAGGCTACTGCTGAAAACTTATTTTTCTTTTTTTTTCAATTGCCAGTACATCTGTGAGCGCCATTTTCAAAAGATAGCAGGGAAGAGTTTGTTCACTGGACTGCAGGCAAAAACTCACTTTGGTCGACCCAAATTTATGGATTTCCTGGAATCCCTGAAATATGAGCACACAAATGTAAGTTTTCTGAAAATATTTCATTTTATAATACAACATCATAGAATTACTCAGTCATTTAATAAAGTCAGTTTATATTTTTCATATGTCACGAGTAGCAACGTCGTAAAACGTTATCACGTCGTCCAGATCGATTTTTGTCAATGGAGTCAAAGTTACTAAGCAGAGCTTTTCCTTGCTAATGGGCACGTGACTATCTCTGATTAGAAGAAAATCAAGGTAATTGTTATTAATAGAAAATAGCCGGGCTTTTATTGTCACTATGATGTCAGAGTGTTGCGTATGAGGTTTATCTAAAGAAACTGTACTCGAATCAAACTTATCAGGGTCTACACTGTTTTGCAGTAGGCACAGAAATTTAAGGGATGAATAAAAGCCCCCGTTCATGGCCATGTCTGCAGCAAACACTCAGACAATCGACCCACCATTGCTGTCAGTACTTTGAATGTTTCTGCAGAAGCTATTGATAGTTTTCTGTAAAAACAATATGAAGGAAGCAAGTTATATAAAAAAAGGACTCTCACGTCAAACGGTGGTTTTAAACATTTCATATGAAAGGAATAGCGTCTTGTTAGTTTAAATATTGAACATCTTGGTTCAGTTGTTCAAAGCCTCGTTAGCTTAACGAACTCGTTAGTTATCACATTGATATCTGTTCTAGCAAGTACAATGTCTAAAATTCGGTATTTTTACCATATTAAATGATCATAATTTTAACGATATGTTAACAAATGACGTCAGTTTTGAACAAATTGACCTTGATGTCTGTATGGTAATAATAGAATGGACTATAAGAATCTGGATGTCCAGGAAGTGCCAGTCACCAATCAAAAATTCCAGAACGTTCAAATCTTAAGTACTTACATAGAAGTAAAGACTGTGATCAGGAATCAGTGCTATAACATAACACCTTCCTTCCAATATACTTAAGGGAGAGAAACACTAAATAAACTAGTGGCACCTTTATGATAAGAAACCAAGTAAAAAGACAAAATGTAGAGTTTATTCATTCTTCTTCTTGAAATATGGGGTTTATAAGCCGAGGGAGGTTAAACAATCTGAATAAGAAACGAATGCGAAGCACGAGTTTCTTTAATGGATTGTTTTACCTCCCGGTGTTTATGAATCCCATATTTCAGATAAGAGAAATGAATAATCTATATAACATGCACTTCCATAGACTTTTATTACAGTTTAATCTTTAATTTGGGCTCTGCATTTGGGTACCGTTGACCGTTTACAGCTCATGTTGACGGTTGACAGCGTAGTGTTACAGAAGCTTGCTGACAAAAAACTGGATGGGCGCCATTTCGAAAGCGCTTTCGGCAGTTTGAATAAAATTAGAAGAAACAAAGTGGTTCAGTGATAAAATAACTAAAATGTGAGATTAATGAAAGCAAAACGTATTTCCTATTCAAAGGCATGTCCATGTTTTCTTTGCTTCGACTTTGCATCCGACTCAAAGGTCACGTATGCTCGACTGTCTATTGACATCTTCCCAGAGGCCACTGCGATGGCGCCATGGATAACGTCGACGTGACTGAACTGTCCCTTCTTTGAATATCACGATTTCACTGCAAAATCTGTATCTTGTATCTTGTACAAAAAGTAGTTCCAGCTAAAGAGATTTATTTCCCCGGCTAAGAGGGCATATTTCTTCTTAGCTAAAAGATAAAAAAGAACACGTAGTAGTTCTCTGACAGTTTATTTCCTAGAATAGGAGCAAATGGCTATCGAAAATCAAATATATTACCAAGACATGCATGCAAAGACAAACAATGACATAACAAACCACAACGGAACACCTCTATGGAACGATCAGTAAATGTTTTACGGGAGGCTAAAATCGATTTTACGTGTCCACAATCTACGCTCTTAGTTCTGCCGGCGACCATTTTTACACACATCAGTGCAACATCTCAGAGAGCATTAAAGCTTTACGCTGGGACCTTCATTGAATCGCATTACGCAAACACGCCTATACAAATAAATTGCCACCTTTATCGCCGAAAAAATGAAAATTTAATGATGAAAAATAGTGATATTTTTCTTATTTCTGCTCAGAAATATAGATTGTCGGCACTCGTTAGAACCGCCGTCGAGGCGGTTCTAACGGGTGCCGACAATCTATATTTTAGAGCAGAAATAAGAAAAATAAGGTATACCCCCGGAAACCCCACTTTTACTACATAAAAGTTGGGTTAAGGGGAGTCAAAATTATATAGGCGTGTTTTCCTGATGGAGTGAAACGACGGTGGTTTATTCTCTTGCATTTACAGCGGCATTCATAATTTCCACTTATGGCGGCATACAATAAACATTCAGTGGATCGAACACGGATCAATCGTTTACCATGGCTGACTCGAATTCTTACTTGAGTCCAAAGAGATTTAAGCCAAATGTAACGTAGAAGTAAAACAAAGATCAGGAATCGATACAATTAACTTACTCAACCTATCAAAGACACCAAAGGGAAAGAAAAACAAACATGAAGCGACCAGACCATAATGGAAACCTAAACAAAGGAAGGCCTGAAGGACAGTTACTTTTCCACAAAATGGCCAAATGGCCATCCAAAACAAAAAGACACAAGTGATACACACAGTAAGTAACAAACAACAACATAAATAAACCGCCACAGAAGAACCGCCTTGGAACGGTCAGTGGAAAGAATTCCACTGGTGGGGGGGGCTTAAATCGATTTTACATGGCCATAATCCTCGCCCTTACCTCTGTCGCGGTACACACTAATTTTGTTTACTCCGCATGAAGGCTTCCTAACTCATCAGTGTAACATCTCCTAAAACATACAATTTTAAAAAAACTAGTCATTCCCATTGAATCTGGGTCATTCCTATTGTGGATATGATCAACCCTCAGTCGTTCAAACAGCTCCTGTCTCGAATAAATGTTCATGGTCCCACTGGTTTTCGAGCCCAAAAAAGCTCGACTGCATTTGAATGATGACATAATTATATCCCGCACATAAAGCCATATTTCAAAGCGCCGTTTTATAGTAGGCTAAATAGACACCTGGGACCAATAATTCAAATAAGTTCTGAAGTTAGATCCTTAGGAAGCAAAGAATACACCAAATAAACGAAAATAGCAGACTCGGTTTTATTGAGTCTGTTCATGACCAGTACTGAAATGTGCAACACCGGCCACGACCTCTAGCACCGGCTTAAGCAGAACTCTATTTTTAAAATGATTCAAACTGAACTCAATGATCCCAAAGGACCAGAAAATGTGATCTGCACTATGAAAGTCGTTAGGTTAACGAATTTGTTAGTGGTAAAATGTTACCTCTCCTAGCAAATATATGAACTAATATATTGTTATTTTGTTGAAAAAAGATGTAAGCAGCTTTTGCAAAAGCAAACAGCTACTAACATTATTCGGCAATAAGTTTTAGACTATTTTAACGATATGTTAACTAGCTGCATCGTTAGTTTTGAACCTCTGGAGCCACGTTGTCAATTTGCTGCATGTCCATTACCTGTATTTCATGTTTTTATTCTTCTTTGTTCATTTTAACAGGTAAAACGCCTTGGTGTGTTCAGCTGCGGTCCACCACCTATGACGAGATCTGTGGAAAAAGCATGTACTGAACTGAACAGATACAGAGTGCCAACATACTTCCATCATTATGAGAATTTCTAAGACTTATAGACTTTAAGGGTTTGAATTCATCAGACTGGCAGCATTGTTGGAAGACCGCCCGGAAACTAGTAACATGAACCAACAAACCTTTGGATTAAATTATGCAGATATAGCGTACTTCTAGCATTATGATAACTTCTTGACTTAGTTAATTAAGACCGTTTCCATTCTATTTCAATTTCTTAATTTGGGCCCCGTCAAGCGATTTTGTACTGATGAGTTAGGAGGCCTTCATGCGGACTGAACAAATTATTTGTCTAAATCGCGCCGGAAGTAAGGGCGAGGATTGTGGCCACGTAAAATCGATTTAAGCCCCCCAGTGGAAATCTTTCCACTGACCGTTCCAAGGCGGTTCTTCTGTGGCGGTTTATTTATGTTGTTGTTTGTTACTTACTGTGTGTATCACTTGTGTCTTTTTATTTTGGATGTCCATATGGCCATTTTGTGGGAAAGTAACTGTCCTTATGGCCTTCCTTTGTTTAGGTTTCCATTATGGTCTGGTCGCTTAATGTTTGGGTTTCTTTCCCTTTGGTGTCTTTGATGGGTGGAGTAAGTTAATTGTATCGATTCCTGATCTTTTGTTTTACTTCGACTTTGATACTTATCGCCTATGCGAACAGCGAAGGTTCAGGCGAGCCTGCGCATCCGCGCAGTCTCGCCAGAACCTTCGCCGCTCGCTCATACAAGTAGTGAATCAAGAGGAACCTTCAGACAGAAAGTCATATCCCTGGCCCCTCTGAATGGCTGGGCATGCGCAGTTAAAATTTGTCATGACGGAATGCTCGAAGACACAAATTCGCTTGGCGGGGCTCATTTAGTGTCTAAATAAAGCAGGATAGTTTTCCACTTGTTCTAATATGAGACCTCTTGCACCTAATGCACATGTCTGTCTATTCCAAAGAAGAGGAGTGGCTCCCCTATCGGATAACACGGACACTTATAGGTGGACCAGAATTCACAAAGTCTTCGCAGACAATAAATACAGTTTGCGCATAATCACAGTTAAACCCTGTCTTAAGTTATTCGAGAATATGTCATTACTTCCAACGCCTTATTTGCCTACAGAAGGAGGCTGAGACTCTTATTCAGTATTAGATGGTGATATCATAGTCATTCACTATGACTTCTGTGAAAGTACCAAAACTCGTTAACAGGTGACGCGTGGCTGTTGGTAATACAGATATGGCACCGTGTTATTGTATATATTTTAAGTGAAACGCTACCTAAAAGCAACTTCGAAACTAGAAATTGCGTTTGTGAAACACTATGCCCCCAACAATATGCTTGTCCCTAAATGGGACAGTAAACAGTACCCCATGAACATTTGCATTAAAATAAACCTGTCAAATATTCACAGAATATAATCAAAAGTTAATTAGGTCATTTACATGTTAGCCACTCCATTAAATATTTTCAGAATTTCGTCAAAATGTTAATCAGGTCAACTACACATTTGACCCAAACTGTATACCAAATATCATGAGCTTAGCTCAATACCAAATATCATGAGCTTAGCTCAAGTGATTCTCCAGATATTTTGTTCACAAGGTTTCCCTGAAGCCACAATGCATAAGTCCAAAAAAGGGGCATTAGTCTATTAAATATCTCTTGAATTTCGTCAAATGTTAATCAGGTCATCTACACATGAGACCCAAACTGCATGCCAAATATTATGAGCCTAGCTCAAGTGGTTCTCCAGATATTTTGTTCACAAGGTTTCCCTTTAGCCACAATGCATAAGTCCGAAAACGGGCATGACTCCATTAAATATTTCGGAATTTCGTCAAAAGTTAATCAGGTCATATACACATTAGACCCATACTGTATGCCAAATATCATGAGCTAGCTCAAGCGGTTCTCCAGATACTTTGTTCACAAAGTTTCCCATAGCCATAATGCTTAAGTTGAAAAATGGCGCAAAACTCAGTTACGATTTTTCGGAATTTGGTCAAAAGTTAATCAAGTCATCTACGCATTAGACCCAAACAGTTTGCCAAATATCATGAGCCTAGCTTAAGCGGTTCGCCAGATATTTTGTTCACAAGGTTTCCCAATAGCCACAATGCATAAGTCCTAAAAGGGGCATAACTCCATTGAATATTTTCGGAATTTCGTCAAATGTTAATCAGATTATCTACATATTAGACCCAAACTGTATGCCAAATATCATGAGCCTAGCTCAAGCGGTTCCCCAGATATTTTGTTCACAAGGTTTCCCTTTAGCCACAATGCATAAGTCCGAAAAGGGGCATGACTCCATTAAATATTTTCGGAATTTCGTCAAAAGTTAATCAGGTCATTTACACATGAGACCCAAACTGTATGCCAAATATCATGAGCCTAGCTCAAGCGGTTCTCCAGATATTTTGTTCACAAAGTTTCCCATAGCCATAATGCTTAAGTTGAAAAAGGCGCAAAACTCAGTTACAATTTTTCGGAATTTGGTCAAAAGTTAATCAAGTCATCTACGCATTAGACCCATACTGTATGCCAAATATCATGAGCCTAGCTCAAGCGGTTCTCCAGATATTTTGTTCACAATGTTTACCCATAGCCACAATGCTTAAGTTGAAAAAGGCGCATAACTCCGTTACAGTTTTTCGGAAATTGGTCAAAAGTTAATCAAGTCATCTACGCATTAGACCCAAACTGTATGCCAAATATCATGATCCTAGCACAAGGGGTTCGCCACATATTTTGTTCACAAGGTTTCCCTATAGCCACAATGCATAAGTCCAAAAAGGGGCATAACGCCATTGAATATTTTCGGAATTTCGTCAAAAGTTAATCAGGTTATCTACACATTAGACCCAAACTGTATGCCAAATATCACATGGTGTCCCCATAGCCACAATGCTTAAGTCGAAAAAGGCGCATAACTCCGTTAAATTTTTTCGGAATTTGGTCAAAAGTTAATCAGATCATCTTCACATTAGAACCAAACTGTATGCAAAATATCATGAGCCTGGCTCAAGCAGTTCTCTAAATATTTTGTTCACAAGGTTTCCCTATGGCCATGATGTGTTAAGTGCGAAAAGAGGCATAACTTTGTTATATATAGTCGGAATTTCGTCAAAAGTTAATCAGGTTATCTTCACCTTAGACCCAAACTATATACTAAATATCATGAGCCAAGCTCGAGTGGTTCTCCAGATATTTTGTTCACTAGGTTTCCCCATAGCCACTATGCATAAGTCCGAAAAGAGGCGTAACTCCGTCAAATGTTTTCGTCAAAAGTTAATCAGGTCATCTACACCTTAGACCCAAATAGTCTTCTAAATATCATGAGCCTAGTTCAATCGGTTCTCCAGATATTTTGCTCACAAGGTTTCCCCATAGCCACAATGCGTAAGTCCGAAAAATAGCGTTACTCCATTAAATATTTTCGGAATTTCATCAAAAGTTAATCAGGTTACCTTTACCTTAGATCCAAACTGTCTACTAAATATCATGAGCCTAGCTGGAGCAGTTGTCCAGATATTTTGCTCACAAGGTTTCCCACATTGCCACAAAGCATAGTCCTAAAAGGGGCGTTACTCCATTAGATGGTTTTGGAATTTCATCAAGAGGCACAACTCTGCCAAATGTTTTCGTCAAAAGTTAATCAGGTCATCTATACCTTAGACCCAAATAGTCTACTAAATATCATGAGCCTCGTTCAATCGGTTCTCCAGATATTTTGCTCACAAGGTTTCCCCATAGCCACAATGCGTAAGTCCGAAAAAGAGCGTTACTCCATTAAATTTTTTCGGAATTTCACCAAAAGTTAATCAGGTCATCTACAACTTAGACACAAACTCTCTACTAAATATCATGAGCCTAGCTCAACCGGTTCTTCAGATATTTTGTTCACAAAGTTTCCCCATAGCCGCAGTGCATAGTCCGAAAAGGGGCGTTACTCCGTTAAATATTTTCGGAATTAGGTCAAAAGTTAATCAGGTGATCTACAACTAAGACCCAAACTATTTAGTAAATATCATGAGTCTAGCTCAAGTGGTTTTCCAGGTATCTTGCTCACAACATTTCCCCATGGCCACAATGCGTAAGTCCGAAAAGGGCCGTAACTCTGCAAAGACAAGTCCGGCGAGAAAAAAAAACAAAATACGTGTCCGCTTATTTTTCATGCACATTCCATATATGAAATTTCGAGATCCTAGCTCAGCTCAAACCATTCTTGAGTTTCCTTCAGGGTGAAAGAATAACGGACAGACAGACGGACAAGACAGAGTCAATATGCCCCATCAACTTCTTCGAAGTTTGAGGCATAACAAAACAAAAGCAAGTCTGTTCAGCTAATATGTTTACGACTTGACTTTTGATCAATATTACTGACTCAGACACATGGTGTTCACTTTAGAAAACACATTTATCATATGACGTCGCGTCTGAGAGTGTAATAATGCCATGTAATATTTCCGATAATCCACTAGTGGATTAAATATGCAAATTAGCTAGATACGCCCCGTAACGTTACACGTACGACGTCCTTATGGTAGGGTGACAATCTGGACCAAAAAAATGGGAACCCATACCCCCCCCCCCCCCCCCCCGTATAACAAGACAAGTCATATACCAAAATGTTCGTCAGGATCCGTAGTATCTGAAACTGCCGGCATAAATTGGCATAAATGATGGCGAGCTGAGAAATCCAAGATGGCGTCCAAGATGGCCGCCCTAGCCGTAAATTCCAGTTTTTCGTAAAATATGAATACAAATACCACAAATCATCTTACAAACTTATTTTAATTTATTTTTCTGGTGTAGAAAGAAGATTTGTGCGAGAATATAGATCAATTTTTTAGGTTTGACTTGAAAACCGGTGAAAAAAATGATATTTTATTGTTTTTGTGTCTAGTTTCATAGGTGGTACATGAAAGCAATTCTGATGTTTCAAAAATTGAACAGTTTTTACATATCTATTGTTTTATTTTAACTAAGACACTATTCTAAAATACATATAACACTATTCTAAAATACATTTATGGTTGGTTATGACTTTTTTACCATCAATTTAGCCCCAGGATTACCCCACCCACTCAGTTTACCAGTAAAGAGTGAGTGAGTGTTTCAGTTTTACGTCCCACCAACAGCTAAGGTCATACGGAGACGGGACCTCGGTTTAAAGACTCATCCGAAAGTCTGGAGAAGCCCGGAATCGAACCTGCGACCCCAGGTTTACAAGGCGAGTAGCGTAACCACTCGACCACGGAGGCTTCTCAGTTTACCAGTAAAATGCATTTACATAAATGCTCACACACAAGGTATTTGTAGGCGTGTGCTTCCTTTTAGACAATTAAGTAGTAGTGGGCATTCACATTAATGCTTAGTTCTGTTTTTATATCGCCACGAAAACATGCCCATATGTTTTTGAGCCCCTTGAAACTCACTTTTATATAGAAAAACTAGGGTTTTCAGAGGTGATCATTATTTTTCTAACTTACGCTTAAGGACATAGCTTGTGGGTGTTTGACAGCATCACCACGTTGAGAGGGTTCTAAGGAGTCCCCGCAATCTATGTTTTGAACAGAAATATCATTCATTTTTATCTGGATTTTTTTTTGTGGGGGTGGGGGGTGGGGTGAGGGGGTGGTAGTAAACTCTTCCAATGGATTTGAATTATGTGTGTTTTCGTAATGTTATGTATTTAGCCATTTGAAATACCACCTCTTTATAATACTGTTTTCTGAATCCAAGCATAAACCTCTTAGTTAAACAGTTATATATCCAAACAAAAAGGTAGAATAGTGTAAAATAACTTCCTTTACATGTTTTTTTGTCATTTTTTAAATGCAATTAGTTAGGGGTTTTGGCTTTGAACAGTGTTTAGAAAAAATGTGTTATAAAACGATTGTGCTGTACTAATAGGCCATATGAGACTACAAGTACATGTTTTAAAACTGTCATAGTCTTCGCTAGTATTGTAAACAAGTTCTTACAAATGTTAGTTTTTGTTTGTTTGTTTGTTTGTTTGAATTGGAGTTTAACGTCCCTGTCAACACTTTTATGGTCATTTTTGTGGGACTTTTACCCGACATTGAGATAAAATGACTTCTCAAGCCCTACCGCCCAATGAAACCAGAAGGCTTATATGCATTGGATCTGACACAAACCGCTTTGCCTGGGCAGGCATAGTCCTTCTTAAAAGCAGTTTACCAGTACTCGTGTGTGGTCAGATTCAGCTCTTCGTGGAAGCACATGCAGCCCAATCTATTTCTCCATGCCCCAATGGGCGGGGGCGACTTAGTTTGCTTGTTTGTATTGGGGTTTAACCGCCCAGTCAACACTATTTAGGTCATTTTTGAGCTTGTCAGTTTACTTATCCACACTTTTTCCTGGGCAGGCTTATACATACGTGATTAACCAGTACAGTGCACATTCTTTCGCCATAAACTGACAACTGCCCTTCTTGAATCAGCGGAAGCGAGATAATGACCGTAGAAAAGATTTCATGATCAATCTCTACGAAAGAATGCTGCCGACCCCGGCAGGTATCAAACCAGCTTCCTACTGATCACCATTTAGGCACTTACAAATGTAAGACATATTCAAATATGCTTTACTACTTGCAAGCTTGAGTACATGGTTGTACTTTCTATGAGCAAATGCAGTCACCACTACACTGATCAGGCTATTTACAACCATATCAGTTAATAGAGGAAGGCTGCTTGTGTCTGCGTTGAATAACCCAGTTTCAGGATCAACCATATGCCCTAGGTCTATAGGGCTAGGCAAATTAATCTATATTTTATAGCTCCCCATCAAATCAGTAGCTGATATGTACACCTGTACAAATGGTGCAAAAAAAAACTATTAGTTGGTGGTATATGACTAGGTCTAACTCTGGATTTTTTGGAGCACCATTGTTGTCTAATGTGTTTGTCTGAACAGCAAACCTACAGAATAAATGCTGCTGCCTTAACTGGCCCTGAGACATTTGACTGGATACCAAGATCTGAAATCTCTTGAAGCTTGAAGTCTGATTCAGGCATTCTTCTTACCTATACTATGTAAAGAAGAGCAGGTATCACATCCTGTAAGGTAATACAGACAGCATAATCGCCCTTTCATCTGGCTCTAGCTTCCTGAAAACAGTGTGAACTGAAATACCTGGTGCAGTCAGCATGAATCCTGCCTGTCCTGAAGAATATGTTATCAACAATATGCTGGCTAAAGTGAAGCAGAAGTAGAACGAAAACATGGGTATATGGACTTACCAGAACAGCTGTGTTAACTCCCAGAGAACCTGCAAACTGGAGGTGCAAAATCATTCTACTATCGGCTTCTTCATAGTTGTAATCGAGTTAATGCTGAGCAGCAACAACCTCACTGGATACTTTCAGAGATTTGTTCTCAAAATAGAAGTAAAGCAATGATCAAGAATCGATACAATTAATTTACACCTCCCATCAATGACTCTAAAGGGAAAGAAACACAAACATGAAGTAACTAGAACTTAATGGAAACAACAACAGAGGAAAGCCAAAAGGACAGTTACTGTCCCACAAAATGGCAAACTGGCTTTCCAGTTATATTATAGGAATCACCCACAATGAAGTTATGAACAAGCCCTTATAAGATGGTTTTTATCAAGACCCATTACTGCTAAGTATGCCATGCATAGTTGCAAGCTCTAACAAACACCATACCAATACACAGGCTTATAATAAGTCTATTATTTATTTCACAATGACAGTTTAAAATTTTTTGGACCGTTTTTCCTGACATTTGGACAATTTTGTTTGTTGTTTTTATTAGCTCACCTGTCACTTAGTGACAATGTGAGCTTTTGTGATCACTTTTCGTCCGTCGTCCGTCGTCAGTGCGTGTGTGCGTGTGTGTGTGTGTGCGTAAACTTTTTCTTCAAATGACATCTCCTCCTAAACCACTGATCGGATTTTGACCAAACTTCACAGCAATGATCCTTAGGTGGTCCCCTTTCAAAATTGTTCAAATGGTTCTGGTCCATTGCACATCTGGGTCACAGGAGCTAAAAATAGATTTTTTAAACGAAAACTTTAAAAATCTTCTACTCTGAAACTGCAAGGCCCAGGTCTTTGATATTTGGTATGAAGCTTCATCTAGTGAACCTCTACCAAGATTGTTCAAATTATAGCCCTGGGGGCCAAAATGCCCCCGCCCCGGGGGCCTTTGGTTTTGCATAGGCTTATATAGGGAAAATCATTAAAAAATCTTCTTCTCTGAAACCACAAGGCCCAGGTCTTTAATATTTGGTGTGAAGCTTTACCTGGTGGACCTCTACTAAGATTGTTCAAATTATAGCCTTGGGGCCAAAAATGCCCCCGCCCCGGAAGGCCTTTGGTTTTACATAGGCTTATACAGGGAAAATCTTTAAAAAATCTTCTTCTCTGAAACCGCAAGGCCCAGATCTTTGATATTTGATGTGAAGCTTCATCTAGTGGACCTCTACCAAGATTGTTCAAATTATAGCCCTGGGGGCCAAAATGCCCCCGCCCCGGGGGCCTATGGTTTTACATAGGCTTATATAGGGAAAATCATTAAAAAATCTTCTTCTCTGAAACCGCAAGGCCCAGATCTTTGATATTTGGTGTGAAGCGTCATCTAGTGGACCTTTACCAAGATTGCTCAAATTATAGCCCTGGTGGCCAAAATGCCCCCGCCCTGGGGGCCTATGGTTTTACATAGGCTTATATAGGGAAAATCATTAAAAATCTTCTTCTCTGAAACCGCAAGGCCCAGATCTTTGATATTTGGTGTGAAGCTTCATCTAGTGGACCTCTACCAAGATTGTTCAAATTATAGCCCTGGGGGCCAAAAATGGCCCCGCCCTGGGGGCCTTTGTTATTACATAGGCTTATACAGGGAAAAGCTTTAAAAATCTTCTTCTCTGAAACCGAAAGGCCCAGATCTTTGATATTTGGTGTGAAGCTTCATCTAGTGGACCTCTACCAAGATTGTTCAAATTATAGCCCTGGGGGCCAAAATGCCCTTGCCCCGGGGGCCTATGGTTTTACATAGGCTTATATTGGGAAAATCATTAAAAAATCTTCTTCTCTGAAACAACAAGGCCCAGGTCTTAAATATTTGGTGTGAAGCTTCACCTGGTGGACCTTAACTAAGATTGTTCAAATTATAGCCTTGGGGCCAAAAATGTCCCCGCCCCGGGGGCCTATGGTTGTTCATAGGCTTATACAGGGAAAATCTTAAAAAATCTTCTTCTCTGAAACCACAAGGCCCAGATCTTTGACATTTGCTGTGAGCTACATCTAGTGGACCTCTTTCAAGATTGTGCAAATTATAGCCCTGGGGCCGAAAATGGTCCCACCCTTGCACCCTTTGAGTTTTCATAGCCTTATATAGTGAAACCTTTAAAAAATCTTCTTCTCTGAAACCACAAGGCCCAGGTCTTTGAAATTTGGTATGAAGCTTCACCTAGTGGACCTCTACCAAGATTGTTCAAATTATAGCCCTGGGGCCAAAAATGCCCCCGCCCAAAAAAATGCCCCCGCCCAGGGGGCCTTTTGTTTTACCTAAGCTTATGTAGGGGAAATCTTTAAAACTTTTCTTCTCTGAAACCGCAAGGCCCAGGTCTTTGATATTTGGTGTGAAACTTAATCTAATGGACCTCTACCAAGATTGTTAAAATTATAGCCCTGGGGCCAAAAATGCCCCCCACCCCTGTGGCCTTTGGTTTTACGTATGGTTATACATGGAAAATCTTTAAAAATCTTCTTCTCTGAATCCGCAAGGCCCAGATCTTTAGTATTTGGTGTGAAGCTTCATCTTGGCAACCTCTTTCAAGATTGTTCAAATTATATCCCTGGGGCCAAAAATGCCCCCACTCTGGGACCCTTTGGTTTTCATAGGCTTATATAGGGAAAACCTTTAAAAAATTTCTTGTCTGAAACCAGAAGGCCCAGGTCTTTGATATTTGGATTGAAGCTTCATCTAGTGGACCATTACCAAGTTTGTTCAAATTATAGCCCTTGGGCCTAGAATGTACTGGAGACACTAATTCTCAGGTGAGCGATTCAGGGCCCTCAGGGCCCTCTTGTTTGAAGTTAAACGTCCCCATCAACACTGTATAGGTCATTTTGGAGACCTTGCTTCCAATTTTGTGGGCCTTTTACCCGACATTTCTTCAAGCCCTGATGGGCGGGGGGGCGAAGACATTTCGACAATATAGCTACCGGAGATGAAGTTCCTCAAGAGATAGAGAAGTTTGATAAATTGCCATAAAATGGGTCAAAAGCCATTTGAGTCATTCATGCAGGAAAGGCTCATACCCATAGCTTGTTAGGCCATCCAAAGAACAATCTTATGAGCCTTTGCCTGGGTCAAAAACTCCAGACTATTTGTGTGTGTGTGTGTGTGTGTGTGTGTGTGTGTGTGTGTGTGTGTGTGTGTGTGTGTGTGTGTGTGTGTGTGTGTGTGTAACGTCGCTTTCAACAATTTTTCAGTCATATCACGACGGTGTCTGGTTGCGACAGGGAACTCAATGCTCACTTTTATAGTGCTGCCTCACTGAAGTATCATGTCACAGACACATTACATGATACCCCACCCAGTCACATTATCCTGACACTGGGTCGACCAGTCCTAGCTCTACCCCGTAAATCTGAGTGCCAAGCGAGGAGCAGCTAGTACCATTTTTAACGACTTTGGTATGTCGCGGCCCGGGATCGAACCCGTGACCTCTCGTTCCCCGGAGCGGACACTCTACCAACTGAGCTATCGGGGCCGGTACCAGACTATGAGTGATATCAGGTCAATGGCACAGGTGTCTGGGGAAACCAGTTTGAGGAACTGACTGCCACCGGTGAAGAGATATATGCTTTCTGTATATCAGTTCATTCATTCAAGGTCTTGTCTTTCAAAAATGCTAATGATCACGCGAGATTGTTTACAGATGAAGAATGTATGATGTCTACCAAAAAGTCGGATTTCCTTGAAAAACTAGAAATACTTACTGGATATGTAGTATTTGACGGGATGTCTGTACTTTAAATGTTGCAGCATTCATTATGTCTCAAACTGACATATCAACAGATGGCTGCTATGTTTTGGTCTTACAGTCTTCTTACCATTATTTGGGTAGCCATCATTCACGTCGGTTTTTAGAGGAATGAGGCAAACAGTCTCAAATCACAGACCCAACAAAAGTGTGGAAAGAATGTTTCTTCACACGCGCCTGTGTCTACGAGGAAAAATATAGTAACTGGTGATTGATAGATACTTTCAAGCAGTAAAAGCAAGAACTTTACACTAGATAACTTAACAAAAATTGCCATGAGCTTCTTAAGAAGAATGCTACTGTTGTTGGTGCAGGTTGACTTGAGAACAAGGCTCTGAAGTTTCTGCTGATGTTGTTCCTGTTCAGCATGAACTTTATTCCAACCGTGAAGAAGCTGATAGTAGAATGATTTGCAACTAGCCGTTGCAGGTTCTCTTGTTGTCAGTTCTGAAACCGATGTTTTCTTTCTACTTGTGCATCACTTTAACGAGTTGGACCATCCTTGCATATAAAACCTTTTGGTTTAAATATGTGGCGGGGCTTGAGATGTCATTTCATCTCAATGTCAGGGAAAGTCCCACAAAAAAATTGGATTCGATGTCTCCAAAATGCAAAATGCCTGATACAGTGTTGACGGGGACGTTGTACCTCAAATCAAACAAAACATAACCTAATTGTATAGCATATCCTCTTTATAACACATTTTTATAACATAGTTTTGGATATAACACTTTATAACCCCCAAAACCTAGCCAGTTACACAGCAAAAATGACAATAAAAGTCATTTTAGATCAATTTGATAAACACTATTTTGCTGTTTGTTTGGATGTAGCACTGCTTAATTAAGACGGTTAATGCTCATATCCCGAAAACAGTGTTATAAAGAGGTGGTGTTTCCTAATGGCTGATCATATAATATAGTATGAAAACATAACTAAGCATTAGTTTCAATGCCCTCTTCTACTTGTTGTGTAAAATGAAATCCTCGCCTGCAAATCCCTTGAGGGTGAGTATTATGTGAATGAATTGTACTGGTAAACTGAGTGGGTGGGGTAATCCTGGGGCTAAATTTATGGAAAAAAAGTCATAACAAACCATGAATGTACTTGGGAATAGTGTTAAATGTATTTTAGAATAGTGTCTTAGTTAAAATAAAACAATCGATAAATAAAACTTGTTTAACATTTTGAAACATCAGCATTGCCTTTATGTAACACCTATGAAACTAGACACAAAAACGATGAAATGTCTTTCATTTCACCGGTTTTCAAGTCAAACCTAAAATGCTGATCAATATTCTAGCACAAGTAGTCTTTCTATACCAGAAAAATAAATTAAAATAAGTTTGTAAGATGATTTGTGGCAATAATATGTGAATGAATTATACTGGTAAACTGAGTGGGTGGGGTAATCGTGAGGCTAAATTGATGGTAAAAAAAGTCAAAATCAAATATAAATGTACTTCAGAATAGTGATAAATGTATTTTAGAATAGTGTCTTAGTTAAAATAAAATAATAGATATGAAAAAACTGTTTAAATTTTGAAACATCAGAATTGCTTTCATGTACCACCTATGAAACTAGACACAAAAACAATAAAATATCATTTTTTTCACCGGTTTTCAAGTCAAACCTAAAAAATTGATCTATATTCTAGCACAAATCTTCTTTCTACACCAGAAAAATAATTTACAGCTAGGGCGGCCATCTTGGACGCCATCTTGGATTTCTCAGCTCCCCATCATTTATGCCAATTTATGCCGGCAGTTTCAGATACTACGGATGCTGACGAACATTTTGGTATATGACATGTTTTGTTATACGGGGGTGGTTAGGGGGTATGGGTTACTACCAGAAATAGTGGACTTTTTGGCCCATTGTCACCCTACCATTAACGACGTCGCGTTTATTAACGGCGGAAAATTGACATTTTTGTAAACAATCGTGAATAAAATGCGTTTTAAATGTCATATGATAAATAGAATCTTGCATTCGTGCTCATTTATTATTGAATTTATTAAACTCGTTGAGGAAAAGGGATAAAATGCTCGGCAAAGCCTCGCATTTTATCTCAATGTCGGGTAAAAGTCCTACAAAATTGGAAGCAACGTCTCCAAAATGACCTTTACAGTGTTGACGGGGACGTTAAACCTCAAATCAAACAAAACAAATTCATTTTCCTCAACTCGTTTAATAAATTCAATAATACATGAACACTCATGTAAGATCCTCTATGTAATTAATATAGAACCTGGAATTGATTTTTAGCTCGTCTGTTTTTTGAAAAAAAAACTTTCGAGCTATTGTTATCACTCCGGCGTCTTCGTTGTCGTCTGGCGTCGTCCTTAACCGAAAACCTTAACCTTGACCATATTTCCAAAAGTATTTGGCCTACCTTCATGAAACTTCATACACATACTCACCATCACAAGAGCTACATTCCTTACAAGTTTTATAACTCCATCTTGCAATTTGATTGCTCTTGTTTGACTTAGAACTTTGGTTTTCTAAAAGAAACTGCAGACGAGCGTTGGCACCCGCATGCGGTGCTCTTGTTTATATAAATTTTCTGACAGAGTTTAGTACACCGTGGATCTTTTAGACCCAGTGCATGACTTCCGGGCACATTCACAGGAGAAAATTACGTGTATTTATGTGGGTCAAAATTCATTAACTGATATGACAGAAGTCCTATTCCATAAAAATGCCCGAAAAAGATTTGCTTTTCCGCTATGGTTAGTGGCAATATGATGATCGGTGGTAATATCGATACGATTAGAAGCGAAAGTAAAGGAATATTTGAAAACACTCACAAATAACTCTTGATAGCACATTTTGTAGTTATTTTAGCAGTTACTTCTCTTCAGTTTATAAATGGACTCTTTCCACCTCCCCTCACACAAAAAATCCGTATCTTTTAGACCAGTGTAAACACTGATCAGACACCGCGTCCTGTGTCGGTCACTTTTTGGACGGGTTTTGCAAGAAAAAAAATCCGTCTTTTAGAATAACGATGTCCGTGCGGGCGGGCATCCGCGTCCCGTTTTACCTTTTGGTTAACCTTTTTTCAAAACCCCGTCCATAGTGTCATTTGACGTTTTTCTTGTTATAAATGTCCCATTTGTAAAAAACTAGTCAAATATGGGTTAATTTTAATGGAAAACTTGTAAGCATATGTTTATACTATTGTATACCAGTGGACTCCTCCATTGCTATATATTGGACAAATCCATTTTTTTTTTTTTTTTTCATTTTTATTCTATTTTTGACAGAAAAACCTGCATACCTATGGTGTCTGATCTGGGCCAAGGTTCAACAGCATTATGATATCACGCCTATATAATTTTGACCCCCTCATACCCCACTTCTATATAGTAAAACTGGGGTTTAAGGGGGAATACATTATTTTTCTTATTTCTGCTTTGAGCAGAAATAAGAAAAATATCACAATTTTTCATCTGAAAATTTCTAATTTTTGGCCAAAAAATTGGCAGTATATTTGTATAGGCGTGTTTTCGTAATGCGTATCCCTTTATGGGGTTTCCCGCGTGCAATGGGTTATATTCTTAAATGAAAACACACCTTGAAGAGATGACAGCATAATGTCTCTATGAAAAGTGTTTTTCTGATGAAAAATTGAAAAAGTTTTCACATTTAAACTCCAGACATAGATTGCGGGCTTTAACGCTCTGCATGCTTGGTATATTTTCACCAGATAACATTTTGAAATATTTTTCCTTACTGTTTTCATAGTCTAACTGTTGGTTTTCTTTTGCTCCAGCATTTCAGTGGTTTCTTGCTGTCGAGTCCTCACCGTTGTCTCACCTCTGTGGTTCTTTGATTTTTTGTGTGCCTTCATGCGGACTGGACAAATTATTTGTCTAAATCGCGACGGAAGTCAGGGCGAGGATTGTGGCCACGTAAAATCGATTTAAGCCCCCAGTGGAAATCTTTCCACTGACCGTTCCAAGGCGGTTCTTCTGTGGCGATTTATTTATGTTGTTGTTTGTTACTTACTGTGTGTATCACTTGTGTCTTTTAATTTTGGATGGCCATATGGCCATTTTGTGGGAAAGTAACTGTCCTTATGGCCTTCCTTTGTTTAGGTTTCCATTATGGTCTGGTCGCTTAATGTTTTTATTTCTTTCCCTTTGGTGTCTTTGATGGGTGGAGTAAGTTAATTGTATCTATTCCTGATCTTTGTTTTACTTCTACTTTGACATTGAGATTGCAAATCCTGTTTTCTGAGAAAAGTTAGAAAAATATCAACGAGTTGTTTTCTGCTGAATTAGCCCTGAGAGTGGCAAAGGTTAACGACTAATTTGCCTGAATTGGTAGAGTGTACGCTCCGGGGAACGGGAGGTCACAGGTTCGATCCCGGGCCGCGACATACCAAAGTCGTTAAAAATGGTACTAGCTGCTCCTCGCTTGGCACTCAGATTTACGGGGTAGAGCTAGGACTGGTCGACCCAGTGTCAGGATAATGTGACTGGGTGTGGTGTCATTTATGTGTCTTGGATATGATACTTCAGTGAGGCAGCACTATAAAAGTGAGCATTGAGCTCCCTGTCGCAACCAGACACCGTCGTGATATGACTGAAAAATTGTTGAAAGCGACGTTAAACCCGAATTCACACACACACACACACAAACACACACACACACACACACACACACACACACACAGCGTTTTGTTGGCTATATTCCTTACAGAATATTTGGTTGCTTTTGAGATGGTTGCGCTTGTCTTATAAGATATCAGCTACAACACGAGTTGTTACAGTTTTTGTTGCCTACATTCCTAACAATATCTGGTTGCTTTTGAGATGGTTACGCTTGTCTTATAAGATATCAGTTTCTCTCTCTTTTTTTTTTGGGGGGGGGGGGGTTGGTTTTACGGCCCTTTCAAGTTTATTTCACTCATATCGAGCCGATCGTTAATCAGAGGTGGGCGAAAACCGGAGTACTCGGAGAAAACCCCCCTGACCTTCCGTTGCAGAACTTGGCGTCTCACATATGACCCAAGCGAGGCTCAAACCCAAAGCAGTGAGAGACCTAATGATTAAGAGTCAGCGCTCTTAACCACTAGGCCACGGAGACCCGTTATAAGATGAGCCCCGCCAAGCTAATTTGTGTCTTCGAGCATTCCGTCATGACAAATTTAAACTGCGCATGCCCAGCCATTCAGAGGGGCCAGGTATATGGCTTTCTGTCTGAAGGTTCCTCTTGATTCACTGCTTGTATGAGCGAGCAGCGAAGGTTCTGGCGAGACTGCGCGGATGCGCAGGCTCGCCTGAATCTTCGCTGCTCGCATAGGCGATAAGTACCAAAATCGCTTGACGGGCCCCAGATATCAGTTACAACACGAGTTATTACAGCTTTTGTTGCCTATATTCCTAACAGCATATCTGGCTGCTTTTGAGATGGTTGTGCTTGTCTTATAAGATATCACATACGACATGAGATGTTATAGTTTTTGTTACCTATATTCCTAACAAAATATTTGGCCTCTCTTGAGACTGCTCCATTTGTCTTATAACATATCAGTTATAACACGAGTTGTTACAGTTTTTGTTGCCTATATTCCTGACAGAATATTTGGCTGCTCAAGAGACTGCTGCGTTTGTTTTATAACATATCACATACGACATGAGATGTTACAGTTTTTGTTGGCTATATTCCTTACAGAATATTTGGTTGCTTTTGAGATGGCTGCGCTTGTCTTATAAGATATCAGTTACAACACGAGTTGTTACAGTTTTGTTACCTATATTCCTAACAGAATATTTGGCCTCTCTTGGGACTGCTGCGTTTGTCTTATAGTATATATCATACGACATGAGAGTTTAAAGTTTTGTTGACTATATAACAAATAGAATATCTGGCTGCTTTTGAAACTGTTGCGTTTGTCTATAACATATCAGTTACGGCACGGGATGTTACAGTTTTTGACAGAATATTTGGTCGCTCTTGAAGCTGCTGCGGCTGTCTTGTAACATATTAGTTACGACACGAGACGTTACAGTTTTTGTTGCCTATAATCCTGACAGACGCTATTTTATGAGACTATCGTCCATAAAAGTTGATATTCTTGTCTTATCGGCCAGTAATCATCCTTGTCGCCATTTCAAATGAAATTTATGAAGCTCATTGCTTTTCGTCTAAATGACAACTCGTGCAAACTCGATGAAACGACACCAGAGATGAAACAACGGCGAGGACTCGACAGCATGAAACCACTGAAATGCTGGAGCCCGATCAGAGGCAGAGCATCAAGCACCAACCGACATTACATAGAATTAGATTCTCTCTATCAGCAAGCCTTTATGCTGGAACCGTCATTGAATTTGATCCACCGGCGAGGAGGGAAGAGGGAAGCAAAGTTGTCAACCGTGACTGGGTTAACTACCATGGTATAACATTTAAATTGTACCCAATTTTTTATATCGAAGAAAGATTTTACGAAAATGGGTGCACAAATCGTTGTGATTATATATTTATAAAACCTAATAATTCCTGTGCATTGGCCTTTTTCAAAGAAATGTGTGTGTGTGTGTGTGTGTGTGAGAGAGAGAGAGAGAAATCGGGTTTAACGTCGCTTTCAACAATTTTTCAGTCATATCACGACGGCGTCTGGTTGCGACAGGGAGCTCAATGCTCACTTTTATAGTGCTGCCTCACTGAAGTATCATGTCCCAGACATATTACATGATACCACACCCAGTCACATTATCCTGACACTGGGTCGACAAGTCCTAGCTCTACCCCGTAAATCTGAATGCCAAGCGAGGAGCAGCTAGTACCATTCTTAACGACTTTGGTATGTCGCGGCCCGGGATCGAACCCGTGACCTCCCGTTCCCCGGAGTGGACACTCTACCAACTGAGCTATCGGGACCGGTCAAAGAAATGTAATGCAATATATGCACGTAATACTTTTTTAAAAATTATAAAAACAAAGCAGGCCAGGTGAGCTTGAATCTTTATCATTTTCATATGACACAGTTTTTTTCTGTTTGTTTATAATTCGACTGACCCACTTGAATGATTGACAGACAGATAACTGAAATCTAGGTTTATTTACAAAAATATGGACTATATTTGTATAATAAAGGTTGTCACGGGAAAATGAGTTGGTGGCACATCGCCTTCACCTTGTCAGCCCAGTCTGTTCAGTGTCGACCATTTTGCATCACGTGAACAAGTCCGTGAAATGAAGACCCCCCCTCAACCCCACTTTATATAGAGAAAACTGGGGTTTACGGGGGTATACATTATTTTCTTATTTCTGCTCCAAGACATCGGTTGTGGGTACTCGTTAGAACCGCCTGAATAAGGCGGTTCTAACGAGTACCCCCAATCTATATTTTGAGCACAAATAAGAAAAATATCACAATTTTTCATCTTAAAGTTTTCTTTATTTTTTTTTTTATTTTTTTTTTTCGGCGGTAAAGTTTACAATGTACGTGTATTTGTATTGGCGTGTTGTCGTAATGAATAAGGTTTCTCAAGGCGGGGTGTATATTATCCGTGTCATGCTGTGCAGGTGCGCTCAGCAAAGACTCTGATCAGACTGCGCAGTCTGATCAGGGTCTTCGCTGTGCGCTATCCTACAGACCTGACAGGCTGTTAATTGTCTGACTGGGTACGAACGGTGATTTTTCATTACGAAAACACGTCTATACAAATACATTTTAATTTTTACCGCCGAAAAATAAAAATTAAGATGAAAAATTGTGACATTTTTCTTATTTCTGCTCAAAATACAGATTGTGGGTACTCGTTAGAACCCCCGCGATCTGCTCAAAATATATATTGTAGGTACTCGTTAGAACCGCCTCATCGAGGCGTTTCTAACGAGTACCCACAACAACAACAACAACAACCAAAAAAAACGTTCTTTAAAATAGCGATGTCCGGGTCGGTGTGTGTGTGTGTTTTGGGGGTGGGGGGGGGGGTGTTGTCAGGCGTCGGGTGGGCGTCGTCCGATATTTACTTTTTGGTTAACCTTTTTCCAAAGTGGCCATATCTTTTCTTGTTCTTATTTGTATTTTCTTACCATGTACGCTTATTCTCGAAAGGCATCTTTTTATTTGATGCGGCTCGTTCTAATGCATGATGTATTTTCTTCAGAAACAGTTGGCAAGGCACTGCAACTTACAAAGGAGGCCTTGTTTCTCAGCATACGGCAATGAGTGAAAAATAGGAAGAGCGTGACTTTTGCTCACGTAGAGTATTTATTTCTTGCACTTAATACGTTTCCATACTTTTTGCTTGAAAAGGTGAAACTTCAAAAACAGACATATTTTCAAGTACAATTGATATATGTCCCTCAATTAAGATCATGCTGTCCTCCGTGTAGATCAAATCGAGAACCCGCAGTCCGCAGGAGTTGTGGATCTGGATCTACACTGTTTGCTTACAGTAGGGGCATTACATAAAAGTTAGCCAAAAACAAACAAAAAACTAACACCCCTATAATTGGAAATGGGTAGGTCCAAAGATACTGTTGACATAGATTGTTTCGCGTCTGAGAATGATCTAGCCATGTAATAAATTCGATAATCCACTAGTGGAGTAAACATGCAAATTAGTTAAAAACGCACCGTAACATTACATGCACGACGTCCTTAACGACGTCGCGTTTACTAATGGCGGAATATTGACATTTTTGTAAAACAATCGTGAATAAAATGGTTTTAAATATCATCTTGCAGTCGTGCTTATGTATTATTGAATTTATTAAACTCGCATTTTATCCCTTTCCCTCAACTCGTTTAATAAATTCAATTATGTTCCCAATAGATACGGAGCAGTGTGTCTATGCTTAGTTCGGCATTTTCTGCAGTGCCGTCTTTAGGATATAATCTTGAGAGCCATTTCAACCCCCTTTGCTTATGTCGATATATTGGTGGCCTAGAAGCTAAAACTGGTTTATGCAACAAAAGCATGCTATGATCAGACTGACTGATCAGAGTCTATGGTGGCCGCAGAGTCCTTGCATGCTGCTGTGTACCGTCTCGTGCGCTTTAATTTAAATGTGTTTGTATACTAGAAAGAGAGACATTATGCTCTTGTATAATTGCCTGTTTTAAAATTAATAAATTCAGTCCAACAGCATGTCAAAACCAGTGCAAATATAAATTTCAAGGTTAACACTACAAATATTATGGGGCACTTGTCAAACAAGGCGCCATCCTGAATGGCTACTATTATGCTGGGTTAACAACTTTTACTACGATTACCTGCTTCGGGTGAAAAAGTACCTTATGCAAGGAACACAAGTGAAGTTATCTGACTCAGAGAGTGGAGATTTGGTGAGACGCAGGGGCCCTGTATCTCTCGGCATCTGGGCGCCCGAAAGAAGCTGACCCAACTGTTAATCGACATAATTGGTGTGTGTGTCATTGATCGTTTATACATAATACAATAGATGTTCGTATGAGTCGTGGTGCATATTAACTATGCGCCGATCTACGAGGGCCGATTGATTTGTTGTGAGCCTCATATTCAAGGATTTGAATTTTGTCGGACATATTGTATTATTTTTCAACATAATCCCCTCCAATATCTATACTCTTTTGCCAGTGGTGTTTAAAAGCCTCAATGTCACTTTAATAGAACTCCTTTTCTTGGCTGTTCAGAAAGTCATCCACTGCATTTATGACATCATCATCGGACTGAAAGTGGTGCCTGAAATAGTCGTTTTCCGTTTTGGACATAGATAAAGTCTGATGGCGCGAGATCAGAGGAATAAGGCAGATGTTCGATCAATTAAAAGCCACAATCGTGAATGGCAGTCATAGCAGTGACAGACTTGTGAACAGGAGCATTGTCCTGATGGAACAACGCACTTTTAGTGATCTTTCCGCGGCGTTTTAGCTTAATATTTTCCCGTAACTGCGTCAGAAGTGAAGCATAGTATGTGCCATTGATTGTTTGTCCCTTTTGGAGATAATCTATTAGCAGAATACAATCTGCATCCCACAAAACCGAGGCCATAACCTTCCAAGCTGACGGAACAGACTTTGCCTTCTTTGGCGGGGATGAGCCAGGGTGCTTCCGTTGTTTTATTGTTTCGATAGTTGCTTGGCCTCTGGGGTAAAATTATGGACCCATGTTCATCTCTAAAGAAAGTTGGCAGGATCTTCCTCCAAAAAGTTAAGATAAGCACGCGATAATATGCACCTGGTGTGCTTCTGATCGACTGTCAGAAGTCTTGGTATCCATCGGACCGAAAGCTTTCTCATTGCAAGATCGTCTGTCAGAATGGAATGTACTCTGTCCTGTGAATTATATATATAACAATATCATGAACTTTATTGACAATTTCTGGGGTTGCAACATTGACAGGCCTTCCAGAACGGGGGTGATCCTCAAGGCTCGGTCTACCGCGCTTGAATTTGGTCACCCACCTTTTCACTGTAGCAGATGAAGGGGCATTTTCCTCTAGTGTTACTATCAAATCATTATGGATATCCTTAGGTGTTAAACCTTTTTTTATGCAAATATTGGATCATTTTCCGATGTTGTCCATTTTGCAAAAGCCGCTTGTCTTTTTCTACTTTCGAGTGCTACCTCGTCGACATAAACTGACCAAATGAGACCGGTCCTTGGGTACAAGGCCCTATATAGTCGGAGAATAGAAGGACTTAAAAAGAACATCCCTTGCGTACCTCCTTCAACACGATGCTCACAACATATCAATTAGCCCTCGTGCTTCATCTGCCCTGGAAAGAATTTTTTCTGGCCCAGCCCTACGGTGCTAAGTGCTGGGGACACGGTTGCATTTGTTTCTTGTTCTCTATTTACATTTTCTCCTGTCAGCCTCTATTCCCCCTATTTCCTCCCCTCTGTTATATTTCAGACTTCATGCATCTTCTCATTTTCGCTTGGTCTGTTTGATTTGAGGTTTAACGTCCCCGTCAACACTGTAAAGGTCATTTTGGAGTTTGTGGGACTTTTACCCGACATTGAGATGAAATGACATCTCGAACCCTGCCGCCCAATGAAACCAATAGGGTTTATAAGCGTGGACGTTCCGACTCGCACCGTTTTGCCTTGGCAGGCATACATCCTCTAAGCGGTTTACCATTACTCGTGTGCGGGTCGTTTTCAGCTCTGCGTGGAAGCATCATGCAGCCCATATATTTCTTCAAGCCCCTATGGGCGGGGACCGCTATAAGAATAGCATATATTTGCTTCGTTATTTTATCATGTGCTCGTACATGTATGTGTATGTGTATAAATGCTTGTACAATTTCATTCCATTACGCCACCTGTGAGTGGCCTGAGAAGCAGTTAGTTAATAAAGCTTTCCTCTGTTCTGTCCTATTCTGTTCTGCAGTACGAGACGCAACGAGCAAAAACTTGTCTTCGGAAGTGCGCACAGCAAACACTCTGATCAGCCTGCGTTTAAAAAGAGACATAATGGGAAAAATTTAGGGATATCTTAACGATCTTCTCTAGTATATGGGTGTGTTGCGTGTACTCATTAGAATCGCCTCATCGAGGCGATTCTAACGAGTATGCACAAACATTTTAATGACAAAATAAGAAACATCTCGGGGAGTCTCAGACAATATTGCATGTGGCACGCTTCTGGTTCCGAGGTAACACAGAACTGAATACTGTGGCGTGTACAAGATATTTCTTGGCCAGACAAGCTAGTTTCGGCCAGTTAGGCCTCATCAGCTTGGAGCGCTGTGGTGCAGTGGTAAAGTATCGGATTTGAAATCGAGAGGAAGCCGGTTCAAATCCCACAAGCGCCTAGTGTTGTTTCCTTGAGCAGGGGGCTTTATCCACATTGCTTATGACTGTTTTATTTATTTATTTATTTATTTTTGTTGTTGTTGTTGTTGTTTTCATGAAGAGGAAAAAAGAGGGCCACATGAAATATTAGTACTAGTTACTAAATGTGTTACGCTCTATAAATAAAGTCGATTATTATTATTATTGTTTTTATTATTATTATTATTATTATTATTATTATTATTGTTATTATTATCCCGCCATATATTTCCTAAATTCTGCAGTAAAATCGATGACCCTAAATGACTACACAGTATGACGACGGGCACGGAGATCCTGTTTAATGAGCATTGCAGCGAACAAGAAAAGTGTGGATCAGCCTGTGCATCCGCACAGCCTGCGCATCAGCACAGTCTGACCAAAACCTTAACGTTCGCTGCTTGGATAATACAGTACCTCTAGTTTTCTTTCATATTTAATCCATTGTATACTAGTGGACTCTTTCATTGCTACATGTTGGACAAGTTCATTGGCCATATAAGGTTGTGTCAGACGTATTTGTTTTACATTTTTATTAGCTCACCTGTCACGTAGTGACGAGGTGAGCTTTTTGGAGCACTTTTTGTCCGTCGTGCGTGCGTGCGTGCGTGTGTGCGTGCGTAATTTTTTTCTTCAAACGACATCTCCTCCTAAATCACTGATCAGATTTTGACCAAACTTCACAGGGATGCCCCTTAGGTGGTCCCCTTTCAAAGTTGTTCAAATGGTTCCGGTCCGTAGCACATCCAGGTCACAGGAGCCAAAAATAGATTTTTTTACCGAAAACTTAAAAAATCTTCTTCTCTGAAACCACAGGGCCCAGGTCTTTGATATTTGGTATGAAGCTTCATCTAGTGGACCTCTATCAAGATTGTTCAAATTATAGTGCTGGGGCCAAAAATGCCCCCGCACCGGGGACCTTTGGTTTTACATGGGCTTATATAGGGAAAATCTTTAAAAATCTTCTTCTCTGAAACTGCAAGGCCTAGGTCTTTGATATTTGGTATGAAGCTTCATCTAGTGTACCCCTACCAAGATTGTTCAAATTATACTGCTGGGCCAAAAATGCCCCCACCCCGGATCCCTTCGGTTTTACATAGGTTTATATTGGGAAAATCATTAAAAATCTTCTTCTCTGAAACCGCAAGGCTCAGGTCTTTGATACTTGGTATGAAGCTTCATCTAGTGGACCCCTACCACGATTGTTCAAATTATAGTCCGGGGGCCAAAAATCCCCCCCCCCCCGCCCTGGGCCCCTTTGGTTTGGTTACAGGACACTTCGGCCCCAAAACCACCTCGGGTCCCTAGACACTTCGGCCCCTAGACACCTCGGCCCCAAAACTACCTCGGCCCCCACATAAAACTGAAACCCTAGATGGGTCGGCCCCTAGACACCTCGGCCCCTACACACGTCGGCCCAATATACCTAGACACTTCGGCCCCACTTTGCTTCTCACGGGGCTTCCACTTAAATAGGAGATCGAGTTGGATGCCCGATGAGGTTTTTGTTTTATTTTATTGCTGATTTGATTATTTTGATTGGGAGCCACGAATATTAGAACCTATATTATACATATTTATTATATATTATAACTTTTTATTTTAATTTTTTTTTTACTTTTCTGCTCTTTTGATCATATTTCTCACCTCTAAAATACTTTTTAAATAAATTTCAATAAGAATATGAAACCTAATTATCCTTATTAATTGGATGGAAATCTGGATGGATCGGTGGATGGATGGATTGATGGATAGACGTACGGACGTATTTTCGGACATGGCTTGGGTCACATGTGGGACGCCAAGTTCTGCAACGGTTGGTCAGGTGGTTTTTCTCCGGGTACTCCGGTTTTCGTCCACCCCTGCCTCTGATTAACGATCGGCTCGATATGAGTGAAATAAAAAAAGTCATTCCTCGGTTTCGTCAATCATGGTGATGGTGGGGATAATCTTATTTTTGTTAACTTATTTATTTATTTATTAAATTATTATCCGGCCTCAGTAGCTAAATCGGATGCGCGCCTGACTGGTGATCAGGAGGACGTTGGTTCGATACCTACCGGGGTCAACAACATTCTTTCGTGGAGATTAATTATAAAATATTTTCTACGGTCATTCTCTCCCTTCCGCTGATTCAAGAAGGGCAGTTGTCACTTTCTGGCGAAAAAATGTACACTGTACTGGTTAACTGTTACGTATAAGCCTGCCCAGGAAAAGTGTGGATAGGTAAACTGATCGGCTCAAAAATGACCTAAAATAGTGTTGACTGGGCCTTTAAACGAGTAGGGTATATTTGCAACACACAACATGATGTCGCTCGTGGGAACAGTCGTTCGCCGGAACAAAGTGTCCGTGGTGGGGACACTGGAAATTAGAAACAGAAAACCGTAAAATTTGGGTTATCTTTGCATATTAATTTAAATGTATCGTGTTCTATTCTCTTCATTTGGGTCAAGCGAATAACAGTCGTCGTTTATTAAAAGTTATTTATTTTTATGACTGTTATGAAATTTGATAACGCCTCGCATTTTTGTTGAATAGTTGGCGTGTCATACTAAGTTATTTATAAGACTTTCAAGGGGCGTAACAAATCAAAACAAACAAAAAAAATCAACACTCTGCATATTTTGCAATAGTTTGGTTAATCACTTTAATTTTCATTAAAGGATTTCAATTAAAAAATACATAAAAATATGCTTAACATAAAGTTTTATGAATCTATTCCAGTTTGTATTGGTGACAAAATATTTGCTGGTAATGAACCTTTTCATAGTTGAAATTATTTTGATACTAAAAGTAAGTTGCGGTCCTCCGCGATCGGCCCCGCTAGGAGGGAACTAAAACTGACAGCACAAGGATACCAAGGGGAGATAAACGCGATTTCTTTGCTCAATCTAATGTCACAGGAAATAAGGGACGCGGTTTTCAATTTCTTTGAGAAAACAAACTACCTGGACAAAATATAGGGGAAAGCTAAGGGCGCAGACTAAATTTATTGCACTGTTACGAGAGACACACCCCGTACGAGGTTACACACAAGCATGCCTGAAACCAAAACCGTTACAGACCCGATTTCAGAAACAATAAATGATTTAACCGCACCTTAGACGCTACCAACCAAACAGGAGCGTAGTGATCAAAGGGCGGCCGTCTCACGGCAAAAAGGGGAACAAAGTCAACGGTAGGCACTGTGGTTTGCGGCCTCGGCTTTGCACTTAGGAGTGCCTAACGGTGACAGCGATCCCTGGATCACTGTGAGAAGACCATAACAGAACGGGGCATGGACCCACCACAAGGAAAATCCATAGCCCCGACCCACCCTCCAAAGGGGTGTGGCAAGCGAGAGGTTAAGACGAGGTGTAGCGTTGTGGTTGCGGCCCACTGGCTTTGCACTTATGAGCGCTGCACCAAAATCCTAGCTGATCGGGAGCCACACTGCCCGAAATAGGATCACACGAGAACACGCCGGAACTGGGCATGGATCCATCACAAGGAAAATCCATCGCCCGGCCTCTCCGGAGGGGAGGGGGGGGGAGGCAAACGGGAAATCAGGACGAGATGTAACGCTGGGGTATGCGGTCTTAGGACTTTGGCACTGAGCAGCGTTGCGTCAAAATCCTGGCTGATCGAGAGCCACACAACCCAAAGGAGAACGGCACACCAACACACTAGCAAACAAAAGGCTCTCCTTCAGGAATGCACATAGATTAGTGGGACAGAAATAAGAAACAATAGGCCTTATCACATCTCTTTGTTTTTCTTTTTTCTTTCGCTTTCGAATAAAGGATGTACATTATAAGGTTACCCAAACGGAATTATCTGGGGGCCACAAAAGGACCCTTTTATAAACACCTGACTAGCAGAAAAATCACAGGAAGGCTCTCTCTAAGCACACATGGTATTGCTTCTGTCCCTCTCTTGACAAATGGATACGGTCCCTATAATAGTGCTTGTGGAGGCGGCCATCGCTGTCCCAACTTTGCCTTCGGAAAATATGAAACGCTGTCCCACAAGTCAACATCATAGCTCGCCACGCGCATACCACCATGGCCGAAAAACCGAACCTCGCCAGGTACATCAAACAGCCCTCGGTACTGCCCTTGTCGTTTAACATAAGAATCACCAAAAAACAGCGAATCGCGCCATGACCGTAATTAAAACGGACGGTCAAGACGACCATATATTTATACAGATAAGGGAAATAAACTAACTAACTAGGGCATGACTTAGCGCGACCCTGAAGGAGGGCATCAACACACAACCACCCACGCAAAACTAAAACAACATACATCCACCAACGCAATGCTCAATTAGGTAGATAAAGCGTTAGTTGTAGAATAGTTGTAGAGTAGGAATCCCGTAGAGAGGATAGAATAGGAAAAGAGAGATCAAAAATCTGGAGATAGAAGAAGAAGAGTTTAGTTCCCAAAAAGCGATTTCAAACATTGTTAACTGTAAATATGACACATAAAAACAAGATCGCATAGGAGTGCTCGACTGCGCACATGCGCAGGCGGACGCTTGTAAGCGACCTATGAATTTGTACTAACTGCATTGCTAACGAGATCGGCACACGATATCTCGGGCCCTCAAACGACTAGGTAGGAATACAATTCCTCCTATGGTGCCTTCCTTCAAGTAGGATGCGATAATGACATGTAAACATGGCGACTCAGAATGACCCACTTACGGTCCCACAGAATATGACATCCTGCGTGGAGGAGGGCACCACATTTGCCTAACTTTAACAAAAAAATGCAGAAAAGGAGATTGACCTACTTCCACATCCTCCGCGATAGAGGTCACCCACAAACTAAAATAAACACGAACTTGGGCCCGAGACGGCGGAGGCCGTCACACTATACTATATGTTGTATGTACAGAATAAACAAAAATCACAAAATATAATCTACAAGCACAACCTTGCAGGTACAAAAACTGTCCTACCAAGCATAAGAGAGCGGATGGGCTTGCCCCAAAACGGACAACACCATCTTTAAAGCACAAGAAAAACAAACACGACAGGTCCGTGGCGGGGCGAGCACATCCGCCCGCATATATACTCAATAAGCTGGGGGCACAGACCAAATAATGTAAAAATGTACATACGTTACAACAATATGCAAAAATCAAACCAAAAAAATTAAAAAACAAAAATACCAATATCAAAATTGATACAAAAAGCGTAGACGACATCCATAGACATGGTGCTGGCGTGAGGGTGTAGATGCGGCTGAAGCTACAAGCTAGAAGAAAGAAATGGATGGACTCTACAATTTTGTGGTGCAAATAAGCACCACAAAATGGCTAAAAAACTTTGTCTCGAATCCCCTGATTGAATATAAGGTGCATAACACGTAACATGGAAACGTGTATAGCAATCTTTAGAAACGTCTTCCAAATCGCAATGAAACTTTCAAACAAAATTAACTGCTAAACGATCCCCTTAATGATAAGTTCAAACTCGGAGCCTACCCTGTTACACAAAACAACCCACACCCCTTTGCGGCAAACCGCAAAAACCCAAGGCACAGCACTGCTATAACTTAAACGCAGTGCTATCACGCAGCCAAACCTTTAGAATGGAGTTCCAAATTACTACAACTAAACTATGTTGCACAAAAACAAAGGCTCACATTGGAACAGTGCAACATATCCACAGCCCTTGAAATATGAAGCACGCCTAGCCCAGAAACTCCTACATTTAAAGATGCCCTTTAGCGACAGGACACATGTACTCCTGAAGCAAACGGGAAGACAAAATATAAGCCCCACCGAGACCTGGAAAGGTCACGGCACTGTTTCACAAACCTCTCAGGACGGAGCTCGGCGATTGGCTACAGGGCAAGGGGATGCCCGTGGGCTCGGAGACACCCGAGACGTGAGACGACAAACATGGACGGACGGGACTGGAGCCGAGCGATGGTCTCCCTGTTCACCGGCAACGGGGAATAGGGGTACCACCGAACGGCTACGGTGTAGTGCCAGCATGGATTCGTTCCCTGGGACCCCACCAGCTGACGACCCGCGACACAGGGAAACTGGAAAACAACAACAATCCGCGAATGAAGTCACCTAACTCCCAATCGGCTAGCTGATAACTGTCAAGCAGACAGGAGTCAGCATATTGGCAGCCTAGGGAAAAGAGCAGTACCTCCAACTAATCCCAGCTGGCGAACTGGGGGTAGCCCATATGTGCCCTTGGCGCCCGGTTACCTTAAAAACATCCGTCAGTCATCTATTTATTTTGCATCAGGAAAAAGAAGAAGAACAATATTGAATTCGAAGGGATGTTTTTTATTGTATCGTGATCCCCAATGAATATCAAAGGAGTCATTAAAATGTCCATTTAAAGAAGCATTTAACCCAGCTAATTAAAAATCAATTAGTCCTTACAAAAGAAACATTCTAAAAGACAAAAAATATTCTATTGTGGAAGCAGGCTACAAACCGCATACAAATCCATGCACTTTCCACTTGTCTGGAGCAAAATAATCCGTAAACAAAATTTGCCGCATGACGTTAAATTAAACTGGAAATTTCTTCTGACGTAACGTCAACTTTCAACGTCATTTTCCACGTTTTACGCTGATACTCGTAACCGCTGATACTCGTTTTCAGCATTTCTTTTAGGGCTACTGATGAGGCCTTAATGGCCGAAACAAGCTTGTCTGGCCCAAACAACAAATGGATTCTGCTATTTTCGTTTTTGAATGCGTTCATGGTTCATGGTTCTCAAAGGGCATCCCTTTTAGCCTTATTAAATACACATGATTTAAAGCAAACTAGACATTTGAACAATTTCCTGCAATTGTTTTTAGCGATTGGCGGATTCCATACATGGACTCCTTTAATAGATTGTTCCCAGCAAGGACAATTTATATAGGTATGTTTAATAGACTGTTCCCACCAAGGACACTTTCTGTAGGTATGTTTTATAGACTGTTCCAAGCACAGACACTTCTGTAGGTATGTTTATAGACTGTTCCCAGCCCGAACAATTATATAGGTATGTTAAATAGACTGTTCCCACCAAGGACACTTTTCGTAGTTATGGTTAGTAGACATTTTCCAGCACGGACAGTTTCTAAAGCTATCATTAAAAGACTGTTCCCACCACGGACACTTTCTGTAGTACGCTTCATAGTCTGTTCCCAGCAAGGACACTTTCTGTAGCTATGTTTAATAGACTGTTCCCATCAAGGACACTTTCTGTTGGTATGTTTAATATATTGTTCCCAGCACGGATACTTCTGTTGGTATGTTTAATAGACTGTTTCCAACAAGGACACTTTCTATACGTATGTTTAATAAGAAGTTCCCTCCAAGCACACTTTCTGTAGCTGTGTTTAATAGACTGTTCCCAGCATGGACACTTTTTGTAGCTATGTTGAATCGGCTGTTTCCAGCACGGACACTTCTGTATATATGTTAAATAGACTGTTTCCAACAAGGTCTCTTTCTATACGTATGTTTAATAAACTGTTCCCACCAAGGACACTTTCTGTAGCTATGTTTAATAGAATGTTCCCACCGAGGACACTTTCTGTAGCCGTTTTTAACAGACTGTTCCCACTAAGGACACCTTTTGTAGCTATGTTTAATAGGCTGTTTCCAGCACGGACACTTCTGTATATATGTTTAATAGACTGTTTCCAACAAGGACTCTTTCTATACGTATGTTTAATAAACTGTTCCTACCAATGACACTTTCAGTAGCTATGTTTAATAGAATGTCCGCACCAAGGACACTTTCTGTAGCCGTTTTTAACAGACTGTTCCCACCAAGGAAACTTCATGTAGCTATGTTTAATAGACTGTTCCCATCATGGACACTTTTTGTAGTTATGTTTAATAGAATGTTCCCACCAAGGACACTTTCTGTAGACATTTTTAACAGACTGTTCCCACCAAGGACACTTCATGTAGCTATGTTTAATAGACTGTTCCCAGCATGGACACTTCATGTAGCTATGTTTAATAGACTGCTCCCAGCATGGACACCTTTTGTATCTATGTTTTATAGAATGTTCCCACCAAAGACACTTTCTGTAGCCGTTTTTAACAGACTGTTCCCACCAAGGACACTTCATGTAGCTATGTTTAATAGACTGTTCCCAGCATGGACACTTTTTGTAGCTATGTTTAATAGAATGTTCCCACTAAGGACACTTTCTGTAGCCATTTTTAACAGACTGTTCCCACCAAAGACACTTCATGTAGCTATGTTTAATAGACTGTTCCCAGCATGGACAATTTTTGTAGCTATGTTTAATAGGCTGTTTCCAGCACGGACACTTCTGTATATATGTTTAATAGACTGTTTCCAACAAGGACTCTTTCTATACGTATGTTTAATAAACTGTTCCCACCAAGGACACTTTCTGTAGCTATGTTTAATAGAATGTCCCCACCAAGGACACTTTCTGTAGCCGTTTTTAACAGACTGTTCCCACCAAGGACACTTCATGTAGCTATGTTTAATAGACTGTTCCCAGCATGGACACTTTTTGTAGTTATGTTTAATAGAATGTTCGCGTCAAGGACACTTTCTGTAGACATTTTTAACAGACTGTTCCCACCAAGGACACTTCATGTAGCTATGTTTAATAGACTGTTCCCAGCATGGACACTTCATGTAGCTATGTTTAATAGACTGTTCCCAGCATGGACACTTTTTGTAGCTATGTTTAATAGAATGTTCCCACCAAGGACACTTTCTGCAGCCGTTTTTAACAGACTGTTCCCACCAAGGACACTTCATGTAGCTATGTTTAATAAACTGTTCCCAGCATGGACACTTTTAGTAGCTATGTTTAATAGAATGTTCACACCAAGGACACTTTCTGTGGCCATTTTTAACAGACTGTTCCCACCAAGGACACTTCATGTAGCTATGTTTAATAGACTGTTCCCAGCATGGACACTTTTTGTAGCTATGTTTAATAGGCTGTTTCCAGCACGGACACATCTGTATATATGTTTAATAGACTGTTTCCAACAAGGACTTTTTCTATACGTATGTTTAATAAACTGTTCCCACCAAGGACACTTTTTGTAGTTATGTTTAATAGAATGTTCGCGTCAAGGACACTTTCTGTAGACATTTTTAACAGACTGTTCCCACCAAGGACACTTCATGTAGCTATGTTTAATAGACTGTTCCCAGCATGGACACTTCATGTAGCTATGTTTAATAGACTGTTCCCAGCATGGACACTTTTTGTAGCTATGTTTAATAGAATGTTCCCACCAAGGACACTTTCTGCAGCCGTTTTTAACAGACTGTTCCCACCAAGGACACTTCATGTAGCTATGTTTAATAGACTGTTCCCAGCATGGACACTTTTTCTAAATATGTTTAATAGAATGTTCCCACCAAGGACACTTTCTGTAGCCATTTTTAACAGACTGTTCCCACCAAGGACACTTCATGTAGCTATGTTTAATAGACTGTTCCCATCATGGACACTTTTTGTAGTTATGTTTAATAGAATGTTCCCACCAAGGACACTTTCTGTAGACATTTTTAACAGACTGTTCCCACCAAGGACACTTCATGTAGCTATGTTTAATAGACTGTTCCCAGCATGGACACTTCATGTAGCTATGTTTAATAGACTGCTCCCAGCATGGACACCTTTTGTAGCTATGTTTAATAGAATGTTCCCACCAAGGACACTTTTTGTAGCCGTTTTTAACAGACTGTTCCCACCAAGGACACTTCATGTAGCTATGTTTAATAGACTGTTCCCAGCATGGACACTTTTTGTAGCTATGTTTAATAGAATGTTCCCACCAAGGACACTTTCTGTAGCCATTTTTAACAGACTGTTCCCACCAAAGACACTTCATGTAGCTATGTTTAATAGACTGTTCCCAGCATGGACACTTTTTGTAGCTCTGTTTAATAGGCTGTTTCCAGCACGGACACTTCTGTATATATGTTTAATAGACTGTTTCCAACAAGGACTCTTTCTATACGTATGTTTAATAAACTGTTCCCACCAAGGACACTTTCTGTAGCTATGCTTAATAGAATGTCCCCACCAAGGACACTTTCTGTAGCCGTTTTTAACAGACTGTTCCCACCGAGGACACTTCATGTAGCTATGTTTAATAGACTGTTCCCAGCATGGACACTTTTTGTAGCTATGTTTAATAGAATGTTCCCTCCAAGGACACTTTCTGTAGCCATTTTTAACAGACTGTTCCCACCAAAGACACTTCATGTAGCTATGTTTAATAGACTGTTCCCAGCATGGACACTTTTTGTAGCTATGTTTAATAGGCTGTTTCCAGCACGGACACTTCTGTATATATGTTTAATAGACTGTTTCCAACAAGGACTCTTTCTATACGTATGTTTAATAAACTGTTCCCACCAAGGACACTTTCTGTAGCTATGGTTAATAGAATGTCCCCACCAAGGACACTTTCTGTAGCCGTTTTTAACAGACTGTTCCCACCAAGGACACTTCATGTAGCTATGTTTAATAGACTGTTCCCAGCATGGACACTTTTTGTAGTTATGTTTAATAGAATGTTCCCACCAAGGACACTTTCTGTAGACATTTTTAACAGACTGTTCCCACCAAGGACACTTCATGTAGCTATGTTTAATAGACTGTTCCCAGCATGGACACTTCATGTAGCTATGTTTAATAGACTTTTCCCAGCATGGACACTTTTTGTAGCTATGTTTAATAGAATGTTCCCACCAAGGACACTTTCTGTAGCCGTTTTTAACAGACTGTTCCCACCAAGGACACTTCATGTAGCTATGTTTAATAAACTGTTCCCAGCATGGACACTTTTAGTAGCTATGTTTAATAGAATGTTCCCACCAAGGACACATTCTGTAGCCATTTTTTGACAGACTGTTCCCACCAAGGACACTTCATGTAGCTATGTTTAATAGACTGTTCCCAGTATGGACACTTTTTGTAGCTATGTTTAATAGGCTGTTTCCAGCACGGACACTTCTGTATATATGTTTAATAGACTGTTTCCAACAAGGACTCTTTCTATACGTATGTTTGATAAACTGTTCCCACCAAGGACACTTTCTGTAGCTATGTTTAATAGAATGTCCCCACCAAGGACACTTTATGTAGCCGTTTTTAACAGACTGTTCCCACCAAGGACACTTCATGTAGCTATGTTTAATAGACTGTTCCCAGCATGGACACTTTTTGTAACTATGTTTAATAGAATGTTCCCGCCAAGGACACTTTCTGTAGCCATTTTTAACAGACTGTTCCCACCAAGGACACTTCATGTAGCTATGTTTAATAGACTGTTCCCAGCATGGACACTTTTTGTAGCTATGTTTAATAGGCTGTTTCCAGCACGGACACTTATGTATATATGTTTAATAGACTGTTTCCAACAAGGTGTCTTTCTATACGTATGTTTAATAAACTGTTCCCACCAAGAACACTTTCTGTAGCTATGTTTAATAGAATGTTCCCACCAAGGACACTTTCTGTAGCCATTTTTAACAGACTGTTCCCTCTAAGGACATTTTTTGTAGCTATGATTAATAGGCTGTTTCCAGCACGGACACTTCTGTATATATGTTAAATAGACTGTTTCCAACAAGGACTCTTTCTATACGTATGTTTAATAAACTGTTCCCACCAAGGATACTTTCTGTAGCTATGTTTAATAGAATGTCCCCACCAAGGACACTTTCTGTAGCCGTTTTTAACAGACTGTTCCCACCAAGGACACTTCATGTAGCTATGTTTAATAGACTGTTCCCAGCATGGACACTTTTTGTAGTTATGTTTAATAGAATGTTCCCACCAAGGACACTTTCTGTAGACATTTTTAACAGACTGTTCCCACCAAGGACACTTTATGTAGCTATGTTTAATAGACTGTTCCCAGCATGGACACTTCATGTAGCTATGTTTAATAGACTGTTCCCAGCATGGACACTTTTTGTAGCTATGTTTAATAGAATGTTCCCACCAAGGACACTTTCTGTAGCCGTTTTTAACAGACTGTTCCCACCAAGGACACTTCATGTAGCTATGTTTAATAGACTGTTCCCAGCATGGACACTTTTTGTAGCTATGTTTAATAGAATGTTCCCACCAAGGACACTTTCTGTAGCCATTTTTAACAGACTGTTCCCACCAAGGACACTTCATGTAGCTATGTTTAATAGACTGTTCCCAGCATGGACACTTTTTGTAGCTATGTTTAATAGGCTGTTTCCAGCACGGACACTTCTGTATATATGTTTAAGAGACTGTTTCCAACAAGGACTCTTTCTATACGTATGTTTAATAAACTGTTCCCACCAAGGACACTTTCTGTAGCTATGTTTAATAGAATGGGACATTCATGTAGGTATTCACCAAGGACACTTTCTGTAGCCGTTTTTAACAGACTGTTTCCACCAAGGACACTTCATGTAGCTATGTTTAATAGACTGTTCCCAGCATGGACACTTTTTGTAGTTATGTTTAATAGAATGTTCCCACCAAGGACACTTTCTGTAGCCATTTTTAACAGACTGTTCCCACCAAGGACACTTCATGTAGCTATGTTTAATAGAATGTTCCCACCAAGGACACTTTCTGTAGCCATTTTTAACAGACTGTTCCCACCAAAGACACTTCATGTAGCTATGTTTAATAGACTGTTCCCAGCATGGACACTTTTTGTAGCTATGTTTAATAGGCTGTTTCCAGCACGGACACTTCTGTATATATGTTTAATAGACTGTTTCCAACAAGGACTCTTTCTATACGTATGTTTAATAAACTGTTCCCACCAAGGACACTTTCTGTAGCTATGGTTAATAGAATGTCCCCACCAAGGACACTTTCTGTAGCCGTTTTTAACAGACTGTTCCCACCAAGGACACTTCATGTAGCTATGTTTAATAGACTGTTCCCAGCATGGACACTTTTTGTAGTTATGTTTAATAGAATGTTCCCACCAAGGACACTTTCTGTAGACATTTTTAACAGACTGTTCCCACCAAGGACACTTCATGTAGCTATGTTTAATAGACTGTTCCCAGCATGGACACTTCATGTAGCTATGTTTAATAGACTTTTCCCAGCATGGACACTTTTTGTAGCTATGTTTAATAGAATGTTCCCACCAAGGACACTTTCTGTAGCCGTTTTTAACAGACTGTTCCCACCAAGGACACTTCATGTAGCTATGTTTAATAAACTGTTCCCAGCATGGACACTTTTAGTAGCTATGTTTAATAGAATGTTCCCACCAAGGACACATTCTGTAGCCATTTTTTGACAGACTGTTCCCACCAAGGACACTTCATGTAGCTATGTTTAATAGACTGTTCCCAGTATGGACACTTTTTGTAGCTATGTTTAATAGGCTGTTTCCAGCACGGACACTTCTGTATATATGTTTAATAGACTGTTTCCAACAAGGACTCTTTCTATACGTATGTTTGATAAACTGTTCCCACCAAGGACACTTTCTGTAGCTATGTTTAATAGAATGTCCCCACCAAGGACACTTTATGTAGCCGTTTTTAACAGACTGTTCCCACCAAGGACACTTCATGTAGCTATGTTTAATAGACTGTTCCCAGCATGGACACTTTTTGTAACTATGTTTAATAGAATGTTCCCGCCAAGGACACTTTCTGTAGCCATTTTTAACAGACTGTTCCCACCAAGGACACTTCATGTAGCTATGTTTAATAGACTGTTCCCAGCATGGACACTTTTTGTAGCTATGTTTAATAGGCTGTTTCCAGCACGGACACTTATGTATATATGTTTAATAGACTGTTTCCAACAAGGTGTCTTTCTATACGTATGTTTAATAAACTGTTCCCACCAAGAACACTTTCTGTAGCTATGTTTAATAGAATGTTCCCACCAAGGACACTTTCTGTAGCCATTTTTAACAGACTGTTCCCTCTAAGGACATTTTTTGTAGCTATGATTAATAGGCTGTTTCCAGCACGGACACTTCTGTATATATGTTTAAGAGACTGTTTCCAACAAGGACTCTTTCTATACGTATGTTTAATAAACTGTTCCCACCAAGGACACTTTCTGTAGCTATGTTTAATAGAATGGGACATTCATGTAGGTATTCACCAAGGACACTTTCTGTAGCCGTTTTTAACAGACTGTTTCCACCAAGGACACTTCATGTAGCTATGTTTAATAGACTGTTCCCAGCATGGACACTTTTTGTAGTTATGTTTAATAGAATGTTCCCACCAAGGACACTTTCTGTAGCCATTTTTAACAGACTGTTCCCACCAAGGACACTTCATGTAGCTATGTTTAATAGACTGTTCCCAGCATGGACTCTTTTTGTAGCTATGTTTAATAGGCTGTTTCCAGCACGGACACTTCTGTATATATGTTTAATAGACTGTTTCCAACAAGGACTCTTTCTAAACGTATGTTTAATAAACTGTTCCCACCAAAGACACTTTCTGTAGCTATGTTTAATAGAATGTCCCCACCAAGGACACTCTCTATAGCCGTTTTTAACAATCTGTTCCCACCAAGGACACATCATGTAGCTATGTTGAATAGACTGTTCCGAACATGGACACTTTTTGTAAGTATGTTTAATAGAATGTTCCCACCAAGGAAACTTTCTGTAGCCATTTTTAACAGACTGTTCTCACCAAGGACACTTCATGTAGCTATGTTTAATAGACTGTTCCCAGCATGGACACTTTTTGTAGCTATGTTTAATAGGCTGTTTCCAGCACGGACACTTCTGTATATATGTTTAATAGACTGTTTCCAACAAGGTCTCTTTCTATACGTATGTTTAATAAACTGTTCCCACCAAGGACACTTTCTGTAGCCATTTTTAACAGACTGTTCCCACTAAGGACACTTTTTGTAGCTATGTTTAATAGTCTGTTTCCAGCACGGACACTTCTGTATATATGTTTAATAGACTGTTTCCAACAAGGACTCTTTCTATACGTATGTTTAATAAACTGTTCCCACCAAGGACACTTTCTGAACCTATGTTTAATAGAATGTCCCCACCAAGGACACTTTCTGTAGCCGTTTTTAACAGACTGTTCCCACCAAGGACACTTCATGTAGCTATGTTTAATAGACTGTTCCCAGCATGAACACTTTTTGTAGCTATGTTTAATAGGCTGTTTCCAGCACGGACACTTCTGTATATATGTTTAATAGACTGTTTCCAACAAGGTGTCTTTCTATACGTATGTTTAATAAACTTTTCCCACCAAGGACACTTTCTGTAGCTATGTTTAATAGAATGTTCCCACCAAGGACACTTTCTGTAGCCGTTTTTAACAGACTGTTCCCACTAAGGACACTTTTTGTAGCAATGTTTAATAGGCTGTTTCCAGTACGGACACTTCTGTATATATGTTAAATAGACTGTTTCCAACAAGGACTCTTTCTATACGTATGTTTAATAAACTGTTCCCACCAAGGATACTTTCTGTAGCTATGTTTAATAGAATGTCCCCACCAAGGACACTTTCTGTAGCCGTTTTTAACAGACTGTTCCCACCAATGACACTTCATGTAGCTATGTTTAATAGACTGTTCCCAGCATGGACACTTTTTGTAGTTATGTTTAATAGAATGTTCCCACCAAGGACACTTTCTGTAGACATTTTTAAGAGACTGTTCCCACCAAGGACACTTTATGTAGCTATGTTAAATAGACTGTTCCAAGCATGGACACTTTTTGTAGCTATGTTTAATAGGCTGTTTCCAGCACTGACACTTCTGTATATATGTTTAATAGACTGTTTCCAACAAGGACTCTTTCTATACGTATGTTTAATAAACTGTTCCCACTAAGGACACTTTCTGTAGCTATGTTTAATAGAATGTCACCACCAAGGACACTTTCTGTAGCCATTTTTAACAATCTGTTCCCACCAAGGACACTTCTTGTAGCTATGTTTAATAGACTGTTCCCAGCATGGACACTTTTTGTAACTATGTTTAATAGAATGTTCCCACCAAGGACACTTTCTGTAGCCATTTTTAACAGACTGTTCCCACCAAGGACACTTCTTGTAGCTATGTTTAATAGACTGTTCCCAGCATGGACACTTTTTGTAGCTATGTTTAATAGGCTGTTTCCAGCACGGACACTTCTGTATATATGTTTAATAGACTGTTTCCAACAAGGTGTCTTTCTATACGTATGTTTAATAAACTTTTCCCACCAAGGACACTTTCTGTAGCTATGTTTAATAGAATGTTCCCACCAAGGACACTTTCTGTAGCCGTTTTTAACAGACTGTTCCCACTAAGGACACTTTTTGTAGCAATGTTTAATAGGCTGTTTCCAGTACGGACACTTCTGTATATATGTTAAATAGACTGTTTCCAACAAGGACTCTTTCTATACGTATGTTTAATAAACTGTTCCCACCAAGGATACTTTCTGTAGCTATGTTTAATAGAATGTCCCCACCAAGGACACTTTCTGTAGCCGTTTTTAACAGACTGTTCCCACCAATGACACTTCATGTAGCTATGTTTAATAGACTGTTCCCAGCATGGACACTTTTTGTAGTTATGTTTAATAGAATGTTCCCACCAAGGACACTTTCTGTAGACATTTTTAAGAGACTGTTCCCACCAAGGACACTTTATGTAGCTATGTTAAATAGACTGTTCCAAGCATGGACACTTTTTGTAGCTATGTTTAATAGGCTGTTTCCAGCACGGACACTTCTGTATATATGTTTAATAGACTGTTTCCAACAAGGACTCTTTCTATACGTATGTTTAATAAACTGTTCCCACTAAGGACACTTTCTGTAGCTATGTTTAATAGAATGTCACCACCAAGGACACTTTCTGTAGCCATTTTTAACAATCTGTTCCCACCAAGGACACTTCTTGTAGCTATGTTTAATAGACTGTTCCCAGCATGGACACTTTTTGTAACTATGTTTAATAGAATGTTCCCACCAAGGACACTTTCTGTAGCCATTTTTAACAGACTGTTCCCACCAAGGACACTTCTTGTAGCTATGTTTAATAGACTGTTCCCAGCATGGACACTTTTTGTAGCTATGTTTAATAGGCTGTTTCCAGCACGGACACTTTCTGTAGCCGTTTTTAACAGACTGTTCCCACCAAGGACACTTCATGTAGCTATGTTTAATAGACTGTTCCCAGCATGGACACTTTTTGTAGCTATGTTTAATAGAATGTTCCCACCAAGGACACTTTCTGTAGCCATTTTTAACAGACTGTTCCCACCGAGGACACTTCATGTAGCTATGTTTAATAGACTGTTCCCAGCATGGACACTTTTTGTAGCTATGTTTAATAGGCTGTTTCCAGCACGGACACTTCTGTATATATGTTTAATAGACTGTTTCCAACAAGGACTCTTTCTATACGTATGTTTAATAAACTGTTCCCACCAAGGACACTTTCTGTAGCTATGTTTAATAGAATGGGACATTCATGTAGGTATTCACCAAGGACACTTTCTGTAGCCGTTTTTAACAGACTGTTTCCACCAAGGACACTTCATGTAGCTATGTTTAATAGACTGTTCCCAGCATGGACACTTTTTGTAGTTATGTTTAATAGAATGTTACCACCAAGGACACTTTCTGTAGCCATTTTTAACAGACTGTTCCCACCAAGGACACTTCATGTAGCTATGTTTAATAGACTGTTCCCAGCATGGACTCTTTTTGTAGCTATGTTTAATAGGCTGTTTCCAGCACGGACACTTCTGTATATATGTTTAATAGACTGTTTCCAACAAGGACTCTTTCTAAACGTATGTTTAATAAACTGTTCCCACCAAAGACACTTTCTGTAGCTATGTTTAATAGAATGTCCCCACCAAGGAAACTCTCTATAGCCGTTTTTAACAATCTGTTCCCACCAAGGACACATCATGTAGCTATGTTTAAAAGACTGTTCCCAGCATTGACACTTTTTGTAAGTATGTTTAATAGAATGTTCCCACCAAGGAAACTTTCTGTAGCCATTTTTAACAGACTGTTCTCACCAAGGACACTTCATGTAGCTATGTTTAATAGGCTGTTCCCAGCATGGACACTTTTTGTAGCTATGTTTAATAGGCTGTTTCCAGCACGGACACTTCTGTATATATGTTTAATAGACTGTTTCCAACAAGGTCTCTTTCTATACGTATGTTTAATAAACTGTTCCCACCAAGGACACTTTCTGTAGCCATTTTTAACAGACTGTTCCCACTAAGGACACTTTTTGTAGCTATGTTTAATAGTCTGTTTCCAGCACTGACACTTCTGTATATATGTTTAATAGACTGTTTCCAACAAGGACTCTTTCTATACGTATGTTTAATAAACTGTTCCCACCAAGGACACTTTCTGAACCTATGTTTAATAGAATGTCCCCACCAAGGACACTTTCTGTAGCCGTTTTTAACAGACTGTTCCCACCAAGGACACTTCATGTAGCTATGTTTAATAGACTGTTCCCAGCATGGACACTTTTTGTAGCTATGTTTAATAGTCTGTTTCCAGCACGGACACTTCTGTATATATGTTTAATAGACTGTTTCCAACAAGGTGTCTTTCTATACGTATGTTTAATAAACTGTTCCCACCAAGGACACATTCTGTAGCTATGTTTAATAGAATGTTCCCACCAAGGACACTTTCTGTAGCCGTTTTTAACAGACTGTTCCCACTAAGGACACTTTTTGTAGCAATGTTTAATAGGCTGTTTCCAGTACGGACACTTCTGTATATATGTTAAATAGACTGTTTCCAACAAGGACTCTTTCTATACGTATGTTTAATAAACTGTTCCCACCAAGGATACTTTCTGTAGCTATGTTTAATAGAATGTCCCCACCAAGGACACTTTCTGTAGCCGTTTTTAACAGACTGTTCCCACCAATGACACTTCATGTAGCTATGTTTAATAGACTGTTCCCAGCATGGACACTTTTTGTAGTTATGTTTAATAGAATGTTCCCACCAAGGACACTTTCTGTAGACATTTTTAAGAGACTGTTCCCACCAAGGACACTTTATGTAGCTATGTTTAATAGACTGTTCCCAGCATGGACACTGCATGTAGCTATGTTTAATAGACTGTTCCCAGCATGGACACTTTTTGTAGTTATGTTTAATAGAATGTTCCCACCAAGGACACTTTCTGTAGACATTTTTAACAGACTGTTCCCACCAAGGACACTTCATGTAGCTATGTTTAATAGACTGTTCCAAGCATGGACACTTTTTGTAGCTATGTTTAATAGGCTGTTTCCAGCACGGACACTTCTGTATATATGTTTAATAGACTGTTTCCAACAAGGACTCTTTCTAAACGTATGTTTAATAAACTGTACCCACCAAGGACACTTTCTGTAGCTATGTTTAGTAGAATGTCACCACCAAGGACACTTTCTGTAGCCATTTTTAACAATCTGTTCCCACCAAGGACACTTCATGTAGCTATGTTTAATAGACTGTTCCCAGCATGGACACTTTTTGTAACTATGTTTAATAGAATGTTCCCACCAAGGACACTTTCTGTAGCCATTTTTAACAGACTGTTCCCACCAAGGACACTTCTTGTAGCTATGTTTAATAGACTGTTCCCAGCATGGACACTTTTTGTAGCTATGTTTAATAGGCTGTTTCCAGCACGGACACTTCTGTATATATGTTTAATAGACTGTTTCCAACAAGGTCTCTTTCTATACGTATGTTTAATAAACTGTTCCCACCAAGGACACTTTCTGTAGCTATGCTTAATAGAATGTTCCCACCAAGGACACTTTCTGTAGCTATGTTAAATATACGGTTCCAAGCATGGACACTTTTTGTAGCTATGTTTAATAGGCTGTTTCCAGCACGGACACTTCTGTATATATGTTTAATAGACTGTTTCCAACAAGGACTCTTTCTCTACGTATGTTTAATAAACTGTTCCCACTAAGGACACTTTCTGTAGCTATGTTTAATAGAATGTCACCACCAAGGACACTTTCTGTAGCCATTTTTAACAATCTGTTCCCACCAAGGACACTTCTTGTAGCTATGTTTAATAGACTGTTCCCAGCATGGACACTTTTTGTAACTATGTTTAATAGAATGTTCCCACCAAGGACACTTTCTGTAGCCATTTTTAACAGACTGTTCCCACCAAGGACACTTCTTGTAGCTATGTTTAATAGACTGTTCCCAGCATGGACACTTTTTGTAGCTATGTTTAATAGGCTGTTTCCAGCACGGACACTTCTGTATATATGTTTAATAGACTGTTTCCAACAAGGACTCTTTCTATACGTATGTTTAATAAACTGTTCCCACCAAGGACACTTTCTGTAGCTATGTTTAATAGAATGTCCCCACCAAGGACACTTTATGTAGCCGTTTTTAACATACTGTTCCCACCAAGGACACTTCATGTAGCTATGTTTAATAGACTGTTCCCAGCATGGACACTTTTTGAAGTTATGTTTAATAGAATGTTCCCACCAAGGACACTTTCTGTAGTCATTTTTAACAGACTGTTCCAACCAAGGACACTTCATGTAGCTATGTTTAATAGACTGTTCCCAGCATGGACACTTCATGTAGCTATGTTTAATAGACTGTTTCCAGCACAGACACTTCTTTAGGTATGTTTTATAAACTGTTCCTACCAAGGACACTTTCTGTAGTTATGTTTAATAGACTTTTCCCAGCTTGGACACTTCTTTAGGTATGTTTAATAGACTGTTCCCACCAAGGACACTTTCTGTAGTTATGTTTGATAGACTGTTCCCAACACGGACACTTCTTTAGGTATTTTAATGGACTGTTCCCACCAAGGACACTTCTGTAGGTATGCTTTATAGACTGTTCCAAGCACGGACACTTCTTTAGGTCTGTTTAATAGACTGTTCCCACCAAGGACACTTTCTGTAGTTATGTGTAATAGACTGTTCCCGACAAGGACACTTTCTCTTCCTACGACGGACACTGCTGTAGGTATGTTTAATAGACGGTTCCCCCCGAACAACCCACTTCATGTAGCTTTGTTTAATAAACTGTTCCCAGCACGGACACTTATTTAGGTATGTTTAATAGACTGTTTCCAGCACAGACACTTCTTTAGGTATGTTTTATAAACTGTTCCTACCAAGGACACTTTCTGTAGTTATGTTTAATAGACTTTTCCCAGCATGGACACTTTTTTAGGTATGTTTAATAGACTGTTCCCACAAAGGACACTTTCTGTAGTTATGTTTGATAGACTGTTCCCAACACGGACACTTCTTTAGGTATTTTTAATGGACTGTTCCCACCAAGGACACTTCTGTAGGTATGCTTTATAGACTGTTCCCAGCACGGACACTTCTTTAGGTCTGTTTAATAGACTGTTCCCACCAAGGTCACTTTCTGTAGTTATGTTTAATAGACTGTTCCCGACAACGACACTTTCTCTTCCTACGACGGACACTGCTGTAGGTATGTTTAATAGACGGTTCCCATCACAGACACTGCTGTAGTTATGTGTAGGAGAAAGTCCAAATAAGTGTACATTCCTGAAAACGGAGCTGAGGCCATCCATAAAAAAATGTTTGCTTGCTGTCCCCCGAACAACCCACTATTTTTCACCCAGACTCCAAAAATTTTATTGAGATCTGGTAAGATTATTTTTTTGAGCACAAACTTTTTTACTTAGAAAAATCTTATGGATTCAATGTTTATGTTCCCACCAAGGACACTTTCTGCAGCTCTGTTTAATAGACTGTTCCAAGCATGGACACTTACTGTTGCTATGTTTAATAGACTGTTCCCACCAAGAACACTTTCTGTAGCTATGTTTGATAGAATGTTCCCACCAAGGACACCTTTTGTAGTTATTATCTCACCTGAGCCGAAAGCTCATTGGTGAACTTATAGGGTGGTCAGAGTTTGTCTGTCGTGTGCCTGTGTGTCCACATTTTTAAATGTCTTCTCCTCTGGAACCGCTGGGCTGATTGACGTCAGGTGAGCGATTCAGGACCAATGGTCCTGTGGTGTTTAATAGACTATTCCCAGCATGGACACTTCTTAAAGTATGTTTAATAGACTGTTCCCAGCACGGACACATATTTAGGTATGTTTAATAGACTGTTTCCAGCACAGACACTTCTTTAGGTATGTTTTATAGACTGTTCCTACCAAGGACACTTTCTGTAGCTATGTTTAATAGACTTTTCCCAGCACGGACACTTCTTTAGGTATGTTTAATAGACTGTTCCCACAAAGGACACTTTCTGTAGTTATGTATGATAGACTGTTCCCAACACGGACACTTCTTTAGGTATTTTTAATGGACTGTTCCCACCAAGGACACTTCTTTAGGTATGCTTTATAGACTGTTCCCAGCACGGACACTTCTTTAGGTCTGTTTAATAGACTGTTCCCACCAAGGATACTTTCTGTAGTTATGTTTAATAGACTGTTCCCGACAAGGACACTTTCTCTTCCTACGACGGACACTGCTGTAGGTATGTTTAATAGACGGTTCCCATCACAGACACTGCTGTAGTTATGTGTAGGAGAAAGTCCAAATAAGTGTACATTCCTGAAAACCGAGCTGAGGCCATCCATAAAAAAAAATGTTTGCTTGCTGTCCCCCGAAAAACCCACTATTTTTCACCCAGACTCCAAAGATTTTATTGAGATCTGGTAAGATTATTTTTTTGAGCACAAACTTTTTTACTTAGAAAGATCTTAAGGATTCATGTTTTTGTTCCCACCAAGGACACTTTCTGTAGCTATGTTTAATAGACTGTTCCAAGCATGGACACTTACTGTTGCTATGTTTAATAGACTGTTCCCACCAAGGACACTTTCTGTAGCTATGTTTAATAGAATGTTCCAACCAAGGACACTTTCTGTAGCCATGTTTAATAGACTGTTGCCACCAAGGTCACTTTTTGTAGTTATTAGCTCACCTGAGCCGAAGGCTCATTGGTGAGCTTATAGGGTGGTCAGAGTTTGTCTGTCGTGTGTCTGTGTGTCAACATTTTTAAATGTCTTAATAGACTGCCCCCCAGCACGGATACTTCTTTAGGTATGTTTAATAGACTGTTCCCACCAAGGACACTTTCTGTAGTTATGTTTAATAGACTGTTCCCAACACGGACACTTCTTTAGGTAATTTTAATGGACTGTTCCCACCAAGGACACTTCTTTAGGTATGCTTTATAGACTGTTCCCAGCACGGACACTTCTTTAGGTCTGTTTAATAGACTGTTCCCACCAAGGGCACTTTCTGTAGTTATGTTTAATAGACTGTTCCCGACAAGGACACTTTCTCTTTCTACGACGGAGACTGCTGTAGGTATGTTTAATAGACGGTTCCAAGTTTGATCCAATTCTGTTCATACATTAAAGAGAATCAGCAGTTTAAAATTGTTCATGATGTCGGCCATTATCACCTAGTTATGCATTGGAGTGGAACCATTTGAATAAATCTGATACAGGTTGATGTAAGGATCTTTCTGACCAAGTTTGATCAAATTCCGTTCAGCCATTAATGAGAATCAGCAATTTGATGTTTTTCACGATGTCAGCCATTATGACCTTCTTATGCATCGGAGTGGAACCATTCGAATAAATCTGATACAGGTTGATGTAAGGATGCTTCTGACCATGTTTAATCAAATTCTGTTCATCCATTCACGAGAATTAGCGGTTTGAAGTTTTCCCGATATCGACCATTTTGACCTACTTATGCATCGGAGTGGAACCATTTGAATATATCTAATACTGGTTGATGCATGGATGCTTCTGACCATGTCTGATCAAATCCCTTTCACCAGTTCACGAGAATTAGCAGTTTGAAGTTTTTCCATTATGACCTACTTATGCATCGAGGCGGAACCATTTGAACAAATCTGAGAAATGCTGATATTCGAATGCTTCAGATCAAGTTTGGTCAAAATCTGAGCATTGGTTTTCGAGGAGATGCCATTTGAACAAAATATATGTCGTAAATATAAAGTAGGTCACCGTGACCTAATTCCACTACAGAGTTTTTGTATATAAATTTGAGAACCTAGTGCCCATCGAAGCTCAATACCAAAAATCAGCCAATTATACCACGCTGTTCTAGAGAAAAGTCGATTTAGTTGTTTTTGCTTTTTTTTAGTAACGGCGGCCATCTGGGATTGTCGACCCGGATAATTTTCGCAAACTTGTAAGTCTCGAGTCTGATCATGCTGCATATAAATTTTGAGAGTCGTAGGTGCAGTGGTTTCGGAGAAGAAGTCGTTTGAACAAGTGTTTACGGACGACGGACGGACGACGGGCAGACAAAAAGTGATCAAAATAGCTACACTGAGACTTCGTCTCAGTGAGCTAAAAATAGCAAAACAACTAAATTGACTTAGTATCCGAAAAAGCTTGGTATAGTTGACTCAAAATTGGTATGAGACATCGTTGGGACCTTGGTTCTCAAGATTATTCATATCATCCAAATCTGTAGTGAAATTAGGTCACAGTGACATAGTTTGTATTTACGAAGTGTATTTTGTTCAAACAACAGCTCTTCAAAAACTAATGTCCAAACTTGAGCTGAAGCATCCTGGCATCAACCTTTCTCAGTTTTATTCAAATGAGCCCTCTCCAATGAATAAGTAGGTCATTATGGCCGCCATCTTGAAATAACTTTACATGGCTTTTTCTCATGAACAGATCAAACTTGGTCAGAAGTCCTTATTTGGACCAGTCTCAAATTTATGCAAATGGTTCACTTTACTGCATAAGTAGGTCAAAATGGCTGTCATCTTGAAAAAAAAATAAAATGGCTTTTTCTCATGAACAGATAAACAGAATTTGATGAAACTTGGTCAGAAGCATCCATATAATTATGGACCAGTCTCAAATTTATGCAAATTTATCCAGTGCATAAGTAGGTCAAAATGGCTGACATCATAAAAAACTTCAAACAACTTCTCATGAACCTTTGATTGGAATTTGATCAAACTTGGTCATTAGCATCCTGACATTGATCTTTCTCAGATTTGTTCAAATGTTTCTGCTCCAGTTCATAAGTAGGTCATATTATGGCTGACATGGTGGAAATTTTCAAACGGATCTTTCTCATGGATTTTGATCACACTCGGTCAGATACATCCTGACATCGACCTTGTTCAGATTCGTCCACCTGGTTCCACTATGTAGGTCATAATGGCCAATTGTGGAAAACTTCAAATTGTTTATTCTGAGGAAGTGTTGAACAGACTTGTACTCAGGTTAGCGATACAGGACCATAATGGTCCTCTTGTTGTTTTTTATTGCACCCCTTACTCTTTTAGTGCAGTATGGTCACGAAACAGTGACAGAATTAATGGAACACCCTATAGACTATATTATATTCTTGTTCCTTATGATGAACCACATATACTGACATAGATCTTGGTTCCCAATGGGTCACCCGTGGGCATGTCCTACCCCTTCATTTCATAAAATGTGCAATAACTCGGAAACTGCTTATGATCCCCACCCATAAACAATGTATTCTTGTTTCTTATGGTAAGATGCATTTAACGACATTGGCCTTGGATACACCGGGGTCCCCTGGGGCATGACCCACCCCTCTTATCATGAAAGTCCTTATATATAAGAAACCGTTCGGATCCTCAACTTTAAATCATATATTCTCCTGTTCCTTAAGACGCATTCATTGACACGGACCTTAGGTCCCTCTGGGCTCTTCCGAGCCTGATCAGCCTGGCAGAGGGCATGCCTATCCTTTCTTCAAACAATGGGTTCTCTCGGAGTTAGAAAATGTTGCGATATTGTGGGCGTGATTTAGCACGTTGTTTTATTGTTTTACAACTTCATGTCCATACGTGCTAACATGAAGCACAAAAAAGCAAAACTACAAATGGCATTTGCACTCTGTCAATGTTAAACGTCGAATAGCACGTAATACAGGCTACAGTATATAATTGCAACACGCAACACTATGACCTTGTCCGGAACAGTCCTTCGTGGGCGCCCACTGTCCGTGTTGGAGACATTGCAGTTACACTTATAGAATATCAACATTGCAGCCTGAATCGCTCACCTGACGTCAATCATTGATATGAGGCATTGTTGATATAAGGCATCGTTAATATGAGGCATCGTTGATATAAGACAACGGTGATACGAGGCATCAGTGATATGAGGCATCAGTGATATGAGGCAGTGATGATATGGATGATGAGTATAGAATGATGTAAAGGGGTTTATGTGTCCCCGACCCCTGTAACTACATTTTATTCGGCGGTGAGCAGCTATAGATGTAATCGCCACGGTATAACACAGATGCAAAAACTGGTTGGTGAAACAGTCATTACTGTGAATATACTGGTTAATATAAAGTTTATATAAAACATTATGGTGCCATAAACACTCATCAGGTCCTTATCAGCAACAGGAAGGGAGAAAGAACATTATGTTAAGTATTTGAGGGTGTGAATGAGTGTGTGTACTTCATGTGTAATTCAAGTGTGATTCAAGTGTATTCCACTTGTATTAAGACAGAAATTTAATTGGGCCCAGACTAATTTTCATTCTGTCTTAACCTAAGTGGAATAGATTGCGAGTCAACTGTCCCTTTAAGTTTGTCTTTGTAAAATTATGTAACCAGTGTTGTTTATAAATATTAGACTTATTCCATATAAATATTGTAAAGGATTCTAAGTATCTTAGAATTTCCTTTGCGTTAGTGCCCCACAAGTGGACATAGATTCGAGGTTCCCTCGTCTTGTCCCGTCACATATACGTTTTGCCAGCCCCCGACATATGAAACAAGTGTCTTTGGTGGGAACAGTGTATTGAACATAGCTTAAAACATTATTAAACATACCTACAGAAGTGTACGTGATGGGAACAGTCTATAAATCATAGCTCCAGTGAGTTTCCGTGATGGGAACAGTCTACCTGACATAGGTTCAGACAGTGTCCTTGGTGGGAACAGTCTATTAAACATACCTACAGGAGTGTCCGTCCGTCTATTGAACATACCTTCAGAAGTGTCCGTGCTGCGAAGAGACTAATATTCATAGCTACAGAAAGTATCCTTGTCGGGAACAGTCTATTAAACATAATTACAGAAAGTGTCCTTGGTGGGGACATTCTATTAAACATGGCTACAGAAAGTGTCCTTGGTGGGGACATTCTATTAAACATAGCTACAGAAAGTGTCCTTGGTGGGAACAGTTTATTAAACATACGTATAGAAAGAGTCCTTGTTGGAAATAGTCTATTAAACAGAGCTACAAAAAGTGTCCATGCTGGGAACAGTCTATTAAACATAGCTTCAAGAAGTGTCCTTTGTGGGAACAGTGTTAAAAACGGCTACAGAAAGTGTCCTTGGTGGGGACATTCTATTAAACATAGCTACAGAAAGTGTCCTTGGTGGGAACAGTTTATTAAACATACGTATAGAAAGAGTCCTTGTTGGAAACAGTCTATTAAACATATATACAGAAGTGTTCGTGCTGGAAACAGCCTATTAAACATAGCTACAAAAAGTGTCCATGCTGGGAACAGTCTATTAAACATAACTACATGAAGTGTCTTTGGTGGGAACAGTCTGTTAAAAATGGCTACAGAAAGTGTCCTTGGTGGGAACATTCTATTTAACATAGCTACAAAAAGTGTTCATGCTGGGAACAGTCTATTAAACATAGCTACATGAAGTGTCCTTGGTGGGAACAGTCTGTTAAAAACGGCTACAGAAAGTGATCTTGGTGGGGACATTCTATTAAACATAGCTACAGAAAGTGTCCTTGGTGGGAACAGTTTATTAAACATACGTATAGAAAGAGTCCTTGTTGGAAACAGTCTATTAAACATATATACAGAAGTGTCCGTGCTGGAAACGGCCTATTAAACATAGCTACAAAAAGTGTCCATGCTGGGAACAGTCTATTAAACATAGCTACATGAAGTGTCCTTGGTGGGAACAGTCTGTTAAAAACGGCTACAGAAAGTGTCCTTGGTGGGGACATTCTATTAAACATAGCTACAGAAAGTGTCCTTGGTGGGAACAGTTTATTTAACATACGTATAGAAAGAGTCCTTGTTGGAAACAGTCTATTCAACATATACACAGAGGTGTCCGTGCTGGAAACAGCCTATTTAACATAGTTACAAAAAGTGTCCATGCTGGGAACAGTCTATTAAACATAGCTACATGAAGTGTCCTTGGTGGGAACAATCTGTTAAAAATGGCTTCAGAAAGTGTCCTTGGTGGGAACATTCTATTAAACATAGCTACAAAAAATGTCCATGCTGGGAGCAGTCTATTAAACATAGCTACATGAAGTGTCCTTGGTGGGAACAGTCTGTTAAAAACGGCTACAGAAAGTGTCCTTGGTGGGGACATTCTATTAAACATAACTACAGAAAGTGTCCTTGGTGGGAACAGTTTATTAAACATACGTATAGAAAGATTCCTTGTTGGAAACAGTCTATTAAACATATATACAGAAGTGTCCGTGCTGGAAACAGCCTATTAAACATAGCTACAAAAAGTGTCCATGCTGGGAACAGCCTATTAAACATAGCTACATGAAGTGTCCTTGGTGGGAACAGTCTGTTAAAAACAGCTACAGAAAGTGTCCTTGGTGGGGACATTCTATTAAACATAGCTACAGAAAGTGTCCTTGGTGGGAACAGTTTATTAAACATACGTATAGAAAGAGTCCTTGTTGGAAACAGTCTATTAAACATATATACAGAAGTGTCCGTGCTGGAAACAGCCTATTAAACATAGCTACAAAAAGTGTCCATGCTGGGAACAGTCTATTAAACATAGCTACATGAAGTGTCCTTGGTGGGAACAGTCTGTTAAAAACGGCTACAGAAAGTGTCCTTGGTGGGGACATTCTATTAAACATAGCTACAGAGAGTGTCCTTTGTGGGAACAGTTTATTAAACATACGTATAGAAAGAGTCCTTGTTGGAAACAGTCTATTATAAATATATACAGAAGTGTCCGTGCTGGAAACAGCCTATTAAACATAGCTACAAAAAGTGTCCATGCTGGGAACATTCTATTAAACATAGCTACATGAAGTGTCCTTGGTGGGAACAGTCTGTTAAAAACGGCTACAGAAAGTGTCCTTGGTGGGGACATTCTATTAAACATAGCTACAGAAAGTGTCCTTGGTGGGAACAGTTTATTAAACATACGTATAGAAAGAGTCCTTGTTGGAAACAGTCTATTAAACATATATACAGAAGTGTCCGTGCTGGAAACAGCCTATTAAACATAGCTACAAAACGTGTCCATGCTGGGAACAGTCTATTAAACATAGCTACATGAAGTGTCCTTGGTGGGAACAGTCTGTAAAAAATAGCTACAGAAAGTGTCCTTGGTGGGAACATTCTATTAAACATAGCTACAAAAAGTGTCCATGGTGGGAACATTCTATTAAACATAGCTACATGAAGTGTCCTTGGTGGGAACAGTCTTTTAAAAACGGCTACAGAAAGTGTCCTTGGTGGGGACATTCTATAAAGCATAGCTACAGAAAGGGTCCTTGGTGGGAACAGTTTATTAAACATACATATAGAAAAAGTCCTTGTTAGAAACAGTCTATTAAACATATATACAGAAGTGTCCGTGCTGGAAACAGCCTATTAAACATAGCTACAAAAAGTGTCCATGCTGGAAACAGTCTATTAAACATAGCTACATGAAGTGTCCTTTGTGGGAACAGTCTGTTAAAAACGGCTACAGAAAATGTCCATGGTGGGGACATTTTATTAAACATAGCTACAGAGAGTGTCCTTGGTGGGAACAGTTTATTAAACATACGTATAGAAAGAGTCCTTGTTGGAAACAGTCTATTAAACATATATACAGAAGTGTCCGTACTGGAAAGAGCCTATTAAACATAGCTAAAAAAAGCGTCCATGCTGGGAACAGTCTATTAAACATAGCTACATGAAGTGTCCTTGGTGGGAACAGTCTGTTAAAAACGGCTACAGAAAGTGTCCTTGGTGGGGACATTCTATTAAACATAGCTACAGAAAGTATCCTTGGTGGGAACAGTTTAGTAAACATACGTATAGAAAGAGTCCTTGTTGGAAACAGTCTATTTAACATATATACAGAAGTGTCCGTGCTGGAAACAGCCTATTAAACATTGCTACAAAAAGTGTCCTTAGTTGGAACAGTCTGTTAAAAACGGCTACAGAAAGTGTCCTTGGTGGGAACATTCTATTAAACATAGCTACAGAAAGTGTCCTTGGTGGGAACAGTTTATTAAACATACGTATAGAAAGACACCTTGTTGGAAACAGTCTATTAAACATATATACAGAAGTGTCCGTGCTGGAAACAGCCTATTAAACATAGCTACAAAAAGTGTCCATGCTGGGAACAGTCTATTAAACATAGCTACATGAAGTGTCCTTGGTGGGAACAGTCTGTTAAAAACGGCTACAGAAAGTGTCCTTGGTGGGGACATTCTATTAAACATAGGTTCAGAAAGTGTCCTTGGTGGGAACAGTTTATTAAACATACGTATAGAAAGAGTCCTTGTTGGAAACAGTCTATTAAACATATATACAGAAGTGTCCGTGCTGGAAACAGCCTATTAAACATAGCTACAAAAAGTGTCCTTAGTGGGAACAGTCTGTTAAAAATGGCTACAGAAAGTGTCCTTGGTGGGAACAGTTTATTAAACATACGTATAGAAAGAGACCTTGTTGGAAACAGTCTATTAAACATATATACAGAAGTGTCCGTGCTGGAAAACAGCCTATTAAACATAGCTACAAAAAGTGTCCATGCTGGGAACAGTCTATTAAACATAGCTACATGAAGTGTCCTTGGTGAGAACAGTCTGTTAAAAATGGCTACAGAAAGTGTCCTTGGTGGGAACATTCTATTAAACATACTTACAAAATGTGTCCATGCTGGGAACAGTCTATTAAACATAGCTACATGATGTGTCCTTGGTGGGAACAGATTGTTAAAAACGGCTATAGAAAGTGTCCTTGGTGGGGACATTCTATTAAACATAGCTACAGAAAGTGTCTTTGGTGGGAACAGTTTATTAAACATACGTTTAGAAAGAGTCCTTGTTGGAAACAGTCTATTAAACATATATACAGAAGTGTCCGTGCTGGAAACAGCCTATTAAACATAGCTACAAAAAGAGTCCATGCTAGGAACAGTCTATTAAACATAGCTACATGAAGTGTCCTTGGTGGGAACAGTCTGTTAAAAATGGCTACAGAAAGTGTCCTTGATGGGAACATTCTATTAAACATAACTACAAAAAGTGTCCATGCTGGGAACAGTCTATTAAACATAGCTACATGAAGTGTCCTTGGTGGAAACAGTCTGTTAAAAACGGCTACATAAAGTGTCCTTGGTGAATACCTACATGAATGTCCCATTCTATTAAACATAGCTACAGAAAGTGTCCTTGGTGGGAACAGTTTATTAAACATAGGTATAGAAAGAGTCCTTGTTGGAAACAGTCTATTAAACATATATACAGAAGTGTCCGTGCTGGAAACAGCCTATTAAACATAGCTGCAAAGAGTGTCCATGCTGGGAACAGTCTATTAAACATAGCTACATGAAGTGTCCTTGGTGGGAACAGTCTGTTAAAAATGGCTACAGAAAGTGTCCTTGGTGGGAACATTCTATTAAACATAGCTACAAAAAGTGTCCATGCTGGGAACAGTCTATTAAACATAGCTACATGAAGTGTCCTTGGTGGGAACAGTCTGTTAAAAACGGCTACAGAAAGTGTCCTTGGTGGGAACATTCTATTAAACATAGCTACAAAAAGTGTCCATGCTGGGAACAGTCTATTAAACATAGCTACATGAAGTGTCCATGCTGGGAACAGTCTATTAAACATAGCTACATAAAGTGTCCTTGGTGGGAACAGTCTGTTAAAAATGTCTACAGAAAGTGTCCTTGGTGGGAACATTCTATTAAACATAACTACAAAAAGTGTCCATGCTGGGAACAGTCTATTAAACATAGCTACATGAAGTGTCCTTGGTGGGAACAGTCTGTTAAAAACGGCTACAGAAAGTGTCCTTGGTGGGGACATTCTATTAAACATAGCTACAGAAAGTATCCTTGGTGGGAACAGTTTATTAAACATACGTATAGAAAGAGTCCTTGTTGGAAACAGTCTATTTAACATATATACGGAAGTGTCCGTGCTGGAAACAGCCTATTAAACATAGCTACAAAAAATGTCCTTAGAGGGAACAGTCTGTTAAAAATGGCTACAGAAAGTGTCCTTGGTGGGAACATTCTATTAAACATAGCTACAGAAAGTGTCCTTGGTGGGAACAGTTTATTAAACATACGTATAGAAAGACACCTTGTTGGAAACAGTCTATTAAACATATATACAGAAGTGTCCGTGCTGGAAACAGCCTATTAAACATAGCTACAAAAAGTGTCCATGCTGGGAACAGTCTATTAAACATAGCTACATGAAGTGTCCTTGGTGGGAACAGTCTGTTAAAAATGGCTACAGAAAGTGTCCTTGGTGGGAACATTCTATTAAACATAGTTACAAAAAGTGTCCATGCTGGGAACAGTCTATTAAACATAGCTACATGAAGTGTCCTTGGTGGGAACAGTCTGTTAAAAACGGCTACATAAAGTGTCCTTGGTGGGGACATTCTATTAAACATAGCTACAGAAAGTGTCCTTGGTGGGAACAGTTTATCAAACATACGTATAGAAAGAGTCCTTGTTGGAAACAGTCTATTAAACATATATACAGAAGTGTCCGTGCTGGAAACAGCCTATTAAACATAGCTACAAAAAGTGTCCATACTGGGAACAGTCTATTAAACATAGCTACATGAAGTGTCCTTGATGGGAACAGTCTGTCAAAAAATGGCTACAGAATGTGTCCTTGGTGGGAACATTCTATTAAACATAGCTACGAAAAGTATCCATGCTGGGAACAGTTTATTAAACATAGCTACATGAAGTGTCCTTGGTGGGAACAGTCTGTTAAAAACGGCTACAGAAAGTGTCCTTGGTGGGAACATTCTATTAAACATAGCTACAGAGAGTGTCCTTTGTGGGAACAGTTTATTAAACATACGTATAGAAAGAGTCCTTGTTGGAAACAGTCTATTAGAAATATATACAGAAGTGTCCGTGCTGGAAACAGCCTATTAAACATAGCTACAAAAAGTGTCCATGCTGGGAACATTCTATTAAACATAGCTACATGAAGTGTCCTTGGTGGGAACAGTCTGTTAAAAACGGCTACAGAAAGTGTCCTTGGTGGGGACATTCTATTAAACATAGCTACAGAAAGTGTCCTTGGTGGGAACAGTTTATTAAACATACGTATAGAAAGAGTCCTTGTTGGAAACAGTCTATTAAACATATATACAGAAGTGTCCGTGCTGGAAACAGCCTATTAAACATAGCTACAAAACGTGTCCATGCTGGGAACAGTCTATTAAACATAGCTACATGAAGTTTCCTTGGTGGGAACAGTCTGTTAAAAATAGCTACAGAAAGTGTCCTTGGTGGGAACATTCTATTAAACATAGCTACAAAAAGTGTCCATGGTGGGAACATTCTACATGTATAAAACATAGCTACATGAAGTGTCCTTGGTGGGAACAGTCTTTTAAAAACGGCTACCGAAAGTGTCCTTGGTGGGTACATTCTATAAAGCATAGCTACAGAAAGTGTCCTTGGTGGGAACAGTTTATTAAACATACATATAGAAAAAGTCCTTGTTAGAAACAGTCTATTAAACATATATACAGAAGTGTCCGTGCTGGAAACAGCCTATTAAACATAGCTACAAAAAGTGTCCATGCTGGAAACAGTCTATTAAACATAGCTACATGAAGTGTCCTTTGTGGGAACAGTCTGTTAAAAACGGCTACAGAAAATGTCCATGGTGGGGACATTCTATTAAACATAGCTACAGAGAGTGTCCTTGGTGGGAACAGTTTATTAAACATACGTATAGAAAAAGTCCTTGTTGGAAACAGTCTATTAAACATATATACAGAAGTGTCCGTGCCGGAAACAGCCCATTAAACATAGCTACAAAAAGTGTCCATGCTGGGAACATTCTATTAAACATAGCTACATGAAGTGTCCTTGGTGGGAACAGTCTGTTAAAAACGGCTACAGAAAGTGTCCTTGTTGGGGACATTCTATTAAACATAGCTACAGAAAGTGTCCTTGGTGGGAACAGTTTATTAAACATACGTATAGAAAGAGTCCTTGTTGGAAACAGTCTATTAAACATATATACAGAAGTGTCCGTGCTGGAAACAGCCTATTAAACAGAGCTACAACAAGTGTCCATGCTGGGAACAGTCTATTAAACATAGCTTCAAGAAGTGTCCTTTGTGGGAACATTGTTAAAAACGGCTACAGAAAGTGTCCTTGGTGGGGACATTCTATTAAACATAGCTACAGAAAGTGTCCTTGTTGGGAACAGTTTATTAAACATACGTATAGAAAGAGTCCTTGTTGGAAACAGTCTATTAAACATATATACAGAAGTGTCCGTGCTGGAAACAGCCTATTAAACATAGCTACAAAAAGTGTCCATGCTGGGAACAGTCTATTAAACATAGCTACATGAAGTGTCCTTAGTGGGAACAGTCTGTTAAAAACGGCTACAGAAAGTGTCCTTGGTGGGGACATTCTATTAAACATAGCTACAGAAAGTGTCCTTGGGGGGAACAGTTTATTAAACATACGTATAGAAAGAGTCCTTGTTGGAAACAGTCTATTAAACATATATACAGAAGTGTCCGTACTGGAAACAGCCTATTAAACATATCTAAAAAAAGCGTCCATGCTGGGAACAGTCTATTAAACATAGCTACATGAAGTGTCTTTGGTGGGAACAGTCTGTTAAAAATGGCTACAGAAAGTGTCCTTGGTGGGAACATTCTATTAAACATAGCTACAAAAAGTGTCCATGCTGGGAACATTCTATTAAACATAGCTACATGAAGTGTACCTTGGTGGGAACAGTCTGTTAAAAACGGCTACAGAAAGTGATCTTGGTGGGGACATTCTATTAAACATAGCTACAGAAAGTGTCCTTGGTGGGAACAGTTTATTAAACATACGTATAGAAAGAGTCCTTGTTGGAAACAGTCTATTAAACATATATACAGAAGTGTCCGTGCTGGAAACGGCCTATTAAACATAGCTACAAAAAGTGTCCATGCTGGGAACAGTCTATTAAACATAGCTACATGAAGTGTCCTTTGTGGGAACAGTCTGTTAAAAACGGCTACAGAAAGTGTCCTTGGTGGGGACATTCTATTAAACATAGCTACAGAAAGTGTCCTTGGTGGGAACAGTTTATTTAACATACGTATAGAAAGAGTCCTTGTTGGAAACAGTCTATTCAACATATACACAGAGGTGTCCGTGCTGGAAACAGCCTATTTAACATAGCTACAAAAAGTGTCCATGCTGGGAACAGTCTATTAAACATAGATACATGAAGTGTCCTTGGTGGGAACAATCTGTTAAAAATGGCTTCAGAAAGTGTCCTTGGTGGGAACATTCTATTAAACATAGCTACAAAAAATGTCCATGCTGGGAGCAGTCTATTAAACATAGCTACATGAAGTGTCCTTGGTGGGAACAGTCTGTTAAAAACGGCTGCAGAAAGTGTCCTTGGTGGGGACATTCTATTAAATATAGCTACAGAAAGTGTCCTTGGTGGGAACAGTTTATTAAACATACGTATAGAAAGAGTCCTTGTTGGAAACAGTCTATTAAACATATATACAGAAGTGTCCGTGCTGGAAACAGCCTATTAAACATAGCTACAAAAAGCGTCCATGCTGGGAACAGTCTACTAAACATAGCTACATGAAGTGTCCTTGGTGGGAACAGTCGTTAAAAATGGCTACAGAAAGTGTCCTTGGTGGGAACATTCTATTAAACATAGCTACAAAAAGTGTCCATGCTGGGAACATTCTATTAAACATAGCTACATGAAGTGTCCTTGGTGAGAACAGTTTGTTAAAAACGGCTACAGAAAGTGTCCTTGGTGGGGACATTCTATTAAGCATAGCTACAGAAAGTGTCCTTGGTGGGAACAGTTTATTAAACATACGTATAGAAAAAGTCCTTGTTAGAAACAGTCTATTAAACATATATACAGAAGTGTCCGTGCTGGAAACAGCCTATTAAACATAGCTACAAAAAGTGTCCATGCTGGGAACAGCCTATTAAACATAGCTACATGAAGTGTCCTTGGTGGGAACAGTCTGTTAAAAACGGCTACAGAAAGTGTCCTTGGTGGGGACATTCTATTAAACATAGCTACAGAAAGTGTCCTTGGTGGGAACAGTTTATTAAACATACGTATAGAAAGAGTCCTTGTTGGAAACAGTCTATTAAACATATATACAGAAGTGTCCGTGCTGGAAACAGCCTATTAAACATAGCTACAAAAAGTGTCCATGCTGGGAACAGTCTATTAAACATAGCTACATGCAGTGTCCTTGGTGGGAACAGTCTGTTAAAAACGGCTACAGAAAGTGTCCTTGGTGGGGACAATCTATTAAAAATAGCTACAGAGAGTGTCCGTTGTGGGAACAGTTTATTAAACATACGTATAGAAAGAGTCCTTGTTGGAAACAGACTATTAAACATATATACAGAAGTGTCCGTGCTGGAAACAGCCTATTAAACATAGCTACAAAAAGTGTCCATGCTGGGAACGTTCTTTTAAACATAGCTACATGAAGTGTCCTTGGTGGGAACAGTCTGTTAAAACGGCTACAGAAAGTGTCCTTGGTGGGTACATTCTATTAAACATAGCTACAGAAAGTGTCCTTGGTGGGAACAGTTTATTAAACATACGTATAGAAAGAGTCCTTGTTGGAAACAGTCTATTAAACATATATACAGAAGTGTCCGTGCTGGAAACAGCCTATTAAACATAGCTACAAAAAGTGTCCATGCTGGGAACAGTCTATTAAACATAGCTACATGAAGTGTCCTTGGTGGGAACAGTCTGTTAAAAATAGCTAAATAAAGTGTCCTTGGTGGAAACATTCTATTAAACATAGCTACAAAAAGTGTCCATGGTGGGAACATTCTATTAAACATAGCTACATGAAGTGTCCTTGGTGGGAACAGTCTTTTAAAAACGGCTATAGAAAGTGTCCTTGGTGGGGACATTCTATTAAGCATAGCTACAGAAAGTGTCCTTGGTGGGAACAGTTTATTAAACATACATATAGAAAAAGTCCTTGTTAGAAACAGTCTATTAAACATATATACAGAAGTGTCCGTGCTGGAAACAGCCTATTAAACATAGCTACAACAAGTGTCCATGCTGGAAACAGTCTATTAAACATAGCTACATGAAGTGTTCTTTTGTGGGAACAGTCTGTTAAAAACGGCTACAGAAAATGTCCATGGTGGGGACATTCTATTAAACATAGCCACAGAGAGTGTCCTTGGTGGGAACAGTTTATTAAACATACGTATAGAAAAAGTCCTTGTTGGAAACAGTCTATTAAACATATATACAGAAGTGTCCGTGCCGGAAACAGCCTATTAAACATAGCTACAAAAAGTGTCCATGCTGGGAACATTCTATTAAACATAGCTACATGAAGTGTCCTTGGTGGGAACAGTCTGTTAAAAACGGCTACAGAAAGTGTCCTTGGTGGGGACATTCTATTAAACATAGCTACAGAAAGTGTCCTTGGTGGGAACAGTTTATTAAACATACGTACAGAAAGAGTACTTGTTGGAAACAGTCTATTAAACATATATACAGAAGTGTCCTTGCTTGAAACAGCCTATTAAACATAGCTACAAAAAGTGTCCATGCTGGGAACAGTCTATTAAACATAGCTTCAAGAAGTGTCCTTTGTGGGCACAGTCTGTTAAAAACGGCTACAGAAAGTGTCCTTGGTGGGGACATTCTATTAAACATAGCTACAGAAAGTGTCCTTGGTGGGAACAGTTTATTAAACATACGTATAGAAAGAGTCCTTGTTGGAAACAGTCTATTAAACATATATACAGAAGTGTCCGTGCTGGAAACAGCCTATTAAACATAGCTACAAAAAGTGTCCATGCTGGGAACAGTCTATTAAACATAGCTACATGAAGTGTCCTTGGTGGGAACCGTCTGTTAAAAACGGCTACAGAAAGTGTCCTTGGTGGGGACATTCTATTAAACATAGCTACAGAAAGTGTCCTTGGTGGGAACAGTTTATTAAACATACGTATAGAAAGAGTCCTTGTTGGAAACAGTCTATTAAACATATATACAGAAGTGTCCGTACTGGAAACAGCCTATTAAACATAGCTACATAAAGTGTCCATGCTGGGAACAGTCTATTAAACATAGCTACATGAAGTGTCTTTGGTGGGAACAGTCTGTTAAAAATGGCTACAGAAAGTGTCCTTGGTGGGAACATTCTATTAAACATAGCAACAAAAAGTGTTCATGCTGGGAACATTCTATTAAACATAGCTACATGAAGTGTCCTTGGTGGGAACAGTCTGTTAAAAACGGCTACAGAAAGTTATCTTGGTGGGGACATTCTATTAAACATAGCTACAGAAAGTGTCCTTGGAGGGAACAGTTTATTAAACATACGTATAGAAAGAGTCCTTGTTGGAAACAGTCTATTAAACATATATACAGAAGTGTCCGTGCTGGAAACAGCCTATTAAACATAGCTACAAAAAGTGTCCATGCTGGGAACAGTCTATTAAACATAGCTACATGAAGTGTCCTTTGTGGGAACAGTCTGTTAAAAACGGCTACAGAAAGTGTCCTTGGTGGGGACATTCTATTAAACATAGCTACAGAAAGTGTCCTTGGTGGGAACAGTTTATTAAACATACGTATAGAAAGAGTCCTTGTTGGAAACAGTCTATTCAATATATACACAGAAGTGTCCGTGCTAGAAACAGCCTATTTAACATATCTACAAAAAGTGTCCATGCTGGGAACAGTCTATTAAACATAGCTACATGAAGTGTCCATGTTGGGAACAATCTGTTAAAAACGGCTACAGAAAGTGTCCTTGGTGGGAACATTCTATTAAACATAGCTACAAAAAGTGTCCATGCTGGGAACATTCTATTAAACATAGCTACATGAAGTGTCCTTGGTGGGAACAGTCTGTTAAAAACGGCTACAGAAAGTGTCCTTGGTGGGAACAGTTTATTAAACATACGTATAGAAAGAGTCCTTGTTGGAAACAGTCTATTAAACATATATACAGAAGTGTCCGTGCTGGAAACAGCCTATTAAACATAGCTACAAAAAGTGTCCATGCTGGGAACAGTCTATTAAACATAACTACATGAAGTGTCCTTGGTGGGAACAGTCTGTTAATAATGGCTACAGAAAGTGTCCTTGGTGGGAACATTCTATTAAACATAGCTACAAAAAGTGTCCATGCAGGGAACATTCTATTAAACATAGCTACATGAAGTGTCCTTGGTGAGAACAGTCTGTTAAAAACGGCTACATGAAGTGTCCTTGGTGGGGACATTCTATTAAGCATAGCTACAGAAAGTGTCCTTGGTGGGAACAGTTTGTTAAACATACGTATAGAAAAAGTCTTTGTTAGAAACAGTCTATTAAACATATATACAGAAGTGTCCGTGCTGGAAACAGCCTATTAAACATAGCTACAAAAAGTGTCCATGCTGGGAACAGTCTATTAAACACAGCTACATGAAGTGTCCTTTGTGGGAACAGTCTGTTAAAGACGGCTACAGAAAGTGTCCTTGGTGGGGACATTCTATTAAACATAGCTACAGAAAGTGTTCTTGGTGGGAACAGTTTATTAAACATACGTATAGAAAGAGTCCTTGTTGGAAACAGTCTATTAAACATATATACAGAAGTGTCCGTGCTGGAAACAGCCTATTAAACATAGCTACAAAAAGTGTCCATGCTGGGAACAGTTTATTATACATAGCTACATGCAGTGTCTTTGGTGGGAACAGTCAGTTAAAAACGGCTACAGAAAGTGTCCATGGTGGGGACATTCTATTAAACATAGCTACAGAGAGTGTCCTTGGTGGGAACAGTTTATTAAACATACGTATAGAAAGAGTCCTTGTTGGAAATAGTCTATTAAACATATATACAGAAGTGTCCGTGCTGGAAACAGCCTATTAAACATAACTACAAAAAGTGTCCATGCTGGGAACATTCTATTAAACATAGCTACATGAAGTGTCCTTGGTGGGAACAGTCTGTTAAAAACGGCTACAGAAAGTGTCCTTGGTGGGGACATTCTATTAAACATAGCTACAGAAAGTGTCCTTGGTGGGAACAGTTTATTAAACATACGTATAGAAAGAGTCCTTGTTGGAAACAGTCTATTAAACATATATACAGAAGTGTCCGTACTGGAAACAGCCTATTAAAAATAGCTACAGAAAGTGTCCATGCTGGGAACAGTCTATTAAACATAGCTACATGAAGTGTCTTTGGTGGGAACTTTGATTGATTTGAGGTTTAACGTCCCCGTCAACACTGTAAAGGTCATTTTGGAGACGTTGCTTCCAATTTTGTGGGACTTTTACCCGACATTGAGATGAAATGACATCTCAAGCCCTGTCGCCCAATGAAACCAATTGGGTTTATTAGCATGGACGGTCCGCCTCGCACCGCGGTTCCTGGAAAGGCTTAGGCCCTCTAAGCAGTTTACCAGTACTAGTGTGCGGGCCGGATTCAGCTCTGCGTGGAAGCATCATGCAGCCCATATATTTCTTCAAGCCCCTATGGGCGGGGGCGGTTGGTGGGAACAGTCTGTTAAAAATGGCTACAGAAAGTGTCCTTGGTGGGAACATGCTATTAAACATAGCTACAAAAAGTGTCCATGCTGGGAACATTCTATTAAACATAGCTACATGAAGTGTCCTTTGTGGGAACAGTCTGTTAAAAACGGCTACAGAAAGTGTCCTTGGTGGGGACATTCTATTAAACATAGCTACAGAAAGTGTCCTTGGTGGGAACAGTTTATTAAACATACGTATAGAAAGAGTCCTTGTTGGAAACAGTCTATTAAACATATACACAGAAGTGTCCGTGCTGGAAACAGCCCATTTAACATAGCTACAAAAAGTGTCCATGCTGGGAACATTCTATTAAACATAGCTACATGAAGTGTCCTTGGTGGGAACAATCTGTTAAAAATGGCTTCAGAAAGTGTCCTTGGTGGGAACATTCTATTAAACATAGCTACAAAAAGTGTCCATGCTGGGAGCAGTCATTTAAACATAGCTACATGAAGTGTCCTTGGTGGGAACAGTCTGTTAAAAACGGCTACAGAAAGTGTCATTGGTGGGGACATTCTATTAAACATAGCTACAGAAAGTGTCCTTGGTGGGAACAGTTTATTAAACATACGTATAGAAAGAGTCCTTGTTGGAAACAGTCTTTTAAACATATATACAGAAGTGTCAGTGCTGGAAACAGCCTATTAAACATAGCTACAAAAAGTGTCCATGCTGGGAATAGTCTATTAAACATAGCTACATGAAGTGTCCTTGGTGGGAACAGTCAGTTAAAAATTGCTACAGAAAGTGTCCTTGGTGGGATTATTCTATTAAACATAGCTACAAAAAGTGTCCATGCTGGGAACAGTCTATTAAACATAGCTACATGAAGTGTCCTTGGTGGGAACAGTCTGTTAAAAACGGCTACAGAAAGTGTCCTTGGTGTGGACATTCTATTAAACATAGCTACAGAAAGTGTCCTTGGTGGGAACAGTTTATTACACATACGTATAGAAAGAGTCCTTGTTGGAAACAGTCTATTAAACATATATACAGAAGTGTCCGTGCTGGAAACAGCCTATTAAACATACCTACAAAAAGTGTCCATGCTGGGAACAGTCTATTAAACATAGCTACATGAAGTGTCCTTGGTGGGAACAATCTGTTATAAATGGCTACAGAAAGTGTCCTTGGTGGGAACATTCTATTAAACATAGCTACAGAACGTGTCCTTGGTGAAAATAGTCTATTAAACATAGCAACAGTAAGTGTCCATGCTTGGAACAGTCTATTAAACATAGCTACAGAAAGTGTGCTTGGTGGGAACTTCTTATTAAACATACGTATAAAAAGTGTCCTTGTTGGAAACAGTCTATTAAACATACCAACAGAAGTATCCGTGCTGCAAACAATCTATTAAAATACCTTCAGAAAGTGTCCTTGGTGTGAACAGTCTATTAACCATATCTACAGAAATGTCCGTGCTGGGAACAATCTAACAAACATACCTACAGAAAGTGTCCTTGATGGGAACAGTCTATTAAACATAGCTTCAGATAGTGTCCGTGCTGGGAACAGACTATGAAGCGTACTACAGAAAGTGTCCGTGGTGGGAACAGTCTTTTAAATATACCTACAGAAAGTGTACATGCTGGGACCAGTCTTTTAATGAAAGCTTTAGAAATTGTCCGTGCTGGAAAATGTCTACTAACCATAACTACGAAAAGTGTCCTTGGTGGGAACAGTCTATTTAACATACCTATATAATTGTCCTTGCTGGGAACAATCTATTAAAGGAGTCCATGTATAGAATCCACCAATTGCTAAAAACAATTGCAGGAAATTGTTCAAATGTCTAGTTTGCTTTAAATCATGTGTATTAAATAAGGCTAAAAGGGATGCCCTTTGAGAACCATGAACGCATTCAAAAACGAAAATAGCAGAATCCATTTGTTGTTTGGGCCAGACAAGCTTGTTTCGGCCATCAAGGCCTCATCAGTAGCCCTAAAAGAAATGCTGAAAACGAGTATCAGCGGTTACGAGTATCAGCGTAAAACGTGGAAAATGACGTTGAAAGTTGACGTTTCGTCAGAAGAAATTTCCAGTTTAATTTAACGTCATGCGGCAAATTTTGATTACGGATTATTTTGCTCCAGACAAGTGGAAAGTGTATGGATTTGTATGCGGTTTGTAGCCTGCTTCCACAATAGAATAATTTTTGTCTTTTAGTCAGAATGTTTCTTTTGTAAGGACTAATTGATTCTTAATTAGCTGGGTTAAATGCTTCTTTAAATGGACATTTTACTGACTCCTTTGATATTCATTTGGGATCACGATACAATAAACAAGAGGGCCATGATGGCCCTGGATCGCTCATCTGTGTACCATAGAGTAACAAGTGGGACCCGTGGAGGGCAATTATTAACCCTAGGGCTATAATGTGCATAATGTTGAGACGTCTAAAAAGGTGAAGCTTCATACCAAATATCAACAAAGGCTATAATTTGAACAATCTTGACAAAGGTCCACTAGATAGAGCTTCACACCAAATATCAAAGACCTGGGCCTTGCGGTTTGAGAGAAGAAGATTTTTTTTAAAGATATTCCCTATATAAGCCTATGTAAAACCAAATGGCTCCAGGGCGGGGGCATTTTTGACCTCAGAGCTATAATTTAAACACCCTTGGTAGAGTTCCACTAGATTAAGCTTCATACCAAATATCAAAGACCTGCGCCTTGCGGTTTCAGAGAAAAAGATTTTTAAAGATTTTCCCTATATAAGCCTATGTAAAACCAAAGGGTCCCAAGGCGGGGGCATTTTTGGCCCCAGCACTATAATTTGAACAATCTTGGTAGGGGTCCCCTAGATGAAGCTTCATACCAAATAACAAAGACCTGGGCCTTACGGTTTCAGAGAAGAAGATTTTTAAAGCTCTTCCCTATATAAGCCCATGTAAAACCAAAGGGCCCCGGAGCGGGGGCATTTTTGGCCCCAGCACTATAATTTGAACAATCTTGGTAGGGGTCCACTAGATGAAGCTTCATACCAAATATCAAAGACCTGGGCCTTGCGGTTTCAGAGAAGAAGATTTTTAAAGATTTTCCCTATATAAGCCCATGTAAAACCAAAGGGCCCCAGAGCGGGGGCATATTTCATCCCAGCACTATAATTTGAACAATCTTGGTAGGGGTCCACTAGATGAAGCTTCATACCAAATATCAAAGACCTACGCCTTGTGGTTTCAGAGAAGAAGATTCTTAAAGATTTTCCCTATATAAGCCAATGTAAAACCAAAGTGCCCCGGGGCGGGGGCATTTTTGGCCCCAGCACTATAATTTGAACAATCTTGGTAGGGGTCCCCTAAATGAAGCTTCATACCAAATAACAAAGACCTGGGTCTTACGGTTTCAGAGAAGAAGATTTTTAAAGCTCTTCCCTATATAAGCCCATGTAAAACCAAAGGGCCCCAGAGCGGGGGCATTTTTGGCCCCAGCACTATAATTTGAACAATCTTGGTAGGGGTCCACTAGATGAAGCTTCATACCAAATATCAAAGACTTGGGCCTTGCGTTTTCAGAGAAGAAGATTTTTAAAGATTTTCCCTATATAAGCCCATGTAAAACCAAAGGGCCCTGGAGCGGGGGCATTTTTTGGTCCCAGCACTATAATTTGAACAATCTTGGTAGGGGTCCACTAGATGAAGCTTCATACCAAATATCAAAGACCTGGGCCTTGTGGTTTCAGAGAAGAAGATTTTTTAAGTTTTTGGTGGAAAAAAATCTATTTTTGGCTCCTATGACCTAGATGTGCAACGGACCGGAACCATTTGAACAATTTTGAAAGGGGACCACCTAAGGATCATTCCTGTGAAGTTTGGTCAAAATCCAATCAGGGGTTTAGGAGGAGATGTCGTTTAAAGAAATTGTTTACGGACGGACGGACGCACGGACGGACGACGGACGAAAAGAGATCCCAAAAGCTCACCTCGTCACTACGTGACGGTGAGCTAAAAACATCCCTTCGAATTAAACGTTCTTCTTCTTCTTTGTCCTGATGCAAAATAAATAGATGACTTGACGGATGTTTTAAGGTAACCGGGCGCCAAGGGCACATAGGGGCTACCCCCAGTTCGCCAGCTGGGATTAGTTGTAGGTCTCTTCCCTAGGCTGCCAATATGCTGACTCCTGTATGCTTGACAGTTATCAGCTAGCCGATTGGGAGTTAGGTGACTTCTTTCGCGGAGAACCGCAACTTACTATTAGTATCAAAATAATTTCAACTATGAAAAGGTTTATTACCAGCAAATATTTTGTCACCAATACAAACTGGAATAGATTCATAAAACTTTATGTTGGGCATATTTTTATGTATTTTTAATTGAAATCCTTTAATCAAAATTAAAGTGATTAACCAAACTATTGCAAAATATGCAGAGTGTTGATTTTTTTTGTTTGTTTTGATTTGTTACGCCCCTTGAAAGTCTTATAAATAACTTAGTATGACACGCCAACTATTCAACAGAAATGCAATGTCCCCAACACGGACAGTGTGTGCCCACGAAGGACTGTTCCGGACAAGGTCATAGTGTTGCGTGTTGCAATTATATACTGTAGCTTTAAACTCCAATACAAACAAACAGTTTATTTATTTATTAGGTAATTATCAGTGTTCAGGTTCTCTGGACTAGAACTATCCTCGTAACTGAAAAACGGTGCGGATCCAGTTCAGAGGGCAGAAGCAATCTGATCAGGACCTACACTGTTTACAAACATAAGGATTATCGTGTTCAGTGCGATAAGGGTTAATGAATTTCAGGTTAGTACACTATTTAAAGGCATTTATTCTTGATTATTGAGGACTATCATTTCATTACATAATATTATGTAGCCCTCAGAGCTGACTGTAGAGAAGTCCTCTGTCTTCAACAGGTAAGGGGCTTCCTTGGGGAAAATCAATAAATTACTTACTGTTGACTGGTGTACATTATTGGTTTTCCCTTTAAGTGCCTCAGTCAGCTACTAATCACCCTAATAAGGGCCGCCTTTGATCTGCTATAGTCAGTATATCACAGGGGGCAATAAAACAATTATGAACACACGGTGTGTTCTACCATTACAGAATAAATGCCTTTAACTGGCATGAACAAACAAAAAGTTTTACAAGAACAATTATTGACTTAAATTAGTAAAGTGTTAAGTTCAATAAATAACCAGGCGTTACTAATCCCTTTTCCCAAATAAACAGATCATTGTTATCACTTTTCACACATTTGCTAGTCATTTTAGATCATATTTAAAGACGGACAGTTTTGTTTGAATTGAGGTTTAACGTCCCCGTCAACACTGTAAAGGTCATTTTGGAGACGTTGCTTCCAATTTTGTGGGACTTTTACCCGACATTGAGATGAAATGACATCTCAAGGCCTGTCGCCCAATGAAACCAATAGGGTTAATTAGCATAGACGGTTCGCCTCGCACCGCGGTTCCTGGACAGGCTTAGATCCTCTTAGTGGTTTACCAGTTCCAGTGTGCGGGCCGGATTCAGCTCTGCGTGGAAGCATCATGCAGCCCATATATTTCTTCAAGCCCCTATGGTCGGGGGCGATAAAAACGGACAGTAACGAGTATATTGTATACTTTATTTATTTATTTATTTATTAGTCACATTTCTGCCACTCAAATTACTTGATACATGTATAATATATGTATATATTAGTGGCAAACAGTGTAGTTCTGGATGTGCACTGTGTACAAAGTCTTCACTGCTCGTATTTTTTGTAAGAATTGCTCAGTATGTTTCCATTGTTATCAATTTTCACACATTTAGAAATTCCTATTTGATTGTCATTTCAGCTCATATTTAACTAGAAATGGTGTTTGTAAAACACAATGCCCCCAGCCTTTGCTTGTCCCTAGATGGCAAAATATTCAACAAATATTGTTAAAGACTCAAAAACATACAACAAGAATTCCGCCGAAGGCTATGTCGCGCCTGTGGGGCCCATCCATCCGCCCAACCACCCACCCGAACATCGCTATTTTAAAGAACGGAATTTTTGAAAAACCCGTCCAATAAAACCGAAAATTACCATGATTACAATAATAATTCAAAGTGTGTGGCCTTGGCCCCAAGGTTATGCTAACAAATAAATCAAAGGACAACCAGAAAGCAACACAATTGAGTGGCAAAAATTACAAAGGGCAATAACTCTAACAAAATTTTATCGCATTGGTTGAAAATTTAATCAGGTAATCTCCTCCTTAGTCCCAATCACTATACCAAATATCAAGGCTGTAGCTCAAATACTTTTTGAGATATCTTGCTAACGAGAATTCTATGTTACGTAATTAAAGGGGAAATAATTCAAGAAGGGGAGATAATTTGGACAAGAAAAAAAATACGGGTCAACTATTTTTTAATGAGGAACCCATATATGAAATTTCAAAACACTAGCATACACGGTTCTAAAGATATGCTATGCACCAGAAAGCAACACAATTGAGTGGCAAAAATTACAAAGGGCAATAACTCTAACAAAATTTTATCGCATTGGTTGAAAATTTAATCAGGTAATCTCCTCCTTAGTCCCTATCACTATACCAAATATCAAGGCTGTAGCTTAAATACTTTTTGAGATATCTTGCTAACGAGAATTCTATGTTATTTAATTAAAGGGGAAATAATTCAAGAAGGGGAGATAATTTGGACAAGAAAAAAAAATACTGGTCAACTATTTTTTCATGAGGAACCCATATATGAAATTTCAAAACACTAGCATACACGGTTCTAAAGATATGCTATGCACCAGAAAGAAACACAATTGAGAGGCAAAAAAATATAAAGGGCCATAACTTTAACAAAATTTTATAGAATTGGTTGAAAATTTAATCAGGTAGTCTCCTCCTTAGTCCCAATCACTATACCATGTATCAGGGCTGTAGCTTAAATACTTTTTGAGATATCTTGCTAACGAGAATTCTATGTTTTTTAATTAAAGGGGAAATAATTCAAGAAGGGGAGATAATTTGGACAAGAAAAAAAATACGGGTCAACTATTTTTTCATGAGGAACTCATATATGAAATTTCAAAACACTAGCATACACGGTTCTGAAGATATGCTATGCACCAGAAAGCAACACAATTGAGTAGCAAAAAATTACAAAGGGCCATAACTCTAACAAAATTTTATCGAATTGGTTGAAAATTTAATCAGGTAGTCTCCTCCTTAGTCCCAATCACTATACCAAATATCAAGGCTGTAGCTCAAATACTTTTTGAGATATCTTGCTAACGAGAATTCTATGTTATTTAATTAAAGGGGAAATAATTCAAGAAGGTGAGATAATTTGGACAAGAAAAAAATACGGGTCAACTATTTTTTCATGAGGAACCCATATATGAAATTTCAAAACACTAGCATACACGGTTCTAAAGATATGCTATGCACCAGAAGGTTCTGAAGATATGCTATGCACCAGAAAGCAACACAATTGAGTAGCAAAAAATTACAAAGGGCCATAACTCTAACAAAATTTTATCGAATTGGTTGAAAATTTAATCAGGTAGTCTCCTCCTTAGTCCCAATCACTATACCAAATATCAAGGCTGTAGCTCAAATACTTTTTGAGATATCTTGCTAACGAGAATTCTATGTTATTTAATTAAAGGGGAAATAATTCAAGAAGGGGAGATAATTTGGACAAGAAAAAAAATACGGGTCAACTATTTTTTCATGAGGAACCCATATATTAAATTTCAAAACACTAGCATACACGGTTCTAAAGATATGCTATGCACCAGAAAGCAACACAATTGAGTGGCAAAAAATTACAAAGGGCCATAACTCTAACAAAATTTTATAGAATTGGTTGAAAATTTAATCAGGTAATCTCCTCCTTAGTCCCAATCACTATACCAAATATCAAGGCTGTAGCTCAAATACTTTTTGAGATATCTTGCTAACGAGAATTCTATGTTATTTAATTAAAGGGGAAATAATTCAAGAAGGGGAGATAATTTGGACAAGAAAAAAAATACGGGTCAACTATTTTTTCATGAGGAACCCATATATGAAATTTCAAAACACTAGCATACACGGTTCTAAAGATATGTTATGCACAAGAAAGCGTGACGTACGAACGGACTAACGGACGAACGGACGAACGGACGGACAAGCCAGAAGCAATATGCCCCCCAACTTTTTTAAAGTTGGGGGCATAAAGACGGACAGTAACAAGTATACTGTCACAGGAGCCAAAAATAGATTTTTTTCACCGAAAACTTAAAACATCTTCTTCTCTGAAACCACAGGGCCCAGGTCTTTGATATTTGGTATGATGCTTCATCTAGTGGACCTCTACCAAGATTGTTCAAATTATAGTGCTGGAGCCAAAAATGCCCCCGAACCGGGCCCTTTGGTTTTACATAGACTAATGTAGGGAAAATCTTGAAAAATCTTCTTCTCTGAAACCACAAGGCCTAGGTCTTTGATATATGGTATGAAGCTTCATCTAGTGGACGCCTACCAAGATGGTTCAAATTATAGTGCTGGGGCCAAAATTGCCCCCGCCTCGGGCCCTTTGGTTTTACATAGATTTATATTGGGAAAATCTTAAAAAAATCTTCTTCTGTGAAACCACAAGGCCTAGATCTTTGATATTTGGTGTGGCATTTCATATAGTGGACCTCTATCAAGATTGTTCAAATTACAACCCTAGGCCAAAAATACCCCCCGCCCCGATACCCTTTGGTTTTACATACTTATATAGGGAATTCTTTAAAAATCTTCTTCTCTGAAACTGCAAGGCCCATGTCTTTGATATTTGGTATAGAGCTTCATCTAGTGGACATCTACCAAGATTGTTCAAATTATAGCCCTCGGGCCACAAATGCCCCCGCCCGGGGCCCTTTGGTTTTACAAAGACTTATATAGAAATAATCTTTGAAAATCTTCTTCTCTGGAACAGCAAGGCCCAGGTCTTTGATATTTTGTGAAGCTTAATCTAGTACTCTATCAAGATTGTCTAAATTATAGCCCTGATGCCAAAAATGTCCCTGCCCCGGGGTAATTTGGTTTTACATAGGCTTATGAATGGGAATATCTTAAAAAAATATTCTTCTCTGAAACCGCAAGGCCCAGGTCTTTGATATTTGGTGTGTAGCTTCATCTAGTGGACCTTTGCCAAGATTGTTCAAATTATAGCCTATGTTGATATTTGGTATGAAGCTTCACCTTTTTAGACCTCCCTCAACATTATGCACATTATAACCCTGGGGTAAATAATGGCCCACCCTGGGGCCCACTTGTTACTCTATGGATCAGGTGAGCGATCCAGGGCCATCATGGCCCTCTTGTTCTATTTTTGACGGAAAATTCTGTTAGCAGATAGTGCAGGCCCCGATCAGACGCGTTATGTGGCGTCTGATCTGGGTCTGCGCTCTTTACCAAGGTACCCATTTAGTGGTTTCTTGCATGCATTCGGGGCAGTTTGTGGCTTAGAGATGAGACTAAGAAATGTGTAAAAAAATATTATTATTCAAGTAATTTTGTATTGGCCCAGTTACAGGTTCGAGGTCTGCTGTATTGGCCCGAGACCAAAGGCCGAGGCCAATACAGCATCCGAGGACCTGTCCAGCTACAGGGAATGGTTCAGCTGTATTGGCCTCGGCCTTCGGCATCGGGCCAATACAGCTGATCGAGGAGATGTAAATTGGCCAATACCAAATTACTTGATTAATGACAATTTTAATAATTGACACAATTAAAAAAAAAAAAACAATATTGTTGATTTTTGACCTCCGGTTAATATTGGTTGACCTGGTGTTAATACTTTCTATCTTCATATACTGAGTCGGTCACACTAGGCCATTACCTCAGTTAGGTGGTGCGCTAAATTCAGAATTCAGTAAAAAAAATCACTGGATGAGTTCTTATCTGCTTTCAGAAGCCTACGTGGTGTAGTGGTTACGCTACTCGCCTTGTAAACCAGGGGTCGCAGGATCGATTCCGGGCTTCTCCAGACTTTCGAATGAGTCTTTAAAAAGAGGTCCCGTCTCCGTATGACCTTAGCTGTTGGTGGGACGTAAAACTCAAACACTCACTCACTCACAATCTGCTTTCAGGGGTATATTAAAACGCATACCTCTGAGTCCAAATCTATACCTTGCGGGCTTTGAACTCATCAGCAGTTTTGGCACAGAGGAAGGAAGACTATTCCACTGAGGAACAGTTCTAGGTAAGAAAGAATTCTTCAGGGCTTCACTATTGGCCTGGTAACTACGATGTTTCCTGTTGTTTAATTTTGATGGCCTTGTTTGAGTTTAACTATAGTCGCAGGGGTCAAGTATTTATCTTTATTAAGAGATACTGTATCAGAGTGTATCTTATAAAAGTAGAGGACTGCTCACGACGGGCAACCAATGATGGCCATTCCAGCTCATCAAGCATATCGCCAACGCTACTTTTGTTCCGTCATCGCCTGCAGGTCCATCGGGCAGCCGTCCCCTGAACATTCTCAACCTGTTGAGTCTGAGTTTCAACATGGGGGTTCCAAACAGGTGATGCATACTCAAGTTGAGATCGAACTATTGTTTTGTATGCAACATCCGTTGTCTGCCTAGGAACGAAAGCCTAATTACGTCTAAAAATCCTTGGATGTAATCTGAGAAATATGTTGACCCCAATCCAGATTATCAGTGGTGGTGATGCCAAGATATATTGCGGATTGGACATGCTCCAGTGTATGATGATATAGTGAGTAGTCGAATTTAATCGGCCTGTCTAGGGGTTGCCGTGACACCCTCACTGAATGACATTTGGCCACATTGAACTTCATTTGCCAATCGGCCTCTCAACGTGCTAGGTTATCCAGGCCATCTAGCAAGATAAGGCAGACATTAGGAGTATATATATTCCTACACAAAACACTGTCATAAGCGAACAAACGAACAGATGACCTAATGTTATCCGGAAGATCATTGATAAATACCTAGAAAAGGACCGGCCCAAGTTTCTAACCTTGAGGGACACAAGACAAAACAGGGACTGGATCTGACGTTTGGTCATCAAGTATAACTTGTTGTGAGCGCCCGGAGAGCCATGAGCTATCCCATAATAATCCAGTTTATACAATAGCCTCCTGTACGGTACCTTGTCGAAGGCATTGGCAAAATCCATGCTAATAAGGACAGTCTGTCTGTGGCCACGATTAATGGCCCCATCCAGTTTGTCCACTATGTCATGGTAGAATTGAATCAGTTGAGTTTCACAAGACCTTCAGCTTCGGAAACCGTGTTGACAGCAAGATTGCTTTCGGAGGCTAGGTGATTGTTGATGTTGCTAACTAATATATGCTCCAGGGTTTTGCAACATACATGTGAGCGACACATGTCTGTAGTTTGCAGCATCATATTTTTTCTTATAGACCGGAGAAACATTTGCTTGTCGCCAGTCATCTGATGAAGTGCCCTGAGCAAGTGATCCATTGAAGATAAAGTCCAACAGAGGAAATATTTCAGCACTACATTCCTTAAGCATCCGGGCATACAGACCATCAGGCCCAGATGCCTTATGTATGTTGAGCTTGCCCAACAGTATTGCGACCCCCTTGGGTCAACTGTTATATCCCCCATACAGGGGAACGGACTTTAACCTTTTGATGGTAGCTCGCCGTCAGCTTCACGCGTAAACCCTGATTGAAACAATTTATTACTCGCGCGAATTCTTTTTTCAGGAACTTTACAAATGACCAAAGCTTTTTGACTTTTCCATTTTTCTGCGGGCCCTTGAGATCAATACTTTCATCAATGACGGTAAAGCTGCTTGAAACATGCTCCGAATATGCATCTCTAATTACATTTTGCGCATGTGCTCTGAACCTTTTGTAATGGTTCTTCACGTCTGGATTGTTAGACTTCCGAGCACAACACGTCTTTTGGTTAGGCGTTTGATCGTGTTATCAATCCATGGTACACCATGCTTTTGTTTTGGTCATTTTTATTGGTATATACCTTTCCATGGCCGTCGTGAGCTCGGTCTAAAAACTAAATCCCTAAATCGCGCCATTTGGCCTCGCAGACCATCCATATCCGCACGTTTATATACAGTAGAACTTCGATGGCTCGAACACCGATGTCTCGTTTACCATGGCCAAGTCGAACCCGTTCTTGAGTCCCTAGGGAATTTCTGTACGTAAGAAATAGGGAGACTAAAAATTAGGATATTTTCGTCTTTTATCTTGCAAATTTATGCTGTGTGTACTCATTAGAATCGCCTCGATGAGGCGATTCTAATGAGTATACACAGCATACAGTTTTCATTATAGAACGCATAAAAAGATGTCCTGAAGTATGTCGTTATGCCTCCTGGCAGTAACCCTCAGTGGCTCGAACTATTCCTGTCTCGAACAGATTTTCATGGTCCCAAAGGTGTTCGAGCCATCGAAGTTCTACTGTAGATATATTTAACGCGGGAGCTTTCGGATTCGCTTTTTTATATATATAATAATCAATATAAACTATATCATGATCGGCCTTACCGATCGGGGACATCCCTTTAACACGACTAATGGGGGATGGGGAATTTGTAAATAGTTTAGTCTAGGGTTCTTTCTTGCCGGGTGGGTATATTTACAACTTGGGAGAGGCAATGTTCCTTTATTATATCCAAAAGATGTTGTTGTGTTTGCCTCTTCGGCACCCCATGGGGTACCTGCTTGTTGCGTCATTCAATATCTCCACAACTGATGTCCACTCCTACCAATATGTGTACATTACCGTTTGACATTATCCTAGCCAAGGATGTATTAATCCTTTTTGTACCAAATGGAATCTTCCTCCTTATATGTAGCAGGAGTCCATTCCAAAATTTAGGGGTGTCAGATTGTGTTCTCATCAAAATTAATTGGAAAATAGCTGAACCTTTAGCAAACAGTGGAGGCCCTGATCAGACGCCGCGTTCTGCGGCGTCTGATCTGGGCCTGCACTGTTTGCCAGGGTACCCGTTTTGGAGTTTCTGGTACAAAATGGATTAAAAGCCTCAAGGTAATCTGGGTCGATCTGATCTGGTGGACGGTAAAAAGATCCAAGGTACAACGTCCTACATCCAGTAATATTCAACTTAAACCAAACTATTTCATATTCGGTGTCCAACTCCGGGGTTTCTGTACAAAGCAGGTCTCTTTTGAATACCACGAAGACACCACCATGGACATCGCCAACTCTGCCTTTCCGGATGGCCTCAAATGAATCTGGAAAAATCTCCGAGAGTTAGATATCTGTGGTTAATAACCAGGACTCGTTCCCAAAAATGATGTCTGGTTTTGCCGAGTCAGTAATGGTATGAGTTAAGCCCTTTTTTCTTAAATGACTGATAAATCATAATCAAAATTCTGAGGGGGTGGTTAAGGACCGTTTTTTGTCCTAGGTTTAGCTTCTATTGGTTGCTGCACAATGGACGAAAAAGCAGCAGCTGCGGTGGGTGGACCAACATCGTCTGATGTCGGACTATCAGGCTCGGACAGAGATGATAGTAGATCAAATCTGCTGTGAGTATCTAAAGCTGCTGAATCACCAAACAGTGATGTGGAAAAATTAGGCATTCAGCATTTCAAGCAATCTCATGTCATGCAGGTGGTCAATGGACTAGAATAAATGCTGTACATAGTTGAATACATGTATTGACAGCCTATATGATACCAGACATTACAAGTATCACAACAAATTCCTCGGACCTCCAAACGAACACTTTTAGTACAGAGCCCACATGGGAAAAGTGTACTGACATTCCAGGAATTTGGACCAGGTTTTGTTTCAACATCCCAAGCATTGCCTACCATCACTGTGAATATATATACAGTCGAATTTCGATGGCTCGAACCCCTTCAGGATCATGGAAATTTGTTCGAGACAGCGGTAGTTCGAGCCGCTGTTGCATGCTTCCAGAAAACATAACGGTGGTATTTTTGGACTTCTTTTCGGTGTTCTGTAACATATATGTATGCTGTGTGTACTCATTAGAATCGCCTCATTGAGGCGATTCTAATGAGTACACAGCATACATTTGCAAGATTAAAGTCGAAAATCTCCTTAGTTATCCCTCACTTTTTCTTATGCAAAGGAATTCCCTAGGGACTCAAAAACGGGTTCGACTCACTCATGGTAAACGAGCCATCGGTGTTCGAGCCATCGAAGTTCGACTGTAAATAACAAAAATCTTTGAACCAGGAAATTCCTTAATTTAAAATCGGTACCATGCACAATTGGGGTACATGAAACAAACGGTTATGCTGGTTAGTTGTTGTACCTCTAAAGTCTGTGTGGACAGGGTATATGTATGTGTGAATTCGGGTTTAACGTCGCTTTCAACAATTTTTCAGTCATATCACGACGGTGTCTGGTTGCGACAGGGAGCTCAATTTGTGGACAGGGTCAAGGTCAACTGGAATTTCCTGACGGTCTTGTTCACTGCTGTTAAAAAGTGAATCAAAACGTGTTACCAACTTGTCATTCGTTTTGATCTGATTTAAGGTTTAAAGTCCCCGTTATTTTGGAGACGTTGCTTCCAATTTTGTGGGACTTTTACCCGACATTGAGATGAAATGGCATCTCAAGCCCTGTCGCCCAATGAAACCAATAGGGGTTAAGAGCCTCTAAGCTGTTTACCAGTACTCCTGTGCGGTCGAATTTCAGCTTTGCGTGGAAGCATCATGCAGCTCATCTATTTCTTCAGGCCCAGTAGGGCGGGGACCGTATTACCAACAACACGAAACATACACCAATTAGGATGACAAATGCAAAAGTGACTCACCATGGGTGGTTTCAGTAGTGACTTCCTGTGATAAGAAGGGCAAATAACACTGTAAGTGTCTTGGAAAGTCTCCTCTGACAGGCAATATTAAAATCAAAGCGCCAAAGGCACTGAAATGAGAGATTCTATGAGATAATCAAAACACTGAAAACTTAAGAAAACCTTCCTAAAAAGATCTTAAAATTTAGAAAGGTAGTTCTGCAAATTCCAATATAGGATATGTTTGCAGATGTCTATAGACCGGTGGTATTATGAAACACCATTCGATGTTTCAAATTTTTTAAAGAAACTATTTACGTTTTCAAAACCAAACATTAAAATTCAAGTTTTAACAATGCTACTGTTTATAAGTAACAGTTTTTGTCTGGTCGGTTGTGGATACCTCTCCCAAAAGATACTCTAAGGGAAAGAGATCGGAGGAGAAAGGTTGGCTAGTCCAGTACATGAATTCCACTGGTTTGAAGAAATTTTTGAGTAAGAACAGCACTATGAGCCCGTTCGTAATCCTGCTGGATAAGATATCCCGGATTCTGAGTGTAAACAAATAAATGGAACCATGTGAGGCCGAAGCACTCGATTGATGTAACGTCTCGCTGTTCAGTTTGCGTATCAGCCATGCTTTTGAATGTTCTTAAGCTGCGTTCGCTTACTACATGCAATAGCTCGACATACAATTACGCTTATCCCACCCGATATGTCATGCTTTATTACGCACGCGTCGCCTCGGCATACCTGACACCTATACGTCGAAACACCCGGAAACGACAATCAGCGTGATTCACGCTGAAGTGCGATTTGCACTGAAACGCATATTTCAGTCGCTTAGGCGCCAATTTCCGTATTTCATGCACTAGCGTAAGTGTTCCGTACTGTGTCGACGCGTTAACTTTGGTCACGACAGGGACGTCTAGCTCTCAAACGTGCATTGCACAAGAGCGACGAACAGTGTCAGTGCTTATTAGTCGGTAGTTGAGACCCCTTGTTTATCTACAGGTACAGTGTAGCAGCTGCCGGCGGAAATCTGTTTGGCATATGCGTCTGACGGTTGAAACGATCTTGACGTTCTGACGTCGGTCTTCGTCTACGTCGACGTCCACTAGCGTCTTCTGTATATGGTAAGATGTCGCTCCAATCCCCAAATCAGAGTCAACGTCATCCGCTTTCCGACCAGCTTCTAACTGTCCAGGGGTACGCTTACGATCCTTTAATGAAAAATGTTGCAATACGCTCTCACTTTATGCTTTTTTGAGAACAAATTTCAGTTTCTTCTTTTCTAGGTACGACCTTACATTACACATCAAAAGTTTGATCCTGAACCTGTGGTTTCTATCCGTACTGGTGTGAAGGTGGTGCACATTATCGACGTCGCCGGACTGGTAACCGGACGTCACGGTTGATTGATTTAACCTTTTTAGCTTAAGAGCATGGTGCCTAGGCGTGTTGTAATCATGCACTCGTTTGGTTTCAGAATCAAAGCACTGAGAGTGTGGGTTGTAGGTTGGAGTAATAGTCCTGGGCTGAGATTTAAACTGTTTCATTTAACTCTGAAATTCAAAACAAATAGTGAAGATTTTGATAAGAAGACGCGTTCTGCAGCGTCTGATCTTGGTCTACACTGTTTGCCAAGCCTACCCTATGATTCCAGGATAATCCTCTTCAGTCTTATGGAATACCCTGATCTCACTGCGGCTATTTTCAACAAGACAAAAGGTTATTCTGTCAAGTCAGTGATAGTCACGTAGACGTTAGCACTGAAGCGCTTTTCTTATTAGCAACTTCGGGTCGAATGCCAAACAATCAACCCAAACATAGCCGCGTCGTTTGTCAGTGTTGAGTACATGTAAGTGTTATCTGTAAAATCTGCACGTGAATCAAATGTTGGATCTGGCAAAAAATGTAAACTCAGTTCAAAACCACACAACAAGGTGCTGATCTTGTTCTACACTTTTTGCATTAGTTACTAACATCTTAAGTTTTAACGAATCAGTCCAAGTCCCCGTTCATGGCCAGCCTGCATTTAGAGACAATCGGCATACGTCTTGTCAGTGCTTTGGTTTATTCACTACCTTGAGTTTCTGGAGTGCACTCTTCCATCACTGAAGTTGGGCCCGTCCTTCCTGCTAAATATGGCACCTATAATTATATCACAGGATCTACACTAAGTATCTTTACCATATTCCAGGGTTGAAAGGGCAGCCTTTCTTTCCAATTTCTCTAAGCAAAGTCAATATACACCTAAGTTGTAACTGACCTAAACTTGACCTCGAAAGTCAGAGAGAAAACCCATTAATATTCTTGTCTGCAGTTGACCTGGTCCAACAGCAGGCTGGTCTTTAAGGATAAAATATTGACAGCACTGATAGAAAACAGTGTAAAACCTGAGCAGACTGCTGAGCAGACGCCGCATTGATCTGGGTATACAGTCTTCGCCAATCGTAGGATAAAATCGTCGAGTCGTCTGCTTCAAAAGTTTGTATTACGCTTATAGGATAACTAATACGCTTGTACAACTTTGATTATTTGTTTGAATTGAGGTTTAACGTCCCCGTAAACACTGTAAAGGTCATTTTGGAGACGTTGCTTCCAATTTTGTGGGACTTTTACCCGACATTGAGATGAAATGACATCTCAAGCCCTGCTGCCAAATGAAACAAATAGGGTTTATTAGCATGGACGGGCCAACTCGCACCCCATTGCCTAGGTAGGCTTAGATCCTCTAAGCGGTTTACCAGTAGTCGTGTGCGGGTCGGTTTCAGCTCTGCGTGGAAGCATCATGCAGCCCATGTATCTCTTCAACATTGATTACTGCGCCAAACCGGACTTCATTTTGTGGGGACTCATATTTCCATGGCGCTCAAAGCCGGAAGAAAAAGCCTGAATTACTTTAAACGTGCAGAACAGCAAGAATAGACAGATGGAATCTGTATAATCTATTACTTTTTAACCTATTTTGTCGTTTGTCCAATCCGCGAACCGGAACTTATTTAAGTTCCGACGGTTCCGATGTAAGATAGAAAAATACCAATAACAGAATTGACCAGGATACGCAATTTACAAATCACCAAAACTTAAGACAATAAGATAAATAGCTAAACAACTCATCTAGGATGTTCCTCAAAACAATTCAAAATTTGTCCCTGAAATAGGGAAGCGCACAATTCGCACAATACAAATGGCCTCCGATTTCCTTTTCTTTGATTTTAGGTTTAACGTCCCTGTCAGCAATATTTAGGTCATGTTGGAGGCGTTGCTTCAAATTTGGTGGGGCTTTTACCCGACACTGAGATGAAATGATATATCAAGCCCTGTCGCCCGATGATTTTATTTGCATGGACTCACACCACCTTGCCCTGGCAAGCTCAGACATAAGCAGTTTACCAGTACTCATGTACGGTCGGTTTAGCTCTACTTGGAAGCACCTTGCAGCCCAGTCTATTTCTCCAAGCCCCGGCCGGCCTCGGTAGCACAGTCCGATGCGCGTCTGACTGGGGATCAGGAGGACGCGGGTTCGATACCTGCCCGGGTCGGCAACATTCTTTCGCGGTGATTGATCATGAAATCTTTTCTGCGGTCATTCACTCCCTTCCGCTGATTCAAGAAGGGCAGTTGTCAGTTTCTGGCGAAAGAATATACACTGTACTGGTTAACCGCTTACGTATAATAGAAGTGAAGGCAATGATTAGGAATCGATACAATCAACCCACAGCTGCCATCAGAGACACCAAAAGGAAAGAAACACAAACATGAAACAACAGACACTAATGGAAACATAAATAACGGAAAGCCAAAAGGACAGTTACTTTCCCACTAAATGGCCAATTAGCTATCCAAAACAAACATAATATAAGCGACACAAACACCCAAATGGGGGGGGGGGGGGGGGGGGGGGGCTTAAATCGATTTAACGTGGCCACAGTCCTCGCCCTTACTTCCGTCGCGATTTAGACAAATAATTTTTTCAGTCCGCATGAAGTCCTCCAAACTCATCAGTGCAACATCTCCGTGCACACAAAAAAATCAAACAACCACGGTGAGGACTCGACAGCAAGAAACCACTGAAATGCTGGAGCAAATAGAAAACCAACAGTTATAAGTAGAAGTAAAACAAAGATCAGGAATCGATACAATTAACTTACTCCACCCATCAAAGACACCAAAGGGAAAGAAACACGAACATTAAGTGACCAGACCATAATGGAAACCTAAACAAAGGCAGGCCATAAGGACAGTTACTTTCCCACAAAAAGGCCATATGGCCATCCAAAATAAAAATACACAAGTGATACACACAGTAAGTAACAAACAACAATATCAATAAACCGCCACAGAAGAACCGCCTTGGAACTGTCAGTGGAAAGCCTGCCAAGGAAAAGTGTGGATAGGTAAACCGACCGGCTAAAAATGACCTAAATAGTGTTGACTGGGCCGTTAAATTCCAATACAAACAAAACAAAACCAAGCCCCGATGGGCGGGGGCCGGGGTGACCTCTGATACAGGATAGTGAATAAATAATAATGTGTAAATATGTGTAACAACCTCGGAAGCTTGAGATAGCCCTTTGTTTGAAGGACAGCCGATTGGCGAGAGCACCGTGGCCTGGTTGTTAGGGCGCTGGACTGCGCTGTAGAAGGTTTCGGTTCGAGCCTCGATCGAGTCAGTGACTGGAAACCCTCGCTTTTCACGAAAAAGGGAGTGGGTGCCCGATTTTTTTTTTCAGGGTAAATATTTTGATTTAGTTCATTCAACTAAAAGAACTGATTTCCGAATTGCAGAGCTAAAGATTTCGATTTACCTCTACGTCTTTGATGGCAAGAATGGACAAGAATTGTCAAAAAGCTCTGTCGAGATTGACAGTTTTAACGGTTTTGAACGTAGAACCTATTTGAAAATATAAGAATCCTTTATGGGTGTGAGGGGTGGATTGAAAAATCCGTCCCAAGGGTCACTGTTCGGCATCACGAGGCTTGCCGAGTGATGCCGGACAGTGATCCCGAGGGACGGATTTTTCTATCCACCCCTCAGACCCATATTGGATTCTTTTTCTTGCATACCTTCCATTTCTTAGCACGGATTTTTAATGCTGCTGTCGCTTCGGTTACCGACGTCCGCCATTTTGTGATGACACGACAGGAATGTTTAGTGACGTCACGCATGACGACGCCGCGCATTAGGTTGTAATCAACCAGAGCATTTATCAAACACGCGATTATATTCGATTTGGGGTCGGAACACCAGGGTCAGAACATAAATTTCTATCCCAGGGTAAAATCACGGATTTGCTTGTCTGGTGTGCAAGAACATATTTTCTAGAACATATTTGAAAACGATACAGCACATGATGTTTATTTGAACATGTAGCCATCACTGACATGTCGATAGGCTTTCGATCGGGTTGGGTGGGCCTTTTTAATGGTGAAAAAAACGTCAGTTCATATGTTTGATCTTTGCATAAAAAAGAAACTTTTGATTAGAACGTTGCAGCTAAAACGAAATGGACCCTATGTGATAATGAAATACTGAAGAATCGTTGCAAGTTTGTTTCTTTGTTTGTTTAGAGTTTAAAGGCCCAGTCAAGACTTAAGGTAATTTCGAGCCCGTCAGTTTACCTAACCACACTTTGTCTTGGAACGGTTAACCAGTATAGTGCACATTCTTTCACCAGAATATGACAACTGTCCTTCTTGAATCAGCGGAAGGGAGAGAAAATGTTGCCGACCCGACAGACTCGTTACAAGTGTCAACAGTCAGGCTGCCTGGTCGGAAACATTATTTCGTTGTGATTGAAACATAGAGGATCTTACATGAGTGCTCATGTATTATTGAATTTATTAAACGAGTTGAGGAAAAGGGATAAAATGCGAGGCTTTGCCGAGCATTTTATCCCTTTTCCTCAACGAGTTTAATAAATTCAATGATACATGAGCACGAATGCAAGATTCTATTTATCATATGACATTTAATACGCATTTTATTCACGAGTGTTTGCAAAAAAAGTCAATATTCCGCCATTAGTAAACGCGACGTCGTTAAAGACGTCGTACATGTAAGGTTACGAGACGTATCTAGCTAATTTGCATATTTAATCCACTAGTGTATTATCGAAACTAATGCATGGCGTTATTACAGTCTCAGACGCGACGTCATATGATAAAGTCTCTTCTTATATAGATGAATGTTCATGTAATAATATTTCCATTTCCAGTGTAAAGTCTAATATAAACCTATAGGAAACAATTCAGTTCATACTTCCGTGAACGCATAGTCACATGATTTTCAGTGACGTCAGGTGACGTCAGTCTAAACCATGGTTCTCTACGGGTGTTGGTGACGTCAACGCTATTCCGCTCTTTGTAGAAACTGTAAATAGCGTGTAATTTTTTGCTTTTCATGAAAGTATGAACGACAGCTGGTCGCTAGCAAAGTTTACATGAACCCCAACAAGGCTTTGTCGAGCATTTTATGCATTTTTCTGACGTGTTCAATAAATTTAATAATACATGAGCATGAATGCAAGATTATATTTATCATATGGCATTTAAAGGTGCATTATTGAGCTATCTGGAAAAAATGCTTCCAAAAATAAAATACATATAGCCGGTATTTTTCTTTAAAACAATACAAATGAATGCATTTTATGCAAAAATGCGAACAAGTATGATGACAGGTAAACGAGTTTGAGAGGGATTCCCTAACTAGGTTTCGAACACTAGTTAGATCTATTTTTAGTTCGTGACAAAAATAGAATCCCCATATATGACGTTATGCGACGTTCATTTTTGGCCTTGTTTGCTTAGGCCATGCCTGAATCGAAAAAAATATGACGCTGAATACAATGCCATAAGTAACGACACTCAGAGACGATACTGTCGCCATGTATGTGTAAAGTGACAGATTTATTTTTAGAACAGAAATTCCGAACACATGTTTCGAGCGAAGGGTAAACACGAATGAAAACGACCATTTTCACAAAGTTCTGAAGCTGTATTTGGCTCCAAAAGTGTACACATAACAAAGGAGTATGCATTGAAGATAAAAACCAGAAAAAAAAAATGAGACCCGGTAGCTCAATAATGCACCTTTAAAACGCATTTTTTTAACAAAAATGTCAATATTCTATCATTAGTAAACGCGACGTCGTTAATGACGTCGTACGTGTAACGTTACGGGGCGAATCTTACTATTTTGCATATTTAATCCAGTAGTCGATTACCGAATTTACTACATGGCGTTATTATATTCTCAGACGCGAAGTTGATAATCACTTGTTGACTGCTTACGGTTTTTTTTTTTTTTTTTTTGGCAATTTATGTTGTTTTGGCTGGAACTTCTGTGTTGTTTTCAAGTTGTATGTATAAAACAGACTGTAACATACGGGGTAATAAGTGCAGACTGAAATGGCAATCACTGTTACGCAGTATGACAGGAATTCATTTTCTTGTCAGATATGTAACGCTTCACTGAGGTAACAGGCAACATTTATCGGGTAACGTAATAACGCTAAATAACGGAACATTTTCAAAAAGTGGATATATTCTAACTTAACTCGAACAGACAGGTTTGTCTGCCCATTGATCTGTCAAGAATTATTGTCGGAATTGCAAACGGTGTAAACCCAGATCGGGAGCAGTCTGACCTGGATATGCATTTGCTCCGAAAACTTTGTTACCAAATATTTAGTGTAAGTTTGATAGAAGAAGCTTAATCAGTGCATTTTCTTTCATGCATTTTGTTGCACGTTCACAGTTTCTATTGTTTGTTGGAATCCATTATTGTAAATCAATCGAGTTACATAATATTCCTCGTAAGCAAGCACTCTGACACAACACTACAAAACCACTCTAGCAGGATGGAAATGCTTGAATGTTCATTCCGAGAAACCTAAACAACACTCTAACAGGATGGAAATTCCGAGACATCACGTAAACAAGTCTGTGAAACGAGGACCCCTCTAAACCCCACTTTATATAGAGAAAAGTGGGTTTAACAGTGGTAGACACTATCTGCCTTATTTTTGCTCAAAAAAATAGATTGTGGATACTCGTTAGAACCGCCTCAATGAGGCTGTTCTAACGAGCATCACAATCTATATTGAAAGCAGAAATAAGACAGATGTTATCATTTCTTCCTAAAATTTGTCATTTTCTGACACCATGTTGGACGCCATTATTTCACACGGACATGTTTACCGATTGAACCTGAACTGTTGCCAGACAAGACAGCTCGCCTTATGCCTTTTCGGCATCCCCTTGAGTGCATGAGGTGGTTTGGTGAGACGGAAGATGTCATGTAAGACTTACAAGAAACCTGCAAGGGTGTGAGCGGTGGATAGAAAAAATCGTCCCGACACGAGGATTGTCGTTTGAGGCCCGACTATGATCCCCAGAGACGATTTTTTTCCTTGCCACCCTCATAATAGATATAGAATACCAGGTTCGTGTCATTTGATATCAAGTTCATCAGGCAAGGCTTTGAGATCGCTTGTAGAATCGCCAGGCTTGCCGAGCGATTCTACGTGCGATCTCGAAGCCGAGCCTGATAAACTTGATATCAAATGACACGAATCTGGTATTCTATTTAACAGTTAATCCCCTTGTACACTCCTACTGTTTTGCCTTTTATTCCGGTAGTCCATTTCATAGAAGTGCAATATCACGTTGGCCTGATAAAGCTCACTTGTCCTGAAGATAGCACATCTTTGTCAGGTCAGTATGTTACAATGCAATTAATATAGGGGATAAATGATAAAGTCTTTTTCTTGCATTTGTTTAATTTCTGTTCGTGTTATTTTAACAATGCTCTCACTGCGGTTGCTTATAAGTACGCCATACTATCACGTTTAGTGACGTCATATTATTTGGGGACGTCAAACTTAAGAATGGTGTAAGAATTTGTCCAATACAAATGGCGCACATCGAATACGTAGACCTCAATTAGGTAGGATGAGAATTTCTATCATATTGTTTCCTTATCTGTTTTGCAAGAAACAAAAAGTGTTTTATAGGCTTCTGTCAACCGGAAGGGTGCGTAGAAGATCAGAAGCGGCTCATCATCCGAGCTGATAAAGACCTTTCTTGCATACAAGAAAAGGAAATCCATAGTTTTAGCTTGGGATAGAAGTTCTGTTCTAACCCTGGTGTTCTTCCCCATAATCGATTATTCTCGCGTGTTTGATAAATGCACTGGTTGAATACGACTTCATATGCGCCGTCGTTAAGGTTGACGTCACATCACGTTACGTGACGTCGTCATCACAATATGGCGGTGGTCCGCAACCGTAGTGACTGCAGTATTTTTAAAAAAAACGCTCAGAAATGGAAGGTATGCAAGAAAAAGAATCCTACATGGGTGTGAGTGGTAGATGAAAAAATCCGTCCCTCGGGATCACTGTCCGGCATCACGAGGCTTGCCGAGTGATGTCGGACAGTGATCCCCAGGGGCGGATTTTTCCATTCGTCCCTCATACCCATGTAAAAGTCTTATATTATACTCTTTTACAGCCTTGGGGTGGCATTTTTCTCCAGATTACAAAGTAATGTATACTATCTTAACCCCACGCTTTTCTTTAGAAATTGAGATTCATCAGGTTGTTCAAAACATAGACTTTTTCACTTGATGGACTTCCGCAGTTTGCCATCAGTTGGTAAGCGAAATTGCATTGCCAAAAGTGGGTCTTAATTGCCAATTTCATTCTGACATAACTGTGGTTTGGCTGTTCTGGTGGCATAGAAGTGATGCGGAAAACAGGAGTTATCTTATAAGTCTACTGAATCTATTCCAGAAATTGGCGAATTCTTTGTTTCAGAACTAGTCTTACGAAAGGTGCGTGATATAACTGAGTGGTTAGTGTACTTGCCTCTGATGCTAGAGGCCCACCGGTTCGATCCGCGGTGGCGGTGATTAGTTCGGTGTCCGAACACGCTCCATTGGCATCATTTGCAGTGTTGAATGTCAAAAGTCACCGTCCTTCGGATAGGGACGTTAAATGGAGACCCCCTGTGCAAATCCCCTGTGCAGGTTAAAGGCTCCTATCCTAATTACATGATTACTGTGTTTCATCCTGCAAACCTGGTCTGTGGTAGGTAATGTACAAATGTGAGTAATGGTTAAAATAGAGTTATGCGGTGTCTGATCGGGGCCTGCACTGTTTGCCAGGGTACCCGTTTTTGGGTTTCTGGTACTAAATGGGTTAAGGCCGTCTTTGGGACTGTTCAAAAGTAAGTTCTTTAAGAACACACAACATAGTTTCAAGAAGAAAAACAGGGGGACAATACTCTATATTATCCACTGCTATAAGTAAAACCTTCAATAAGCCAGTACAATAAATGAAAGCACCGACAGTACTGGTGGGTCGATTGTCTCTGAGTGTTGGCTGGAACAAGTGTCATGAACGAGGGCATAGACTGTATAGATTGTCCCTAAAATTCCTATATTGTAAGCGAATAGTTTAGACCCTGATCAGACGCCGCGTTCTGCAGCGTCTGATCAGGGTCTATACTGTTTGCCGAACCCCTCACATGATACCAGTCTAGATTCTATAAGTAACCCTCTTAAGCAGCACGCGGAAGAATATCGCGGCTATTTCTATAAATAACCGTTACCTGGATTTTAGACGAGTCAGTGATAGTCACGTGGACTTCTGCATTGAAAAGCAACTACGCTTTATAACTTTGAGTCGATCGATAAACAATCGATCCAAACTCAGTAAAAGGCTTGAACATCTCTGGGACCATGAAAATGTGTTCGAGATGAGGGTAGTTCGAGCCACTGAAGGTAAATGAACCGGGGCAAAACATTTGCTGCAATTTATATGTGTGCCCAACGAAGACTCAGATCAGCCTGCGCATCCGCGGAGACTGATCTGAGTCTTCATTGTGCGCTGTAAGGATAGCTAAGGGGCCAATGCTTCTTCATACAGCAAGAGAAGTCCATGGTCAGACCACATGGGTGCACAGGTTGATCGGGTTCTTCGCTGCGCGCACATGTTAATTGTAAGAAATGCTGTGCTCCGGCTCAGATCACACAATGCCAGGACGGGAGCCATAATGGGGGTAACTAAGGGATACTCTTTTCGTCTTTGAAATAAAGGTATGCTGTTTGTACTGTTTGTACTCTCCGAGGCGATTCTATTGAGTACATAAAACATACATTTTCCAAATAACAACCCCGCTGTTTCTTATCTTCGTTCGATCCTCGCTCGGATCTCATGTAAAACAGAAGTGGAGGCAATGATCAGGAATCGATAAAATTAACCCACAGCTCCCATCAGAGACACCAAAGGGAAAGAAAGACAAACATGAAACAACAGACCCTAATGGAAACATCAATAGCGGAAAGCCAAAAGGACAGTTACTTTCCGACAAAATGGCCAATAGGCTATCCAAAATAAAATAATATAAGCGACACAAACACGCAAAGACAAACCATAACAAAAATAATTCGCGGCAGAAGCACCGCCTTGGAACGGTAAGCGGAAACGAATTCCAATGGGGTATCGATTTTACGTGGCCACAATCCTCGCCCTTACGTCCGTCGCGATTAAGACAAATATTTTGTTCAGTACGCATGAAGGCCTCCGAACACAAAACTCAAACAACCACAAAGATGATACAACGGTGAGGACTCGACAGCAAGAAACCACTGAAATGCTGGAGCAAAAGAAAAACAACAGTTAGACTCCTATGGGCCCGAACAGAGACAGAGCATCAGTCGCAAATTTCTGCAACCGAAGGTCGGGTGCTTTTTCTCCGGTTGCTCCGGATTTAGCCCATCTCTGATTAACGATCGCCCCGATATAGTGAAATAATCTTGAAAGGATCGATAAGACAAAACCAAAGAAAAAAAAAAAATTCAGTATATTTATAAGATAACGCCTGTTTTCCGTGTCACTTCTATGCCACCATTACAGTCAAACCCCTCCTCCTCCCCTCCCCTCCCCCCAACACACACACACACACACACACCAAAAAAGTCTTACGTAGAGCTGTAACAGAAGAATCCCCTAGGGTGCAAAATATACAAATATTTTGTAAGCTCTTGAATTGCAAATGCAGAATGTCTCGGACCACGTACGGTTGACCAAGATCAAACTGCGTTTATACTAGGAACAAAGTTGATGACGAGAACGTGATTCACATTTTGTGGACGGCCCCCGCCCAAGAAATATATGGGCTGCATGATGCTTCCACGCAGAGCTGAATCCGGCCCGCACACTAGTACTGGTAAACCGCTAAGAGGATCTAAGCCTGTCCAGGAACCGCGGTGCGAGGCGGACCGTCCATGCTAGTAAGCCCTAATTGGTTTCATTGGGCGACAGGGCTTGGGATGTCATTTCATCCCAATGTCGGGTAAAAGTCCCACAAAATTTGAAGCAACGTCTCCAAAATGACCTTTACAGTCTTGACGGGGACGTTAAACCTCAAATCAAACAAACAAACAAAACATTTTGTGGAACCAAGATGACCACGAGTGTTAGGTCCTCTTTTGTCCTAGTTTTTTTTTTTTTTTTTTTTTTTTTTTTTGACGGTTTTGTGTCAAACTGCATGTTTGCTATTCTGACAGTGCATCTATTTTGAACATCTTATCAGTTCAGTTTTTGTCAGTTTGTTATCCGACTGACTCAACGGTTATTGAGACGGCATGCTGTAGCATATCTATAAAGTTGTCACCACGGATGACAACGGGCACGTAGTTCAAGAATGGCTGCCCGGTATGATGGGAAAATAATCAGTTTTGTGATAACGGTACCGTATTTGGTGTTTTTGAAAACTTAATGTTTAAGAAATATAATAAAATTCCTTTATTCAGACCACTTTTGGGACTGTTCAAAAGTGGTCTGTAAGACCACTTTTAAACAGTGCCAAAAGTGGTGTTTTACTAGAGATCATTGGGTATAGAAAACACAATGAATGAATTACTGAAACCTTCTAAACAAGCTTTTAAAATCAGAACTATTCTTAATTTAGGTGGTCTTAATAGCGGGAGTTTACTTTAGATTAGCTATTAAATCACAGTTTGGAGGGAAGCTGTAAAGTAGAGCAAATCACGAGGGCGTGGCGCCAGTGATTTGTCCGACAAACTGTGATTTTAGTCTACTTAACAATTTACATACTAGAGCTGATCTTTTCGATTCTAACACACTGAAAATTGATAATAATGTTGTTTCCTTCATATTCTCCCAACTTGTCGCCATTGTTAGAAGAAATCCCGCCAAGCTCATTGACTGTAACGCATACATTTCAGTCCTTTTGTAACGTTTTCGATGCGAGATAAAAGCGTTTTACAGTCTAACAGCAAAGAATCTAGCAATGATGTCATAAAAAGGCGGCTATTAGCCCAACGCTCTTCTTCCATGTGAATAAATCGCAGTCCTTTCCTTTGCTTACATATGCGTGCTGTGTTAAACTAACAAAAAAGAGGTCCATGGGCCACTACGCTCACCAGAGGGCATGTGGTTTATACCATATACAGAAATGGCGCCCACCTTGGTCACTAGGATACAAACCAAGGAATAACTTTTCATAACCTCATCCCATAGAGGCTATTCATGTAATTTGGTTTCAGTCAGCACAGCAGTTTTTAGTTGAGAAGAATATAAAATACTGAATCTAAGTCATCCTGGACAAAAGTCAGTAAATGACCTTGAGCTTTGGAATTGATGAACTTCATTTCAGCTGATTGCAAATATCAATGCTGATGCTACAGGCTACAATAGAAACAGAAATATTCACTGATTTGCCTTTTCGTGACCAAATTTGACATTAAGGTAAAACAGGTCAAGGTCATTCATGGGTCACCATTTGTGTAAAATTGTTTGGACTCAAGTTCCTAATGCTATACACCAAGTCTGAAGGTCATTGGTCGTTGCGTTCCAGAGGAGAATAGTTTTAATGCTTTTTACCATCTATGGGCATGGTGTGCAACTTCGTCTTGCACACCCGTGCGTCATAGTATATTTTTTCACATCTCCAAAATGGCTACTTTTCTCATGAAAATCCATGATATTTGTTCTTATTAATTAATACTGCAGACGTAGATTGTGGGTGCTCGTTAGAACCGCCTCATTCACAACATATGTCTTGGATCAGGAATAAGAAAAATAATTTATAACCCCGTAAACACCAGTTTTCTCTATATAAAGTGGGGTGTAGGGGGTCTTCATTTCACGGACTTGCCCACGTGATGGGAACAACGTTCGAATTAGGGGCCTTATATGCCATTTTATGCAAGACTGATTCCTAATATGAAAACAAAAACAATGAAATTTGCCTCTAATAATTTTGGTCCCGTAGGTGAACGCGTCATCACGAAGTTGGTCCTTGGGATCAACTTCATTATGTTGTGTTCACATTAGGGACCATTTGGCTTAACTAACATGGCGAGTCAGCTTGCACCCCCGCCCCACCACCCCCAGTTTGAATGCCGTTTAATCTGGATTAACTTAATTCGGATCTCTAAAGTGAGTGTGGCCAAAGATGGTTGCAATTGAAATTACGGCCCATCAACAAGAGGAGGAGAAACAAACAGGCACATAGCGCAATCACATCGAAAGTAACACAACAATAAGTGGCAGCATCTGCACGCCATAAATCGTTTTCAGCAAAAAAACTTGTATGAAACGTATCCTTAAAGCATATTTAGGCTTCTGCATTTGAATAAACTGTAGGGTAGGTGGTAAAAGTTAAAAAGAAAAAAAAATGCATACTTTGTAATCTCTTATTTCTCTCGAGAAATAAAGATTGTAGTTGAATACTCCTTAGAACCGTTTCTTCGATGCGTTTTTATTGCCCGCCCATCGGGGCTTGAAGAAATAGATTAGGATGCATGATGCTTCCACGCAGAGCTGAAACCGACCGCACATGAGTACTGGTAAACTGCTTTGAGATTCGAGGCCTGCCCAGTAAAAGTGTTGCAAGTCGGACCGTCAATGCATATACACTCGATTGGTTTCCTTGGGTGGCATGGCTTGAGATGTCATTTCATCTCAGTGTCTGGTAAAGTCCCACCAGGCTGATAGCAACATCTCCAAAATGACCTACACAGTGTTGACAATGACGAAAAACCTCAAATCAAAGTCAACGCGTTACTAACGAGTATGCAGGATCTGTGTTTTGCAACATATATTACAGATGTTAATCTACACTTATGTCATCTACAGAGGCATGGAAGAGAGCTTGCTGTTACACCATCCTTAAGTTTATAAAGTGGACTCTTCCATCTTTATGTTTTCAATTCAGCTTTGGCATTAACCCTTTTTGTACCAAATAGAATCTGCCTCCTTATATATAGCACAAGTCCATTTAAAGATTTAGAGGTTTCAAGTCGTGTTTTCTTCAAAATCTATTTGGAAATTGCCTGAACATTTTGCAAACAGTGTAGTTCCTGGTCAGATGCCGCGTTCTGTGGCGTCTGATCTGGGCCTGCACTGTTTGCAAACTACACGTTTGGGGGTTTCTGGCACAAAATGGGTTAAGTATGTCAGGGTATAATTGTACTATTGAATACATTACCGGTACCACAAACACATGTGCAGATGAACTTTCAAGACATCCAGACAATGTTAATTAATTGATATGTCCATACTTGTAAATAGGGTATTTGGTCAAAATCATGAAGCGGATAGCAAACAGCGTACATCTTGATTAGACGGGTTTATGAGCCGTCTAAAATGGATTTACACTGCTCACATAGGTATCTGTATAGGTGTATAACTTAAGAAAGTTATTCTGTCCAAGCTCTGCGCTGAAAACTCACCAGAGCATAGTTGTCCAAAACTAAGGTAGCTGTTAGTTAACGTATCGTTAAAACTTAATCATTTAATATGGCAAATGCTTAATGTTTGCTGGATAAATGCAGTGGTGCTGGAAAAGTACTCATGTTTATTAGACATTGTGTGTGTGTTTGTGGGGGGGGGGGGGGGTGTGAATACGTCTCACCAACGGCTAACGTTGCTTTGAACGACTTCGCTCAGTACTTGGTTTAATATGCATATGCATTTTAAGTCGTACACGCCTAGCATTCCCTAAACAGTGTGTTTAGTCAAAGATCCAGTGCCGCAGAGGTACAAAGACGTTTTATAAAACTTACAACAAATGAACCAGCGCACGATAAAATCTACAATTAGACCTGTGCGACTAGCTAAGACTAAGATCATCCTGCGCATCCGCGCAGTCTGATCAGAGTCTTTGCTGTTCGTATGGGCCTTCTATAGCCTCTGGGCTATTCATAGAGCAACAAGAGAATGCTCCGACCAGGCTGACCTGACAGGCCGGCTGAACTGAGCCTTCGTCATTGCCTTCACTTCTATTTTGACCATTGCACGGGTCTTATTGAAGGTTTTGTCATGCGCTGGCTCATTAATGAAAATAATTAGACAACATTTAAATTTGTGATGGACCTGTCCCAAGATATGATTCAATGTCACAATACGTCACGTCATGAGAAAACCTTTCAGTCTTGCAATTTGTGCAACGTGCAGGTTAATATGCACGTAGGCACAGTCCGATCAGCACCTTAATATAATACAATACCTCTAGACTGTAACGGGCCTCCGTGACCTAGTGGATAAGAGCGTTGACTCTTAAGCATTAGGTATCTCTCCGCTGTGAGTTCGAGCCTGGTTCGGGTCACATGTGAGACGCCACGTTCTGCAACATTAGGTCAGGTGGTTTTTCTCCGGGTACTTCGGTTTTCTCCCACCTCTGATTATCGATCGGCTCGATATGAGTGCAATAATCTTGAGAGGGCCGTAAAAACAAACCCCTCCCCCAACAAAAAACCTCTAGTCTGTGCAGCTGAACAGACCGCTTTGTGACTAACCCAGCCTTCGGCCCCGCCCGTCGGGGCTTGAAGAAATAGATGGGCTGCATGATACTTCCACACAGAGCTGAATCCGACCGCTCACGAGTACTGGTTAACCGCTTAGAGGATATAAGCCTGTTCATGTAAAGCGGTGCGAGTCGGTCCGTCGATGCTTATAAACCCTATTGGTTTCAATGGGCGAACGGGCTAGAGATGCCGTGTCATCTCAATGTCGGGTAAAAGTCCCACAAAATTGGAAGCAACGTCTCCTAAATGACCTACACAGTGTTGACGGTGACGTTAAACCTCAAATCAAACAAACAAAACAAGACTTACCTAGAAGCAAGAAACCTTCAATTCTATTTTGTAGGAAAGTATCTCTCCTTTCGGCTTTCCGCTATTGATGTTTTTCACTAGGGTAAAGTTGTTGCATGTTTGTGTTTCTTTCCCTCTTGTGTGTCTAATAGGAGCTGTGATTCCTGATCATTGCCTTCACTTCTATTTTGACATTTTTTCTCGATGCGTGTGCGTGTACGCGCGCGCGCGTGCATTCTACTATGTGTTTTCGTTTCCGCGACGGGGCTCGAACATGAGCTTGTATTTTTGGAAATTACGGTATTTGCATCTTATCTGGGGTTTGACAGATGGGCCTCGATATCTACGTGTGCATCTCCATGCAGCCACTGCGCCCAAGTACATGGTCTCTTCATTCATATGAATGAATATGACGCAGTAATAATGATAACTATCAAAATGTGAGCCTCGTCGCGGGAAACCTATCATCGGACTGTGTGTCCATGCAAAATACAAACCGGCCTGCTCCGCTACCCAAATTAGCGAGGGTCATGAAATTTTAGACATAGAAACTAGAAGTATTGGAGCATCCAAGCGGCGAACAACAAATGTGCTGGTCAGCCTGCGCGGCGAGCAACAAAAGTGTTGATCAGCCTGCGCAGTCGCGCAGGCTGACCAGCACTTTTGTTGTTCGCAAATGCCAAAATAAACAGGTTTTGTCATGACTCGGCTCATTTTATCTGTGATACATGCACACATACACATAAACACACACTCAAAATAACTGGCCTATCTGTCTAAATGTCATCCTAGACGAGTTTGTTATTTAATTGTTTTTAACAGTATTGTAGTCAGTTTATATTAATAACAAAAGAATTAATTTAGAAATTGTCTAGTAGATATTTTAGCTCACCTGACCGAAAATCATGGCGAGGTTTTGTGACCGTAAGATGTCCGGCGTCGTCGTGTGTGCGTATTCTGTTTTTCTTGTTAACACGCTAGAGGTCACAGTCTTGACCCGTCATGATCAGACTTGGTCAGAATGATCATCATGGCAATATCTCGGCCAGGATGCAGGGTCAAAAAGTATATCAGTAGGTTAAATCTTCGGAAAACCTTGTACACGCTCTAGAGGCTACAGTTTCGGTCCAGTCGTCATCAAACTTGCTCAGAATGATCATCTTGACAATATCTCGGTCAAATGTGAATACGGGTCATGCCGGGTCAAAAAGTATGTCAGTAGGTCAAATATTAAAAAAAAACTTGTTAACAATCTAGAGGCCCCAGTTGTTGGTCCAATCATCAAACTTGCTCAGAGTGATCATCCTGATAATATATCTTGTCAAATTTGAATATGGACCATCTTGGTTCAAAACGTAGGTCAGTAAATCAAATCGAAGAGAAACATTGTTAACACTCTAGATGCCACAGTTTTGGTCCAATCATCATCAAACTTGCTCCGAATGGTCATCTTGACAATATCTCGGTCAGTTCAAATTGGTTCACGTCGGTCAAAAAGTAGGCCAACAGGTCAAATCATAGAAAAGACTTGTTGACACTCTTGGGGCCACAGTTTTGGTCCAGTCATGATAAAACTTGCTCAGAATGATCATATGGACAATATCTCTGTCAAGTTCGAATATGGGTTATGTCTGGTCAAAAAGAACGTCAGCAGTTCAAATCATAGAAAAACCTGGTAAACATTCTAGAGGCCAAAGTTTTGGTCAAATCATCATCAAACTTGCTCAGAGTGATCATCTTAACAATATCTCGGGCAAGTTCGAATATGGGTAATGCCTAGTTAAAAAGTAGTTAAGTGGATTAAATCATACAAAAAAAACATTGTTAATACTCTAAGGCCCGCAGTTTGATCCACTCATCATCATCAAACTTGCTGAGAATGATCATCTTGATAATATCTCGGTCAATATTAAATAATGGTTATGTCGGGTTTAAAAGTAGGTCAGCAGGTCAATTCATAGTAAATCCTTGTGAACATTAGTCCAATCATCATCAAAGTTGCTCGGATTGATCATCTTCATAATACCTCATGTTGGGTCCAAAAGTAGGCCAGGAGGCCACTGTTTTGGTCCGAGTATCACCAACATTGCTCAGAATGATCAGCTTGATATTATCTTGGTTTGGTGGAGTTTTTCATGAAAAGAGATGTACCTTTTACCTGAGAATTCTGCAAAGGGTATGGAGGTGTCATCAGATCGTCTTAGTACTGGGTAAAAATGGTGTGAAGATCAGTACCAGAAACCGCCCTTTGTTACCACAAGGCAATGTAAGTTAGACTGGGCTGGTTTATCTCCATCTGGTGCACTAGGGCCTGATCCTCAATGTCCACAAGGTGTCCAGATAGTGACATACAAGTCAGCACTGTATTGTCAAAGGGAACCACCTACTCATAAGTCTAGCTTCTGATGCCAACTCCATCCCCTCCTCCTCTGTCACGAGTTAGACTGAGCCGGTTCATCTCCGTCTGGTGCACTAGGACCTGACCCTCAGTGTCCACAAGGTGCCCAAATAGTGACATACATGTCAACTCTGTACTGTCAAAGGAAACCACAGACTCATAAGTCTAGCTTCTGATAACAACTCCATCCACTCCGCTTTGATGATGATGATGATTCGAGTTTAACGATGTGGGTCATAAGCGTCAATCGGTTAATGATCAAAAACTATGTAGAATTGTGAGGATATTAAAAGTTGTAAACAGTTGTATAACAATCTGAAAACCCACTCCGCTTTCCCTTTGTCGCCACGAGACATTGTAAATTTAGACTGAGCCGGTTCATCTCCGTCTGGTGCTCTAGGACCTGACCCTCAATGTCCACAAGGTGCCCAGATAGTGGCATGCAAGTCAGCTCTGTATTGCCAAAGGGAACTTTGGAAAGACTTCATCCAAAAAAACAAAACAATTTCACAGGAATGTTCCATGGGTGTCCTCTGACAAAATTGCTCAAAATCCTTTCGCTCCACTGAACGTGATAGCCAACAGAACCCCCCAAAAAATATACAACCCTTAAAATAACTTCTACTCCTAAATAGCTAAACCGATTTTGAATTAATTTTACAGAAAATTTAATCAAATTTGCTCAAACCATCCACTCCACTTAATATTACCTTTAAATTTGTAGTTAAAGGCTCATGCTTCCATACAGAGCTGAAACTGACCGCACATGAGTACTGGTAAACCGCTTAGAAGGTCTAGGCCTGTCCAGGCAAAGTGGTGCAAGTTTCAATTTTAAACAACATGCATATCAGAGCTAAAATAGAAACAATTTAAACAACATGCATATCAACCCTTTTGGTTTCATTGGGCGGCAGGGGGGAGGGGGGTGGGAATGACCCATTACGAAAACACACCCGTACGATATAGTGCATTTTTCATATCTCCAAAATGCCTACTTTCTGATGAAAATATGTGATATTTTTTTATTAATAGTGCAAACATAGGTTGTGGGTGCTCGTTAGAACCGCCTCATTGAGGCGGTACTAACAATCACCCACAACCTATGTTTTGGAGCAGAAATAAGAAAAATAATGTATACCCCCGTACACCCCAGTTTTCTCTATATAAAGTGGGGTGTACGGGGGTGTTCATTTCACGGACTTGTTCAAGTGTTGCAAACCAGAACTAAAAATAGAAGTCTTTAAACAACTCCTGTACCCTTGGGCCAATTTCATTCAAACTTCACAGGAATGTTGCTTAGGTGACCCTCTACCAAATTAGCTAAATCGGTTCCACTCCAATCAGCAAAATGGCCACCGGAGCTAGAAGTATAAAAACATCATAAATTTGTTTCAAATGCGAGCTGCTTATAAACCCTTGGGCCAATTTTATTCAAACTATACGGGAATGTTGCCTAGCTGGCTCCCTACCAAAATAGCTAAAATCATTCCGGTATGATGAAATCTTGATATCAGGTGAGCGAATCAGGGCCATTATGGCCCTCTTGTTTTTTATTTATTATTTTTTTTTCTTCTTCACTGAAATCGTATTGTGTGAAGATAATAAAATCTGCATGTGCAGTGACGCTGCAAATTGCCCAGGTCTACATTCTATGGCTATGGTTTGTTTTGTTTGTTTGATTTGAGATTTAACGTCCCCGTCAACCCTGTATAGGTCATTTTGGAGACGTTGCTTCCAATTTTGTGGGACTTTTACCGGCATTGAGATGAAATGACATCCCAAGCCCTGTCGCCCAATGAAACCAATAGGGTTTATAAACATGGACGGTCCGACTCGCAGGGCTTTGCCTGGACAGGCATTAGATGCTCTAAGCGGTTTACCAGTAGTCGTGTGGAGTCAGTTTCAGCTCTGCGTCGAAGCATCATGCAGCCCGTCTATTTCTTCAAGCCCCGATGAGCGGGGGTCTTCTATGAGTCAACAATATCTAGAACAGACCACTGAAAAATAGGTCATTCGAACCCTGGGCCATCATAGATGTAGCAAGGAAAATCAAAGCACTGAAAGCAGTAGTTCGTCGCTTGTCTCTGAATGTAGTCCTGAACGGTCAATGTGACTGTTTCGATTCATTCCGATAACAAGTTCGTGTCAAGAACGCCACTCTAAACCCCAATCAAAAATAGAGAAAACTGGGGTTTACGGGGGTGAACATTATTTTCCTTATTTCCGCCCCATTGGCCCCCGCCCATAGGGGCTTGAAGAAATATATGGGCTGCATGATGCTTCCACGCAGAGCTGAATCCGGCCCTCACACTAGTACTGGTAAACCGCTTAGAGGATCTAAGCCTGTCCAGGAACCGCGGTGCGAGGCGGACCGTCCATGCTTATAAACCCTATTGGTTTCATTGGGCGACAGGGCTTGAGATGTCATTTCATCTCAATGTCGGGTAAAAGTCCCACAAAATTGGAAGCAACGTCTCCAAAATGACCTTTACAGTGTTGACGGGGACGTTAAACCTCAAATCAAACAAACAAATATTTCTGCCTAGGCATTTCTAACGAGCACCCACAAACTATGCATGGAGTAAAAATAAGTAAAATGGCACAAATTTTCATCTGAAAATTAGGCCTTTTGAATAAAATGCACTATGTTTCGTGAGTGAGTGAGTGAGTGAGTGAATGTTTGAGTTTAACGTCCCATCAACAGCTAAGGTCATACGGAGAGGGGACCTCGGTTTAAAGACTCATCCGAAAGTTTGGAGAAGCCCGGGATCGATCCTGCGACCCTTGGTGTTATCGGAATGAACCCTTAAATTCGGGAATTTAAAAAAAAAAAAACAGTTAAGATCCTGATCTGACGCCGCATTCTGTGAGTCCAATCATGTTTTTTTACAGATAGCCCTTTTACACAGCACTAGCACGAACACAACGATAATAGCCGTTACCTGGTTTATGTACACGATCAGCGACAGTCACATGGACAAAAGCAAGCGGGAAGTTTCTGTAGTTAGTAAGTTTGAGTCGATTGATAAACAATGGACCTAAGAGTCAATTGTACAATCTAGAACAAATGTTCTAAAGTATTGCTGTCAAAAAAGGAGTCCCTTTTTCCTAACCGTAAGAATTAACTCCGTTTGGGAGAAAATTCTTTTTCCCTATGATGTAAAAATCTGAAAATGCGTCTTCATTACAAAAACACGCCTATTTAAATATATTGAAAATTTTGCCAGGGAAAAAAAAGCTGAAAATTTTCCAACAAAAATTCTGATATTTTTTCATAATTATGCTCAGAACATAGATTTTGAGTAGAAATAAGAAAAAAAATGTATATCCGTGGATGAACGGTCCGACTCGCATCACTTTGCCTGGGCAGGCATAGACTCGTCTAGGCGATTTACCAGTACGCATGTTCGGTCGGTTTCAGCTCTACGTGGAAGCAACACAAGCCCCGATGGGCGGGGGCATCCGACACAAGGTTTGAGATGTCATTTCATGTCAGGTAAAAGTCTTACAAAATTGGAAGCACAACGTCTACAAAATGAAAAATCAAACAAACAAATTAACAAATGCATCGAACGTGTGTCGAATAAAGGTTGTGTAGCATTTCACTTACGTTGTTAAAGGTGCATTATTGAGCTACCGGGTCTCAATTTTTTTTTTTCTGGTTTTTACCTTCAATGCATACTCTTTTGTACACTTTTGGAGCCAAATACAGCTTCAGAACTTTGTGAAAATGGTCGTTTTCATTCGTGTTTACCCTTCGCTCTGAACATGTGTTCGGAATTTCTGTTCTAAAAATAAATCTGTCACTTTACACATACATGGCAATGTATCGTCTCTGAGTGTCGTTACTTATGGCATCGTATTCAGCGTCATATTTTTTTCCGATTCAGGCATGGCCTAAGCAAACAAGGCCAAAAAATGAACGTCGCATAACGTCATATATTGGGATTCTATTTTTGTCACGAACTAAAAATAGCTCTAACTAGTTAGGGAATCCCCCTCAAACTCGTTTACCTGTCATCATAATTGTTCGCATTTTTTGCATAAAATGCATTCATTTGTATTGTTTTAAAGAAAAATACCGGCTATAAGTATTTTATTTTTGGAAGCATTTTTTCCAGATAGCTCAATAATGCACCCCGACCGTTTGGCTTGCCCTTTTTAATTTTTTAACGTAACAAAAGCTTTTCAATCATCAACCCATTGTGTACTAGAAACCCCAAAACGAGTACCCTGGCGAACACTGCAGGCCCTGATCAGGGCCTACACTGTTTGCAAAATGCTCAGCCATTTTCCAAATAGATTTTGAAGAAAACACAACCTGACACCCCTAAATTTTAAAATGGACTCCTGCTATATATAAGGAGGAAGATTCCATTTGGTACAAAATGGGTTAAAGCTGATTGGTAAGAAAAAAAAAACTATTTTTGAAAAACTATTTAAAGCACCAAGTTCTAAATATATTGCATCAAAGACTATTATAATATACAACTAAACCTTTTACATTACTCTATGTGTGATTGTCCATACCTCCTGCAGACATAGTAAATTCTTTGGTTACCATTTTAGAAAGAGTTTGTGCAAATAATTTGTCAGCAAGAAAGATTTTTTCAAAGTTTTCTAACACTTATGAACCTGAGCCGCGTCGCGTGAGGGCCGTTCATACGCCCTCGCGCGACGCGGCTCAGTAACATGATCCCGAAGGCATGACAAAGCTGACAAGAAGACTCGGACCGAAAACTCAGATCAGCGAGTGCATCTACCCCTGTGTACAGAGATCGTTTGCTGGCCGAGACGCTATGCCGGAAGGCTCATGCGAACAGCAAAGACCCTGATCAGATTGCGCGGCTGTGCAAGCTGGTCTGAGCGTTCGCTGCGTGAATGTTAAACATGACTGGCTGATTATTGTTTGTGTTTCTTTTGGGACCATCGGGTCAACTGCATGCACGCAAGTGTGTGTGCATGTCTGGGGTGGGGTGGGGGTTGGAGGGGGCTGGCGTAATCGGTCTTGCAAATTACCATACTTCATACAAAGAGTCTCAATAAAACTGAGACCCTTTTTTCTATCTATAATATGAGCCCCGCCAAGCGAATTTGTGTCTTCGAGCATTCCGTCGTGACAAATTTTAACCGCGCATGCCCAGCCATTCAGAGGGGCCAGGGATATGACTTTCTGTCTGAAGGTTCCTCTTGATTCACTGCTTGTATGAGCGAGCAGCGAAGGTTCTGGCGAGACTGCGCGGATGCGCAGGCTCGCCTGAACCTTCGCTGCTCGCATAGGCGATAAGTACCAAAATCGCTTGACAGCGCCCATATGTTCTTCGTTACCAAAGACAACATTTACAGCTTCCTTAAAATCTTTCTAATAAACATCCTAAATTAGGAGAGAACAAACGAAAGTTAAAATCACATTTTTTCCCATTCGAAATATGTTGTTTTGTTACATAACATGTCGTTTTGTTACATTTTTTGCCTGACTTGAATATATTCGTTTCGAAGAATCCAGGCCTTTGCTACACAAGAAAAGTGGAGTTTGGCGTGTGCGGCTAGCGAAGACAGACCCGCCTATGCAGAAGCGCAGACTGATCTGAGTCTTCGCTTGTTGCAATGGTCATCTGTGTCACCTGACGTTTTTATAGTGCAATAATCAAAGACCCTGATGTGTGTCTTCATTGGTGTACAGACTAACATCAATCTACTCTGGTTGCATATGAGCCTCTCACGAGAAAGTCTGCCTTCATCACGAAAACACGCGTATATAATTCTGACCCCCTTGAATCCCATTTTTATATAGTAAAACTGGGTTTTACAGAGGTAAACATTATTTTCTTATTTCTGCTCTAAAATAATGATTGTGGGTACTCGTTAGAACCGCCTCAATGAGGCGGTTCTAACGAGTACCCACAATCTATATTTTGAGCAGAAATTGAAAAACTATTACAATTTTTCATCTTAAAATTTTCGATTTTTTGGCGGTAAAATTTGCAATGTATTTGTATAGGAATGTTCGTTGTTTGCGGCCCGGTAAGGCACAAACCGGCCTGGTCAGCTTGCTAGTTTAGGGTTGTTGTTATTGTTTTTGTTTTACGGCCCTTTCAAAATTATTTCACTTATTTCTATTTCTAGCCGATCGTTAGTCACATGCGGGCGAAAACCGGAGTACCCGGAGAAAAATGAGCGGGTTTCGAACCACAGCGGTGAGAGACCTAATGATTAAGAGTCAGCGCTCTTACCCACTAGGCCACGGAGGTCCGCCTTGATATTTTTGATGTAGAAACTAGAGATATGGACTATCAAAGCTGCGAACACTGAGTGAAAGGTGCTGATCAGATTGTGCGAATGTGCAGGCTTATCTGCACTTTCGTTGTTCACAGATAATATAAGAATCTTACATGGGTGTGAGGGATGGATGGAAAAATCCGTCCCGAGGGTCACTGTCAGGCATCACGAGGCTTGCCGAGTGATGCCGGACAGTGATCCCTTGGGACGGATTTTTCTATTCACCGCTTACACCCATGTAGGATTCTTTTTCTTGCATACTTTCAATTTGTGATCGTGGGTTTTTAATACTGCAGTCACCTCGGTCGCCGACGTCCGCCATATTGTGATGATTAGTGACGTCACGTTACGTGCTGTGACGTCAGCGTTAACGACAGCGTATAGGAGGTCGTATTCAACCATATCAAACACGCGAGAATATTCGATTTTGGGTAAGAACACAAGGGTTAGAACAGAATATCTATCCCAAGCTAAAACTATGGATTTCCTTATCTGGTGTACAAGAAAAAAAGGTTTTCTCATGGCACGGCTCGTGCTTTTCGTGTTTACGGCTCGTAACAAAAGGTAAACTAGGCCGCTTCATGAAAAAAAGATGTCGGAGCATGCGCAGCCCAGTGAAGACTAATATCAGAGTGCTTCCCCACTCAACCAAGAATACCGCCTTCCCTATCTCTGTGAATACGCATTTTGTCAACAGGCTGCATCTTAATAGCACACATCGACGACTGTGATCAGAATGCGCGAATATGCAAGCTACTCTTATTCTTTGCTGGGCGCATTTGTCTGAAAACACATTTTTAGCTGGCTAAGCCAAATTATGAGTCATACTTGCCCAGGGACTTGGGCTTGTTTACATAATACACAACCTGTTCAAACTTTCCAAAGCCCAAAACAAACTGACGCGAGTTATCAGGTTTAAAGATAGTAAAGGGCGAATTGATTGGGTTGTAAGTTATAGCCGAGTAATTGAGATTTGACTGGCAAATAGCGGGCTTTTCTTCCAGTGTCAAATTAATTTTTCCGGGCTTTTTGTTATACTTTTTGACTGATAATTTTATCACATATCACAAAAAGAGTTTACTTTGAGAAATCTGCAAATGAGGTTTCAAACGAGCGAAATGGTATCACTTACCCCATACCGAGATCTTTGCTTCAGGTGTGCCAAGGACCGTTAGCCTTGACCTCTGCAAACTGAGCCGATGAACCGCATGTTCGACCAGACTCGGGTCAGCCTGTGTGCGCGTAGGGTCTGATTAGAGTACTCACACAGGCCCGTACTCGGGGCGCGGGAGGGGTGTAAACGAACCCGATCCCCCATTTGTGGGGTGGGGGAAATTATCTCAAGTCATGCAGTTTTTCACCAGATTCTAATGAGTACACACGGCATTTTCATTATATAACACCGAAAAGATGTCTCAAAGTATCTCGTTATGCCTCCTGAAGTAACCTCAGTGGCTCGAACTACCCCTGTCTCGAACAGATTTTCGAGGCCCCAAAGGTGTTCGAGCCATTGAAGTTCGACTGTAAAATATCCGCAGTTATGAGATTGTTTTTTTAGTCTCGAGTTCGAGAAAACCGTGGTAAGCGAGTCATCGGTGTTCGAGCCATCAGCCTTTCACCGAATAATGCGAACAGAGACTAAAAAGGCAATGTTTCAATACAAATTGTCGTCGGCCCCCGCCCATCGGGGCTTGATGAAATATACGGGCTGCATGTTGCTTCCACGCAGAGCTGAAACCGACCCGAACACGAGTACTGGTAAACCGCTTAGAGGATCTAAGCCTGCCCAGGCAAAGCGGTGCGAGTCGGCCCGTCCATGCTTATAAACCCTATTGGTTTCATTGGGCGGCAGGGCTTGAGATGTCATTTCATCTCAATGTCGGGTAAAAGTCCCACAAAATTGGAAACAACGTCTCCAAAATGACCTTTACAGTGTTGACGGGGACGTTAAACCTCATTTCAAACAAAACTCTTGTCCTGCAAGTTCTTTCCATCCGTGTGACATAGAGCACTCCTTCATATCTCCAAAATGTCATTTTCTGATTGAAAATTGTGATACTTTTCTTATTTGTATTCTTAACATATGTTGTGGGTTCTAACGTGTACCCACAGCATACATGTACCGCTGTACTTCCCAGTTTTCTCTATATAGAGGGGAATGTATGTAAAGTGGGGTCCTTTCTGGTCCTTTGGCATCATTGAGTTCATTTAGAATCATTTTGAAAATAGAATTCTGCTTAAACCGGTGCTAGAAGGCGTGGCCGGTGTTGCACATTTCAGTACTGGTCATGAACAGACTCAATAAAACCGAGTCTGCTATTTTCGTTTATTTGGTGTATTCTTTGCTTCTAAAGGATCTGATCATTCAGAACTTCACTGCAGCTGGTGTTGTGCCGTGTGGCGGCCGTAAAATGCCCCCCCCCCCCCCACCCCCGTACACCATCATAGTGCAGATTATATTATCTGGTCCTTTGGGATCATTGAGTTCATGTTGAATCATTTTGAAAATAGAGTTCTGCTTACAGTAAGCCGGCGCTAGAGAGCATGGCCAGTGTTGCACATTTCAGTACTGGTCATGAACAGACTCAATAAACCCGAGTCTGCTATTTTCGTTTATTTGGTGTATTCTTTGCTTCCAAAGGATCTAACCATTCAGAACTTATTAACAGGGGTGTTTATTTCACCGACTTGTTACTGATCCCTTTTTGGAGGGATTTAGTTCACGGAAAAACGAAGGGGAAGTTCAGAAAGTAGGCCCTTTTTCCAAGAAAGGCAGAATTTATATCATGCCACCCAATCGCGTCTGGTGATATTATCTTTCAAGGTCAGACTTATTATGCGGATTTATGAAACAAATAATTATTTTTAGTAGTTTTAAAAGGAAACAATGTCCCAACAGATACATAACCTTGAGACTTTTTAACAAATAAGTTCTGTCTGCTTTACATAAATTATAGTCTAATTATTGTTCGTGCGAGGTGAACATTTTTATCGTGTATTTTACATCAAAACTACAAGATGGCTGCCTTTTATTATCATAGCACGTTACACTACATGCGTTTTGGCTATTTGCTGTCGATTGCAATCTAAGTGCACAAACATGCAGTTCATTTCATCCAGAATTCGAATCGGCTTTCTCCTTATTGAAATAAAATCAGTAGGTCTGTGAAAAAAGCGGAGGGGCATTTCTTTGAATATTTTGACTTTAATCAACCGTACCATCGCACTATGCAAAATGCTGATAGTGTCTGGCTGCCTCGGTGCACCGTGCTCAACGAAAATACATCGGGATAATAAGCCCGAGTAACGAACATCCCTGTGAAATAGAAGTACAGTCGAACTTTGATGCCTCGAACCGCTTTGGGACCATGAAAATTTGTTCGAGACAGCGGTAGTTCGAGCCACGGAGGGTTACTAATAGTGCCATACCAGGAGGCATAATGGAGATAATTGTGAGATATCTTTTCGGTGTTCTATGTTATAGATGTATGTTATGTGTACTCATTAGAATCGCCCCATCGAGGCGATTCTAATGAGTATACACGGCATACATTTGCAAGATAAGGGAGAAAATTTCGCTATCTTATCCCTATATCGTATGTGTAGGAATTCACTGAGGACTCAAGAACCGGTTCGACTTATCCACCGTGCTTCAAACCATGAAGTTTTGCTGTAATGACAATGATCAGGAATCGATACAATTAACCCACATACTAAAGGGAAAGAAACACAAACATGAAATAACTAGACCCTACTGGAAACACCAATAGCGGAAAGCCAAACAAATGGTCAAAGATACAAGCGATACACACAATTGTCATTCAAAGACGAACTATATCAAAAATTATCCGCGACAGAAGAACCGCTCTGGAACGTCCACTGAGGGGTTAAATCGATTTGAGGCGGCCGATATAAGAACAAGAGAACCAGAATGGTCCTATATCGCGAACCTGCGCTGAGTGATTTACATGTGGGTCCTGAGGCAGGGCAATTTTGGCCCCGTGGTTACAATTTGAACCATCTTGGTACAGGTCCACTAAAAGAAGCCCACTACCAAATGTCAAAGGCATGGGCCTCTGGTTTCATACAAGAAGATTTGGAAAAGTTTTCCCTGTATAAGTCTATGTAAAACCAGTAGGCCGCGGGGCGGGACCATTTTGGCCCCCGGGCTAACATTTGAACAAGCATGGTAGAGGCCCACTACATAAAGCTTCATACCAAATATCAAAGACCTAGACCTTCTGGTTTCAGACATGAAGATTTTCAAATGAAGTCTATGTAAAGCCAGTCGGACCCGGATTGGGGCCATTTTTGGCCTCAGGGCTATATTTTGACCAATCTTAGTAGCAGTCCACTAGATAAAGCTTCATACCAAATATCAAAGACCTGGGCCTTCTGGTTCCAGACAAGATGATTTTATTCCCTATGTACGTCTATGTAAAACCAGTGGACCCACGGAGTCGGGCCAATATTTGCCCCAGTGCCATAATACGAACAATCTTGGTAGCGGTTTACTAGATGAAGCTTCATGCCAAATATCAAAGATTGGCCTTCTGGTTCCAGACAAGAAGATTTTCAAAGGTTTACCATATGTATGTTTACCATATGAATGTTTATGTAAAATCAGTTGTCCCGGGGCGCTGCCATTTTGACCCCGGGGCAGGAATCTGAACAGTCTTTGTAGATGTCCACTAGACGAAGATTTATTCCAAAGACCTTCTGGTTTCAGACAAGAAGATTTTTAAAGGTTTTCCCTGTGCATGTCTATGTAAAAACTTTGGGCCCGAGGTGGGACCATTTTTGGCCTCACGGCTATAATTTGAACAATCTTGGTAGGGAGGCACTAGAAGAAGCTTCATACCAAAAATCAAATACATGAGCCTTCTGGTTTCAGACAAAAAGAATTTTAAAGGTTTTCCCTGTACAAGTTCATGTAAATCCAGTGGGCCCCGGCCCGAGGCCATATTTGGCCCCGAAGCTATAATTTGGACGATCCTGTTAGAGGTTCACTAGAAGAAGCTTCATACCAAATATCAAACACCTAGGACTTCTGGTTTCAGACTAGAAGATTTTTAAAATGTTTCCCTATACATTGTATAAGTTTATACAAACCCAGTGGGTCCCACCCCGGAGCCTCTTGTGTCTCAAGGGCTATAATCTGAACAATCTTGGTAACTGTCCACTAGATGAAGTTTTATACCAAAAATCGAAGGTCTGGGCCTTTTGGTTTCAGACGAAGATTTCTGAAGGTTTTCCCTATGTATGTCGATGTCAACCCTGTGGGCCCGCCCCGGGGCCATTTTTGGCCCCAGTGCCATTATTTGAAAAGTCATGGTAGATGTCCAACAGAAGAAGCTGCATACCAAATTTCAAAGATAAGGGCCTTCCAGTGTCAGAAAAGAAGATGTTTAAAGGTTTTCCCTATATATGTCTATGTGTATCCAATGGTCCCCGCCTCTGGGCCTTTTTTTGGCCCCAGGGCTATAATTTGAACAAACTTGGTAGAGGTCCACTAGAAGACACTTCATACCAAATATCAAACATACGTGACTTCTGGTTTCAGACAAGAAGATTTTTGAAGGGTCTCCCTATATAAGTACCTGTTAACCCAATGGGCTTTTCGCGGAAGCACCAAGCAGGTCATATATTTCTCCAAGCCCCGATTGGTTGGGGCCCTGGGGTAAAGGGGCATCCATCTGGCACACAGCGAAGACTCAGATCAGCCTAAAGAAATTGTAGACGGACGCACGGCCGGACGGACGGTGACCAATCACAATAGCTCCCGCGGAGCCTTCGGCTCAGGTGAGCTAAAAATATAAAACATTTCATTAGACGCCATTGTAGCACACGGGAGTGTTGTCGTTATGGCAACTTGATTCTCCTCCCCCGCCCATCGGGGCTTAGAGAAATAGATTGGGCTGCATGGTGCTTCCACGCAGATCTGAAACTGACCCCACCTGAGTACTGGTAAACCGCTTAGGACTAAGCATGCCCAGACAAAGTGATGTGAGTCAGATCGTGCATCTTAGCCTTATGGTTTCATTTGGCGAAAGAGCTTGACATGTCATTTCATCTCAATGTCGGTTAAAGTCCCACAAAATTGGAAGCAACGTCTCCAAATGACCTAAATAGTGTTGACGGGGACGTTAAACATAATTCAAACCAACAAAAACAACTTGCTTCTAGAGATCAGGGTCTAGTTGTGTGGACAACTTTGTTTGGTGGCTATAACTGCCAGTCACAACGATTGCCGTCTGCTTTATTGTCTGCTGTTGGTTTGAAAAACGATTGTTGCAAACCGTCTTGGCCCAGATCCGACTGCTCCTTCAGGGTCCACATGTTTGAAATGTCTGCAAAAAGAGAAGCAGAAGACATAAACAGACATTTTGAGATGCAGTGGTCCGTCGTGGTCGAATGTTTTGTATTAGCCTGTGCAAATATGACAGCAAATATGGGCTTGTACAAATGAGGAAGCAATTCCGTGCCAGAGCTCTATCCCTGTGCCTCTTTTTGTGTGAAAGCTTATACTTATTATGGGCAGCGTTTGGTGTATAAATAAAAAGGACAACCTGCATTGTGGGTAACTAATGGCTGTACTTACCATACGTCTATAATGTCTATGCCCATGTATGTCTATGCCCATGGGCGTAGACAACAAACATTTCATTTGGGTCGCAACAAGAGAAAGGGGTGGGGGTGGGGTCTTGGAGCATGTGCACTAAGCGAAGACTCAGATCAGACTGCGCACATACTATTATACCTGTTATTATACGGCCCTCTAAGAGAGTATGAAGAAACTTGGGGTCAAGGAACTTGCTTGTGTTGAGGTTTTACGTCCCTGTCATCACTATTTAGTTCAATTTGCCTCCGACTTTGTGTGACTTTTCCCGACATTGAGATGAAATGACGTCTCAAGCCAAAGAACCCGCTAGGGTTTTAAGGAGCAGTTCGACTCGCACCACTTTTCTTAGACAGGCTAAGTCTTAAGCGGTTTACCAGTACTCAAGTCCGGTCAGTTTTTTTTAAGCTCTTCGCGGAAGCACACCATGCAGGCGGGGACCCTTGGGTAAAGGGGCATCCATCTGGCACACATCGAAGATTCAGATTAGCTGATCTGGGTCTTCGCTGTGCACCTTATATTTTCGAAGGTCCATTTCCGCTTGACTTGTCCAGTTTCTATATTTAATATATTGTATATTTCATATCTTTCATAAAACGACATTTAATCCACTTAGGATTTTGGAGACCCATACATTAAAAGATCTCTTCAGTTTTGAGACTTACTGGTGTTTGCTTTTCTAAGGTTGACACGAATATAAGCCAGCGGCTGATAAAATTGCATGTATAGTCGTCGATATACCGATAAATAGCGCCCTCAGTTTATAATGGGCTGGTATAGGACAGTTTTTTTACCATCCCCTTTTGCCATTAAAACATAGAATAACCATTATTTATTTATTTATTATTTATTTTCGCGATTCCTGAATTTACATTCCTTCTTCTGTTTCATAAGACTCCGTTGGAAACAGTCCTCTTTCTATTAGTTCCTCTGGGGAATCGCATTGAAACTGTGACCCTGTGTCAAACAACATCATTTTTTCCACAAATGCAAAATTACTCATATGTCTTGTATCTTAAATAAATTATCTAGATATATAAAAATCGCATTTCTACCAGGATTATCCCAGGCTTCTCCAGACTTTCGGATGAGTCTATAAACCGAGATCCCGTCTCTTAGCTGTTGGTGGGACGTAGAACTCAAACACTCACTCACTCTACCAGGATAAAAAGTGAGGCCATTTTTGCTAAAATGTCTAAAGGGCGCCGCAACAAAAATCACATCTCGAACTGCGGTACCAAAGTATCAAAGCGAGCTCACTCCTCCAGGTATTAAAAACCACCAGACTGGACAAATAATTGATATTATCATTCTTGCTCTCAATGCATCTTCAAGGGAGGCAACTCTTTTTATGCCCCCAACTTCAAAGAAGTTGATGGAGGATATTGGTTTTGCCCTGTTCGTCCGTCCGTCCTTCCGTCCGTCCCGCTTTTTTACTGCATAGCATAACTTAAGAACCATGGGTGCTAGGTTTTTGAAATTTCATATATGGATTCCTTATGAAAAAATAATTGATCCATGTTTTTTTTTCTCATCAGGATTATGCCCCTTTCTTGATGCCCTTTGCAAAAAAATACTTTGAAATCTTGTACGCAAGATATCTCAAAAACTGATTGAGCTTTTGCCCTGATACTTTACAGACTGGTTTGGGATGATGAGTAGATGAACTGATTAACTTTTGAAAAAAAATTAGAAATTCTTGCTTGAGTAATGGCCATTTGAATTTTATAGCGTTTTAAGCTTGTAAGCAAGATAACTCAAAACTATTTGAGCTATTGCCCTGAAACTTTACAGAATGGTTGGGGATGATGAGAAAATGAACTGGTTAACTTTTGACAAAAATCCATTTTTTTTTTTCTTGAGTTATGCCCCTTTGAAATGTTGCGCGTTTTAAGCTTGTAAGCAAGATATCTCAAAAACTGTTTGAGCTATTGCCCTGAAACTTTACAGGCTGGTTCGTGATGATGAGTAGATGAACTGATTAACTTTTGAAACAAAATCCGAAAGATTATGCCCCTGTCTTGAGTTATGCCCCGTTGCAAAATACTTTGAAATCTTGTAAGCAAGATATCTCAAAAACTGTGCGAACCTTTGCTCCGAAACTTTACAGACTGGTTTGTGATGATGAGTAGATGAACTGATTAACTTTTGAAAAAAAAAATCTGAAATTTTTTTCTTGAGTTATGGCCCTTTGATTTTTTTTTTTTTTTTTTTTTTTTTTTGCGTTTTAAGCTTGTAAGCAAGATAACTAAAAAACTGTTTGAGCTATTGCCCTGAAACTTTACAAAATGGTTGGGGATGATGAGAAGATGAACTGATTAACTTTTGACAAAAATCCATTTTTTTTCTTGAGTTCTGCCCATTTGAAATGTTGCGCGTTTGAAGCTTGTAAGCAAGATATCTCGAAAACTGTACGAGCTATAGCCCTGAAACTTTACAGGCTGGTTCAGGATGATAAGTAGATGAACTGATTAACTTTTGAAAAAAAAATCAGAATTTTTTTCTTCACTTATGGCCCTTTGAAATTTTTGTGTTTTAAGCTTGTAAGCAAGATAACTCATAAACTGTTTGATCTATTGCCCTGAAACTTTACGGAATGGTTGGGGATGATGAGAAGATGAACTGATTAACTTTTGACAAAAATCTATTTTTTTTTTTTTTCTTGTGTTATGCCCCTTTGAAATTTTGCGCGTTTGAAGCTTGTAAGCAAGATATCTAAAAAAAAAAAAACTGTATGAGCTATTGTCATGAAACTTTACAGACTGGTTTAGGATGATGAGTAGATGAACTGATTAACTTTTGAAAAAAATCCGAAATGTTTTTCTTCAGTCATGGTCCTTTGAATTTTTTTTTGTGTTTTAAGCTTGTAAGCAAGATAACTAAACAAGAGGGCCAAATGGCCCTATATCGCTCACCTGTGTACCAGAAAATCATTAGTGTAGGACACCACTTGACATTGTTACACTAAATATCTAAGCTCTGGGTCTTATGGCTTCGGAGAAGAAGATATTTGAAGCTTTTTTTTTTTCATTATAAGTCTAAAGGAGCTAAGGGGCCCCGGGGTGTGGCCCATTTGGATCCCAGGGGCAGGATTTATGAAGGTGACTATTTTATGTTGCTAGATACTAAATATCTAAGCTCTGTGCTTCACAGTTTCAGAGAAGAAGATTTTTTAAGCTTTTCTCCATTATGAGTCTATGGGAGCTAAGGGGGTCAAAGGGCATGGCCCATTTGGACCCCAGTGGCATGATTGGCAGGATTTATGTGGGTGACCACTTGCCATTGCTACATGCTAGATATCTAAGCTCTGGACCCTGTGGTTTCAGAGAATAAGATTTTTGAAGCTTTTTTTTTTTCATTATGAGTCTATGGGAGCTAAGAGGCCCCGGAGCGTGGCCCATTTGGACCCCAGGGGCATGATTGGCAGGATTTATGTAGGTGGCCACTTGCCGTTGCTACATGCTAAATATTAGAAGCCTCCGTGGTCGAGTGGTTACGCTACTCGCCTTGTAAACCAGGGGTCGCAGGTTCGATCCCGGGCTTCTCCAGACTTTCGGATGAGTCTTTAAACCGAGGTCCCGTCTCCGTACGACCTTAGCAAGATATCTAAAAAAATAGTCTCAGCTATTGCCCTGAAACTTTATAGGCTGGTTCAGGATGATGAGTAGATGAACTAATTAGGTGAATTTTAATGCATTTGCATTTTTGGAGAACTTAATGCATGCTTGCTTAAGACAGGTTGCTTTGGGCGACAGGTCTTGAGATGTCATTTCATCTCAATGTCGGGTAAAAGTCCCACAAAATTGGAAGCAACGTCTCCAAAATGACCTATACTGTGTTGACGGGGACGTTAAACCTCAAATCAAACAAAACAAAACAAACAAAGACAGGTTGCTCGCTTAATAGAGGTGGACACAAAGGCAGGTTTGACTGTATCTCTAAAACTGTATGAGCTATTATCCTGTAACTTAAAACACTGGTATTGGGTGATAAATAAATGACCTGATTAACTAGCCAGGTCAAGTTAGCAGAACAGCAGAACGAGCAGAACGAAATGGTCAAGTTAGCAGAACAGCAGAACGAGCAGAACGGATTGGTCAAGCTAGCAGAACAGCAGAACGAGCAGAACGGATTGGTCAAGACAGCAGAACAACAGAACAGCAGAACGAGCAGAACGAACTGGTCAAATAAGAGCAGAACCAGTAGAAAATGGTCATATTAGCAAAACAACTAAACCAACAGAAGAAATGGTCAAGTTAGCAGAACAACAGAACAAGAAAAAAAAAACAAAAAAAAAAAAAAAAACAAATAACAAGACAACATACAAAGTCTCTCCAAAAGATGATGTATGCGGTTTTTTAATTTTTGTCTCGGAATTTCGGATTTTTTCTCTCTATACTTAGTCGCTATAAAAATGATGAAGAACGCCGTTTACCGCGCCTTCCTATCGCATTTATTAGCTGAGATATTGAGAAAAACATCATTTTTGTATTCTGCTGGGAAGATAGAGAAAAATTTTTGTCTCCGAATTTCGGATTTTTTCTCTCTATACTTAGTCGCTATAAAAATGATGAAGAACGCCGTTTACCGCACCTTCCTATCGCATTTATTAGCTGAGATATTGAGAAAAACATTATTTTTTTCTTCTGCTGGGAAGACCGAGAAAAATTTTTGTCTCGGAATTTCGGATTTTTTCTCTCTATACTTAGTCGCTATAAAAATGATGAAGAACGCCGTTTACCGCGCCTTCCTATCGCATTTATTAGCTGAGATATTGAGAAAAACATCATTTTTGTATTCTGCTGGGAAGAGAGAGAAAAATTTTTGTCTCCGAATTTCGGATTTTTTCTCTCTATACTTAGTCGCTATAAAAATGATGAAGAACGCCGTTTACCGCACCTTCCTATCGCATTTATTAGCTGAGATATTGAGAAAAACATTATTTTTTTCTTCTGCTGGGAAGACCGAGAAAAATTTTTGTCTCGGAATTTCGGATTTTTTCTCTCTATACTTAGTCGCTATAAAAATGATGAAGAACGCCGTTTACCGCGCCTTCCTATCGCATTTATTAGCTGAGATATTGAGAAAAACATCATTTTTGTATTCTGCTGGGAAGATAGAGAAAATTTTTTGTCTCCGAATTTCGGATTTTTTCTCTCTATACTTAGTCGCTATAAAAATGATGAAGAACGCCGTTTACCGCGCCTTCCTATCGCATTTATTAGCTGAGATATTGAGAAAAACATCATTTTTGTATTCTGCTGGGAAGATAGAGAAAAATTTTTGTCTCGGAATTTCGGATTTTTTCTCTCTATACTTAGTCGCTATAAAAATGATGAAGAACGCCGTTTACCGCGCCTTCCTATCGCATTTATTAGCTGAGATATTGAGAAAAACATCATTTTTGGATAGAGAAAAATTGTTGTCTCCGAATTTCGGATTTTTTCTCTCTATACTAAGTCGCTATAAAAATGATGAAGAACGCCGTTTACCGCGCCTTCCTATCGCATTTATTAGCTGAGATATTGAGAAAAACATCATTTTTGTATTCTGCTGGGAAAATAGAGAAAAATTTTTGTCTCCGAATTTCGGATTTTTTCTCTCTATACTTAGTCGCTATAAAAATGATGTAGAACGCCGTTTACCGCACCTTCCTATCGCATTTATTAGCTGAGATATTGAGAAAAACATTATTTTTTTCTTCTGCTGGGAAGACCGAGAAAAATTTTTGTCTCGGAATTTCGGATTTTTTCTCTCTATACTTAGTCGCTATAAAAATGATGAAGAACGCCGTTTACCGCGCCTTCCTATCGCATTTATTAGCTGAGATATTGAGAAAAACATCATTTATGTATTCTGCTGGGAAGATAGAGAAAAATTTTTGTCTCCGAATTTCGGATTTTTTCTCTCTATACTAATTCGCTATAAAAATGATGAAGAACGCCGTTTACCGCACCTTCCTATCGCATTTATTAGCTGAGATATTGAGAAAAACATTATTTTTTTCTTCTGCTGGGAAGACCGAGAAAAATTTTTGTCTCGGAATTTCGGATTTTTTCTCTCTATACTTAGTCGCTATAAAAATGATGAAGAACGCCGTTTACCGCGCCTTCCTATCGCATTTATTAGCTGAGATATTGAGAAAAACATCATTTTTGTATTCTGCTGGGAAGATAGAGAAAATTTTTTGTCTCCGAATTTCGGATTTTTTCTCTCTATACTTAGTCGCTATAAAAATGATGAAGAACGCCGTTTACCGCGCCTTCCTATCGCATTTATTAGCTGAGATATTGAGAAAAACATCATTTTTGTATTCTGCTGGGAAGATAGAGAAAAATTTTTGTCTCCGAATTTCGGATTTTTTCTCTCTATACTTAGTCGCTATAAAAATGATGAAGAACGCCGTTTACCGCGCCTTCCTATCGCATTTATTAGCTGAGATATTGAGAAAAAACATCATTTTTGTATTCTGCTGGGAAGATAGAGAAAAATTTTTGTCTCCGAATTTCGGATTTTTTCTCTCTATACTTAGTCGCTATAAAAATGATGAAGAACGCCGTTTACCGCGCCTTCCTATCGCATTTATTAGCTGAGATATTGAGAAAAACATAATTTTTGTATTCTGCTGGGAAGACAGAGAAAAAATTTTGTCTCCGAATTTCGGATTTGTTCTCTCTATACTTAGTCGCTATAAAAATGATGAAGAACGCCGTTTACCGCGCCTTCTTATCGCATTTATTAGCTGAGATATTGAGAAAAACATCATTTTTGTATTCTGCTGGGAAGATAGAGAAAAATTTTTGTCTCCGAATTTCGGATTTTTTCTCTCTATACTTAGTCGCTATAAAAATGATGAAGAACGCCGTTTACCGCGCCTTCCTATCGCATTTATTAGCTGAGATATTGAGAAAAACATCATTTTTTTCTTCTGCTGGGAAGATAGAGAAAAATTTTTGTCTCCGAATTTCGGATTTTCTCTCTATATACTAAGTCGCTATAAAAATGATGAAGAACGCCGTTTACCGCGCCTTGTGGCAACCTCTAATGTAATACAACGCCAATTGTAATAAACAAGTTGCAGTCAACGCCAAATGTAACAACGCCTAATGTAATAAAGTAAATTTCGTGTAGGACAAGATGAAATCTCAAAAAAGTTAAAATCATAGAGTATCCATATACCTTGGGGCCGAAGGTTGTCTGGGTACTGGGGTCGAAGGGGTTGTGGATACTGGGGTCGAAGGTGGTGTAGGTACTTTGAGTGTGTATGGTGGGGAGCTTGTGCTTCAACGCAACTCTATTGTAATTAATGATATTAGTTAAGATCTGAATGTATTACATTAGGCGTTGTTACATTAGGCGTTGCACTCAACGCCAAATGTAACAACGCCTAATGTAATAAAGTAACTTTCGTCTAGGACAAGATGAAATCTAAAAAAAATGTTATAACCATAGAGTATCCATATACCTTGGGGTCGAAGGTTGTGTGGGTACTGGGGTCGAAGGGTGTGTGGGTACTGGGGTAGAAGGTGGTGTGGGTACTTGGAGTGTGTATGGTGGGGAGCTTGTGCTTCAACGCAACTCTATTCTAATTAATGATATTACTAAAGATCTGAGTGTATTACATTAGGCGTTGTTACATTAGGCGTTGCAAGCAACGCCAAATGTAACAACGCCTAATGTAATCAAGAAACTTTCGTCTAGGACAACATGAAATCTCGAAAAAAAGTTAAAGTCATAGAGTATCCATATACCTTGGGGTCGAAGGTTGTGTGGGTACTGGGGTCGAAGGGGGTGTGGGTACTGGGATCGAAGGTGGTGTGGGTACTTGGAGTGTGTATGATGGGGAGCTTGTGCTTCAACGCAACTCTATTCTAATTAATGATATTTCTTAAGATCTGAGTGTATTACATTAGGCGTTGTTACATTAGGCATTGCAGTCAACGCCAAATGTAACAACGCCTAATGTAATAGAGTAACTTTCGTCTAGGACAAGATGAAATCCCCCAAAAAAGTTAAAATCATAGAGTATCCATATACCTTGGGGTCGAAGGTTGTGTGGGTACTGGGGTCGAAGGGGGTGTGGGTACTGGGGTCGAAGGTGGTATGGGTACTTGGAGTGTGTATGGTGGGGAGCTTGTGCTTCAACACAACTCTATTCTAATTAATAGTATTACTTAAGATCTGAGTGTATTACATTAGGCGTTGTTACATTAGGCGTTGCAGTCAACGCCAAATGTAACAACGCCTAATGTAATAAAGTAACTTTCGTCTAGGACAAGATGAAATCTCAAAAAAAAAATAATCATAGAGTATCCATATGCCATGGGGTCGAAGGTTGTGCGGGTACTGTGGTCGAAGGGGGTGAAGCTACTGGGGTCGAAGGTGGTCTGGGTACTTGGAGTGTGTATGGTGGGGAGCTTATGTTTCAACGCAACTCTATTCTAATTCAAAGATTTTACTTAAGATCTGAGTGTATTACATCAGGCGTTGTTACATTAGGCGTTGCAGTCAACGCCAAATGTAACAACGCCTAATGTAATAAAGTAACTTTCGTCTAGGACAAGATGAAATCTCAAATAAAAAAAGTTAAAATCATAGAGTATCTATATACCTTTGGGTCGAAGAATGTGGGTACTGGGGTCGAAGGGGTGTGGGTACTTGGAGTGTGTATGGTGGGGAGCTTGTGCTTCAACGCAACTCTATTCTAATTAATGATATTACTTAAGATCTGATTGTATTACATTAGGCGTTGTTACATAAGGCATTGCAGTCAATGCCAAATGTAACAACGCCTAATGTAATAAAGTAACTTTCGTCTAGGCCAAGTTCAAATCTCAAATAAGAAAGTTTAAATCATATAGTATCCATATATCTTAGGTTCGAAGGTGGTGTGGGTACTGGGAACGAAGGTGGTGTGGGTACTGGGGTCGAAGGTGGTGTGGTAACTTGGAGTTTATGTGGTGGGAAGCTGTGCTTCTTGAAAGATACCAACGCAACACTGTTATTATTAATGATATGACTTAAGATTCTATGAAATGTTCTGAGTGTAATACATCAGGCGTTGTTACATTAGGCGTTGCAGTCAACGCCAAATGCAACAACGCCTAATGTAATAAAGTAACTTTCGTCCAGGACAAGATGAAATCTCAAATAAGAAAGTTAAAATCATACAGTATCCATATATCTTAGGGTCGAAGGTGGTGTGGGTAATGGGGACGACGGTGGTGTTGGTACTTGGGTCGAAGGTGGTGTGGGTACTTGGAGTGTATGTGGTGGGAGGCTGTGCTTCTTGAAAGATACCAACCCAACACTGTTCTCATTAATGATATGACTTAAGATTCTATTATATGTTCTGAGTGTAATACATTAGACGTTGTTACATTAGGCGTTGCAGTCAACGCCAAATGTAACAACGCCTAATGTAATAAAGTAGCTTTCGTCTAGGACAAGATGAAATCTCAAATGAAAGAGTTAAAATCATAAAGTATCCATATATCTTGGGGTCGAATGTGACGTGGGTACTTGGGGTCAAAGTTTGTGTGGGTACTGGGGTCGAAGGTGGTGTGGGTACTTGGAGAGTTTGTGTGTGTGTGTGGGGGTGGGGGTGTGGGGCTTGTGCTTCTCTAACGCAACTCTATTCTAATTAATGATATTCCTCAAGATTCTGTGAAATGTTCTGAGTGTATTATATTAGGCGTTGTTATATTAGGCGTTGCAGTCAATGCCAAATGTAACAACGCTTAATGTATTAAATTGACTTTCGTCTATTACAAGACGAAATATCAAATGAAAATGTTAAAGCAAGCTATCAAGTATCCATATATATGAGATGAAGGTGGTGTGGATACCGGGATCGAATCTGGTGTGGGTACGCAACACTGTTCTTATTAATGATATGACTCAAGATTCTTTGAAATGTTTGTTTGGTTTTACGGCCCTTTCAAGATTATTTCACTCATATCGAGCCGATCGGTAATCAGAGGTGGGCGAAAACCGGAGTACCCGGAGAAAAACCACCTGATCTTCCGTTGCAGAACTTGGCGTCTCACATGTGACCCGCGCAAGGCTCGAACCACAGCGGTGAGAGACCTAGTGATCAAGAGTCAGCGCTCTTAACCACTAGGCCACGGAGGCCCGTTTCTTTGAAATGTTCTGAGTGTATTACATTAGGCGTTCAAGCCCCCGCCCATAGGGGCTTGAAGAAATATATGGGCTGCATGATGCTTCCACGCAGAGCTGAATCCGGCCCGCACACTTGTACTGGTAAACCGCTTGGAGGATCTAAGCCTTCCAGGAACCGCGATGCTAATAAACCATATTGGTTTCATTGGGCGACAGGGCTTGAGATGTCATTTCATCTCAATGTCGGGTAAAAGTCCCACAAAATTGGAAGCAACGTCTCCAAAATGACCTTTACAGTGTTGACGGGGACGTTAAACCTCAAATCAAACAAACAAACAAAACATTAGGCGTTGCAGTCAACGCCAAATGTATCAACGCCTTATCTAATAAAGTAAATTTCGTCTAGGACAGGTTTGTTTGTTTGTATTGGAGTTGAACTATTTTAGGTCATTTTTGAGCCGGTCAATTTACCTATCAACATATACGTAAGAGGTTAACCAGTACAGTGTACATTCTTTCGACAGAAACTGACAACTGCCCGTATTGAATCAGCGGAATGGAGAGAATGACCGTAGAAAAGATTTCATGATCAAACTCTACGAAAGAATGTTGCCGACCCTAGCAGGTATCGAACAAGCGTCCTCCTGATCACCAGTCAGACGCGCATCCGACTGAGCTACCGAGGAAGATGAAATCTCAAACGAAAAAATTAAATCATAAAGTATCCATATATCCTAAGGTCGAAGTTGGTGTGGGTACCCGGTGTCTGTGTGTACAGACAATCCCAAAAATAACAACGTCTAATGTAATAAAGTAACTTTCGGCCCCGCCCATCGGGACTTGAACATAAAGATGGGCTGCATGATGCTTCCTCGCAGAGCTGAAACCGACCGCACGCGAGTACTGGTAAACCGCTTAGAGGATCTAAGCCTGCCCAGGGAAAGCGGTGCGAGTCGGACCGTCCATGCTTGTAAACCCTGTTGGTTTTATGTAGCTCACCTGAGTTTTTCTGCATCACGAAAACACGCCTACATAATTTTGACTCCCTTGAACCCCACTTTTATTTCGTAAGACTGGGGTTTGCAGGGGTAAACCTATTTTGTCTTATTTCTGCTCTACAATATACATTGTGGGTACTAGTAAGAACCACCTCGATGAGGCGGTTCTAACGACTACCTACAATCTATATTGTAAAGCAGAAATTAGAAAAATATCACAATTGTTCATCTTAAAGTTTTCATTTTTTCGGAGATAAAGGTTACAATGTATTCGTATAGGCATGTTTTCGTAATGGATAGGCAAGTGCTCAGGCGTCCGTCCTTAGTCCGTCGTCCGTCAGCATTGACATCTCCTAACCACTGTGCCAATTTAAACCAAACTTCACCAGAATGATGCTTGGGAGGTACATACTGAAAGTAGTTCAAAAATTTGGGATCCAAGCAAAAACTTTTAAAACTCTTCTTGTCTGAAACCAGAAAGCCCGGGTCTTTGATATTTGGTATGAAGCTTCATCAAGAGGACCTTGGTATGAAGCTTCATCTAGAGGATCTATACCAATATTGTTCAAATTATAGCCCCCGGGCCAAAATGGCCCCGCCCCGGGGCTCACTGGTTTTACATAGGCTTATATAGGGAAAACCTGAAAAAAAACGTCTTGTCTGAAGCCAGAAATCCAAGGTCTTTGAAATTGGGTATGAAGCTTCATCTAGAGGACCTCTACGAAGATTGTTCTAAAAATAGCTCTAAGGCCTAAAAGGGCCCGACCCGCGGCCCCGCTTAATCTGGGATCATTGAGTTCATTTAGAATCATTTTGAAAATAGGGTTCTGCATAATACGGTGTTAGAGGGCGTGGTCGGTTTTAAGCATTTCAGTACTGGTCATAAATGAATAAGCTCAATAACCGAGTCTGCTATTTTCCTTTATTAGCTCACCTGAGCACAAGGTGCTCATTGTGAGCTATTGTGATCGACCTGTGTCCGGCGTTCGTCGTCCTTTGTGTGTCGTGCGTCGTCAACAATTTCTTCAAATGACATCTCCTTAACCGGTGAAAGGATTTTGAAATAAGTTCAAACGAATGTACCTTGAGTGACCCTTTACCAAAATTGCTAAAATTGTTCACCCCGTTAAACAAAATGGCCATCAGATCTGAGTGAGTGAGTGAGTGAGTGGGTGAGTGAGTGAGTATTTGAGTTTTACGTCTCACCAACAGCTAAGGTCATACGGAGACGGGATCTCGGTTTAAAGACTCATCCGAAAGTCTGAGGAAGCCCGGTCCACCAGAGCTATCTGCTGGATTTCGAAACCTATACCATCATGCTTAGAAGTAAAAATGATGATGATTAGGACATACGCAAATGTTCTGTTACACCGCGTGGCAAAGTACTATGAAGTTGAAAATCGAATAAGGAATAAGGAAAATTTGGATTTGTTCCTTATTCCTTATTCGCAGTTGATACTTGCTGGATTTCGAAACCTATACCATCATGCTTAGAAGTAAAAATGATGATGATTAGGACATAGGCAAATGTTCTGTTACACCGCGTGGCAAAGTACTATGAAGTTGAAAATCGAATAAGGAATAAGGAAAATTTGGATTTGTTCCTTATTCCTTATTCGCAGTTGATACTTGCTGGATTTCGAAACCTATACCATCATACTTAGAAGTAAAAATGATGATGATTAGGACATACGCAAATGTTCTGTTACACCGCGTGGCAAAATACTATGAAGTTGAAAATCGAATAAGGAATAAGGAAAATTTGGATTTGTTCCTTATTCCTTATTCGCAGTTTATATCTGCTGGATTTTGAAACCTATACCATCATGCTTAGAAGTAAAAATGATGATGATTAGGACATACGCAAATGTTCTGTTAAACCGCGTGGCAAAGTGCTGTGAAGTTGAAAATCGAATAAAGAATAAGGAAAATTTGGATTTGTTCCTTATTCGCCGTTGATACCTGCTGGATTTCGAAACCTATACCATCATGCTTAGAAGTAAAAATGATGATGATTAGGACATACGCAAATGTTCTGTTACACCGCGTGGCAAAGTACTATGAAGTTGAAAATCGAATAAGGAATAAGGAAAATTTGGATTTGTTCCTTATTCCTTATTCGCAGTTGATACTTGCTGGATTTCGAAACCTATACCATCATGCTTAGAAGTAAAAATGATGATGATTAGGACATACGCAAATGTTCTGTTACACCGCGTGGCAAAGTACTATGAAGTTGAAAATCGAATAAGGAATAAGGAATAAGGAATAAGGAACAAGGAATAAGGAATAAGGAACAAGGAATAAGGAATAAGGAACCAACTTAACACTCATCTCCTAACCACTGTGCCAATTTAAACCAAACTTCACCAGAATGATGCTTGGGAGGTACATACTGAAAGTAGTTCAAAAATTTGGGATCCAAGCAAAACCAGCAAACAAAACTTTTAAAACTCTTCTTGTCTTAAACCAGAAAGCCCGGGTCTTTGATATTTGGTATGAAGCTTCATCAAGAGGACCTTGGTATGAAGCTTCATCTAGAGGATCTATACCAATATTGTTCAAATTATAGCCCCCGGGCCAAAATGGCCCCGCCCCGGGGCCCACTGGTTTTACATAGGCTTATATAGGGAAAACCTGAAAAAAAAACCGTCTTGTCTGAAGCCAAAAATCCAAGGTCTTTGAAATTGGGTATGAAGCTTCATCTAGAGGACCTCTACGAAGATTGTTCTAAAAATAGCTCTGAGGCCTAAAAGGGCCCGACCCGCGGCCCCGCTTAATCTGGGATCATTGAGTTCATTTAGAATCATTTTGAAAATAGGGTTCTGCATAATCCGGTGTTAGAGGGCGTGGTCGGTTTTGTGCATTTCAGTACTGGTCATAAATGAATAAGCTCAATAACCGAGTCTGCTATTTTCCTTTATTAGCTCACCTGAGCACAAGGTGCTCATTGTGAGCTATTGTGATCGACCTGTGTCCGGCGTTCGTCGTCCTTTGTGTGTCGTGCGTCGTCAACAATTTCTTCAAATGACATCTCCTTAACCGGTGAAAGGATTTTGAAATAAGTTCACACGAATGTACCTTGAGTGACCCTTTACCAAAATTGCTAAAATTGTTCACCCCGTTAAACAAAATGGCCATCAGATCTGAGTGAGTGAGTGAGTGAGTGAGTGAGTGAGTGAGTGAATGAGTGAGTGAGTGAGTGAGTGAGTGAGTGAGTGAGTGAGTGAGTGAGTGGGTGAGTGAGTGAGTGTGTGAGTATTTGAGTTTTACGTCTCACCAACAGCTAAGGTCATACGGAGACGGGATCTCGGTTTAAAGACTCATTCGAAAGTCTGAGGAAGCCCGGTCCACCAGAGCTAAAAGTAGAAAAAAAAACTTTAAACGACATCTCCTCCTAGCCCACTGGCTCGATTTCAAAATAATTCACAGAAATGGTCCTTGGGTGACCCTCTACCATAATTGCTAAAATGGTTCAGCTCTGCTGAACAAAATGGCCACCAGCGCTAAAAATAGAAAAAAATGACAACGAAATCTCGTCCTAGCCCACTGGCCCAATTTCAAAATATTTTCACAGAAATGTTCCTTGGGTGACCCTCTACCAAAACAGCTAAATGGTTCCGGTCTGCTGAACCAGCCGCAAGAGCTAAAAAAAAAACAAAAAAACTTTTAAATGACATCTCCTCCTAGCCAACTGGCCCGAATTCAAAATTATTTCATAGAAATGTTCCATTGGTGACCCTCTACCATCCTTACTAAAATTGTTCCTCTCCGCTGAACAAAATGGCTGCCAGAGCTAAAAATAGAAAAAAAAACCCTTTAAACGACATCTCCTTCGATTTCAAAGTAATTTCACAGAAATGTTCCTTAGGTGACCCTATTAATAAATATTACTAAAATGGTTCCGCTCCGCTGATACAGACGAAACTTTAAAACGACATTTCCTCCTAGCCTACTTGCCCAAATTTGAAATAATTTCACAGAAATGATTCTTGGGTGACCCTATACCAAATTGCTAAAATGGTTCAGGGGAACGGGAGGTCTCGGGTTCGATCCCGGGCCGCGACATACCAAAGTCGTTAAAAATGGTACTAGCTGCTCCTCGCTTGGCACTCAGATTTACGGGGTAGAGCTAGGACTGGTCGATCCAGTGTCAGGATAATGTGACTGGGTGTGGTATCATGTAATGTGTCTGGGACATGATACTTCAGTGAGGCAGCACTATAAACGTGAGCATTGAGCTCCCTGTCGCAACCAGACACCGTCGTGATATGACTGAAAAATTGTTGAAAGCGACGTTAAACCCGAATTCACACTAACTAAAATGGTTCAGCTTCGATGAACAAAATGGCCACCAGAGCTAAAAATAGAAAAATGTTTAAATGACAACTGGCAAGATTTCAACATGTTCCTTGGGTGACCCTATGCCAAAATTGCTAAAATCGATTCGCTCCACTGAACAAAATTACCGCCAGAGCTTAAAATAGAAAAAAAAATAATTTCAAACATCTCCTCTGAGGCAAATGGTCTAAATTTAAAACAACTTCACAGAAATGTTTCTCTTGTGACCATTTACCACACTTGCTAAAATCGTTCTGCTCTGGCCATCAGAGCTAAAAAAATAGAAGAACCTTTCATGGACTTCTCCTCCTAGGCAAATGGCCCAATTGCAAAATAATTTCACGGAAATGTTCCTCGTATGACCTTTCAGTTGTTCTGCCAGAGCTGAAAATACCAAAATCTTTAAAGAACATCTAAGCCAAAGGCTCCTTGTAATATAGTTTCATAGAATGTTTCCTCTAATGTTGCTAAAAGGATTCCACTGCAATGAAAAAGATGGTCTAAAAAAAACAGTGAAAAAAAGCTTTGGTCCACACGTCCTTTAACTAGTGACTTCACTATTTCCATAAGCTATGAAACGTCTTGGACTCAGGTGAACGATCCAGGGCTACCATGGCCCTCTTGTTTGGTGTATGTTTTGCTTCCAAATGATCCAACTATTCAGAACTTATTTATCTTCACTGCAGCTAGTGTTGTGCCGTATGGCGGCCAGAAAAAATCTCCTCGTACACCATCATAGTGCAGATTATATTTTCTGGTCCTTTGGGATCATTGAGTTCATTTAGAATCATTTTGAAAATAGTGTTCTGCTTAAGCCGGTGCTAGAGGGCATGGTCGGTGTTGCACATTTAAGTACTGGTCATGAACAGACTCAATAAAACCGAGTCTGCTATTTACGTTTATTGGTGTATTCTTTGCTTCCAAAGGATCCAGTTATTATAGGGAAAACCTTTCAAAATCTTCTTGTCTTAAACCAGAAGGCCAAGGTCTTTGATATTTGGTTTGAAGCTTCATCAAGAGACATCTACCAAGATTGTTCAAATTTTTGCGGCAGGACTCTATAATTCGAACAATCTTGGTAGAGCCACTGGATGCAGCTTTGTACCAAATATCGAAGACCTGGGCCTTGTGGTTTCAGACAAGGAGATTTTTAAAGGCTTTCTTAATATAAGCCTATGTAAAACCAGTGGGCTCCGGGCGGAGACATTTTGGCCCCAGGGCTATTATTTGAACAATCTTGGTATTGAAGCTGCATATCAAATATCAAAGGCCTGGACCTTCTGGTTTCAGACAAGAATATTTTAAAGGTTGTCCCTATACAAGCCTATGAAAAACCAGTGGGCCCCGGGGCAGGCCAAAAATGATGTTTTTCTCAATATCTCAGCTAATAAATGGGATAGGAAGGCGCGGTAAACGGCAGTCTTCATCATTTTTATAGCGCCTAAGTATAGAGAGATAAAATCCTAAATTCGAAGACAAAAATTTTTCTCAATCAACACAGCAGAAGAAAAAAATGATGTTTTTCTCAATATCTCAGCTAATAGATGCGATAGGAAGGTGCGGTAAACGGCGTTCTTCATCATTTTTATAGCGACTAAGTATAGAGAGAAAAAATCCGAAATTCGGAGACAAATTTTTTTCTCTATCTTTCCAGCAGAAGAAAAAAATAATGTTTTTCTCAATATCTCTGCTAATAAATGCGAGAAGAAGGCGCGGTAAACGGCGTTCTTCATCATTTTTATAGCGACTAAGTATAGAGAGAAAAATCCGAAATTCGGAGACAAAAATTTTTCTCGGTCTTCCCAGCAGAAGACAAAAATGATGTTTTTCTCAATATCTCAGCTAATAAATGCGATAGGAAGGCGCGGTAAACGGCGTTCTTCATCATTTTTATAGCGACTAAGTAAAGAGAGAAAAAATCCGAAATTCGGAGACAAAAATTTTTCTCTATCTTCCCAGCAGAATACAAAAATGATGTTTTTCTCAATATCTCAGCTAATAAATGCGATAGGAAGGCGCGGTAAACGGCGTTCTTCATTATTTTTATAGCGACTAAGTATAGAGAGAAAAAATCCGAAATTCGGAGACAAAAATTTTTCTCTATCTTCCCAGCAGAATACAAAAATGATGTTTTTCTCAATATCTCAGCTAATAAATGCGATAGGAAGGCGCGGTAAACGGCGTTCTTCATCATTTTTATAGCGACTAAGTATAGAGAGAAAAAATCCGAAATTCGGAGACAAAAATTTTTCTCGGTCTTCCCAGCAGAAGAAAAAAATTATGTTTTTCTCAATATCTCGGCTAATGCGATAGGAAGGCGCGGTAAACGGCGTTCTTCATCATTTTTATAGCGACTAAGTATAGAGAGAAAAAATCCGAAATTCGGAGACAAAAATTTTTCTCGGTCTTCCCAGCAGAAGAAAAAAATGATGTTTTTCTCAATATCTCAGCTAATAAATGCGATAGGAAGGTGCGGTAAACGGCGTTCTTCATCATTTTTATAGCGACTAAGTATAGAGAGAAAAAATCCGAAATTCGGAGACAAAAAATTTTTCTCTATCTTCCCAGCAGAATACAAAACTGATGTTTTTCTCAATATCTCAGCTAATAAATGCGAAAGGAAGGCGCGGTAAACGGCGTTCTTCATTATTTTTATAGCGACTAAGTATAGAGAGAAAAAATCCGAAATTCGGAGACAAAATTTTTTCTCTATCTTCCCAGCAGAATACAAAAATGATGTTTTCTCAATATCTCAGCTAATAAATGCGATAGGAAGGCGCGGTAAACGGCGTTCTTCATCATTTTATAGCGACTAAGTATAGAGAGAAAAAATCCGAAATTCGGAGACAAAAATTTTTCTCTATCTTCCCAGCAGAATACAAAAATGATGTTTTTCTCAATATCTCAGCTAATAAATGCGATAGGAAGGCGCAGTAAACGGCGTTCTTCATCATTTTTATAGCGACTAAGTATAGAGAGAAAAAATCCGAAATTCGAAGACAAAGATTTTTCTCTATCTTCCCAGCAGAATACAAAAATGATGTTTTTCTCAATATCTCAGCTAATAAATGCGATAGGAAGGCGCGGTAAACGGCGTTCTTCATCATTTTTATAGCGACTAAGTATAGAGAGAAAAAATCCGAAATTCGGAGACAAAAATTTTTCTCTATCTTCCCAGCAGAATACAAAAATGATGTTTTTCTCAATATCTCAGCTAATAAATGCGATAGGAAGGCGCGGTAAACGGCGTTCTTCATCATTTTTATAGCGACTAAGTATAGAGAGAAAAAATCCGAAATTCGGAGACAAAAATTTTTCTCGGTCTTCCCAGCAGAAGAAAAAAATGATGTTTTTCTCAATATCTCAGCTAATAAATGCGATAGGAAGTTATAGCGACTAAGTATAGAGAGAAAAAATCCGAAAATCGGAGACAAAAATTTTTCTCTATCTTCCCAGCAGAATACAAAAATGATGTTTTTCTCAATATCTCAGCTAATAAATGCGATAGGAAGGCGCGGTAAACGGCGTTCTTCAACCTTTTTAATAGCGACTAAGTATAGAGAGAAAAAATCCGAAATTCGGAGACAAAAATTTTTCTCTATCTTCCCAGCAGAATACAAAAATGATGTTTTTCTCAATATCTCAGCTAATAAATGCGATAGGAAGGCGCGGTAAACGGCGTTCTTCATCATTTTTATAGCAACTAAGTATAGAGAGAAAAAATCCGAAATTTCGAGACAAAAATTTTTCTCTATCTTCCCAGCAGAATACAAAAATGATGTTTTTCTCAATATCTCAGCTAATAAATGCGATAGGAAGGCGCGGTAAACGGCGTTCTTCATCATTTTTATAGCGACTAAGTATAGAGAGAAAAAATCCGAAATTCGGAGACAAAAATTTTTCTCTATCTTCCCAGCAGAAAACAAAAATGATGTTTTTCTCAATATCTCAGCTAATAAATGCGATAGGAAGGCGCGGTAAACGGCGTTCTTCATCATTTTTATAGCGACTAAGTATAGAGAGAAAAAATCCGAAATTCGGAGACAAAAATTTTTCTCGGTCTTCCCAGCAGAAGAAAAAAATGATATTTTTCTCAATATCTCAGCTAATAAATGCGATAGGAAGGTGCGGTAAACGGCGTTCTTCATCATTTTTATAGCGACTAAGTATAGAGAGAAAAAATCCGAAATTCGGAGACAAAAATTTTTCTCTATCTTCCCAGCAGAATACAAAAATGATGTTTTTCTCAATATCTCAGCTAATAAATGCGATAGGAAGGCGCGGTAAACGGCGTTCTTCATCATTTTTATAGCGACTAAGTATAGAGAGAAAAAATCCGAAAATCGGAGACAAAAATTTTTCTCTATCTTCCCAGCAGAATACAAAAATGATGTTTTTCTCAATATCTCAGCTAATAAATGCGATAGGAAGGCGCGGTAAACGGCGTTCTTCATCATTTTTATAGCGACTAAGTATAGAGAGAAAAAATCCGAAATTCGGAGACAAAAATTTTTCTCTATCTTCCCAGCAGAATACAAAAATGATGTTTTTCTCAATATCTCAGCTAATAAATGCGATAGGAAGGCGCGGTAAACGGCGTTCTTCATCATTTTTATAGCGACTAAGTATAGAGAGAAAAAATCCGAAATTCGGAGACAAAAATTTTTCTCGGTCTTCCCAGCAGAATACAAAAATGATGTTTTTCTCAATATCTCAGCTAATAAATGCGATAGGAAGGCGCGGTAAACGGCGTTCTTCATCATTTTTATAGCGACTAAGTATAGAGAGAAAAAATCCGAAATTCGGAGACAAAAATTTTTCTCTATCTTCCCAGCAGAATACAAAAATGATGTTTTTCTCAATATCTCAGCTAATAAATGCGATAGGAAGGCGCAGTAAACGGCGTTCTTCATCATTTTTATAGCGACTAAGTATAGAGAGAAAAAATCCGAAATTCGGAGACAAAAATTTTTCTCTATCTTCCCAGCAGAATACAAAAATGATGTTTTTCTCAATATCTCAGCTAATAAATGCGATAGGAAGGCGCGGTAAACGGCGTTCTTCATCATTTTTATGGCGACTAAGTATAGAGAGAAAAAATCCGAAATTCGGAGACAAAAATTTTTCTCTATCTTCCCAGCAGAATACAAAAATGATGTTTTTCTCAATATTTCAGCTAATAAATGCGATAGGAAGGCGCGGTAAACGGCGTTCTTCATCATTTTTATAGCGACTAAGTATAGAGAGAAAAAATCCGAAATTCCGAGACAAAAATTTTTCTCGGTCTTCCCAGCAGAATACAAAAATGATGTTTTTCTCAACATCTCAGCTAATAAATGCGATAGGAAGGCGCGGTAAACGGCGTTCTTCATCATTTTTATAGCGACTAAGTATAGAGAGAAAAAATCCGAAATTCGGAGACAAAAATTTTTCTCTATCTTCCCAGCAGAATACAAAAATGATGTTTTTCTCAATATCTCAGCTAATAAATGCGATAGGAAGGCGCGGTAAACGGCGTTCTTCATCATTTTTATAGCGACTAAGTATAGAGAGAAAAAATCCGAAATTCGGAGACAAAAATTTTTCTCGGTCTTCCCAGCAGAAGAAAAAAATGATATTTTTCTCAATATCTCAGCTAATAAATGCGATAGGAAGGTGCGGTAAACGGCGTTCTTCATCATTTTTATAGCGACTAAGTATAGAGAGAAAAAATCCGAAATTCGGAGACAAAAATTTTTCTCTATCTTCCCAGCAGAATACAAAAATGATGTTTTTCTCGATATCTCAGCTAATAAATGCGATAGGAAGGCGCGGTAAACGGCGTTCTTCATCATTTTTATAGCGACTAAGTATAGAGAGAAAAAATCCGAAAATCGGAGACAAAAATTTTTCTCTATCTTCCCAGCAGAATACAAAAATGATGTTTTTCTCAATATCTCAGCTAATAAATGCGATAGGAAGGCGCGGTAAACGGCGTTCTTCATCATTTTTATAGCGACTAAGTATAGAGAGAAAAAATCCGAAATTCGGAGACAACAATTTTTCTCTATCTTCCCAGCAGAATACAAAAATGATGTTTTTCTCAATATCTCAGCTAATAAATGCGATAGGAAGGCGCGGTAAACGGCGTTCTTCATCATTTTTATAGCGACTAAGTATAGAGAGAAAAAATCCGAAATTCGGAGACAAAAATTTTTCTCGGTCTTCCCAGCAGAATACAAAAATGATGTTTTTCTCAATATCTCAGCTAATAAATGCGATAGGAAGGCGCGGTAAACGGCGTTCTTCATCATTTTTATAGCGACTAAGTATAGAGAGAAAAAATCCGAAATTCGGAGACAAAAATTTTTCTCTATCTTCCCAGCAGAATACAAAAATGATGTTTTTCTCAATATCTCAGCTAATAAATGCGATAGGAAGGCGCGGTAAACGGCGTTCTTCATCATTTTTATAGCGACTAAGTATAGAGAGAAAAAATCCGAAATTCGGAGACAAAAATTTTTCTCTATCTTCCCAGCAGAATACAAAAATGATGTTTTTCTCAATATCTCAGCTAATAAATGCGATAGGAAGGCGCGGTAAACGGCGTTCTTCATCATTTTTATGGCGACTAAGTATAGAGAGAAAAAATCCGAAATTCGGAGACAAAAATTTTTCTCTATCTTCCCAGCAGAAGAAAAAAATGATGTTTTTCTCAATATCTCAGCTAATAAATGCGATAGGAAGGTGCGGTAAACGGCGTTCTTCATCATTTTTATAGCGACTAAGTATAGAGAGAAAAAATCCGAAATTCGGAGACAAAAATTTTTCTCTATCTTCCCAGCAGAATACAAAAATGATGTTTTTCTCAATATCTCAGCTAATAAATGCGATAGGAAGGCGCGGTAAACGGCGTTCTTCATCATTTTTATAGCGACTAAGTATAGAGAGAAAAAATTCCGAGACAAAAAACCGCATACATCATCTTTTGGAGAGACTTTGTATGTAGTCTTGTTTTTTTTTTTTTCTTGTTCTGTTGTTCTGCTAACTTGACCATTTCTTCTGTTGGTTTAGTTGTTTTGCTAATATGATCATTTTCTACTCTTATTTGACCAGTTCGTTCTGCTCGTTCTGCTGTTCTGTTGTTCTGCTATCTTGACCAATCCGTTCTGCTCGTTCTGCTGTTCTGCTAGCTTGACCAATCCGTTCTGCTCGTTCTGCTGTTCTGCTAACTTGACCATTTCGTTCTGCTCGTTCTGCTGTTCTGCTAACTTGACCATTTCGTTCTGCTCGTTCTGCTGTTCTGCTAACTTGACCATTTCTTCTGCTGGTTCTGCTGTTCTGCCAACTTTACCTGGCCTGATTAACTTCAGTTTTTCTTGTGTCATGTTCCTTCTAAAATTTCAGCATTGCAGCCAAATAAAAAAAAGATATCTCAATTACTGTTAGGGACAAGCAGTGTTAGGGTCAAGCAGTGTAAGGGTCAAGCAGTTTGGGGCATTGTGTTTCATAAACACTGGCTCTAGTTAAAACATATTTGTCTCCCTTGTCAGGGCCTGCTCTTAACTGAAACAATTTACTTCTATAGATCTGTATATACAAGTACTGCAACGTCTGATCTGTGTCTACATTGTTTGCCAGTCTCCCAATGTTGGGACGCTAGATACAGTTAGAGTCCTATATTAAGACCACCTTTGGGACTGTTCAAAAGTGGTCTTGAAGACCACTTTTGAACAGTTCCAAAGGTGGTCTCTGACCAGAGGACACTGTATGCAGAAAGCACAAAGCAAATCAAACAAACACTTCTGTAGATACTGCGGATTAGGAAAACACTATTATATGTTTAGGCTAGACTTGCTCAAGTCTGTTAATTAGGTGTCCATTGTAAAAATAATTGTTTTTACAAAAATAAAAAATAAATACATCTTAAATGAAATAGCAATACCGTCTTTTATGAAAATTGAATATTTTTTGTTTAAAGGGGCTTTCATTTAAAAATAAAAAATGTAAATGTAGGGACTTGGGCAAGTCTATGTTTAGGCAAACGCTTATACTTCGTTTAGGGTGTTCTCTTGGATGCATTTCATATGCACAGTACTGACATACAGATGAAAGTTTTACTTTCTATCACAGGGTATATGTACATGTATATGCATTTTAATACAAAATAGAAGAGAAGGCAACGATCTGGAATCGATACAATTAACCCACAGCTGACATTAGAGACACCAAAGGGAAAGAAGCACAAACATGAAACAACCAGACCCCGATGGAAATATCAATAGCGGAAAGCCAAAAGGACAGTTATTTTCCCACAAAATGGCCAATTGGCTATATCGATTTTACGTGGCCACAATCCTCGCCCTTATACTTCCGTCGCGATTAAGACAAATAATTTGTTCAGTCCACATGAAGGCCTCCAAACATGTCAGTGCAACATCTCCGTGAACACAAAAATTAAAAAAAAAAAAAAAAACAGAGATGAAACAACGTTGAGGACTCGACAGCAAGCAACCATTCAAATGCTGGAGCAAAAGAAGACCAACAGTTAGACTCCGATGGGCCCGACCAGAGACAGAGCCGGCTTTTATAGTGACGTGGTACAGCTTGCGTATTTCTCCTGTGACCCGGGTTCGATCCTCGCCAGTTTCGAATAACATTTTCTGTCACCCGTTACATTTGGTGGCGTACACCGTAAATAACCCACGTGTGCATGAGAACTCCGGTATCCTTTCACATGATTCTCGGACCCATAAATTGAAGACAAATTTCGGATTAGATTTGGCAGTACATGCGGACACGTTAGCTTTTATAGGGTGATTGTTAACCACTGCTGCGGCTTGAGCTCGATTCCGGCCAGTCGTATAAATTTTTTAGCACCTGTTACACAAGCAAAGGCTTTTTGTCATGCTATGACTTAAAATTATATCTTTCGTACTATAAAGTAAACACTCCGTTTCTTGTTGGCTGCAAAATCTAGGTCATTGATTTAATAACTTTCAAAAGTAGGGCCTTCTTATGCAGCCTTGTGCAAAATATCCATTAAAAGTCTAGATATTTCAGGTGCAAACACCTGAAATTTATTTCTTATGTGCATGTGCAATTATAAATATGTTGTAAACAGGTGCAATTTATTATGCTTGAAAAATTAAAGCTTCCATAAAGCATTAATGTTTGCAAAGACACAACACTGCACTTCTGTTTTCAAATCATCAAACATTTGCTGCCTTTTGTGCCTGTTTTGCTAAGCTTTGAGGTTTTTCCTGTTGCACAAGGTTGTTGTAACAGTGCACAACATAGGTGGTATTTTTTTTTTGCAGTAAATGAAAAAAAAAAAAAAATCCGATGTTAAGACAACGTTTAGGACGGTGTAAAGTTGGAAAGACTACTTTTGATCAGTCCCACAGATGTTAATTACGAAAACACGCCTGTACAAATACATTGCAATTTTTTCGCCGAAAAAAAAAAAAAAAAACTAAAACTTTAGGATAAAGTAGTGTGATATTTTCCTTATTTCTGATATAGATTGTGCGTACATGTTAGAACCGCCTCTAACGAATATCCACAATCTATTCGTTTACGTTAGAGCAGAAATAAGAAAAATAAGGTTCAGCCCCTGTAAACCCCAGTTTTACTACATACAAAAGGCCAAGATGTCCCTGTATCGCCCACCTGTCACCAGATGATCAAAAGCAATGTTAAGAACACAAAAGTTGGCATTAGATGCTAGACATATGAGTCAGTGGTTCCCTGTGCCACTGCAGAGCTGACTTGTATGTCACTATTTGGACACCTTCTGGACACTGATAGTCATGTCCTAGTGCACCAGTAAGAGATGAAGCGACTCAGTCTTACTAACAACACTATACCTGGTTTCAAATAAGAAGATTTTTAAAGGTTTTACCTATATAAGTCTGTGTAAATCCGGTGGGCCCCGGCGTCGGGGAATTTTTGGCCCCAGGGCTATACTTTTGACATTCGTGGTAGAGGTCAGCTAGATGACGCTTCATACCAAACACGAAAGACCTCCTGGGCCTTCTGGTTTCAAACGAAAAGATTTTTAAAGGGTTTCCCTATATAAGTCGATGTAAAACCAGTGGGCCCAGGGGCGCGGCCATTTTTTGGCCACATGACTATAATATGAACAATCTTGGTAGAGGTCCACTAGATACAACTTCCTACCAAATATCAAAGACCTGGGCCTTCTGGTTTCAGACAAGAAGATTTTCCCTATATAAGTCTAAGTAAAACCGTTGGGCCGGGCCCATCTTTGACCCCAGGACTATAATTTGAACAAACTTGGTAGAGGTCCACTAGACGAAGCTTCATACCAAATATCAAAGACCTGGGCCTTCTGATTTCAGACAGGATGATTTTTAAAGCTTTTCCCTATATAAGTCTATGTAAAACCGGTGGGCCCTGGCGCGGGGGGGGGGGGGGCATTTTTGGCCCAAGGCTATAATTTGAACAATCTTGGTAGAGGCCACTAGACACAACTTCAAACCAAATCTCAAACAAATGGGTCATCAGGTTTCAGACAAGATGATTTTTTAAAGGTTTTCCCTATGTAAATCTATGTAAAACCAGTGGGGCCCGGACTGGGGCCTTTTTTGGACCCAGGACCATTATTTGAACGATCTTGGTAGAGGTGGACTTAATGAAGCTTCATACCAAATATCAAAAACCTGGGCCTTCTGGGGGGGGGGGGGGGGGGGAGGGGGGCATTTTTGGAGCAAGGGCTATAATTTCAACAATCTTGATAGAGGTCCCCTAGATGAATTTTCATACCAAATATCAAAGGCCTGAGACTTGCGGTTTCAGAGAAGAAGACTTAAACGTTTTCCCTATATAAGTCTATGTAAAACCGGTGGGCCCCGGTGTGGTGGCATTTTTGGCCCCAGGGCTATAATTTGAACAATCTTGATAGAGGTCCACTAGATGAAGCATCATACCAAATATCAAAGACCTGGGGACTTTTGAGGTACATGCCCATAAACAAATAAACCGTCGAAAAATCATAAAAATTCTAAGATTGGGCGCCGTCCTGGTCTGACATTAGACCAGCGTAATATGGCTATTGGAATGCTTACTGGCGGTATGAAAGTTAAGGAGGTTGCAGAACATTTTGCGTGTTAGTGAAAGTGCCATGTCAAGACTCGGGTCAAAGTTCCGTCAAACTTGCGTGGGATGTCGCGTCCTCTTCCCGGGGTGGAATAGAAGTGGTATTCAACTATGAATCGTCTATACTGATTTGGCCCAAAAATGATAAACGTTCTGGCTTGCGTTTAAACATGCATATGTGAATATTACGTGACTGCGCTCTGAGCAATAACATAATTGCACTTTTATGGAATTATTTTTCTTGCACACCAGACAAGGAAATCCGCGATTATACCCTGGGATAGAAATTTATGTTCTGACCGTGGTGTTCCGACCTATAATCGCGTGTTTGATAAATGCACTGGTTGAATACGACCTCATATACGCCGTCGTTAAGGTTGACGTCACAGCACGTTACCGGACGTCACTAAACATTCCTGTACTGCCATTACAATATAGCGGACCTCGGTAACCGAAATGACTGCAGCATTAAAATCCGTGCTAAGAAATGGAAGGTATGCAAGAAAAAGAATCCTATATGGGTGTAAGGGGTGGATAGAAAAATTTGTCCCTCGGGATCACTGTCCGGCATCACTCGGCAAGCCTCGTGAAGCCGAACAGTGACCATCGGTACGGATTTTTCCATCCACCCCTCACACCCATATAAGATTCTTATAGTCTCCGCTCGAGACTCGGTGCCGGCTTTGGGTGCTCTTTCGGGCCCCCGGAGTCTGTCTCGGGTCGGAGGGAGATCTATGATTAGCATTGCGGAAGCACCATTTCGACCCCCGGCGCCTCACTTTAAAACAGTGAGTTTGGGGTTTACGAGGACGTACATTATTCCTCCCATCTCGGATCGGGGATATGGATTGTGGGTGCTCGTCGGGAGCGCGAGGCGGTTCTGACTGGTTCCCACGGTCCGTGTTTCGAGACCGGGTTATAAGGGTTGCTTAAATTTTCTCAAACTGCAAATTGTCTTTTTTGCTGGTGAATATTTTAGCGAGTTGGGTAGGCGTGTTTTGGTAGTTACATAGAGAGCCATACAGTGGAATTCCTGTATTAAGACCACCTTTGGGACTGTTCAAGGGTGGTCTTAGGGACCACTTTTGAACAGTCCCAAAGGTGGCTTTGGGACTGCACAAGGGTGGTCTTAGGGACCGCTTTTAAACGGTCACAAAGGTGGTCCCAGACCAGAGGACATGGTGTATAGAAAACTCGAAGAAAGAATAACTGCAGCCTACTAAATAAGCTTTTTAAAGCAAAACTAGTCTTAATTTTAGGTGGTCTTAATGGCGGAACTTCGCTGTATTTTGCGCTATGTGGTATAGGGAACAGTGGGTGTAAATATGAAAATTATCCTTGGATAGATATAGTTATTATACAGTATTTTAAACCCCTACTTTAGGGTACTGGTTGATAGGGTACTTATGTTAATTGTTTGTGAATATTGTAGACTGAAATATATTGATATATGTGAATAATAGTATGAAATAAACGAGAAACTGAAAAAAAAGTTCCGTCAAACTGGCACCGTCAAAGACAGACCACGTTCTGGTAGACCGTGTAAAACAACACGACGTGAGGACAATTACATGTATATCGTGACGTCATCTCGACGTAATCGGTTCTCAGCATCAGAATCTACCAGAATCGCCGGTATGGTTCGGAATGCAATTGGAACACGAATTTGCGGTAGGACTGTGAGGAATAAATAGACTACGAGCTGCGCGGTTACATGGACGTCGACCGTAAGTAGGAGTTCCACTGACGCGGGACCACAGACTGGCTAGACTCAATTGGGCAAGGGCACATCGTCGGTGGACAAGACGGTAGTGGAACCAAGTTGTGTTCATAGGCGACCCGTTTCAATTTGAGATTTGCTGGCGGAAGAGTACGTGTTTGGAGACGAAATGGAGAGAGGATGAACCCTGCTAAACGTCATTCAGCATGACAGTTTTGGAGGAGGAAGCGTTATGGTTTGGGCGGAATTTCGCATCGGGCTTAAACAGACTTAGTGACTGTTCAGGTATCTTGAATGCCGTCCGATACTATGATGAAATTGTTCGGTCTGTGTTCTGCCTTTCTTACGTCAAGGACATGCAACGATTTTTCAGCAGGATATGAGAGAGAGAGAGAGAGAGAGAGAGAGAGAGAGAGAGAGAGAGAGAGAGAGAGAGAGAGAGAGAGAGAGAGAGAGAGAGAGATTCGGTTGAATTTCAACAGAGGGGTTCTGATTGGGTCAAAAAGGCACCAAAACTCAAATTCGCGGGAGGTTTACTCGTCAAGTGTGCATTTACGCTTTAATGCGCTTGTGCATTTACTTTCTAAAAATAGCATGAGTGCGCACTTATGGGACCATGTGCAAATCAAACAAACAAATGGATTTCATGTTATATGACAGGTTTCATGTTTCTTTCATCTTTTTAAGATAATCAACTAAATGCTTTTTTTACATACTACAGTAGCACCTGTATTAAGCTCATAATGACAATCATAACAACAATTCCCATTACCTAACAAAAGCAGCCGGTTGGCTTTGATCTAATCTCAGCCCAGAAGCTTATTAACTAGCTTTACTATCAAACAAATCAGTGTCACTTAAGGTAAAACTCTTTAAAATCTCTTTCTTTCTCTTGTTAAAATGTCAGTTACCAGTATTTTAGCAGTATTTTTTCACACTGTAAATGCTCTTTGAAAACAGGTTAAATGATTCTTTCTTTTTTAATCAAGTTGGTGTTTTTACCTTAATCACCAAACAAAAACATTATATTAACCATGGGTTGTCCAACATGTTAAAGCATTAAGGAAAAACAGATGACATTCTGAATTCAGAGACATTCAAGGCTTAGCACATCGCGTGAATTGTCTGCCTTGCAGACTATTCACATGAATGCCAACCCTGATATTATCCCTGGTGCGGACCCCACAAGACAGGGTTGAATCATAAGGAACAAGAATATATATGGTTTAGGGGTTGGGATCTGTAAGGTTACTGGGATATTGGGCCTTTTATGAAGCGGAGGGGGTGGGGCATGGCCCCGGCACATCCCGGGGGACCCCCAGGTTGGTGTCACTGAGTCCATCTTATCATAAGGAACAAGAATATATATGGTTTAGGGGTGGGGATCTCAATGGTTTCGGAGATAAATGGCATTTTATGAAGTGTAGGGGATGGGGCATGTCCCTGGTACATCCCGGGGGACCCACAGAATGGTGTCACTTAATGCATCTTAGCATAAGGAACAAGAATATATATAGTTTAGAGGCGGGGATCTGAATGGTTTCTGAGATAAATGGCATTTTATGAAATAGAGGGGACAGGGCATGTCCCCGGCACATCCCGAGGGTCCCCCAGGTTGGTGTCACTTAATGCATCTTATCATAAGGAACAAGAATACATATGGTTTAGGGGTTGGGATCTGTAAGGTTTCTGAGATATAAGGCATTTTATGAAGTGGAGGGGGCGGGACATGGCCCCAGCACAACCTAGGGAACCCCCAGGTTGACATAAAAGCATATGGCTGAGAGAAGTTTACTCAAGGAATATGTCTATGTAAGTTTTGTCAAAATATCTGCAATGACTTGGCAGTAAATGCAATTTTTCAGTTTTCCCCATTATAAGTCAATGGAAACAATTTGCCATATAGCAACAAAACTAAAAGGCCAAATTTCATAAAAAACACACACACAAAACCTGTAAAGGCAAATATGGTGAATATTTTCATAAAGTCTCAGCCTCCTGGAGCATATGGTTTCTGAGGAGATGATTTTTTAAGTATTTTTTTTTCTATTTTTATTTTTTTGCATTTTGGTTTCCATGACAACCAATAAAAATGAGCAGAAGGCCTAAAATCATACGACAGAAAGTAGACTGCCTATGGAACATTTCTATGAAAGTTTTGTCAAAATATCTGCAGAGGCTTGGCAGTAAATGCCATTTTTCTATTTTCCCCATTATAAGTCTATAGAAACTACAAGTTGCCATAGCAACCAAACTAATGAGCCGATTTTCATATAAAAAAAAAAAAAAACACAAACTTTCAATCCCCCAGCCCAGGGATGCTACAGATAAAATTTGGGCCCAATCAGGCTTAATGCATCAGAGGAGAGGCTTCAGAGGAGATGTCGTTTGAAAACGTTGACGGACGCAGACGCAGACGACGACGGACAACTGCCTATCGTATAAACTCCCCCGGAGCCTTCGGCTCTGGTGAGCTAAAAACATCACAATTTTTTATTTTATTTTTTTTTTCCGTTAAAATTTACAATGTACAAGTATAGGTGTGTTTTCGTGATGACATGTACTACTGATTCAAGATAGAAAACTGTTTCCATGTTTTATTGATGTCATAAATGATGGTAAGTCCACCATTAACCCATAAAATGCCAATCACGACACTTTTCGTCTGCTTTGTCGTCTGCAGGTTACCTTAAAAGTATTTTGTTTTGCAAACAGTGTGGACTCAGATCAGGAGCAGTCTGATCTGGGTCCACACTGTTTTACTGTATGCAAAAAAAAAAAAAAATAAAAAATTTTGCGAAAAAAATCAGCAGACGACATAAGCAGACGACATTTTCAGATGTAGTTTTTCTCGGCGTGTTTGGGTTAAGCCACAAAGACCTTAGCGTCCCCAGCTAGAAAATCAAATATACATGGGATAGTTTTATTACTGCCTTTATGATATTATTGTAAGCTACAGCACCCGCCCATCGGGGTTTGAAGATATTTTTTTTTTTTTTTTTTTTGGGGGGGGGGGGGGGGTACGGCCCTCTCAAGATTATTTCACTCATATCGAGCCGATCGTTATTCAGAGGTGGGCGAAAACCGGAGTACCCGGAGAAAAACCACCTGACCTTCCGTTGCAGAACTTGGCGTCTCACACGTGACCCGAGCGAGGCTCGAACCCACGGCGGTGAGAGACCTAATGACTAAGAGTCAGCGCTCTTATCCATTAGGCCACGGAGGCCCGTCGGCTTGAAGATATAGATGGGCTGCATGTTGCTTCAACGCAGAGCTGACACCGACCCGCACACGATTACTGGTAAATCGTCATAGCTACCGCCCATAGGGGCTTGAAGAAATATATGGGCTGCATGATGCTTCCACGCAGAGCTGAATCCGGCCTAGTACTGGTAAACCGCTTAAAGGATCTAAGCCTGTCCAGGAACTGCGGTGCGAGGCGGACCGTCCATGCTAATAAACCCTATTGGTTTCATTGGGCGACAGGGCTTGAGATGTCATTTCATCTCAATGTCGGGTAGAAGTCCCACAAAATTGGAAGCAACGTCTCCAAAATGACCTATACAGTGTTGACGGGGACGTTAAACCTCAAATCAAACAAAAAATGTTAACTGATTTTGTTACTTTTGAGTTTTTCCGCTTAAATGGACACCCCACATACAGACGGGATCCTGAACATTGCATTACCAGCCAAATGATAGTGGCCCGGGCATTTGCCCGTTCCTTTCTGTCCGAGCTTTCTGTTTTCATCTGTCTGTCCGCCCCTCGATGCGATGAGGAGACAGGTGGTTTTGGGATTTCAGTGGGTAATAACCATCAACTTTTGACAGCATTACGACTATTACACGTCTGCATGTAAACTGAGAGCCCACGCCCATCGGGGCGTGAAGAAATAGATTGGGCTGCATGGTGCTTCCACGCAGAGCTGAAACCGGCCCGCACACGATTACTGGTAAATCGTTAAGAGGTTCTAAGCATGCCCAGGAAAAGTGGTGCGAGTTGGACCGTCCATGCATATAAACCCTATTGGTTTCATTGGGCGGCAGGGCTTGATATGTCATTTCATCTCAATGTCGGGTAAAAGTTCCACAAAATTGGAAGCAACGTCTCCAAAATGACCTATATACAGTGTTGACGGGGACGTAAAACCTCAAATCAAACAACAATTGTTAACTGATTTTGTTACTTTTGAGTTTTTCGCTTAAATGGACACCCCCACATACAGACGGGCTCCTCACATTTCATACCCAGCCAAATGATAGTGGCCGGGTATTTTCCTTTACCTTTCTGTCCGAGCTTTCTGTTTTCATCCGTCTGTCCGCCCCTCGTTGCGAAGAGGAGACATGTGGTTTTGGGATTGCCAGTGGGCAATATCCATCAACTTTTTGACAGCATAACGACTATTACACTAATAGTGCCCCGTCAAGCGATTTTGGTACTTATCGCCTATGCGAGCAGCGAAGGTTCAGGCGAGCCTGCGCATCCGCGCAGTCTCGCCAGAACCTTCGCTGCTCGCTCATACAAGCAGTGAATCAAGAGAAATCTTTAGACAGAAAGCCATATCCCTGGCCCCTCTGAATGGCTGGGCATGCGCAGTTAAAATTTGTCATGACGGAATGCTCGAAGACACAAATTCGCTTGGCGGGGCTCAATAGATGTCTGCATGTAAACTGAGAACCAGAGCACAAAACATACAAGCGCTGCAAGCACTGCATCATGTCCCGCCACTACATTTACATCAAGCAAGTGCCATAACACTGTCGCGACGGTAATTAGGCTTTCCCTTTTTTAATTAAAGTTGACATGAATACATGACTGAGATGACTATCTTCAATGTTCAAAGGGCCATAGCTCCAAAAGGAAGTAAACCAGAATTACAGTTCTTACTTTCTGCAGAACCCCTCATGGTGCTTAATCTGTGTGTGAAGTTACGGAAAATCTCCTGTTTTACAGTTCTGGTAGGCCTGTGACCTTGAAAATAAGGTCAAGGTCACCAAAAGCAAACCAAACCTTTGGTAGATTGCAATGATATATTGTACAAAGTTTGACCAAATGTCATCTATTCATTCAACAGATAGGGTGCCAACAAGATAAACTTGACAGTTTTGCGAGCCTGTGTCCTTGGAAATAAGGTCAAGCTCACCATAGTTTAATCAAATCTTTGGTCGATTGCAATGATATATTGTACCAAGTTTGTCCAAACTTCATTGAGTCGTTCATTAAAAGGGTGCAGACACGGCATTTTACCCAAAATTGACAGTCTTGAGGGGTCTGTGTCCTTGAAAATTAGGGTCAAGGTCATCAAAAGCTAATGGATGTTTCCCCTATCCTAGTGATGTAACCATGCAAGTTTAGTCAGAACCCATAGGTTCAGGAGACAATGTGCTTCAAACAGACTACATGATAGAAATGGCTATATTCAATGTTTAAGGGGCAATAACTCAAAAAGTAGGAAAATCGAAGTTCCGGCTCATATGTTCATGGTGTAATCCCAATGCGACATTGGTAAATCCCAGTTGACAGAAAAAAAAAACTGTTTAGGAAGTCGAAAAGTTTTCTTCCTTGCTATAGTGGCGGATATGCATTGTCCTTACGTGGTAATTGTTTTTGTAGTATGGTTCTTTACATCTCAATATGCGAAGACTTCTGGAAAGGTTGGGCATGTAATATATTTCTATGAACTCAAGTTTGAGTCAGAAAAAAAAAATCTGCAATATGTATTATTAGCTCATCTGAGCCGAAGGCTCATGTGAGGTAATAGTTTGCCAATGCTTCGGCGTCCGTTATCCGTCGTCCGTTCACATTTTCAAATAAGTATAGCTTTAAAGCCAGCAGGTCAATCATGATTAAATTTCATGTGAAGCATTATCATGTAGGAGGAAAAGATGCATAATGTTTTGGGGCAGATCAGATGGAAACTCTTGTTGCCATGGCAACATATAGCTCCCATGAACTAACAATGGGAAAAACTTAAAAACTCTTCTTCTCTGGAACCACAAGGCCCAGAGCTTAGATATTAAGTATGTAGCAACGTAAAGTGGTTCCCTACATAAATCCTGCCAATGGGTTCCAAGTTGGCCACGCCCCGGGGCTCCTTAGCTTCCACAGATTTATAATGGAAAAAAAAAAATAAAATGAAAAATCTTCTCCGAAACCATAAATCCCATAGCTAAGACATTTAGTATACCAACTTAATATGGTCATATACATAAATCCTGCCAATCATGCCCCTGGGGGTCAGAATTGGCCACGCCCCGGGGCCAATAAGCTTCCTTAGACTTTCAATGGAAAAAAAAAACTATAAAAATCTTCTCTGAATTCACAAGGCCCAAAGCTTAGGTATGTAGAATGAAGCAACGCCAAGTGGTCCCTTACATAATTCCTGCCAATCATGCCCCTTGGGTCCAAACTGGGCACTCCCCGGGCCTCTTCAGCTTCCAATTTGCAAATAGGTATGTCTTATTAAGTATGGCTTTAAAGCCAGTCGGCCAATCATGATTAAATTTCATGTGAATCATTACCAGGTAGGGGTAAAGAAGCGCAATTGTTTTGGTGCAGATCAGATGGAAACTCTTGTTGCTATGGCAACATATAGCTCCCGTAGACTAACAATGGGAAAAACTTAAAAAAATCTTCTTCTCTGAAACAACAAGGCCCAGAGCTTAGATATTTAGTATGTAGCAACGTCAAATGATCGCTTACATAAATATCCTACCAATCTAGTCCCTGGGTCTAAATTGGCAACGCCCCGGGGGCATCTTAGCTTCCATAGACTTTTAATGAAAAAAAAAACAACTTCAAAAATCTTCTTCTCCGAAACCATATAGCCCGTAGCTAATGATATTTAGTATGAAGCAACGTAAAATGATCGCCTACATTAATCCTGCCAATCATGTCCCTGGGGTCAGAAATGGCCACGCCCCGGAGCTCCCATATACTTACAAAGGAAAAAAATAAAAATCTTCTTCTCTGAATCCACAAAGCCCACAGCTTGGATAGTTAGTATGTAGCAACGTCAAGTGGTCCCTTACATAAATCCTGTCAATGATGCCCCTGGTGTTCAACTTGACCAGGCCCCGGCGCTCCTTAGCTCCCATAGACTTATAATGGAATAAAAGTTAAAAAAAATCTTCTTATCTGAGACCATAAAGCCCTTAGCTTAGATATTTAGTATGTAGCAACATGAAATTGTCATCTACATAAATCTTGCCAATCCTGCCACTGGGGTCAAAATTGGCCACGCCCTGGAGCTGATTGGCTCCCATAGATTTACATAGTAAAAAAAAACTTTAAAAAAATCTTCTTTTCTGAATCCCAAAGCTTAGATATTTAGTATGTAGCAACGTCAAGTGGTCTCCCTGGGGTCCAATTGGCCACGCCCCGGGGCTACTTAGCTCCCATAGACTTATAGTTTAAAAAAAAAAAATTCAAAAAAAAAAAACTTCTCTGAAACCATAAAGCCCATAGCATAGATATTCACCTACGAAAATACTGCCAATCATGCCTCTGGGGTCAGAATTGGCCATACCCCGGGGGTATCATTAGCTCCTATAGACTAATAATGAAAAAAAAAACTTAAAAAATCTTCTTCTCTGGTCTTAAAGCCCAGAGCTTAGATATTTAGTATGTAGCAACATCAAGTGATCACCAACATACATCCTGCTAGTCATGCTCCTCGGGTCCAAAATAGCCATGACCCTGGGCTCATTAGCTCCCATGGACTTATTGGAAAAAATGCTTCAAAAATCTTCTCTGAAACCATAAGGCTCTGAGCTTGGATATTTCATATGTAACAATGCTAAGTGGTCACCTGTATAAATCCTGCCAATTAAGCCCCTGTCTCGAAGTTGGCCACGCTCCAGGGCTCATTAGCTCCAACTTGACTAATAATAATAATAATAATAATAATAATAATAATAATAATAATAATAATAATAATAATAAAACTTTTAAAATCTTCTTCTCTGAAACCATAAGCCTAGAGCTTATATATTAATTTTAGTATATAGCAACATTAGGTGGTCATCTACCAACCATGCCCCTAAGGTCCAAAGTGACTATGCCATGGCGCCCATTAGCTCCTATAGAGGCCTCTGTGGTGTAGCGGTTATTCTACGCGTCTGATAAACAAGGGATCGCAGGATAGATCCCGGGCTTCTCCAGACCTCCGGATCTGTCTTTTAAACTGAGACCCTGTCTCCGTCTCACCTTAGCTGTTGGTGGAACGTAAAACTAAAACACACTCACTCACTCATTAGCTCCTGTAGACTAATAATACAAAACGTAAGAAATCTTCTTCTAAAACTATAAGGCCCTGAGATTAGATATCAAGTATTGTTGCAACATCAAACGGTCATCAACATAAATCTTGCCAGCCATGCCTTAGGCGTTAAAATTGGCCACACCATTTGGCTCATCATCTCCCACTGATTTAAGAACTTCAAAAAAAAATTCTGTTCCGAAAACATGAGACAAACAGCTTCCTCAGGTGAGCGGTTAGGCTCATTGAGCCTCTTGTTATCATCAAACATGTAGTAGTGATTCAGCTGGAATAAAGAAATTCAGATGTTTAAATTTAGAGAGGCTACTTGGGAATTCTTAAGTTGCATAATTGTGATTCACTTCATTGTTTCTGATTGTCTCTTCACATTCTATATCCTTCTTTCATAAAATTCATTGTCAGTCTTAATTGACCCTTCACTTTCCCAGCGAATAAACTTCATTGTTAAATTTAATGACTAAACTGATAATGAGTATTGTCTTTCCGTGACATGTACATGTACGCATGTCAGCTGATATGTTTGTTTATTTTCAATTTTACATTGATTTGGTCCGGCCCCCGCCCATCGGGGCTTGAAGAAATAGATGGGCTGCATGATGCTTCCACGCAGAGCTGAAACCGACCGCACACGAGTACTGGTAAACCGCATAGAAGATCTAAGCATGCACAGGCACATCGATGTGAATCGGACCGCCCATGCTTATAAACCCTATTGGTTTCATTGGGCGACAGGGCTTGAGATGTCATTTCATCGCAAAATCGGGTAAAAGTCCCACAAAATTGGAAGTTACGTCTCCAAAATCACCTATATAGTGTTGACGGGGACGTTAAACCTCAAATCAAACAAACAAAATGCACCATTTGGATTTTTACTCAAATGCTACTACACATCTTTACATATTTTAAAAAGAGGCGGTTTACTGTGTTATACTCTTCGAAATTTTGAGTGTCTGTCCGTCCTTACGTCCGTTCGTCCGTCAGCGGCTCATGATTTTGTGCCCTCACCATAACTCTGATACCGTTTGATATATCTTCACGAAACTTAATAAATATATATAGCATCATGACACGACGTGCAGAACATTAGAACCGTAAATCTGATTTTCCTGCTTTTGGAGTTATTGCCCTTTGAACGTTAAAAATAGCCATTTCTACTATGTACTCGTGTCCGCTCCATAATTCTAAAACTGTTAGAGATATTTTCATGAAACTTCATTCAAATGTAAAGCACCGTGAGACGACGTAACGAACTTATGAACCATAACTATGGTTTGTCTACTTTGGAGTTATTGCCCTTTCAACATAGCCATTTCTACCACGAACTCATGTCCGCTCTGTCTGTAAATTGAAACGTTTGAGATATTTTCATGAAATTCCTCACAAATGTAAAGGACCTTGAGACAAGAACCGTAACTCTGGTTAACCAATTTTTGTAGATATGGCTCTTTGAATATACCGGTAGTAAATATTGAAAAATAGCCATTTCTACCAATTGTACTCGTGTCCGCAACAATTTCAGATATTTTGATGGAACTTCATACAAATGTAAAGCATCATGAGCCGATATGCAGAACACAAGAACTGTAGCTCTGGCTAACCAACTTGTGGAGTTATGGACCTTTGAATATTGAAAAGGGGATTTCTTAATATATTTTTTCTGCTCTGTAACTTGAAACCCGTTTGAGTTATTTTCTTGAAAATTTATGCAAATGTACAACACCATGATATGATATGCAGAACGGGAGAACCATGACTCTGAATTACCTGCTTTTGGAGTTACCCCCCCCCCCCCCCCCTTTTGAACATTGTAAACAGTGATTCTAGTCATACACTTGTGTCTTAGAACGCTTCCATAGATTTAGATTTTCTTGAAGCCTTGCAAAAATTTAAAGTTACATAAGAAGACATATAGAATACAAGAATCATATCATTCATATGTCTGGCTTAACTAAATTTTGAGCTTTGGCTCTTTGAACCGTCTGTGATATACTTGTATCCACTCTGTAAATAAATCAAAACATTGAGGGTGCTGTTGGTGCGATTTTTTTTATCCTTGGATAGCGTTTGGCAAATTTTGCATCTGGTTGGTAGTTATATCAGCCTTATAAAGAATATACCTTATGAAGCTATTACGGGCCAGAAGTCGTGTTCAAGCAACAAAACCCATGCTGAAATCATGCAATTCACGTGCTTATTGAACATGAGCTTTGGATATTACAGAAAGGGCCTCGTCTTGTTTACGTTACGTTAGAGCGACGTAACGTTGTCGCCATGAATATCGCAAGCACTGCCGTCATACGAAACCAATAGGGTTTATAGGCATGAACGGTCCGATTCGCACCACTTTGTCTGGGCAGGCTTATGCTCCGGTCACAACCCCTTCTGATTAGGCTTAGGATGTACTCTCGGCATGATTTTTAGCCATTTTGGCCTGGTCCCCGACCGGACACCATACATGACCGGCCCGCGGTCTTGGCTCTCAGGCAGCATCTGGGAGGTGCCCGAATAGTTTTAACTCGAATTTAAAATTTCTCCGGTGTCCCGTACATTTTCATAATCGGCCACATATCCTTCACTCATCGTTTAAGTATCGTCCGATATCCGGCCGGGAATCGAGAGGTAATCGGCCGGTGTATGTAACCTCAGAGGAGAATTGTTTTTGGACCGGAAATGGGCCGATATCCGGCCGGTGTCTGTTTACACATTGGAAAGTAACCCACCGATGTCCGATTGGCTTGTGGCCCAGATATGTTACAGACATCGGCCGGTCACCGGCCGATTGGAACCGGACATCGGCCGACCATCGGGCGGACTAAATAAACCCCCGTCAGTCGCCGTGTACAACAGTATATACCTCTTGACCGATGACGTAGCCATCTGCCATAACACCGCCCGACAATCGCTCGACATTCGGCGGGGCCTGGTACAAGCATCGTTCGTTGTCCGTAGGATAATCGGGCGATATGCGTACGATGTCCGATGAACAGACCGGTTATCGCCTTGACATCATAGGATAATCGCCCGATTAGTATTAGATATTCGGTCGGTATTCTCTGCCTCGCCGGCCCCCAAAGAAATTCTCTTTTGAAACAGACGCCGTTCTCTTCGGACGGCCTACGGACGGTGCCATTTATGTAAATGATGTGTGACATATTTTTTGACCGATGTCGACCGATGTCAGAAAAAAAGGCCCAAACCAGCGGTGTACTCCCGATTACCCACTATCCCCGGATACCGGCCGATCTTTGTGACCATAGCATTATGCTTTAGTCACAACCCCTTCCAATAAGGCATAGGATGTACTCCCGGCATGATTTTCTGCCATTTTGGCCTTGTCCCCGGCCGGACACCAGACATGGACGGCCGGTGGCCGGGGCTGTCAGGCAGCATCGGGAAGGTGCTCGAAGAGTTTTTAATCGAAGTTGAAATTTCTCCGGTGTCCCGTACATTTTCATAATCGGCCACATATCCTTCACACATTGTTTAAGTATCGTCCGATATCCGGCCGGGAATCGAGAGGTAATCGGCCTGTATATGTAGACTCAGAGGAGAATTTATTGGGACCGGACATAGGTCGATATCCGGCCGATGTCTGTTTACACATTGGAAAGTAACTCACCGATGTCCGATCTGCTTGAACCGGTATGGACCAGATATGTTACAGACATCGGCCGGTCATCGGTCGGCTAGAAACGGACATCGGCCGGGCATCGGGCGGACTATATCAATCCCCGTCAGTCGCCGAGTACAACATTACAGCGCGATTCCATCACACCCCCCGACAATCGCCCGACATTCGACCGGGCCTGGTACAAGCATCGTCCGTTGTCCGTAGAATACTCGGGCGATATTCGTACGATCTCCAGTGAATAGGCCGGTTAACGCCCGGACATCATAGGATATTCGGCCGATTAGTATTAGATGTTCGGTCGGTATTCACTGCCTCGCCGGCCCCCAAAAATTCTCTTTTGAAACAGACGCCGTACGATTACCAGACGGTCATCGGACGCCCTCCGCACGCATGCCATTTATGTAAATGATGTGTGACCTATTATTTGACCGCTGTTGTCCGATGTCGGAAAAAATGCCAAAACCAGCGGTGTACTCCCGATTACCCCCTATCCCCGGATACCGTCCGATGTTTGTGATCATAGCATTAGTTTGCCAGTATTCATGTACGGTCCGTTTCAGCTCTGCGTAGAAGCGCCATGCAGCCCAATCTATTTCTCCAAGCCCTGATGGGCGGGGGCCAAGGGTCAATTCTGAAGAAAACATTACGAAAACACGCTTATTCAAATATATTGAAAATTTTACCACCAAAAATTGAAAGTTTTCAGATGAAAAATTCTGAGATTTTTCATGTTTCATAAATTGTTGGTACTCGTTAGAACCGCCTCGACGAGGCGGTTCTAACGAGTAGCCACAATCTATGTTTATGAGCAGGAATAATAGAAATAATGTAAACCCCTGTAAACCCAAGTTTTACTATATAAAGGTGGGGTTTATGGAGGTCAAAATTATATAGGCGTGTTTTCTTGATGAAGAAGATATCAAAGCACTGACAGCACTGTTGGGTCGATTGTTTCCGAGCTTGGAAAATCATTACGAAAACACGCCTATACAAATACATTGTAAACTTAACCTCCGAAAAATGTAAATTTTGTAGATGAAAAATTGTGATATGTTTCTTATTTCTGCTCAAAATATAGGTTGTGGCACTCGTTAGAACCGCCTCGGTAAATAAGGTTTACCCCTGTAAACCCCAGTTTTACTATATATAAGTGGGGTTCTAGGGGTCAGAATTATATAGGCGTGTTTTCATGATTGGTTAGAAATCAAAGCACTGACAAAACTGTTGGGTCGATTGTTTCCGAGCTGGGAAAGTGGTTCTGAATCGAGAATTCGGCTTTAATTTGCAGAGCTGAAAACAACCGTACGTGAGTAAGGCTGCCACGATTAATCGTATAATCGATTAATCGATCGATAAATTCCACAAAAATGATTATCATTTCTGATTTGCTTTTAATCGATTACTTGGTAGGTACAATTTACTACCCAAAGTTATGCCTAAAATAGTTGGATGAGTGTCAACAGTGCAGACCCTGATGAGACGCCGCATTTTGTGGCGTCTCATTTGGGTCTACACTGTTTGCTCAGGCCTGTCTGTTCAAATATACATATGGTAAAATGCAACATATGGTTAAAGTCATGCTCAGACAGAAAGCCAGACAGGTAAAATAATGACAAAAATCTTAGCGATTACTAATCGATTATCGATCGCAATGACAAGACTGATAATCGATTATCTTTTCAGCTCCGATTAACCAGCCCTATACGTGAGTACGGGTTAACCGGTAAGAGGTTCTAAGTATGCCCAGGAAAAGTGGTGCGAGTTGGACCGCCCATGCATATAAACCCTATTGATTTCTTTGGGCGGCAGGGCTTGAGATGTCATCTCATCTCAATGTCGGGTAAAAGTCCAACAAAATTGGAAGCAACGTCTCCAAAATGACCTATACAGTGTTGACGGGAACTTAAACCTCAAATCAAACAAACAAAATATGCTTTTGTTTGTTTGATTTGAGTTTTAAGTCCCCGTCAACACTGTATAGGTCATTGCGCATCGAGGCGGTTCTTACGAGTACCCACAATCTATATTTTAGAGCAGAAATAATAGAAATAATGTATACCCCTGTAAACCCCAGTTTTACTATATAAAAGTTGGGTTTAGGGAGGTCAAAATCATATAGTCGTGTTTTCTTGATGAAGAAGATTTCAAAGCACTGACAGCACTGTTGGGTCGATTGTTTCCGAGCTTGGAAAATCATTACGAAAACACGCCTATACAAATACATTGTAAACTTAACCTCCGAAAAATGTAAATTTTGTAGATGAAAAATTGTGATATGTTTCTTATTTCTGCTCAAAATATAGATTGTGGGTACTCGTTAGAACCTCCTCGACGAGGCGGTTCTAACGAGTACCCACAATCTATATTTTAGAGCAGAAATAAGAAAAATAAGGTTTACCCGTGTAAACCCCAGTTTTACTATATAAAAGTGGGGCTCTAGGGGGTCAGAATTATATAGGCGTGTTTTTGTGTTTGGTTAGAAATCAAAGCACTGACAAAACTGTTTGTTCGATTGTTTCCGAGCTGGGAATGTTCTCCTGAACAGAGAATTCGGCTTTAATTTACAGAGCTGAAAACAACCGTACGCGAGTACTGGTCAACCGGTTAGAGGTTCTAAGCATGCCCAGGAAAAGTGGTGCGAGTTGGACCGTCCATGCATATAAACCCTATTGGTTTCATTGGGCGACAGGGCTTGAGATGTCATTTCATCACAATGTCGGGTAAAAGTCCCACAAAATTGGAAGCAACGTCTCCAAAATGACCTATACAGTGTTGACGGGGACGTTAAACCTCAAAGCAAGGAAACAAACAAACAAAGCAATCTGATCTGGCGTCTGATCTGGGTCATAACTGTTTGCCAATGTCCCAGCACATGTGCCGAGTCAGTGTTTTACAATAAGCTAGTGCTTGTTTTTACACAGTACTATGACGTCAAAACGACAAGATTCTATTAATAACCGTTACCTGGATTTCCTATAAACAGTGATAGTCACGTGGACATCAGCACTGAAGAGCTTCTGTGCTTAGTAACTTTGGGTCGATTAACAAACAATCGACCCAAAAATGTATTCTTTGATATCATGTTTGTTTGTTTGTTTTTGTTAGTTTGTTTTTTGATTGTTTGTTTGTTTGTTTCTTAGGTTTAACGTCCCCGTCAACACTATATAGGTCATTTTTGAGACGTTGCTTCCAATTTTGTGGAACTTTCACCCGACATTGAGATGAAATGACATCTCAAGCCCTGTCGCTCAATAAAACAAATAGGGTTTGTAAGCATGGATGGTCCGACTCGCACCACTTTTCCTGGTCAGGCTTAGAACCTCTTAGCGGTTTACCAGAACCCATATGCGGTAAGTTTCAGCTATGCGTGGAAGCATCATGCAGCCCAATATATTTCTTCAAGCCCCGATGGGCGGGGGCCCCTTTGAAGTCATGGCTGTAAAGGGTAAACGACTGTCTGTCTGTTTCTTTGTCACCAAGTGAGGTCATCTCATTGTTTTGAGAGGACAATACCCTTTCTCGATTTACTTTTCCTTAAAGAATGAAGAAAGCATGACAAGCTAAATGGTTATTATCAGATCACAAAAGGGGTAATTATAGTATACTTGTGTATTAAATGGATCTTACAGAATTAAAGACTTAACATGCATATAATAGATGTATTTTGTTTAACTTTATGGTGAAAAAATTCTATTATTGTGTTTGCTGTTTACGGAATCTCTTCGGTATGCTAAAAAATAACTTCAATCGTAGTAGGCCAAGTCTTGATTTGGTTTAACGACACGTCAACCCTTGTGGGTCATTTTGTGTCCTCCCCCAGAGGACAGGAGAACACCTCTCCCAGAGGAGAGGAGAAAAGAAATAGAGTTGACAGTAGAGGAGAAGAAAGTGAGTGATAGGGAAAAAGACAAAAATGAATGGTAGCGTAGAAACAGATGTAATAACAACATTACCTGCTGCAAGGCCTTGCCATATCAGTAAGACGTCCCAGTGACGTGACGTAAGATGCACGACATCGAGCCAGGCTGGCCCCCGCCCATCAGGGCTTCGAGAAATAGATTGGGCTGCATGATGCTTCCACGCAGAGCTGAAACCGACCGCACACGAGTACTGGTAAACTGCTTAGAAGGTCTAAGCCTGTCCAGAAAAAGTGGCGTGAATCGGCCCGTCCATGCATACAAACCCTTTTGATTTCATTGGGCGACAGGGATTGAGATGTCATTCATCTCAATGTCGTGTAAAAGTCCCACAAAATGGGAAGCAATGTCTCCAAAATGACCTAAATAGTGCTGACGGGGACGTTAAAACTCAAATCAAATCAAACAAAGCACGACATCTAGAATAATCACTTTTCGCACACGTAAGTTCTAACAAAAATGCTAGATAGCAAGTGTCATTGTAGATTAGACGGAAAATGGAAAATCGGAGGCCCATTTTTTGTGTTGACAGAAACTGGCAGTTTTTGGCTCCGTGTACAACGTTGTGGCAAAAAAATCACATCTTGGAAGTTATTTTCATTGTCCACACCCATTTTATTGTCTACGTTCATGGGCGTGGACACTATAGACTTAAATTAGGGTTTAACATGGAAGTACAGCCATTAGTAACCCGTTTCGTTTCGTTTCGTTTCATACAATGCGGGAGTTTAACGACCGCCTGGTTCCAACGGGGATTACCCCGTTAAATATGGAGACACCTCGGTCGACATTAGTAACCCACAATGCAGGTTGACCTTTATACAGTGAAATTCCGCTATTAAAACCACCTAAAATTAAGACTTATTCTCGTTTTAAAAGCTTATTTAGAAGGGTACAGTTATTATTTCTTTGTGTTATCTGAAAACAATGTCTTCTTGTCAGGGGCCACCTTTTGAACTGTTCAAAACTGGTCTTAAAGAACACTTTTGAACAGTCACAAGTTTGGCCTTAATATAGGAATTTTACTGTATTTATAATGCAGCAACAAGTATAAACTTTCAAAAAAAGATGACTGAACAAATATAAGCTTTAACGAAACGAAAAAAGAGGCCCACGGGCAGAGCTCTTGCACAGAATTGCCAAAGAGGCCCATAACAAGTATAAGCTTTCACACAAAAAAGAGGTCCACGGGCAGAGCTCTGGCACAGAATTGCTATCACATTTGTACTAGCCCATATTTGCTGTCATATTTGAACAGGCTTATACAAAATATACATCTGCAATCTCTCGACCACGGTGGACCACTGTCTATACTCTAAGCTCCCCAGGAGCCTTCGCCTCTGGTGAGCTATAAAACTTGCCTTGCCGTTAGCAACAGTTTATTTAGAACCACATCAATATATAGCATGTAAGTTATTTTCTGTATCACCATGACGTTTGGACTTGTATAAGCCCTTAGACAGCACGGTTTCAATCAACTGGTCGCGAATTTAACAGATCGTACTAATTTGATGAGGTCCACAAGTACGAGACAATGATGGAAAAGCACACGGTCTAGTAGTATCTCTAAGTGAATTTGGCAATTAGAATTTAGCCAAAGACAGATGATGATGATGTTTTCGAGTTTAATGACGGGCCAACCCTCTTTGTGGGCCATAAGCGTCAATCGGTTAGCCAAAGACAGTAAATTGTATAAAACATATTGCTGAGATATAATTCTAGACATTCACAGTTAATATGTGCTAATCATAGACCTAGCTTTTTGTAAAAGTTATATTTGTTGACGTAGGGTTTAGCACGAAGTACAGCCTTTAGAGTTACCCATAATACAGATTGACTTTTATATTTAAAAAAAAAATGCAACAACAAGTATAAGCTTTCACAAGAAGAAAAAGGTGACACATAACAAGTATAAACTTTCGTACAAAAAAAAAGGCCCACGGGCAGAGCTCTGGCACAGAATGTTGCTATAACATATTTGCTCTCATTTTTATACAGGTTAATACAAAATATACATCTACAAACGCTCGACCACGACGGACCACTGCCTATCCTATAAGCTCCCCAGGAGCCTCCGGCTCTGGTGAGCTCAAAACTTGCCCCGCCGATAGCAAAATCTTTGGGCTGATCTTCATTTAGTCTTCTGTTAAGTGTAGGAAAGTTGCTTTCTTAACTTCTCCAACAGCGTTTAAGCATCCCATTTGATAAGCTGTTATAAGCATATTGAAGTTGCACATGTACCTTTTTGAAGATAAACAAATACTTTTTGACAAAACTACAGCATTTGTAGTCATTATACTTCAGTCGGCAGGATCCTGGGTGCAGACTGGCAATTAGAATATTGCCAAAGACCGTTAATTGCATAAAACACATTTCTGGGATACAACTCTAGACATTCACCAGCGTAGTAGACCTAGCTTTTTGTAAAAGCTATTCTTGTAAATATATAAGTGAAAAGATTCTCCTAGACCGTTTTTAATGACAGATTCTATCTGTCATCTCTAGCTATCCTGCGTGTTGTAAAGTAGTTCCGGCTTTCTTACGACTTTCTTCCGGCTTTGACCGCCAAAGAAATATGAGTCCGCACAAAAATGTAGTCCGGTTAGGCGCAGTTATCAAAATTGTACATCCTATAATCGCAATACAAACTTTTGAAGCAGACGACATGACGATTTTATCTTACCTTTCAGAAAATATAGTCAGCACTTCATATGAATCAGCTGCATCATGCGAGACTGTATACCAAGATCAATGAGGCATCTGCTTAGACGTCTGCTCAGGTTTTACACTGTTCTCTAACAGTGCTGTCAATATTTAATCCTTAAAGACCAGCCGGTCAGCTGCAGACCAGAATATCCGGCAATGGGTTTTCCGACATTCGAGGTCAAGTCTAGGTCAGTTACAACTAGGTGTATATCAGACTTTGCGAGAAAGGCTCTCCCTTTCAACCCTGGAATATGGTACAGATACCTATGCAAACAGTGTAGCTATTGTGATATAATTCTAGGTGCCATATTTAGCAGAATGGACGAGCCCAACTTCAGTGATGGAAGAGTACACTCCAGAAACTCAAGGCAGTGAATAAATCAAAGCACTGACAACACTCATGCCGATTGTCTCTCAATGCAGGCTGGTCATGAACACGGACTTGGACTGATCCGTTTAAACTTAACGGAAGTTTAGTAACTGATGCAAAAATGTAGAACAAGATCAGCACCGTGTTCTGTGGCGTTTGATCTTAGTCTACATTGTTTGCCAGATCGAACATTTTTTCAAGTGCAGATTTTACAGATACCACTTACATGTAACCAAAACTGACAAACGACCCGACTATGTTTGGGTTGATTGTTTGGCATTCGACCCGAAGTTACAAATAAACTAGAAAAAGTGTCCATAGGACACGGATGCCCCCGCCAAATGCCATTTATAAATCAGGCTCTACCTGTTACAAAAACTTTAACCTGAGGTTACAGGATCACGTACGTACGTACACACACACGTACAGACGGACGTACACATGTACGCACGTACGGAAAACCGAAAAACTATATGCCCCCGGCACCATATGATGCGGGGGCATAAAAAAGCGATTCAGAGCTAACGTCTGCGTGACTATCACTGACTTCTCAGAATAACCTTTTTCTTGCAGAAAATAGCCGCAGTGAGATCAGGGTATTCCATAAGACTTATGCATGGACGGTCCGACTCGCACCTTTTTGCCTGGGCAGGCTTAGATTCTCTAAGCAGATTACCAGTACTCGTGTGCGGGTCGGTTTCAGCTCTGCGTGGAAGCATCATGCAGCCCATCTATTTCTTTAAGCCCCGATTGGCGGGGGCCAACGATCCTTTGTACCACCTTCACACCAGCACTGATAGAAACCACATGTTCAGGATCAAACTTTTGATGTGTGGTGTAAGGTCGTGCCTAGAAAAGAAGAAATTGTATTTTGTTCTCAAAAAGCATCAAGTGAGAACGTATTACAACATTTTTCATTGAACACTGGACAGTTAGAGTTAGTGTGTGAGTGTTTGAGTTTTACGTCCCGCCAGCAGCTAAGGTCATACGGAGACGATACTTCGGTTTAAAGACACATCCGAAGGTCTGGAGAAGTCCGGGATCGATCCTGCGATCCCTGGTTTACAAGGCGAGTTGCATAACCACTACACCACGGAGGTTTCTAATGGACAGTTAGAAGCTGGTCGGAAAGCGGATGGCGTTGACTCTGATTTTGGGTGCCACATGTGTGTGATCTATTTGTCTGTTGGAGCGACATCTTACTATCAACAGAAGACGCTAGTGGACGTCGGCGTAGCGGAAGACCGACGTCAGTACGTCAAGATCGATTCATCCGACGGACGCATAAGCGAAGCAGATTTCCAGCGGCATCTGCTACACTGTACCTGTAGATAAACAAAGGGTTTCAACTACCGACTAATAAGCACTGACACTGTTCGTCGCCCTTATGCGATGCACTTTTGAGAGCTAGACGTCCCTGTCGTGACCAAAATTAAGACGTCGACACAGTACGGAACACTTACGCTGCCATGGTGCATGAAATACGTACATGTATATTGGCGTTTAAGCGACTCGCGTGATATGCGTTTCAGTGACACATCGCACTTCAGCGTGAATCACGCCGATTGTCGTTTCGGGATGTTTCGACACATAGGTGTAAGGTATGCCGAGGCGACGCGTGCGTAATAAAAGCATGACATATTGGATGGAATAAGCGAAATGGTATGTCGAGCTATTGTAGCTAGCGACATTAAGAACATTCGTGATCATGGCTGAGACGTTGGTTGGTTGGTTGATTTGAGGTTTAACGTCCCCGTCAACACTGTAAAGGTCATTTTCGAGACGTTGCTTCCAATTATGGCTGAGACGTTAACTGAACAGCGAGACGTTACATCAATCAAGTGCGTCGGCCTCACGTGGTTCCATTTATTTGTTACGCTCAGAATCCGGGATATCTAATCCAGCAGGATTACGCGCGTGTTTATAGTGGTGTTCTTACTCAAAAATGTCTTCAAGCCAATGGAATTCATGTACTGGACTGACCAGCCTTTCTCCTCCGATCTCTTTGTGAAAAATAGAGTATCTTTTGTGGGGGAGGTATCCACAACCGACCAGACAAAAATGTTACTAATTGCCAGTAGTATTGTTAAAACTTGAATTTTAATGTTTGGTTTTGAAAAAGTAAATAGTTTCTTTCCAAAATTTGAAACATCGAATGACATTTCATGATTTTTTTTTTTTTTTTTTGGTTTGGGTTTTACGACCCTTTCAAGATTATTTCACTCATATCGAGCCGATCGTTAATCAGAGGTGGGCGAAAACCGGAGTTCCCGGAGAAAAACCACCTGACCTTCCGTTGCAGAACTTGGCGTCTCACACGTGGCCCGAGCGAGGCTCGAACCTACGGCGGTGAGAGACCTAATGGCTAAGAGTCAGCGCTCTTATCCACTAGTCCACGGAGGCCCGTTGACATTTCATGATACCATCGGTGTATAGACAACTGCAAACATATCATACAATGGAATTTACAGAACTACTTTTCTAAATTTTAAGATCTTTTTAGAAAGGTTGTCTGTAAGTTTTCACAGTGTTTTGATTTTCTCATAGAATCTGTCATTTCAGTGCCTTTGGCGCTTTGATTTTTTTTTGGCGTCGAATGCACTAGCTCGCGAGTTCCCGGTTGTGGCGAGGGAACCAAATTCCTTTTCGAATTTTGGAGCTAGTTCCCTTGATTACAACCTGGATCCCAATATGTGACATTGGCAAATATTGTATACCCTGATCAGACGCCGCAGTACGGTGTCTGATCAGGGTATACATTGTTTGCTTAAAGAACAGGCATTTAAGCCCAGCAGGCACAAGTCGCTAGGGCAACGTTGCACCGACGTAAAGTTGACGTTGGATAAACGTCGTGACGTTTTACCGACGTTGATGTGACGTCACAATTACGTCATGTGCTTGCTGAAAGGGTATTAATCCAGGTTCAGGAACATTTTTGTTTTCAGCCTACCAGAAGCATTTTTTTTCGGAATAACAGTCATCTGTTACTTTGAAGTCGTTAGTCACACACAGAGCATGGGCATGTTTCCTTACTTCATATATTACACAATACGCTGACTAAACTTGTAATCAGCTGATTTAATTTCTTTGGGTAATATTACGGGTATTACTTAAAAAATAATTTCAAGATCTTTACAGAAAATTCAAATGGGTTATAAAGACCTAATTTTCTATATTACATGACCTCTAAGTCTTTATAGTAGTAACACGACATTAAATTAAACTTTAAATATACCCATAGAGCCCCCTTAGAGATGATATTGATATCTGTCACCCCCTGGACTGGTTTGAAAGTGACGCGACTTACCTTTGAAATTAATAGCAGGCCAAGACACGGAGAAAGGGTCAATAGCTCATTTGTGGACAGCCGATGCTTTGGGAAGCTTGGTCTAGCCAGAGTCGTTACTGTTCGCAAACACACCTAGGTTCTAAATGGGGGGTAGAAGCAGTTACAAACACGTATCCACTTTTACAAATGGGCAAAGGACTATATCCACCTGGCGCGGTCTGCTTTTTTTTCATAAACCCAGTCACAGCAAAACAAAATATTTCAAGTTTGCAAATTGCAAAGACATCAGAAGAAAAATATATTTTGGTTGTCTGTATTCTTCAAGTGTCTAGATTGCTAAGGCATGCAGCAATGGTTCTGATCATACACCGCCTATTCAGAGTAAAACATATGAGCCCCGCCAAGCGAATTTGTGTCTTCGAGCCTTCCGTCATGACAAATTTTAACTGCGCATGCCCAGCCATTCAGAGGGGCCAGGGATATGGCTTTCTGTCTGAAGCTTCCTCTTGATTCACTGCTTGTATGAGCGAGCAGCGAAGGTTCTGGCGAGACTACGCGGATGCGCAGGCTCGCCTGAACCTTCGCTGCTCGCATAGGCTATAATTAAGTACCAAAATCGCTTGACGGGGCCCATATCATTCGGTTGGTAGTAAAACGTGCTATTTTCGCTTGTTTCTTGCTATGTGACCGAAACCCTTCGTAAAGAAGTTAGTACTTTTAGTGTGTTTGAAAAGTATTAAAAATCCAAAGCACAAATTAAGGTAGACTACATAAGATTGTGATTCTTATGGTAAATTATTGCGCATAATGCATTGTCGCTTCAGTACCTATGACTGCTGCAGATTATATGCTGATGATGCAGTTTTACTGTTTTTCCTGTGTACCTTGGCTGCTGGAAAGGTGCAATGCACCACGAAAAAAAACGCCTATATAATTTTGATCCCCTCGAACCCCACTTTTATATACTAAAACTGGGGTTTACAGGGGTAAACCTTATTTTTCTTATTTCTCCTCTAAACTATAGATTGTGGGTACTCGTTAGAACCGCCTCAATGAGGCGGTTCTAAAGATTACTCACTATCTATATTTTGAGCAGAAATAAAAAATATCTCGATTTTTCATCTAAAAAAAATTTTTTTTTTGGCGGTAAATTTTATAAAGAGGATCTTACATGAGTGTTCATGTATTATTGAATTTATTAAATTAGTTGAGGAAAAGGGATAAAATGCGAGGCTTTGCCGAGCATTCTATCCTTTTTCCTAAACGAGTTTAATAAATTCAATAATACATGAGCACGAATGCAAGATTCTATTTATCATATGACATTTAAAACGCATTTTATTCACGATCGTTTACAATAATGTCAATTTTCCGCCGTTAGTAAACGCGACGTCGTTAAGGACGTCGTACATGTAACGTTACGGGACGCATCTAGCTAATTTGCATATTTAATCCACTAGTTGATTATCGAAAATATTACATGACGTTATTACACTCTCAGATGCGACGTCATATGATAAATGAAAATTATATCAGAAGATGCTTTGTTGTACTGCTGAGCTGTGAATGTGTCTACAGGTCATTCGGTGTGAGTCAGACCGTCCAATGCATATAGGCCTTTTGGTTTCATTGGGCGCCAGGGCTTGAGCTGTCATTTCACCTCAAAGTCCCATGGACCCTTTTGGTTTGTTTGAGCGGCAGGGCTTGTGATGTCCTTTCATCTCAATGTTTGGTAAAAGTCGCACAAAAATGGAATCAATGTCTCCAAAATGACCGAACAAGTGTTGACGGGGACGTAAAACCTCAATGCAAACAAACAAAACCACGTCCCACGGTTGAGTTCTATAATCATATTTAGTCGAAAAGCTGCGTAACCTTCTCTGGTGCGTCAACGTGCGGCAAGGTTGAGGGCTCGTCTTCCGCATCACGAAAACACGCCAAAATAATTTTGATCCCCTTAAAACTGGGGTTAACAGGGGTAAACCTTATTTTTCTTATTTCTGCTCAAAAATATAGATTGTGGGTACTCGTTAGAACCGCCTCGATGAGGCGGTTCTAACGAGTACCCGCAATCTTTATTTTGAGCAGCATTTTTTTTTTCATCTTAATTTTTTTTGTCGGAGGTAAAGTTTTCAATTTATTTGTATAGGCGTGTTTTCGTAATGAGAACGGTCTTTGCCATGCCACAGACACAGACATGCCTAATCCAAACGTTCTGTTAATATCTTTACGTTAAAAGGCCTCCGCCCATTGGGGCTTTAAGAAGTAAATGGGCTGCATGAGGCTGAGCTGAATCCGGCCCGCACACGAGTACTGGTAAACCGCTTAGAGGCTCTAAGCCTGCCCAGGCAATGCGTTGCGAGTCGGACCGTCTATGCTTATAAACCGTATTGGTTTCATTGGGCGACAGGGCTTGAGATGTCATTTCATCTCAATGTCGGGTAAAAGTCCCACGAAATTGGAAGCAACGTGTTCAAAATGACCTACATAGTGTTGACGGGGACGTTAAACATGGAATTAAACAAATCTTTACGTTAACAACACCCGTGTGATGTAATTGTGCCTTTCCTTGCACTTGGACTAACATATTTTGGATGAAAATAAGATATTTATTCTGATTTTTTGGCCCAAAACAGATTGTAGGTGCTCGTCAGCATCCGGAAAACACGTAAATATAATTTGGCCCTTTTAAACCCCACTTTTATACATTAAAACAGGGGTTACAGGTGTAAACATTATTTTTCTTACTTCTGCTCAAAAACCATAGCTTGCGGGTACTAGTTATAACCGCCTGCCGAGGCGGCTAATGAGATCCCAGAATCTATGTATGAAAAACTTTAGAATTTTGTCTGAAAATTTTCATTTTCGTTGGTAAAACTTTCAATATAGCCGATGTTTTGAGCTAAAATAATTTCTCTATTTTATTTTTTGGACGACAAGAATATGTGCTTGTAATTTTTGGCTTTCCACACAGAAAGTGGGGGTTATGAGAGTATTCATCCCACGGACTGATGTTCGGATAACATGCTTTCGTTTTCGTACTGATGTTCGGATAACATGCTTTCAAGTCCATTACGCAAACATGCCTATACAAATACATTGCCACCTTTATCGCCGAAAAAAATGAAAATTTTATGTAGAAAAATTGTGATATTTTTCTTATTTCTGCTCAATATATAGATTGTGAGCACTCGTTAGAACCGCCTCATCTAGGCGGTTCTAACGAGTACCCACAATCTATATTTTAGAGCAGAAATAAGAAAAATAATGTATACCCCCGGAAACCCCAGTTTTACTTTAAAAAAAAAAAGTGGGGTTCAAGGGGGTCAAAATTATATAGGCGTGTTTTCGTGATGATATGTGCTTGTAATTTTTGGCTTTCCCCACAGAAAATGGGGGTTATGAGAGTATTCATCCCACGGACTGATGTTCGGTTAACATGCTTTTTAGTCATCTGCGATGATGATTATGATCTGTCAGTCTATTTTTTACATTAGGGTGCTTTACGCTATCAATTTGTCCCATAACCCCACAAAAATATTTTACAAATTCATTGAACAGCTAAAATAATTATTGTCTGAACGTCAAGTGCGCATTTGTCCTTTGCTGTATGCGTCGTCTTTTATGCTGTACTGTCAAAACAATTATGATTTAATTGTGTTGCGTGAAACATGTTTACTATAGTTTTACTAAGCTCCGCCCGCATCAAGGTAAGTAGCCAATCAGCTAACAGTAATACGAATCACTGATATTGTACCATGCTTGGCTCAGGGCCAGTTGTTGTTCACACATAATCGCTCCTCTATGATACTACAGTAGTAAAATTGAGTAAAGGGAACCGGGAGTGTTGAGATTTGTGTAAACTAATTTTATTTCTGTGTTGTATGGGATCATAACTGACAAGTCGATTTTAACTCAGTTTCACTGTTTTATTTTCTGTGTTGGAGATTAATTAGTTCCTTGCCTTAATTTGCTGTGGGAGGATAGCTAATTAATTTACACTTGCTGTCAATTCAAAACCAGGTGTGCGGAGCTGTTTATATTTGATCACGGAGGATTTTGAAATATACTGACAGTTTAGAAGAAGCGTAGAAATCTTGGAATGTATACAGCTTTAAATTACAGAGAATCAAGAAGTTCTATAGGATTATAATTTTAGGTAGGTATAAAAATAACAAATTCGCGCCTTGCTGTTCTTTCAGCTGTCTTCGCCTCATCGAGGCGGTTTTACCCACAATCTATATTTTAGAGCAGAAATAAGGTATACCCCCGCCCCGCAAACCCCAGTTTTACTATACAAAAGTGGGGTTAAGAGGGGTCAAAATTATATAGGCGTGTTTTCGTGATGAGTGGATCCAGATCAGATTGCTATCAGACTGCTTCAAGAGGAGCAATCTGATCAGTGTTCACACTGTTTCCTGTATGCAAAACTATAAAAGTTTGCAAGAAACTATAGAGACAACATTTTTTTGAAATGCAGATTCCGTAATGAGTATCTATGCATTTTGGGGTTTCTTCAAAACGTGCTTTGATGTACATGGATTTATGGACATCTCGGCCCCTAACAAACTCGGCCCCTGACAAACCCGGCCCCTGACAAACTCGGCCCCTAGCAAACTCGGCCCCCATTCAACTCCGTCCCTAAAAAACTCAGTCCCTAGCAGCATTTAGGTCCTTAAATACAATGCTTTTGTTTCCGAGAATCAATTTGGAAGGTGGATAGGTAGTTTCACAGAAAGTTTGAGCATATTTACCGTTTTTAACCCTTATCTTGCTGTTCACGACAACCCCTATCATGGCAAACAGTGTAGATCCAGATCAGATGGCTTCTTCAGAAGCCATCTGATCTGGATCTACACTTTTGAATTTCAGTTTATGAATTTGTAGCAATAAACTACTTCAAGTAATTTGATTGGTTAATAGACAGAAATGGGTGTGGCTTAAATGAATATTCAGCAAGAGAAGGGTTAATATGAAACTTTATCCACGATAAAAGATCGCAGAAACACATGCTGCAATTGGGACCAGTTGGAATTGAGTGTGGCATCACGAAAACATGCCTATATAATTTTGATCACCTGCAACCACACTTTTATATAGTAAAACTGGGGTTTATATCAATTTACTTTTTTCTTCTCAAAAACATAGATTGTTGGTTCTTGTAAACCGCCTTGTCGATGCCGTTTTTACAAGTACCCAAATCGGTTTGCTCAAAAACATAGGTTGTACGAACTTGTTAGAATCACCCTGTCAATGTGGTTCTAACAAGTACCCAAAATATATGTTTATAGCAGAAATAAGAAAAACAAAATCATGTTTCATCTGAAAATTTTCATATTTGGGTGGTGAAAAATTCAATAATTTAGAATAGGCGTGTTTTTTTTTTTTTGTGATATTAACATTTCCAGGGTAAAACCAAATGTAAACCTATAGAAAACAATATTCACCCCCGCCCATCGGGGCTTGGAGAAATAGTTTGGGCTGCATGATGCTTCCACGCAGAGCTGAATCTGACCACACACGAGTACTGGCAAACTGCTTGGAAGGACTAAGCCTGCCCAGGCAAAGCGGTGTGAGTCAGATCGTCCAATGCATATAAGCCTTCTGGTTTCATCGGGCAGCAGGGCTTGAGATGTCATTTCATCTCAATGTCGGGTAAAAGTCCTACAAAATTGGAAGCAACGTCTCCAAAATGACCTAAATAGTGTTGACGGTGTCGTTAAACCCCAATTCAAACAAACAAACAGAAAACAATATAGTTCATGATATTCATTGTTCTCCACGATCTGTTTGTGCGTTGGCGACGTTCATTACGAAAACACTCCAATACAAATACATTGTCATTTTTTTTTCCAAAACTGGAAATTTTAAGATAAAAAATTGTGATAGTTTTCTTATTTTTGCTCGATAGAACCGCCTCGACGGTTCTGTTGAGTACTGACAATCTGTTTTTTTTTTAGCAGATATTAGAAAAATAATGTTTTAAGAAAGAAACTTAATTTTTCTGCCGTTCATGAAAGTATGAATGACAGCGTAGATCTAGCAAAGTTTATATGAACCCCTTTGTTGTTAAGTTACTTTGCAGTCGATCCGTTGCTTTCATACTTTCATGATTTGTTTGATTTGAGGTTAAACGTCCCCGTCAACACTGTAAGGGTCATTTTGGAGACGTTGCTTCCAATTTTGTGGGACCCAATGAACCCAATAGGGGTTATAAGCATGGACGGGCTGACACACACCGCTTTGCCTGAGCCGGCTAAGATCCTCTAAGCGGTTTACCAGTACTCGTGTGCAGGTCGGTTTCAGCTCTGCGTGGAAGCATCATGCAGCCCATAATTTTTTCTAAGCCCCCACGGGCGGGGGCCGTCATACTTTCATGAACAGCAGAAAAATAAAATACATTTCTTAAATGAACACACCACTACCTCATCGATTTAGGTCGGGTAAAAGCCCCACAAAATTGGAAGCAACTTCTCCAAAATGACCTATACAATGTTGACGGGGACGTCAAACAATCAAAATCATTGGTATTAATAGAAAAAAGGCTAATGGATGTGGAATGGTCAAACCCTGTAAATGATAATAAAAACAAAATGGTTCAATTTTTGTAAGTGCGCAACAGAACATACTACTAGTCTCTTTTAAGTGGTAGAGGTGTAATTACACGCCAATCAATCAATTAGTTTATTAATTACATCGGAAGGTGAGTGACAGTGGACCCACAGCAGCGTGTCATACACTAGTTCAATCAACGGCATTAGGTTCATTTAACTCATGTGAGATGGGTTACTCATAATTTCAACAAAATGAGTTCAAAAGGTAATTAGGCATATGTACATTAAAAATATGTGTAATAGTTTGATAATAAGTCAATTCCAACACTAATATATACATATTCTAATTTTAGGGGCCGAGTTTGTCAGGGGCCGAGTTTGTAGGGGCCGAGTTTGCTAGGGGCCGAGTTTGTTAGGGGCCGAGATGTCCTGTCACCTGTACATGTATTGTTTTGCACTCGTCTAGAAAGACTTGTGGCTGATTGGATAAAGATAAATACAAAGTTGGGTTTACGTTAGTCCTCATGTCTCAATATACATTGCCAGATAAGGCCCCTTTTTAATCCGAAAAGTTACTTGATATGTTTCTTTTTTTCTGCACACATACATGTTGTCATGTGGGCACTCACTAGAAGCAGCTCATGTTTTCGTGCACTCATATATTGTGGGTACTCATTAGAAGTGCCTCGGCAAAGCACTTCTAATGTGCTTCGGTAAGGCACTTCTAAAGAGTACCCATGCAGAGATAATACACGTATATTTTAGATACCACTATGCATCATGATAGTGATGTAGATGAGTATTCAAGTATTTTAGAAGAAGCACATGCTTTCCACTAAATTCTGGGTTAGGTCAGCCTGTTTGTTCTTAATTCATTTGTTATGTTACCTTGACTACTGAAAGACTCCTCTTCAGGGTTCTTAGAGAGGAATTCTGTATTTTCAACTCATTAATGCAAACCAAGAGCGGTCTATTCTAGGAAATTAGCTTTACATATTTAAATGATCCTCAGGCTAATGAGGAAGGTGTCTGCTTGCGATTTGGAGAACTCTCTTTGCACACTGTTCTGATCTTCTGTTTGTACAGTTCGGAACTTCTTGCGGGTTAATTTGAAGTTTTCAGTGTATTACATGCATGTCTTTTTATTTTTGAAAAGAGATTATTTTATAAAAATTTAAAATTGCATGGATTGAAATCTTGGTACAGTGACTGTGGTTGAATATATTTGTTACCGGGTTTATACCCAGCAGGCACACAACACTAGGGCAACGAACATCTGTGCAACGTTACAACATTGCACCAACGTAGATGTGACGTTGCTGCCATTGCATAAACGTCATGACGTTGCATCGACATTGATGTGACATCGAAATTAAGTCATGTGCCTGCTGGGATATTATCACCATGATAAAGGGTATGGTTTGGGTTGGGGAGGTGAATTAATAATCCGGTGATGTCAGGTGTATTTCTTGTTCAAAACTTTAGTGCCTCATTGAATTTGAGGATGTCTTTCATTCAGCTACATATATGAAAGCAGCTTGGTCTCCTACGGTTGAGCTATCCTATACAAACAGTACAAGTCCCACAAAATTGGAAGCAACCTAAATAGTGTTGACGGGGATGTTAAACCATACAAACAAACACAGCAAAACAAATTTAGGGGTGTCCTATTGTCTTATTTTGGAAATTTATTTGGAAAATTATTGGACTTTTTGCAAAAATGTGGTCCCTGAACAGTGATCAGATGCTGCATATTTCTGCATCTGATCTGGGCCTTTACTGTTTGCAAGTATCCGGTTTAATGATTTAAAAAAATTGTTATAAAGAAGAGAACCTTATTTACAGGTACACACACAAAAAAGTCTGTCTTACTAACATTCAGTTGTTCTGTTGAGCAGTTTTTACACCTGTCATCTTCTTATATTCATTTGTCACATTCAGAATAAACTTTTTCATACCGGAAGAGTATTGTGTGAGATCTAACACGTACAACTTTGATATAAAACTCCAAATCATCCTAATACATGTACACACCATAGATAGTGACTGTCTAATCTGTTCGAATATTGAGGTCTTGTTTCAATCCTCACATTGTTTGGACGTGCTGTGACAGCATGTATAACCAGTCCTACCTGACTTTTTGGTTGTAACTAAGATACCAAAATTTGCCTACTTTTGCAAAAATAAGCGGATCAGATAAACTTCAGGGGAGGTAACTCTTTCAAAAAATATTTTTGTCTCCCATATTTTGTGAGTGGGATTCAAACCTCATGATAGAGTGAGTGAGTGTTTGAGTTTTACGTCCCACCAACAGCTAAGGTCATATGGAGACGGGACCTCGGTTTAAAGACTCACCCGAAAGTCTGCCTCATGATAGACACTATAGAAACTACGTTGTTATATGTTACGTAAAATGGTTCCCCAATATGGTCTCTCCCCCCTCCCTTTTTCTCACAAATACATTAACTCTTATCGTGCTGTTCACGACAACCCCTATCTTTGGAAACAGTGTAGAGCCAGATCAGATGGCTTCTCAGGATCTACACTGTTTGGCATTCTGTTTATGAATTTGTTGCAATAAATTACATCAAGTAATTTGATTGGATGATAGAGATAAATGGGTGTGGCTTAAATGAATATTCAGCAAGATGAGGGTTAACTCCCTTACCAATACCTGACAAATCAAGAGAAACTTTTTTAATTTTAATAATAAGGTAAAACTTTCCTTATACAGTAAAATTCCGCCTAAGATTAAGACTAATTCTGCATAAAAAGCTTATTTGGTAGGTTGCAGTTATTCTTTCTGTGTGTTTTCTGCATACAGTGTCCTCTGCTCAGAGACCACCTTTGGGACTGTTCAAAAGTGGTCTTAAAGACCACTTTTGAACAGTCCCAAAGGTGGTCTTAATATGTGAATTTTACTGTACTGTCAGACCAAACATCAGTTAGATGGGGGCCAGTCTAAGATATATACAGCTGGGGGAAATGGCCAAGTATAGCTTGTTTGCTTTTATCGGTCACACTGGTCAAGAAGATAGGTGACCATGTGTCTTGATAAATGATAACATCTCTAGTCTTTACAAAGTTTAAATAGTGCCCTAGCCTGCAGACATCATGTGACTGATGACCACCATAGCCCCAGAAAAGGAGTTTGAGGCTTATTATACTAATAGTTTTGATTTTAATTCTCTCCAAGAAGGGCAGTTGAGGCGAAAGAATGTTTTACAAGTATAATGCCTTGTATAAGTAATAAGTAGTGATGCTAAGTGTTGGGACAGATAGGCCTCAGCAAACAGTGCAGACCCAGATCAGACTGCTCCTTATAGGAGCAGTCTGAATAGGGTCTACATGTTTGCCATTCCATCTGCACCTTTTGGACTCCTTGCCGGAATGTGAAAAAAATCATTAAAATATTAGGAGTGTTATAGCATGTCCTCAAGGTGTCCAGCTGGTTAGGATTTTTAGGGTATATATGTATTTGCACAAGTTTTTCTGTTTTACTGTTTTGTCAGGGGGCTAACCTAGCTTAAAATAAGTGACAGCTGTGTATATAAGTTTTCTGAGATAATGAGATAATCTCAGTAACATGCTACAGGCTAATCCAGTTTGTATTTTATTAGACTGGGTCACTGGAAATTTGTCTCTGCAACAATCCATTTTGTGTTTTATTAGACTGGGTCGCTCTGTAACTACTGCAACACTGCTACTTCTGCAACAGGCTACGAATTCAGTCCAGTTTGTATTTTATTGGACTAGCGGGTCACTGAAAATCTTGCCCGTGCAACAAATTGCTACATTCAGACTAAAATCCAGTTTGTTTGTATGTTTCTTTGAATTGGGGTTTAACGTTCCTGTCAGCACGATTTAGGTCATTTTGGAGACGTTGCTTCCAATTTTGTGGTACTTTTACCTGACATTGATGTGAAAAGACATCTCAAGTCCTGCTGCCCAATGAAACTGGAAGGCTTTAATGCATCTGACTCACATCGCCTTGCCTATAGGCAGGCTTAGTCCTTCTAAGCAGTTTACCAGTACTCGTGTGTTGTAGTCAGATTCAGCTCTGGGTGGAAGCACCATGCAGCCCAATCTATTTCTGCAAGCCCCAATGGGCGGGGGCATAAATCATTTTATATTTTATTGGACTAATCAGCATGTGTGATGAGCAGATTAAGATTAGCCTATTCATGGCTCAGTGTCAGTCGATCTGAACAATGATAAATTTAACACTCCAAAACCCCAAATGGGGTTTGCAAGCGCAGTTTTTGACACATTTGATTTGCAAACCTGGATTTGATGTTTTTATCATTGTTTTGATGTTGACTTTGTGTTGCATTAAACTCAATTTTGGGGCTTTTTGGTGTTTTTTAAGCGTTTAATTAGAGCCTCAAGACTGAGCCAGACCTATACTCATCACCTTAAGAAAGTCCCCACCTAGTAATCAGGGAATATGAAATACACAAACTTTTCATATACATGGTATTTCCATTTTTATTAACATCGGATGATTTTATGGTAAACGGATGCTAGAACGTACTTAAGAATGGGAACTTTCTTTTGACGCTGAGTGTATTTAGTTGTTTTTAATTCTTGTACATATATATGTGACAGACCTATTTATTATTATTATTAAACACCCAGATTCAGTAAATTTTTAATCCATCAAGTAACAATAGATTGTTGTGTTGTCGTTTTTATCTGTTTTGCACATGGCTGCATATAAACCAAGATTAATTTTATGGCAGATTAAGTGATTAATGTGAGTAAAGACTGTTATGCTATGCTTTGATCCATAGAAATTTCACATTGTCATCAGAATTTCTTCTGTATATTGCACTGAATGGAGTTGTATTTTCTACAAAATTTATTTGGAAAATGGCTCAAATTTTTTGCAAACAGTATAGGCCCTGATTATGGCAGACACCGCAATTCACATTTTGCCAAATACCAGTTTTTTTTGTACATGTACTTAAATTGATCTTTTAAACCCCTATACATGTACATGTATATAGTTAATATAAACTGTTGGGACGCATATGTCCAGAATACATTGACTCACGCGACTTTGCTGCAATGGAATGCAGTCTTGGCTGTCATTTAGAGTTTAGTGTAAAAAAAAAACTACATCTGATAATGTTGCCTGCTTATGTCATCTGCTGAATCTTCTTGCAAACTTCTTAAAAATATTTTTGCCGACAGGCAAACTGTGGACACAGATCAGACTGCTCCTAGAGGAGCAGTCTGATCTGGATCCACACTGTTTGCAAAACTGACTTTTAAAGTAACCTGCAGATGACAAAACAGGCAACAGTTGTCGTGATTTGCAGCTTATTGGCTATGTCCTGTGGTTATTTTTCGCATAAAAATGTTCCAGTTTTTCAGATCATGACTAATTATTTGCAGATTAAAGGATTTCTCCTTTTCACAAATTCTGAGCAATATACTCTGAAATGTGTCCTGCAACAGAGGGCCAGATGGTTTTTCTCCTGGAACTTGTGTTTTTTCCCACCTGATTATATCCCTTATCTTGCTGTTCACGACAACCCCTATCTTTACAAACAATGTAGATTCAGATCAGATGGCTTCTGAAGAAACCATCTGATCAGGATCTACACTGTTTGGCATTCAGTTCATGAATTTTTATGAATTTGCAATAAATTACATCAAGTAATTTGATTGGTTGATAGACAGAAATGGGTGTGGCTTAAATGAATATTCAGCAAGATAAGGGTTAAGCTTACCTTATTTCATTTTTCAGGTGGACATGTTGTCCAACAAGGCAGCCATGTTTTTACCGGGAATAAAGTGTAAACCTATTGTTGTGTACTTGTATATTGGACTCATAGTTTCTTATGATCTTGGAGTTCCCGTGTTGGCATGGCAACAGACTTGGACTCCTAACAGCGTTATTGAAAATAGTGGTAAGTCCCGGCTTTTCCTTTTTTAACACATTTATATAATGGACACCTAAAACAGGTTGAATGCCTGGTGAAAAGTGGGATTTGCAGGGAATATTATACATGTACGTACATGTGCATTGCTATTCTATATTTCCACTGTAGCCAAAAAGCTTTTAGAAGCGAGCTCATTAAAATTGCCTCATTGTGGCAGTTTTAATGAGTTATTAAACCCTTAATCTACTGTGGAATAAGAAGCCGGCCTTGGTAGCTCAGTCGGATGCGCATCTGACTGGTGATCAGGTGGACGCAGGTTCGATACCTGCCAGGGTCGGCAATATTCTTTTGTGCAGATTGATCATGAAATCTTTTCTACGGTCATTCTCTCCCGCTGCTTCAAGAAGGGCAGTTGTCAGTTTCTGGGAAAAGAATGTGCACTGTACTGGTTAACCACTTACGTACATGTATAAGCCTGCCCCGGAAACTGACCGGCTCAAAAATGACTGGGCCGTTAAAGTCCAAACAAACAAAACCGTGGAATAACGAGCACCCACAACCTATGTTTGAAGTAAAAATATGTATTAATTTCATTTGGGGCATTCTTTATAATTAAGTGAATTTAAATTGAGTTTATTTCTGAAGGACACTTCAATATTTGGTCAATGTACGGTCAGTTTGGCTGATATTTATGAAACTTGGCGCATAACATGTTAATTTGGGTTAATTTATTTGTTGATGTACTCCTTTAATTTGCATTTATTATGGATAACCGCCACATTCATGATTGCTGTGATTTTGGTGTCTGACTTTAAAGGCTCACACCAACCTACACAGTCTAATCAGACTGGTCCCTCCACTCCCCATACCCACCAAAGAGTGGCTATATGCGCAGGCTGGAAAAATGGTCCTACGGTAATGATCCTAAATATTGGGACAGACAGGCCTAAGCAATACAGGCAGACCCAGATCTGGGTCTACACTATTTGCCATTCCGTCTGCTCTTTTTTATCTCCTTGCTGGATCATATAACTAATTTGTTAAAATTTTAGGAGAATTACAGCAAGTTTTTAAGATGTCCAATTTTTTTTTGAATTTTACGGTAATCCTGGACTAAGACTTTTGTTTAACCCTTAAATTCTTGGGCCCAGTTGTTCAAGGCATTATTAGCTTAACGTCTCAGCTTGTTAATGGTCAGAATGTTAACTGTTCCAGTATGTTCAATATATAACAGATATTTTTGCTGAAAATATCTGCAAAATCAGCAAAAATATAAGTATATTAGCCATATTAAAGTAATCAAAGATTGTACGATATGTTGACTAACGACATTATTAGTTTTGAACAACTGGCCCTTTACATTAAACAAACAGTGGCAATGTCCCATTTGTGGATCCCTAAGGCATATATGTTTGTGAGTGACAAATGTGTGTGTGTGTGAATTCGGGTTTAACGTCACTTTCAACAATTTTTCAGTCATATCACAATTTTCATTGTGCTAAAATCAGTGAACAGGGACAGTTTTATTAACTTTCAGTTGATTGATAAAAAGTTCATCCAAAAAAGGGCATCCTTACCATAATTATTTCTTTTTCTTGAACTAGAGTTCCTGATAGAAAATTAAGTGCAAGCTTGAGAACGGGAGGTAACTCCTGCAAAAGTATTTTTGTCTCCCATGTGTCAATAGGGGTCAACTCTTAAAGGAAAGAATTTGCTCCTGAGGAGCAAATTCTTTCTTTTAAGAGTAGACCCCTTTTTCAGTGGGACAGGTCTTACAGAAAAGCGAACAGGAAGTCCGGAAAGTTGTCGCCCTTTGAAAAATGGCAGAAAAATCTGCTAGGTGTCTTCCAATTCCCCTTAAGTTCTTTAATTCTGTTTATTTAATAATAACTTGATAAGAATAATAATGGTAATTAAATGATTACACAAACCAGGTGGAAAAAAATGTTTATCCACATTTTTCGGGTAATTAGGGGCTTCAAAGGTACTAACCAAATAAGCTGACAGACAGAATGTAATATTACTCAATTTTGTCTGTTAGGGTATAGTTAATGATCTTAATACACAAATGGCATTTTTCTCCCATAAACCAGATTTATTTTCATTTCTATCAATTGAATACAAACATGGTGTACTATGGTTTATGTTGAATATCTAAATTAAAATCATGGTTTGGCTTTTGGATTAGGCATATTTGGTCAAACGTAATATTGGGTAATATTATCAAGATATCACTTCTTCTGAATAAGTTTGTTCCTTCTAAAGAGATTGTTTGCCATGTTTGAAATGCAATCCAAGTGTCCACCAGAACTCTAGGTGAAAGCTTTAACTTTCATAGGCGGAGTATTGAAGTGATTATAACCCATAAAATGCCAATCACGACTTGTCGTCTGTCGGTTACTTTAAAAGTCAATTTTTCAAACAGTTTGGACCCAGATCAGACTGCTCCTGCAGGAGCAGTCTGATCTGGGCCCACACATTGTTTGCTTGTATGAAAAAAAATATTTCTAAAAAGTTTGCGAAAAATTCAGCAGACAACATTTTCAGATGCAGTTTTTCTCGGTGTCTTCAAGGGTTGAAATCATGGTTTGGCTTTTGGGTTGGGTATATTTGGTCAAAAGTAATATTGGGTCAGAGAATTTGAAATTGTATCACTTCTTCTTCCTTCTAAAGAGTTTGTTTGCCATGTTTGAAACGAAATCCAAGTGTCGTCAGAACTCTAGGTGAAAGCTTTAACTTTCATCGCACCAGATATAGGCGGCATATTGAAGAGTTTATAAGAAAATTTTCTTTAACATATCTCCCCCCGTTCAGCGTCCCTGTTAATATAAGTACCCCCTTACTGTTTTTCCAAGAACAAAATAATAAGCGCCCCTTCTGCTGTCGGAGGAAAAAAAATTTTGGCTTGTTTAAGCCTTTCAATCACCAGCGTATCTATTGTATATCAGGGTGAATGATGCTTTTTGGCGAGTTTTTATCTAAAAGATTTTCAGCATAACTTGCACCTATTTTACCTACAATTGTTTTGAGCAATCAAAAGGATCGAAATTGCATTAGCCCTGGATTTATCATCTGCTATGAACAGAAAAAATGCCATTGTTTTTAACAGACTGTGATTTCCATTAATATTAATCAGGAAAAAAAAAAGAAATGAAAGAAAAGAAACAAAGACCCTCTACATCTTTTTGTTTATTGTGCGTATAAAGAATTTTGGCATTGTGACGAAACCATGCGGTTTTATCGAGTTTACGCTATGTATTTGGACAGACAGGCCTGAACAAATGTTGTAAACCAAGATCATGATGCGCTGCAGAATGCTGCATCTTACCTGAGAGTCTACACTAGCAGTACTGTTTAACCAAAAACTACATCTGAAAATGTTGTCTGCTTATGTTGTCTGCTGAATTTTTTGGCAAACTTTTCAAAAATATTTTTGTATACAGGTAAACAGTGTGGGCCCAGATCAGACTGCTCCTATAGTCCTATAGGAACAGTCTGATCTGGGTCCACACTGTTTGCAAAAAATTACTTTTAAGGTAACCGGCAGACGGCAATTGCATTGACTGGCATTTTATGGGTTAAATAATTTTAAGATGCAACATCGAGTAGTGTAATCTACTTGTTCAAATTTTTCAACAAGTATGGTAAGGAGTTGAGGTGTCCGAACACTTAGAGTATATACATGGAATGGTAACCATTAAAGCACTGGTCAAAATAGAAGCAGATGACATTCTGTTGTTTTCATTAATTCATTTGAATGAAATGGGGTTTTGACATTTTATATGCTGATGAATCACATGATGAAATGTCAAGCCTGATTTTCTCTGAAACAAACTTTGGGGTTTACCTGTTAACCAATAAAATGCCAATCACAACATTGTCGTCTGCTGGTTACTTTATAAGTCATTTTTGCAAACAGTATGGACTCAAATCAGACTGCTCCTCTAGGAGCAGTCTGGACTCAAATCAGACTGCTCCTCTAGGAGCAGTCTGATCTGGGTCCACACTGTTTGCCTGTATGAAAAAATATTTCTAAAAAAAGTTTACAAGAAGATTCAGCAGACGACATACATGTAAGCAGACGACATTTTCAGATGTTGTTTTTCTCGGCATCTTAAGAGTTGAATTCGGTGAGTGTCTTGATAAACTGTATTGTGAAGGAAAAAACAAAGTGACTGATCGCCAAAAAAAAAGGAAGGAGATTATATAGGTATATGTTGTAATCCACTTGACGTCATTCTGAAGTTTTTATACAGTCGAAAGCCAAGATTTAGTTTTCTGATAAGAATCTGCCAGCCAGACCAGTCATTCTTTGCTATGTTCAGTTTGACATTGTGTTTTCGACTCATTAGTAAATTGCAGGCCTCTGTAGCTCAGTCATGGTGATCAGGAGGATGCGGGTTTGATTCCTGCCAGGTCGGCACAATTCTTTCATAGAGATTGATCATGAAATCTTTTCTGCAGTCATTCTCTCCCTTCCGCTGATTCAAGAAGGGCAGTTGTCAGTTTCTGGTGAAAGAATGTGCGATGTACTGGTTAACCACTTACATACCCAGGAAAAGTGTGGATACTGGAAACTTTCAGTGGAAAGGTAAACTGACCGGCTCTAAAATGACCTAAAATAGTGTTGACTTGGCAGTTAACTCCAATTCAATGGCCCCCACCCATCACGGCTTGAAGAAATATATGGGCTGCTTAATGCTTCCACGCAGGTTTGAAACCGATCACACACAAGCACTGGTAAAACGCTTAGAGGATCTAAGCCTGCCCAGGCAAAGCCATGCAATCGGACCGTCCATGCTTTTAAACCCTATTGGTTTCATTGGGTGACAGGGCTTGAGATGTCATTTCATCTCAGTGTCGGGTAAAAGTCCCACAAAATTGGAAGCAAAATCTCCAAAATGACCTATACAGTGTTGACGGGGACGTTAAACCTCAAATCAAACAAACAAAACTCAATACAAACAAAATCATAGTAAATTATCTCCTCTGAGCCCAGATTAACCCATTTTGTACCAAATGGAATCTTCCTCCTTATATATAGCAGTAGTCCATTTCAAAATTTAGGGGTGTCAGGTTGTGTTTCCTTCAAAATTGATTTTGGAAAATGGCTTAACTTTTTGCAAACAGTGTAGGCCCTGATCAGACGCCGCATTCTGCTGCGTCTGATCTGGGCCTGCACTGTTTGCCAAGGTACTCCGTTAGGGCTTTCTGGTACTGAATGGGTTATTGGGGTTGGGATGATGGGCAGCCTTTCAGTTGAGCCAGGTCCCCCATGTTTCTGCATGAAGCATATTTGGTGGAATAATAAGAAATGAATTTATTATCATTTTTCTTACTTATCAGAAATACCGGCACACTAGTACTGGTAAACCGCTTAGACGATCTAAGCCTGTCCAGGAACCGTGGTGCGAGGCAGACAGTCCATGCTAATAAACCCTATTGGTTTCGTTGGGCGACAGGACTTGAGATGTCATTTCATCACAATGTCAGGTAAAAGTCCGACAAAATTGGAAGCAACGTCTCCAAAATGACCTTTACAGTGTTGACGGGGAAGTTAAACCTCAAATCAAACAAACAAATACTTACTAGAAATTATCCTCATAATTATTTTGTTGTGGATACTGTTTAGAAATTAAATGCTGCTGTCTAATAGCTGGGCATCCAATTATTATGTTTGTTATTTCTGCACAAAAACATCGGTTGTGGGTATTAATTAGAAGCGCCTCGCCGAGGCGCTTCTAATGAGTACCCACAACATACCTTTCCGTGCAGAAATCAGAAAAATATCAATACCTTATTTGGAGCTAATTAGAAAATTGACACTCCTCAGCCAGATCTGGAGTGGTTTTTTGAGTCCTTACACCCACCATATGGAGTTAGGAATAAGAAATAGAAGATCTGAAAAACAAAAACAAAATAAATAAAAGATGGTGTTCAACTTCTTCAGCTTTAGGTGAGTGAACTTTTCAACAAGTTTGGTCTAACATTTTTTGTACCGAATATTATTAAAAACTTTCAATAGAAAATGCAAATGTAGAGGATAATTTATGACTGTTAAGTGTTATTTAACTTATAAAATGTTTAATAATGATGGAGAGAATGGCTATCGCTTCAAGGGAAGCAACTCTCCTCAAAATAACTTTCTGTTCATTTTCAATGCAGGTCAGCTAAAAACAGGAAAGAATTTGCTCCATTGGAGCAAATTCTTAATCTTTTGGGGTAGACCAGTTTTCAGATGTGATTCAGTGTATACCGGTAGGAAAAAATAAACATGGAGTTATTTTCCTTGTACAAATGGTGGAAAATATGGCCAAGATGGTTCCATTCTCCTTACGAATGGCGATCGGTATCTGGCTTAAAGCCTACTACCAACAACATAAATTTTTTGAGGTGTAATGTTTTCGTATTAAAATTCATATTATTAAAGATGATTTGATAATAGAAAAGGATGCACCTTTCTACACGAAGATTGATGAGGGTCATGTGACGTGATTTGAATGCAGATTACTATTCATACAGTGGTGAATGTCTACAGACCAGTGACACATTTAAAAGGGAAGGAACTCTTGTGACTTCCTACAAATCACTCAGCTTATCTGAAAACGGGTCTTACTCTTAATCCAATTTGCATGTGGGAAACCCCTACAGGAGTACCTTGGAAAACAGTGCAGGCCCAGATCAGACGCCGCTGAGCGCGGCGTCTGATCAGGGCCTGCACTATTTGCTAACAGAATTTTCTGTCAAAAATAGAATAAAAACGGAAAAAAGGCCTGTAACACCGCTTATATGACAAAATGGTCTTGTCTAACCTATAGCAACGGAAGAGTCCACCAGCATATAGTGGGTTAAAGGGAAAAATTTACTCTCCAAGGGGAGCATATTCTTTCTTTTTAGAGTTGGTCCCCTTTTGATAGGAAAATTAACCTCAGGTATTATAAAATTGGCATTGTAGTTGCTTATCTTGAAGTTGTGTTTCTTTCCCTTAAAAAGTTGGTTAAAAAGAACGAAAGCAGGAGTAAAAGGAGGCCAGGATTGGCAAAATGTATTACTCAATTATTTTAATATGCATGTCACATTTTGTCAGCTGCTTAAGATTGGGATAAACATGTTTTTGTGGGATTTTTATGACACCAGTCAGTGTCAATAATGTGCGTTCATATGATTTCAGTGGCAGTCTGTACTTACATTGAATTTGCATATAAGTAATAATAATTGTATTTTTTTGGGAGGTGGGGTGTGGGGATTTGGGAAATGGTGAAAATCCTTAAAAGTTAGCATGTATGTATATCAGTTGCTAATATCAGTAGAATTTTTGTGCCACTTTTTGCCAACCAGGTTCTAAAGGGCCTCCTTGCCATGATGGATAAGAGTGCTGACTCTTTAATAATTAGGTCTCTCACCACTGTCAGGTTTGAGCCAAGCTCGGGCCACATGTGAGATGCCAAGTTCTGCAACAGATGGTCAGGTGGTTTTCTCCCACCTCCGATTAACAATCGGCTTGAAATAAGTGAAAAAATCTTGATAGGACTGTAACCAGCTTCTCTGGGTTTTCATTAAGTCTTGTGAGTCGGTGTGACCAGATTTTGTCTGCACTGAAAATCTTATGGTTTTACCCTCCCACTTTTTGCATAATTATGTTGAAAATTGATCAGCCGGAGGTAAATTGGTTTACTGTAGGGGAGTTTTTCATCAGGCACTCAAGCTTTCACCCATTCAGATGGACAATGGCCTAGATAAATAAGAATGACCTTATGAAAAATGCCATAAACTGATAAAATGAAGCAACCCCTCGACTCCCCCGGCTCCCCCCCCCCCACACACACAAACCCCCCCCCCCCCCCCACCCCTTAAAAAATGAACTAGAATTTGAATGGAATAAAATGAAATTTACATTTGATTTCCCTTTACACAATGGGCTGAGTCATTTTATTTCTCTTTTAACTGATACATTTCCTAAAAACATTAAAACTCTGTTTTAAATTCAGCTCATCCCTGTTTTATATACTTGCGCATGAAAAGACATTCATATTTGGGCACGTTTGTTTTGTGTATGAGCAGGAAACGAACACCACTTGTCGTGACACTTTGGATTACCCTTAGAAACAGGAAACACTATTCAGAAGGTTTAGTTGTTGAGGTTTTAAACTCTTAACCTTGCCTTGGTATGCCCTAACCCTGAAGACACCGAGAAAAACTATGTCTGAAAATGTCGTCTGCTTATGTCGTCTGCTGAATCTTCTTGCAAACTTTATAAAAATGTTTTTGCATACAGGCAAACAGTGTGGTCCCAGATCAGACTGCTCCTGGCGGAGCAGTCTGATCTGGGTCCACACTGTTTGCAAAAATGACTTTTAAAGTAACCGGCAGACGACAAAACCGACTACAATTGTCGTGATTGGCATCTTATGGTTTAAGAGTAAATGAGGAGCTTCCTCTTAGCTCCAGATACATTGTAAGGCCCCGGGATATTGCGGATAATTTGTGGATCTTATTTTTCATAAAAACCTGTGTTGTGGGTACTTGTTAGAATTGCCTTGATGAGGTGATTCTAACAAGTACCCACAACATAGGTTTTGAAGCAGATTATGGAAAATTATCCTTATTTGCTTAGCCTTCATCCAGTGCTATGTTCCTATATTCATCAGAGAAAGTTGCAGCAAAAACTGGAGAAATAAATTGTAAAAATGTTGACAAAATGTTGATTATGCACTGTGTATTCTATGGATTGGAGTGTTGGTGTTGAGTGTTTGAGTGGAGTTTGGAGCCAAATTATTGAGTCACACTTCAGTCCATAGAATATACTGTGCCTCTAAGATAACAAGCAAGATGAGGTGGATTGTCATACAAAATGTTACAGGACTGTTTTAAATATAACATTAATTAAATTTTGCTCAGAATTGTTACAAGCAAATACACAAATAAAACATTATTAAGATTACAATCAAGCATAATAGAAGATGCAACTTTGCTTAGGAAGTCCTTTTTTTTTATGCCACGTGACTCAAATCACTTTGTTTAATAGCCCTATAAAAATTGTACATGTTTTTGGGGCCAGAATAGCTAGTTTTGGCCAACTAAGGCATCATCAGTGACCCTCAAACATTATCAAATTCTACAATGGAATCATTGATCCCAAAGATCTAGAAAATAATGTCTAAGTGAGTGACTGTTTGAGTTTTACAACCCATCAACAGCTAAGGTCATACGGAGACGGGACCTCGGTTTAAAGACTCATCCGAAAGTCTGGAGAAGCCCGGGATTGATCCTGTGACCCCTGGTTTACAAGGCGAGTAGCATAACCACAACACCACGGAGGCTTCTCAAAACAATGTCTACACAGTCAGGTGAAGGGCAGTATTCTTTTTACGGCAGCCACATATTTCAGGGATTTTCCTACCCTTCAGAATCAGGGTCCAGGGGCCGCTGGGTTTGGGAAAAACAGCTCGCTAATTTTATAGTTGGGAATTTAAATCAGCTGTAACTTTGTCAATTTTGGTTCAATTTTCATGAAATTTTTATCAAAATGTAGCACAACATCAGAAATTGGGAAATTTGTTATAAAATTTGGGAATATCTGTATCTAACTTGGGAAAAATATGGGTCGATTACCGGCCCCAAAGTTGCACTTGGAAAATCCCTGTATTCCCTAAACACCTATAGAGCTATACCAATAGTATAGATCCAGATGATACAGCTTATAAGGAGCAGTATCATCAGGATCAATACATAGTAACAGATAAGGTGGGTATTTTGTGATAATTGAAGGATAGTTTTCCTTATTTCTCCATATAAACCTAGGTTGTGGGTATTCATTAGAACCGCCTCGCCGAGGCGGTTCTAATGAATACCAACAACATAGGTTTTTATGGAGAATTGACAAAAACTGTCCTTCAGTTATTACAAATACCAACCTTATCTGTTGCTAATTGTCAGTACTCCTTGCTTTCTGGTTAATTTTGTTTTGTTTGTTTGATTTGAGGCTTAACGTCCCTGTCAACACTCTAAAGGTCATTTTGGAGACGTTGCTTCCAATTTTGTGGGACTTTACCCGACATTGAGATGAAATGACATCTCAAGCCCTTTCGCCCAATGAAACCAATAGGGTTTATTAGCATGGATGGTCTGCCTCGCACAGTTCTGGTTAATAATCTTTACTTCAGTAGATAAAAAAATCTTAACAAGAATGGACAGTGTATTCAAAAATTCAAAGATGGAAGATTCACTTTGGAAACCCAGGGATGAAAGGGTTAAACTAGCTGCTATTACTTACAGCAGCCTATTGTAACAGCTAATTATCAACAGAAAGAACATTGACTTATTGATTAACACTAATATGACAATTTAATCTACTACTGCCCATTTTGTACAGGGAAGCCCCAAAATGGGGATATTCGCAAACCGTGCAGGCTTTCAAGATCAGATGCTGCAGAATGCGACGTCTGATCAGGGCCTTCACTGCTTGCAAAAAGTTCTGCCATTTTTCAAATAAATTTCAACGATAAACAGAATATGACAGCCTGTTATTTTGCAATCGCGTGGAAGATTCCATCCAGTACAAAATGGGCTAATCTACCACCCAATAACCTTATTGAGTAGATCTGTAACAGATGGATCCATGTCTATCCCAGTTTATGATATAACTGTAAAGTAAGTAAATTATCAGCTTATTATTTATTGTTCTCTCAGCAGTCTATGACGTAACAATTCATCACTCTGTCAGCACCTTCCAAGTCGGTTGCAAAGAAAAAGTTGACCACTCAGTATCCATTTACCAAGATTTGCAGACCATATTGCATCTTGGTGAAAATTGGGCAACCTCGTCTATGCCTGTGCCATTTGCTTCCTGTTCCCTAGTATTCAGAACGCAATGGTTTCAGTTAAATACCATTTACACTCAGGGTCTAGGAATTATCTAGCATTTTCTTTGCTTACGAGGGGTTTTGGCATGAGGTGCCCGTAATTATTAGAGATCTGCAGTGTGAAGGTAACATAGCTCCAGATAAGATGCTTTTTTTTCATCCGAAAATCACTGATATTTTTCTAATTTCTGCACAAAAACATGTATTGTGGGTACTCATTAGGAGCGCCTCGAAGAGGCACTTCTAATGAGTACCCACGTCATACGCTTTCATGCAGAAATAAGCAAAATAATATGTGGATGTGGTATCTGCTGTGTGAAGGTAACAAACATCACCTGACTGGTGTCTATGTCTGAGAACGCAGAACTGATCAGTGGAAGCAATTTGTCAAGTACGCATCCTAGCTGTTATACAACAATATTAACCCATCTTGTACTGAATAGAAACTTCCATCTTAAATATTAGGAGACCATTTCAAAATTTAGGGGGTACCAGATTACGTTGATTTTAGAGATTGATTTAAAGTTGCAAACACTGTAAAGCTCCTAATCAAATGCTGCCTTTTGTGGTGTCTGATCTGGGCCTGCATCGTTAGCAATGACCCGTTTTGGGATTTCCCCGTATAGAATGGGTTTTTGTTTTGTTTGTTTGATTTGAGGTTTAACATCCCCGCCAACACTGTAAAGGTCATTTTGGAGACGTTGCTTCCAATTTTGTGGGACTTTTACCCGACATTGAAATGAAATGTCTTCTCAAGCCCTGTCGCCCAATGAAACCAATAGGGTTTATTAGCATGGACGGTCCGCCCTCGCACAGCGGTTCCTGGACAAGCTTAGATCCTCTAAGCAGTTTACCAGTACTAGTGTGCGGGCTGGATTCAGCTCTGCGTGGAAGCATCATGCAGCCCATATATTTCCTAGAATGAGTTAAAACTAAAAGTGGCAGTATAGATGGATCACAGTTTAAAAGGCTCTTAACTCTTATCATGCTGTTCACGACAACCCCTATCTTTGGAAACAGTGTAGATCCAGATCAGATGGCTTCTGAAGAAGCCATCTGATCAGGATCTACACTGTTTTGCATTCAGTTTATGAATTTGTAGCAATAGTTAAATGAAGTAATTTGATTGGTTGATAGACAGAAATGGGTGTGACTTAGATGAATATTCAGCAAGAGAAGGGTTAATTTACTGCAGTACTACCGTAAAAATTCGGACACCTTGAGGACTTGCTGATATTCTCCTAAAATTTAAACAAAATTGTTTCACAAATGTGGCGTCTGATCTGGGCCTGCACTCTTTGCCAAGGTACCCCTTCAGGAGTTTCCACATGCAATGGGCTAATCCATAAAATGCCAATCACAACAACTGTTGTCTGCTTTGCCATCTGCCGGATACCATTAAAGTAATTTTTTTTGCAAACAATGTGGACCCAGATCAGACTGCTCCTGTAGGCCCACACTGTTTGCCGGTATGTAAAAATATTTTTTCAAAAAGTTTGCAAAAGAATTCGGCAGATGACATAAGCAGACGACATTTTCAGATATAGTTTTTCTCAGTGGTGATTGTCAGTGTTTGGCACATTGTACTACATCCATTTCATTTGCTATAGTTGCACTCTTTTGTTTGTTATTTTATTTTCATTTCTTTTTCATATGTGACAATTGAGTTCAATAGCTTTCTTAAAGCTGACCAATAGTTCTACTGGAAATCTTACCCTAATTGGTTACATTACCAGATAGCATCTGGGTGCATTATATTGTTCATCCATGTGAATTGTGCCATTTCTAGCATCAAGAAAATTAGCAGTATCAAGATCTTCATCAGATACACCTATTGATTGTGATAACTTGGATACCTCAAGAAATATTGTGACCAGAAGTATACTCCATACTTTTACTCTCCATACTCCATCCCCTTTTTTTCTCCATACTTTTATTCAGCTGTCATGCAGAGGAAACTTTGGGTAACAGCTTGTGTTTCATGTTAACCCATAAAATGCCAATCACCACAATTGTCGTCTGCTTTTTCGTCTGCTGATTACTTTAAAAGTCATTTTTGCAAAAAGTGTGGACACAAATCAGACTGCAGTCAGCTGTTATGCAGAGAAACTTTGGGTAACAGCTTGTGCTTGATGTTACCGGTAACCCATAAAATGCCAATCACGACAATTGTCGTCTGCTGATTACTTTAAAAGTCATTTTTGCAAACAGTGTGGATACAATTTAAATCTAGGAGCAGTCTGACTTGAGTCCACACTGTTTGCCTGTATTCAAAAATAATTTTAAAAAGTTCGAAAGAAGATTCAGCAGACAACATAAGCAGACAACATTTTCAGATGAAGTTTTTCTCGGCATCTTAAGGGTTAAAATCAATTTTACATGTATAAAAATTTGTAACCTCCGGGGTGCAGTTGTTGTGCACCCGCCTCATAAACCAGGGTTTCTGGATTCAGTCCAGGGCTTCTCCAGACTTTTGGCTGAATAAACTGAGGTCCCATCTCCATATGACCATAGCTTTTGGTTGGACATAAAACTGTATATATTAAGTCCTTTTTGACTTCCTTATTTGCAAACAGTATTTTAGACTCAGAACACACTGCTCGTGTAGCTTTCTGATCCATTTCTATACGGTTTGCCATTCATTTGGCATGTAATTGGTCAATCTAGTCCAAATTTTAGGAGAATTCCACTGATCATGGTATTTTGACCTTGAACTGTGTAATAATATGTATCATTTTTACATGCATTTAAAAATTGAATAAAGCTCAACTGATGCGAATTCCACAATCAGTTTAATATTGAAACATGCGGCACCTGGTTTTTTGTTTGTTTGCAGTTATTTTTTCCAGGCAGAGATTTCTTTGTCATTAAAAACAGGCTCAGCATTCATTCAAAATTGTTACACACTAGCTGACCTAGTAGCAGCTCTCAACTGAGTGTGACAGGTTGCCCGAGCTGTCACAAAAATTGTGGACAAGAAGTTTCATAAACATAATTAGGGCCCCGCACTGAAAGTGTGGGTGCCCTATAGTAATCACTCTGTCCTTCCGTCTGTCTGTCTGTCTGTCTGTCTGTCTGTCCATCTGTCCGTCCACAAATTTTCCTACTCCTCTGATAGCGCTGCTGGGGCCCTAGTCAGTTTCACTGACAGCTCTAGTTGCATATCAAATAGGATTGTACCATTTTTTTCCCCCTAGAAGAAGTCAGGAAAAGCTAAAGCACTACCCTTCCAATTTTCCAAACCGTACAATGGATTTGGTTTATGTTTGGTATGGTCTATTATGATGGATATAGGTCTAAAGTTTTATTCAGCAATACCCCCGACCATGCCCATGGCCTCAAGGTCAAGGTCATGGACTTACAATATTTAGGTCAAGGTTTTTTCAAAACTATTATGCAATAGTTTTTCAACTGCTCATGATGCATATCCCTAAGGCATGGGACTAACTTGTTTCAGTCATTTGGTATGATTAGCCCCCCGCTCATGATCTCAAGGTCAAGGTCATGGACTTAGAATTTTCATTATACATGTATATTAGAGTTTTTTAAAAGGTCATATTTCAAAACCATAAGATTGATTTGGTTCATATTTGGTATGATGATAGATATACTTTATAGGTCCAAGCTTTTATTCAGCAACACCATCGCCCATGTCTTCAAGGACAAGGTCACAGACAGTTTTTTTTGTTTTAAGTTTTTAGAGCTCATATTTTCCAAACTATGCAAAGAATTTGATTTTTATCTGATGGATTTGGTTCATATTTGGTATGATGATATGATATAGGTCCAAAGTTTTATTCAGCAATTTCATGCCCATGACCTCAAGGTTAGGGTCACAGACCTATAAAATTTATGTTAGAGCTCATATTTTCCTAACCATGCAGACTGGATTTGATTTTTATCTGGTCTGCACCTTTTCGACTTCTTGCTGGATCCTGAAACAAATTTGTTAAATGTTCAGGAGAGTTATACCAAGTCCTCAAGGTGTCCGATTTTTAGTGTTTTTACGGTATCTTCCCGATGACTTTGTGAATGTAGGTCAAAACCAAGGTTAGACATCACAGACAAAAATATTATATATTAATTTTCAGTGAAGTTACTCTGTATTGAAAATTTATTTTTGATTTTATAATCTTTGAAGTGTCAGACTCGGTTTTTACCCTTAAATCAATATTTTTATGTTGATTTAAACTCAGCAAATTTACAAAAATTCAGTTTAAACATTGGCTCCAACAAAGCTAGCCTTGTGTGTTTGTCGATTTCTAAAGCAACCCTCACCCGATTATTTACTCCAGTGCTCAAGGTCTTATTATCAAATTTTGAAAGGTTCTTATCGAGGTCGTGTCAAATTGGGATCAAAGGAAATTTGGCCTTTGACAACTTTGATGTAATCGGGTGGAAAAAAATAGAGGCCCTAATGAAATTGTAGCACTGTGACAGCTTTTCGGAAGGCTTAAAATTTGAATCATGAAGATAAATTAAGTTACCCCTTTTACCATTACCATAACGCTCCTGTGTGACAAAAAATGAGTGCATTTCTTCACATCTCCAAAATGGCTACTTTTCTGGTGAAAACCTGTGAATTTTTTTTTTATTCATATTGCAAACATAGGTTGTGGGTGCTCGATAGAACTGCCTCAAGAACTGCCTCCTTGAGGCAGTTCTAACGAGTACCCACAACATATGTCTTGGAGCCGAAATAAGAAAACTGAATGCAAACCCCCATATTTGAAGCCCCAGTTTTCCCTATGTAAAGTGGAGTTTAGGGGTGTTCATTACACGGACTGGTTCATGTACGTGATTATACTAAGACCTTCTTCATTGTGGGAAATGGAAATAACCCCTCAACTAAGCTGACACCTTCTTTAATGTAATGTTAGTTAATGATTAAAAATCAAAGCACTGAGAGCACTGACCGGCCCCGATAGCTTAGTTGGTGGAGTGTCCGCTCCGGGGAACGGGAGGTCTCGGTTTCGATCCCCGGCCGCGACATACCAAAGTCGTTAAAAATGGTACTAGCTGCTCCTCGCTTGGCACTCAGATTTACGGGGTAGAGCTTGAACTGGTCAACCCAGTGTCAGGATAATGTGAGTGGGTGTGGTATCATGTAATGTGTCTGGGGCATGATACTTCAGTGAGGCAGCACTATAAACGTGAGCATTGAGCTCCCTGTCGCAACCAGACACCGTCGTGATATGACTGAAAAATTGTTGAAAGCGACGTTAAACCCGAATTCACACACTGACAGCACTGAGAGGAGGTGATTGAATCTGAGCTTGGAAAAAAAGTTGTGAACCGAGAATAAGACTGTTCCATTTAACCTGAATTTTTTGCAAACTGTTTTGACCCTGATCAGACGCTGCATTCTGTGATGTCTGTTTGGCATCCACACTGTTTGCCTGTTCCCAACAGTCTAAATTTTATGGATAACCCTGCATGACGTCATAACAACAAGACTAGCATATGGCTGTAAATGATCGTTACCTGGATTTCGTACAAATCATTGACTGTCACACAACGGATCAGCAATGTAAAACTACTGCACTTAGGTCAAAAATATACACATGAACCTGTATGTAAAATTGAAAATGCTGTGCTCGAAGGATTAATGTAGGCAGTTATATGGCAGTTTCCGTGGTTTCCCGCCCGCAATGGGTTAATCAGACTTCTGAATAAGCCACCCATGAAAGTGTGGTAAAGTAAACCGACCAACTCGATATGACCAAATTGTGTTGACTGGAATAAATTTAAAAATCTCAAAGAGTGGCTTTGTTTATTGGGCATTTTAGCACTAGTAATTACTTTGAGCCCTGTCAAATGGGAACCACTTTTATATGAAGAATAGTTAAAATTGGAAGTTTGGTGCTAATTTAAGCCGGCAAACAAGCTAGGATCTGTCAAAAAAGTGTTAGCTTAGACCACTCCAGTCATAGGCTGGTATTGTTTGGTGGGAGATTATGTTTTTTTTTCATTGTTTTTGAAGAGCAATTCAACCAGGTGTGATCTTCTTAGAGTGCCTTAATGGCATAACAGTGGTAATGGCTTGGACTTTCCACCTGAATGTGGAGTCCTTGCACCTGGGTGATATGCGTGCATAACAGTTAAGGCACTAGTTAGAAACAGCATATGACATCTTCATATATTTATCTTTTGTTGATATACTGCGCCAAGAAATTTCCATTGCGCAAGGACTTAATTTTTCCGTATACCTTGTGATCAAAAATATACACCCCTCTGGCGCATTAATGCCTTTGCTGAATTGCGATGTCCGCCATCTTGGATTTACTGCAGTTAGCAAAATAATTTTTATACACCACAACAAAATATAAACTTTTTTTTTTTTTTTCATTCATTCGGTACTTTATTTCATTGTTTAATCTGTTATAAAAGTCTCTTTTTCCCCACTGAGCACCGTGATCAAGGTAGTGCGTGCAGAAGGGCGCGTTTGATGATGTTGCACACATATAAACATCTACTTCTCATGACGTCCAATCTACAAAAGAAAACATTGGAAAGATGTACAAAAGCTTTGCAGTATAAAATTTTTTTATTTTGTTTCTCAACGGGGAACATGCCCTGCTCATATTCCCCACCTGAAAGCAATATTTGCCCTCGCCTAACGGCTTGGGTAAATATCACTCTCAGGCCCATGTTCCCCGTTAAGAATCAAAAACAGGGATAATACAGGCCTCATATTTTTCAGGCATATGCAGGATTTCAGGCTTTTAGAGCTTGATATTTTCTGGATTTTTTTTTTATTTCAGGCTTTTTAAATTTTGATTGTACCTCCTATGTTTTGTTTAAAGTACAATTTAACGCTTATCCTGCTGAATAAAATTATTTAGCTACACACATTTTTTAGTATTCACCAATTAAATTACTTGATATAATGTCTAATTACTTGATATAATGTATTTGTTCAATTCACAAACTGCATTACAAACAGTGTAGATCCTGATCAGATGGCTTCTTCAGAAGCCATCTGATCTGGATCTACACTGTTCGTAAAGGCAATGGTTGTCATGACCAGCAGGATGAGGGTTAAGGCTGCAAAACCGGGTCTTTCAGGCACAGAAAAGCTAGGTCGGTATGAGGCCTGATAATATCAGGGTTGGCATTCATGTGAATAGTCTGCAAGGCAGACAATTCACGCGATGTGCTAAGCCTTGAATGTCTCTGAATTCAGAATGTCATCTGCTGTTTTCCTTAGTGCTTTAACATATTGGACAAACCATGGTTAATATAATGTTTTTGTTTGGTGATTAAGGTAAAATCACCAACTTGATTAAAAAAGAAAGAATCATTTAACCTGTTTTCAAAGAGCATTTATAGTGTGAAAAAATACTGCTAAAATACTGATGACTGACATTTTAACAAGAGAAAAAAGAGATTTTAAAGAGTTTTACCTTAAGTGACACTGATTTGTTTGATAGTAAAGATAGTTAATAAGCTTCTGGGCTGAGATTAGATCAAAGCCAACCGGCTGCTTTTGTTAGGTAATGGGTGCTGTTATTATTATTGCCATTATGAGCTTAATACAGGTGCTACTGTAGTAAGTAAAAAAGCATTTAGTTGATTATCTTAAAAAGATGAAAGAAACATGAAACTGTCATGTAACATGAAATCCATTTATTTACCGTATTCATCCTATTTCCCCCACACATGGTCCCATAAGTGCACACCTAAGCTATTTTTGGAGTGAGTGAGTTTTAGTTTTACGTCCCACCAACAGCTAAGGTCATACGGAGACGGGACCTCGGTTTAAAGACTCATCCGAAAGTCTGAAGCTATTTTTGGAAAGCAAAGGCATAAGCTCACACTTTACAATAAACCTCCCCATGATTTCATATTGATTTTTGTTGCATTTATGACCCAGACAATCAGAACCCTTCTGCTGACAGTCCTAGCTATTTTTTTTTTGTATACCCGGTATTAGGTAGATTTTTCACCACTATTTTTTGACAGTACCCAAGGTGGTCTCTGACTGGAGGACACTGTACGCAAAAAATACAAAGAAAGAATAATTGAAACTTTATAAATAAGCTTTAAAGCAGAATTTGGCCCCCGCCCATCAGGGCTTGAAGAAATAAATGGGCTGCATGATGCTTCCACGCAGAGCTGAAACCGACCCAAACACAAGTACTGGTAAACTGCTTAGAGGATCTAAGCCTGCCCAGGCAAAGCGGTGCAAGTCGGCCCATCAATGCTTATAAACCCTATTGGTTTCATTGGGCGGCAGGGCCTGAGATGTCATTTCATCTCAATGTCGGGTAAATGTCCCACAAAATTGGAAGCATGCCACGACTCCAAAATGACCTGTACAGTGTTGACGGGGACGTTAAACCTCAAATCAAACAAAACCAAACAAATCCGAGCAGACTCTAATATCTTCTTTTCCTGTGTAAAGGCTTAAGGATTTATTATTAATCCATAAGATGTTAGCAACAACATGTGTTGCACTGTAACATCAAAAACATCTAGCATATTAACATGCAATGAAATCATTAATCGCATCTTGCTTTTACACATCTGTGTCTGTTAACAAGCTACTGATTATGAAACTGCAAACCATGGCTTTCAGTATATTGGGGCAAAGAATGTAAAATCCAAAAAATAAAGCATGCATGATGAAAACATGCCTATATAATTTTGACCCCTGGAACTGTACTATAATATAGCAAAAATGGGGTTTACAGGGGTAAACCTTTCTGCCTTAAAATATAGATTGTGGATACTCATTAGAACCGCCTCATCGAGGTGGTTCTAATGAGTAGTCACAATCTATATTTTGAACAGAAATAAGAAAAATGTCATGATTTTTATCGGAAAATTTTCATGTTATCTGTGGTAAAATTTGCAATGTATTTGAATAGGCGTGTTTTTGTAATGTCTACTAGAGGTTAATATTGAAATGTATTAAAATTTTAATATAGTCATTTTGAGAAGTTTTATGACTTTCTGAGACCCCCTTGGTATCCCTATCCCTCTGACATTCCCTACCATGGAGGTATTACATGCCCAAAACAAGAAGTTTGTTTTGACGCCAGCTGAGAATAAGACTTGACATTGTGACTAATTCTGTACTTGTCCGGTTTAGTGGGATACAAATTTTGAAAATATGGTCATATAATTTTACAAGGGCAAGAACTTATAAGACTTCCTGTGCTTACCATGTCCTGAGACCCCCTCGAACCCCAGCCTTGAAAGAAAAGTGATGGGAGTCTGACCATCCCTGGTTTAAAACCTTAGTGATTTCTTTGGGCAGTAGGCCTTGGGATGTAATTTCAGTGTCGGACAAAAGTTCCACAAAATCTGAGGCAACATCTCCAAAATGACCTAATATGTGCATAGTATGTATGTACTCGCTTTTGTTTTTTTGCGACCATGCTTTTTACCCATTTTGTACTGAATGGAATCTTCAATCTTGTGTAAGCAGGAGTCCATTTCGAAAATTTGGGGTACATGTACCAGGTAGGGTTGTTTTTAGAATTTGATTTAAAAGTGGATAAGCTGTAATTTGCAAGACCCTGATCCAACGCCACTTTCTGGGACTGAGTGCTGTTTGCCAGTGATCCATTTTGGTGTTTCACGTATGAAATAGGTTTAAGTGGATCATTATTAATCTTAACCCTTCTCTTGCTGAATATTCATTTTAGCCACACCCATCTCTGACTTTGAGTGCGTGTTTCAGTTTTATGTCCCACCAACAGCTAAGGTTATACGGAGACGGGACCTCGGTTAAAAGACTCATCCCTGGTTTACAAGGCGAGTAGCGTAACCACTCTACCACGGAGGCTTCTATCTCTGACTTTGAACCAATCAGATTACTTGATGTAATTTATTCCTACAAATTCATAAACTGAATGTAAAACAGTGTAGATCCTGATCAGAAGACATCTGATCTGGATCTACAATGTTTCTAAAGATAGGGGATGTCGTGAACAGCAAGATAAGGGTTAATTTAATACCATTGAAAATTAGTCATGATATCAGGTGATTTAAATTTACTTTAAACTTGAGAGTTGAGACATATGCACTAACATGCATGTTACCTGGCGTAGTAAATGTCATACACCTAGCAACATTCCGCAAATAGCAGTGTAAACCAACGATTGTTGAACGTTTGCATTTAAGGCGTGCAAATAAAGTATTGATTGCAACCACTTTTATCCGCAGTTTGTAAGATGTAATATCGCAAATGCATATTTAATGTTTTAATTAAGAAGAGGTGCAATATCATGCCGGTTTGTTTGCGTAAATACCCTTTGACATGAGAGGAGGAGTAGTAACAGAATGTTTTGTCGACGCACAACAGGAAGTAAACCCTTTTCCTGCTGAGCCCGGATATGCCTTATTTTTCAAACAATGAAGATACAGATCAGATGGCTTCTGAAGAAGCCATCTGATCTGGATCTTCATTGTTTGTCATTCAGATTGTGAATTTGTTGCAATAATTTGCATCATGTAATCTGATTGTTAATCAGTAGTGGGTGTGGCATATTTAAATATTCAGCAGAACAAGGGTTAACTTCTTCAAAACTTCTCAAATCTCTGAAGTGGGCTCGCATACTAGCTGAAATGGATGCATGTCTGAGTGGTGATCTAGAGGTCGCAGGGACTCTCCCTACTGGACCCTGCAACATTCTTGCATGGGGGTGATCAGTTCACAGGCCTCATATTTTTCAGGCATATGCAGGATTTCAGGCTTTTAGGGCTTGATTGTTTTTTTTCTTTTCTTGATTTCAGGCTTTTTAGATTTTGATTTTTCCTCCTATATTCTGTTTAAAATGACTATTTAACACTTATCCTCTGAATAAAATTATTTTGCTACACCCATTTCTGCCTATTCACCAATCAAATTATTTGTCACACACTGCATTACAAACAGTGTAGAACCTGATCTGGATCTACACTGTTTGCAAAGGTATTGGTTGTCATGTACAGCAGGATGAGGGTTATAAGGCTGTAAAATCAGGTCTTTCAGACTGAAGCTTGGTCAGTATGAGGCCTCATTCATAGCCCCAGATAAGAGGGGTATCCACTTATTATTTTTCTTATTTCTGAACAAAAAACTATGTTGTGGGTATTCATTAAAAGCACCTCGGTGAGGCAATTCTGATGAGTACCCACAACATATGTTTTCATTTGTTTCTTTGTATTTGGGATTAACGGCCCAATCAACACTATTTAGGTCATTTTTGAGCCGGTCAGTTCACTATCCACACTTTTCCTTCGCAGGCTTGTACATAAGCGGTTAACAGTACAGTGCACATTCTTTTCGCCAGAAACTGACAACTGCCCTTCTTGAATCAGCGGAAGGGAGAGAATGACCGTAGAAAAGATTTCATGATCAAATTCTCCACAAATGAATATTGCCAACCCCGTCCTCCTGATTACCAGTCAGACGTGCATCTGACTGAGCTACCGAGGCTGGCTGGGTGTAGTTGTGTTTGGCTCTTTAAGCTGATATTAGAAAGACAGCAGTTAATAATTCATTAAGTTCCAGACAAGGAACCTAAGTGTTAGAGAGCTATAATAAATGGAAATTAAAAAGGTGCTTCATTAGTGAGTTATTGCCCAGACAAAATTAGTAATTGAACTGAAAAGTGCAAAAGGATAAAAATAACCTCAAGTTAACCCATTCAGTTCTGGAAACCCCTAAAGGGGTACCTTGGCAAACAGTGTAGGCCCAGATCAGACGCCGCAGAATGCGGCGTCTGATCAGGGCCTACACTGTTTGCAAAAAGTTAAGCCATTTTCCAAATCAATTTTGAAGTACAACCAGGCTGACAACCCTAAATTTCGAAATTGACTCCTGCTATATATAAAGTGGAAGATTCCATTTGGTACAAAAAGGGTTAATATATAACCCTTGAAGCATCAATTGCAACCTCAGCAGATGACAGTAACTGTTTCAAATATTTCAATCCTTATTTTCTGAGGCAGACAATTCACATGAAATGACAAGCCTGATTTTCCTTAATGAATGGAAAATGAAAAAAGAAATGTCATCTGCCAGTGGGCAGAAAGAACCGGTTCTTTTAATTTTAAAGCATTAAGTTTAATTGCTGGACAAGTGGAGTCATGAAATAAAATGTTTTAGTACAGCCATTGATAATGAGAAGGACTGTAAACTCCCAGATAGTTGCAACCAACTTTAATTATCACTCTTTACTTTGGAACATCTGTGTGCAAATTCATGTGAAATGTCACATTTTTGGGGGTTGCCTAGTTACCACACCAGAAGCTTTCTGCTTGCTCTTGTCCGCTAACTCGGTTTACGCAATAGTGATCCTTAGTATTAGGACAGAGAGGCCTAGGCAAACAGTGCAGACCCAGATCAGACTGCTCCTGAAGGAGCAGTCTGATCAGGGTCTACACTGTTTGCCATTCCATCTGTACCTTTTGGACTAGTTGCTGGATCGTGGAACATATTTGTTATAATTTTAGGAGAATTACAGCAAGTCCTCAAGGTGTCCAAATTTTTAAGATTTTAACAGTAATATTAGTATTTCTTGTCCCTGTGATCTGCGGTCCCCGCCCATCGGGGCTTGGAGAAATAGATTGGGCTACATGATGATTCCATGCAGATCTGAAACCGACCGCACACGAGTACAGTGGTAAACCGCTTAGACGATCTAAGCCTGCCCAGGCAAAGCAGTGCGAGTCAGACCGTCCATGCTTATAAACCTGTTGGTTTCATTGGGTGACAGGGCTTGAGAAGTCATTTCAATGTCGGGTAAAAGCCCCACAAAATTGGAAACAATGTCTCCAAAATGACCTTTACAGTGTTGACTTGGACGTTAAACCTCAAATCAAACAAACAAAAACAAAAATTTAGTCACATCAATTTCCGACTTTGAATTGATCAAATTACTTGATGTTATTTATTTCTACAAATTCACAAACTGAAGTCAAACAGTGTGGATTCTGTCTTCAGAAGCCATCTGATCTGGATCTACACTGTTTGCAAAGGAACAGCAGGATAAGGGTTAATAAATTTCTGAAAATAACTTAACCTGGTTACCTGACACGCCTAAATTATAAGATGGTGAGGAAGGTTCCATTAATTTCAAAATGGGTTAAAGCTTTCCAATGATCATTGTATTAAGGCATATAAATACTCAGTCTCTTAATCAGTAGATCTTTAACTGCGGTGGTTCGCACCTCGTTTGGGCCACATGTGAGACCCCAAGTTCTGCAATGGAAGTTAGGTGGTTTTTCTCTAGGTACTCCGGTTTTTGCTGACTGATCAGTTAGCTCAAAATAAGTGAAATAATCTTGCAAGGGCCGTACAACCAAAGCTTTTTTTCCACCACTAAAACAGAAGTCACACTCTTACATTTCTGTCAGACAGAAAATCTTACAACAGTTGTATTCTAGATATTTCAATTTCTTTGTTTTTCTCTGGAGCCAAGCCTATTGTCTAGCATGAAGTGATGTAAGAAAAATAGATCTGAAAAACAGTGCAGTTGGCAGTGACACCGAAAATGTTGCAAAAGCGTGAAGCACCTTTGGCAAGAACTTGGGCGTTTATTGTTTATTACGTGAGAGAATCAGTTTAGAGACTACAGTTTGACTGGATGGCGGTGTAATTAGATCATCCAGATTTTCGGTTAAAACTCATATTATTAATCCTTTTTTAACCTGTCGAAAAAGTGTTGCTGTTCTCACTGCTAGTAGAACAAGAGCATCGCATGCAGGTGCCAACGCTCGGCTGCCACCCCTTTTCATAATGAACAACTCGTCTGAGTTTCAAGTAAATATGTTCAGTAATGACAAAATGTCCAAGTTTTTGCATGACACAGACGAAAATAGTTTTTGCACGCCGCCGCCGCCAGAGCTATGACAATACCTCGTTGTTTTCTTTGAAAACAGCCAAGCCAAAATTGGATCAGCAATAAGAATTATTATTTAAAGAATTTGATTGGTTGAACCACAAAAGTAAATATGTAAATTTTGTTTCTGAAGCTTCAAGTTTTTGTTTGTTTAAATTTGTTTCACATACCCCTCAACACTATTTAGATCATCCAATTTTGTGGGACTTTTACCTGACATTGAGATGGAAAAAAAACATCTCAATCCCAGCGGCCCAAACAAACCAAAAGGGTTAATATGTAGGTGGACGCATAATGCAGCCCAATCTATTTCTTCAAGCCCCGATGGGCGGGGGCGACTGAAGCTTTTAGTACTTGGTGTTTTTTCTGTAACATTTTGACTTCTATAAAGCTTGGCTTACATTAGCAACATTTACTGCCAGACATGACCAACATCCTAGAGACTGAAAGGAATGTTGATTAATGTATGCAGCAAAAGCAATAATTAGATTAGATCTGTTGACCCATACACAGAAGGCCAGGGTAATCCAATTTAGTCTGGTCCTAGAATATATCATATTTAACCAGAATGACCAGCATCAGTACTTCTGAGGCTTCTGAGGAGAAGTTCAAAATGACTGGATTTCAATCTCAGCCACGATGGGCCTCTGTGGCCTAGTGGATAAGAGCGCTGACTCTTAAAATTAGGTCTCTCACAGCTATGGGTTCGAGCCTTGCTAGGGTCACATGTGAGACACCAAGTTCTGCAACGAAAGGTCAGGTGGTTTCTCTCTGGGTACTCCAGTTTTCGCCCACCTGATATGAGTGAAATAATCTTGAAAGGGCCGTAAAACCAAAACCAAAACCAATCTCAGCCACTCTTTGACATTCTGTTTCTGACTATCTGATATTCATGTAGGTGTGTGTGTTTCTAATTTTGACTTTTAATGTTGGAGTATACACATATATAGATGTTGAAAATACTCAGAATTGAGAAACTTGATGGCTGTACATGACATTTCTATTATATTCATTGCCTGGTGCCGTGGGATGATATTCAGTTTTGTTTGTTAGTTTGATTTGAGGTTTAGCATCCCCGTCAACACTGTATAGGTCATTTTGGAGACGTTGCTTCCAATTTTGTGGGAATTTTACCTGACATTGAGATGAAATGACATCTCAAGCCCTGTCCCCCAATGAAACCAATAGGGTTTATAAGCATGGATGGTCCAACTTGCACCGCTTTGCCTGGGCAGGCTTGGATCCTCTAAGCGATTTACCAGTACTCGTGTACAGTCGGTTTCAGCTCTGCGTGGAAGCATCATGTAGCCCATCTATTTCTTCAAGCCCCGATGGGTGGGGGCCGGAGGTAACAGTATCACCAGACTTTATTTCTCACCACATTTTGAAAACAAAAAAATACAGTTAAGTATTCAAGGAGAGAACTCAAATCAGTCAAGTACAGTAAACCTAAAATTAAGTGATTGTGTGTGAATTCGGGTTTAACGTTGCTTTCAACAGTTTTTCAGTCATATCACGACGGTGTCTGGTTGCGACAGGGAGCTCAATGCTCACTTTTGTAGTGCTGCCTCACTGAAGTATCATGTCCCAGACACATTACATGATACCACACCCAGTCATATTATACTGACACTGGGTCGACCAGTCGTAGCTCTACCCCGTAAATCTGAGTGCCAAGCGAGGACCAGCTTGCACCATTTTTAACGAGTTTGGTATGTCGCAGCCCGGGATCGAACCCGTGACCTCCCGTTCCCCGGAGCGGACACTCTACCAACTGAGCTATCGGGACCGGTGCCTAAAATTTAGACTAATTCTGCTAAAAAAGCTTATCTCAGTTATTCTTCCTTTTTGTTTTCTGCATACAGTTTCCTCTGGTCATAGACCACCTTTGGGGCTGTTCATAAGTGGTCTTAAAGACCACTTTTGAACAGTCCCAAAGGTTGTCTTTTACTGTTTTACATGATGATGTATGGTTACACTAGAAAGAGATTGCAAAAGCAAATTTTGACAAGTGTCTGTGATATCTAGATCTCATCTTACAACTTCTGGTAACAGGTGATTTTATACCATTAACCTCTAATTTGGTTGTATCTGTGCAAGTAAACATGAAAGAACCTTACCTTAATCAAATAGATAATGATACATAATGAAAAAGAAGAGGAATATAACAGATTTCAGATAAAATCTGCACATGGGATTTGGAAAGATTTGAAACTGTAATCTGATTTTTGATGTAGATTTTGATTGATAGAAACTTTAATTTTTGATATGGGATTATGTTGCTAAAAAACCATGGTAATCATCTCCATAGCACTCAGAGTTACCGTACTAAAACTCATAAAAATTCGGACACCTTGAGGGCTTGCTGTAATTTACCTAAAATTTTAACAAATTTGTTTCATCATCAGATCCAGCACCAGGGATCGGGGCTTCTCCAGACTTTCGGATGAGTCTTTAAACCGAGGTCCCGTCTCCTTATAATGACCTTAGCTATTGGTGGGACGTAAAACTCAAACACACGCACTCACTCATGATCCAGCAAGGAGTCCAAAAGGTGCAGACAGAATTGCAAACAGCACATGTAGACCCGACCAGAATGCTCCTTCACTGATAGGATCATTTAGTACTTTGCACAAGACTTCACAATGTTTGTTAGCCCCCGCCCATAGGGGCTTGAAGAAATATATGGGCTGCATGATGCTTCCACGCAGAGCTGAATCCGGCCCGCACACTATAGTACTGGTAAACTGCTTAGAGGATCTAAGCCTGTCCAGGAACTGCTGTGCTAGGCGAACCGTCCATGCTAATAAACCCTATTGGTTTCATTGGGCAACAGGGCTTGAGATGTCATTTCATTTCAATGTCGGGTAAATGTCCCACAAAATTGGAAGCAACGTCTCCAAAATGACCTTTAGAGTGTTGACAGGGACTTTAAGCCTCAAATCAAACAATTCACAAGGTTTGCAGCTTTTAGCTGTTGCAACATGTATATTGTACAGATCATTGAGGTGCATTGCAGTACCATTCTAGCAATATAATCTGTATATAATACAGATGCTGCAAGTCTGGCCATGATCTGCCACAAAACAAACATTTAGAACAGTTGGGGTGACCATGACAAATCTGTTTGTCTTAACCCATTTTGTACCGGAAACCCCAAAACGGATAATTGGCAAACAGTGCAGGCCCAGATCAGATGCCGCAGAATGTGGCGTCTGATCAGGGCCTACACTGTTTGCAAAAAGTTCAGCCATTTTGCAAATAAATTTTGAAGAAAACTTAACGGGACACCCCTAAATTTTGAAATGGACTCCTGTCATACATAAGGAGGAAGATTCCATTTGGTACAAAAATGGTTTAAATTACTTGTAAAATTTACAAGCTCAAGAGGTTATTAACACATCATGTTGTGCTGTTCTCTTGGTACTAAACCTTGGGGTCTTCAGGGCTGCTATTCTGGTAGGCATGTACCAGAGGGTCCAAATATTGTTAACATTATGTCACAATAAAGATGAAATCTGTCTAAGACCGTTGTTGCAAAATCTGGACAATTTACAGATTTTCACAATAAAAGTACATAACTGGACAGTTAGAAACTGATACAAGGGCTCTTTACCATGTACATGTTACCATGTGAAAAGTTACAAATCATTGACTGTATGAAAGATAGTGTTGCAAATGTCATAATCAATTCCTGTTGCAACACTTAATCTATGTAAATTGTGATTATAGGGGATGGAGAATTAACCCATTCAGTACCGGAACCCCCTAAAGAGGTACCCTGGCAAACAGTGTAGGCCCAGATCAGATGCAGCAGAATGCTGCGTCTGATCAGGGCCTACACTGTTTGCAAAAAGTTCAGCATTTTTCCAAATCAATTTTGGAGAAAACACAATCATTTCAAAATATACTCTTGCCAGTTATGTAAGGAGGAGGATGTCATTCGGTGCAAATGGGCTAAGGACAGCAGGAGATCAAAGAGCCACCTCTAATCAGTGGTTTGTCCAAAGGTAGTCATTATTGGGCCATTCGGCAATCAGGACACTAAAGTGACAATAAAATTAACCCTATTGCTAGCCCCTTCAGTTGTGACTTTATGAGCCAGAGGCAATGCCATTGTGTGAAAGGTCAATAGTTTGGCAGTTTTATTGTACCAAGTCAAAGTGGAAGGGAAGAAAAAGGGAGGAAAAGAGGTGAAATAATGGTACACAATTGTATAAAGTGCAAGAAATCTGGCACCTTAATTGGAATCAAGTATTCCAGTATTGAACAAGTTATACAAGAAACAAAAAAAAAATCTCTTACTGAATTCAGAAGACTAAGAAATCGACATATAAAGGGGTACTTTGGTATTTAGTGAAGCCCGTGGTATAGTGTATCTAAATCAATTGGTTAAACACCCCAAGTCACCCTAATATACTGATATAGTTAGTTTTGTTTACAACAGTGTGTGTGTGTGAATTCGGGTTTAACGTTGCTTTCAACAATTTTTCAGTCATATCACGACGGTGTCTGGTTGCGACAGGGAGCTCAATGCTCACTTTTATAGTGCTGCCTCACTGAAGTATCATGTCCCAGACACATTACATGATCATGTGACCACACCCAGTCACATTATCCTGACACTGGGTCGACCAGTCCTAGCTCTACCCCGTAAATCTGAGTGCCAAGCGAGGAGCAGCTAGTACCATTCTTAAAGGCTTTGGTATGTCGCGGCCCGGGATCGAACCCTTGACCTACCGTTCCCCGGAGCGGACACTCTACCAACTGAGCTATTGGGGCAGGTAGCCTTACATATACAACAGTTATCTGAATACTTTGACTAATTAGTATTTTATGTTACCATATTCAATATGATAAGGACACAGTGCACTTAGACATTTCATCCAAATCAAATAAACAAGCCCTGAATTTGAAGAAAGTTCATGAAGTGCATGTATATTAAAACACAATAAATTCCTTAATTAATGTGTAACCATTTTTATGCTCCTTTTTAATGCTGCCTTTGGACATGTTTTTAGAATGTAATAGGCCTCAATAAACACAAGTCAGCTTGCAATCCACAGTCCCTGTATCACACAGTTGGCATAATAATTGAGGTTGGCGTGATTTATGCACTATTACAATTTAAAGTCAACTAATTATACTTCTTGAAAAATAAGTGTGCACTATTAGAACCTGGGTTCTGATTGTGGCTATTACAGTATTTATTTATTATGTTGTTAATCAAAATAGAAGTGAAGGCAATGATCAGGAATCAATACAATTAACCCACAGCTCCCATCAGAGACACCAAAGGGAAGGAACAACCAGATCCTAATGGAAACGTCAATAGTGGAAAGCCAAAAAGACAGTTACTTTCCCACAAAATGGCCAATTGGCTATCCAAAACAATAAAAGTGCAGTCATATATTCAGGGTGCTATCAATCTGTATGAAAAGTATGAAATTACACCACAACCTCTTTATAACACTATTAATGGGGTCCAAAGCAGAAACAGTTTTAGTTAAACAACCATGTGATATCCAAGCAAAAATGTATAGATTATATATAGAAAAATGACCATTTATGGTCATTTTTCTATATACTCTATACATTTTTGGGATCCGTCTTTAAACTGTGTTATATCCATAACTGCATTATAATGAACAGTGTTATAATGAGGTTGCAATATATATGGACACTGAAACTTAGAAAGTACTGAATTACAAATTCAAATCAGTTAAGTAGATCTAAGGAATGTTTGTTCTGTCATATTAAAATGCCAGTATGGTTTCTTAATTTTAAATTCATAAGTTTGCTGGAGCAAATTAAAATTCAGTGTTGATAAATTCACAACAAAGTTGTCGTCCGTACCTACTGGTATTTGGTCCTATCAAGGACGCTTTTGAGGGTCTTATACAATATTTATGAGGTCAGATGACAGATTTGCAAAACTTTGATATGAATTAAGGTTACCTAGTGATTATCCAGAAGATGCTATAAAAACTTTTAATTTCTTGTGAGAAGGGCTGATCTATATGTATCAGACATCTTGCCACTGTTTGTTTTTAGAATTAACTGTTTTTTTGTCCAAAAAACAAATGTATAGATTATATAGAAAAGTGACCATTTATGGTCATTATTCTGTATAATTAATTTATTTTGGGATACACCTTTATACTGTATCGTTTCCAAAACTGTGATACCAAAACAGTGTTTGGCTCTCGCCTATCGGGGCTTGAAAAAATAGATGGGCTGCATGGTGCTTCCACGCAGAGCTGAAACCGACCGCATAATATTATGAGTACCGGTAAACCACTTAGAGGATCTAAGCCTGCCCAGACTAAGTGGTGCACATCGAACCGCCCATGCTTATAAACCCTATTGGTTTCATTGGGCAACAGGGCTCGAGATGTCATTTCATCTCAATGTTGGGTAAAAGTCCCACAAAATTGGAAGTACATGTAATGTCTCCAAAATGACCTTAACAGTGTTGACAGGGATGTTAAACCTTAAATCAACAAACAAACAAAAACTTTGATGGTTTATGTAATGTTGCTTTACCTTTCAAATCATTTTTGGTGCACACTTCTTGCGTTTTATATGCATGTATGTACAGGTGCCTTCAGGGTGGTACCAATATTTCTAGCCATATAATCTATATGCAGATGGTACAAGTTTGCATTCAGACCATCTTGAAGTGTTATTTACTACCGAAGGTCAAAGCAAAAATTTTGAGTATTTGATTCAGGATAGCAATGAATCTTCAAGACTGTTTGCCCATAATCTCTCTCCTTATTTTTGCATGTTAATGGTTACATCACTTGTGAAATAGCCCTATTTGCATCAGGAACAGTGCTACCTTAAAACACAAGCCAGACAACCATGTCTAAGGAGGATTTTCAAAATAACTACGTAGCAGTATTAAAGCTATGTTAAAATTGTTTACAATATTTTAAAAAATTTATGAATTTCATGGAGAAGTACTGGGGAAGATGGATGGCTTATTTAATGCTTCAGTGCCTTGTTTAGAAAGAAAGTATAGAAAACCAACACCCATATCAACTGAAGCACATAAAACATTATGTCTACACTAACCCATTTTGTACTCTGTTGGTAAGCTCTTGCACCTTATTAAAATAGTAAAATTCCTATATCAAGACCACCTTTGGGACTGTTCAAAAGTGGTCTTTAAGACCACTTTTGAACAGTTCCAATGGTGGTCCCTGACAAGAAGATGTTGTTTTGTACCCATTTTGTACTCAGTTGGTAAGCTCATATTGCACCTTATATACATGTAATAAAATTCCTATATTAAGATCACCTTTGGGACTGTTCAAAAGTGGTCTTTAAGACCACTTTTGAACAGTCCCAAAGGTGGTCCCTGACAAGAAGATGTTGTTTTCAGAAAACATGAAGAAACAATAACTGCACCTTTCTAAATAAGCTTTTTAAACCAAAATTAGTCTTAATCTTAGGTGGTTTAATATTGGAATTTCACTTGGGATGTCAGGTTGAGTTTGATGTTCAGAAATTTATTTAGAATATGGCTGATTTTTTTGGCAAACCAAGAAGACACTGATCAAAGCGTTGTGCTATGGCATCTAATCTGGGCCAGCTGTCTGTTCATAAGTGCATGGTTTTGAGGTTTCCAGTATAAAATGGGTTAATATGGGAAATCTGCTGAATCACAATTGAGATAATAACCCGACAAGATTTATTTTTCAAATAAAATCTTCATCAACATGGTGGCATACTTAGATCCATTGTTGCTTCTTATATAGCCCACACTGAATGTGGGACCTTATTGTTTGGTTTATGTTCCAATTTATATAAGGATTAAGACTGAATTGTGAAACTTCAAGTTTAAATTTTATTACGTCTGTTTTATGAAAAAGAACAACACTTGTCCTAGGTGGTCAAGCTGATCTTGACACAACTATGTTACCTAATTTTCCATGATTACATTCATCCCAACTGTCTTTAGGGTTTTGTTATTTTGTTAGAAAACAAGTTGCCAAATGTACTGAATGACACAGTGCTTCAGCAGATTCAGTAGTAATTGAAACAACACTAAATGCCCCAGATAATGATATAGTGATATGGTACAGAGATTCTCTGTTATTCAGTATGATATATTTCATTTAAACAAAACTCTTTCTTTTCTTTATTCCTTTTCATTCTGTATTTGTTATTTTGCTTTTTGTTACATATTTACTAGTATTTTATGTCAAAGTTAGCTGGCTTAACAGAAAGAAGTTTGTAAGGGGCTAAATGGAGTGTTATCCATTAGGGTCTGGTTGTTTCATGTCTGTGCTTCTTTCCCTTTGGTGTCTTTGGTGTAGATGGGAGCTGTGGGTTAATTGTATTGATTCTTGATCATTGCCTTCTCTTCAATTTTATCTAAAGCTTTCTTTATAACTTTTTACAAAAAAATGTTATTCACCCCCTTACCAAGCCACCCTTCAAACTGATTTATTTGCCTGATACACTAGTTCCCCATTGTCCCACTACATTGATCATTGAATGTCTTACAGAATAATTGTAATTGACACTTTTCATCAAGTTTGTAATTTGAGTAAAACAAAACTGAGTTTCGGAGGTTTGCTGAAGATTTCATCTCAAACAAAATGTTGTATTGAGATTAATCTTCACAGCAACACTTCCATGAACAGACCAGTGCAAAACTGTAAATGTCTTTCTTGAGATTTGCAGAATCCAAAGATTCAAGCAATTTAACATAAACTGTCCATAAGTTAAACAAAACCTGCATCATTTTGTCAGTAATTTGAAGCAAGATTTTGGAAGATGGTTTGAACATACACTATACAATGTCAGTTTATATCCTAAAATTATTGGTACAGTATGTTGACAGGATTTATTCAAAGATTTAATTCAAATCTTATTTGATGTTATAGGAAGTTGATTTGGTGCAGTTTGTCAGAAAGGAAATGATCAGTAAGCGGATGTTTTGCCATAAATTTTCAAATCATAATAACATATTTGATCACAAAGATTTTAAACACTTAAAATACATGTACTTAAAACATATCTATGAAAAGTATGATGGCCCTGTGGTTTCTTTCCATTCTTAAACTTGCAGTTTTGTTTTGTATTTTATTTTGTAATACATGTAATACATTACATGCATATAGAAACTTTGTTAAACATGCTTGGCCATTTCGTATACTATTTAATCACAGTTTCACAAACTGAACTAGAATTGCACAGTCAGTGGCATGCCATCGCATATCCCCACGCCACTACATAATCTACTCATCATGTCGTTTGCTTTAATATGTTACACGACCATGTTCTGGAAACTTTGATTTTTGATCCCCCGCGTGGCCCACCCACTGGGTGTGATCAAAATTCTGAAAGTGTCATGCACTCCCCAGACCAAAGCTCTATCAGTTCCCAAAGTTTCAAGTTTTTATCTATAACCGTCTTGGAGGAGTTATCCGGTAAGACGGACGTATGTACTTATGTACGGATGGACGGACGACGAAGACCATTACAATATCCCCACTTTTTCTTCGAAAAGCATGGGGGTAATGACAAACAGTAATAGTGTAGATCATGATCAGATGGCTTCTGCCGAAGCCATCTGATCAGGATCTACACTGTTCTGAAATGTAGGGGTTTCATGTTGAGCAGACAAGGGTTAAAATTTCAAGCCACTAAGACCACATGACTGTGTGGTTTGTATCATACCTAAGTCACAAAGCTGTGGGTGGAAGGTCACAGGGTTCGTATTGTGTCTTCAGCAACAAATGTAATGTAATGTGTACTTTGTGATGTAATAAGTAAATGATCATTGATTCTATGAACAGACATTTTGACATAGTTCTATGATAAAACTAGAAAAAAAAAAATATGTGAGTGCATAAAATCGTAGCCTTTCAGAAGTCATTTCCACTGCTTGCTTTGTTAAACAAAGTGACAATGCTAAAGATTAATCTATTTCGTAAGCAGTTTAAGGTCAGTGTTCAAATCCTCATATAAATATTATTAATAATCATTTAAGTTCGGGTATTGATAATTGGGAAATATATCAGAAGGGTTCAGGCCACTGTTGTTAAGATTTGTTAGGTTGTTTGTGGTTGATATTAAGTCAAACTGCCAAAAATGATTATATACTACACCACAAATCGACAAAGTCTTTAGCCAAGATTTAAAGTTTTGATCTTTGTTTTCTATTTTTTTCTGTCCTCGCTTTGGCTCTATTTTGTATTATCTGGTGTTGAAAGCCTGCCAAGATTAATGATCGAGATGGCGTCATGTTTACTCAGTCGTCTTAGCCGTAACCAGCTGGTTGCGATGAATAAGCAAATCTCTGTGTGTTCATTGAAGTATGATTATTTAAGTATAGGTGTTCATTTCACAAGTGTCTTATCAAATATGACTATAGATCTGTCATTCGATTTCTTTGGGTTAAGTTTCCTATGAAAGTCATCAGCATGTTGACCCTCCTATCTTGACTGATTGTAGGTCAGTCAAATCTTGTCAGATTGCCTTGTATATGGCTGCATCAGCACAAACAACTGAACTGAATTGAAATAGATACTTAATTTTCAGCCTCTTCAAATAGTCCAATATCAACTGCAAGCTGATACTGATGCTGAGTTTTAGACTGCTTCTCAAATTGACATTCCTATTTCTTCAGGATGCCTGCAAGGTGCTATTTTAGGGTGTTACTTATTCACTGGAAAAGAAAGAAAAGAAAAAAGATAAATTATTGCTATAAAAAAAAGAAAAAGATATTTAATGTGTCTGTTGACATTCAGCTTGAGTTAAAAAAAATGACAGTCATAATTGAAAAAATACAGTTAAAATTTGGATGTTTTACAGTTGTTCTTCTACTTAACCCATATATGACAATGGAATCTTCCATCATATAAATTTGGAGTTGTCCATTTTCAATTATAGGGGTGTCAGATTTGTTTTGTTTAATGTAAGTTGTACAAAAATGTATGTTCTTTGAGCAAACAGTGTAGACCCAGATCAGACGCTGCGTTATGCGGCGTCTGATCTGGGTCTACATTGTTTGCCAACGTCCCAAAAAAGGGCCACTAGGCATATATGGGTTAAATAGAAACTGACATGTCTTTTATGGTGATGTATCTGGACTAAACAGACATTTTAATTGCATTCAGTGGGATAAGTACAACATAATTGTTATTAAATGAATCAGACAGTATCTGTACATTATCAATCCTTGGCTTGTATGAATAGATTATCATAATTAATAATTTTACTCTAGTAATCCCACACCCTGATAAATGGATGCACAATCAGCAAATGACCTTCATCAGCTTATCAGAATAAGGTCAAACATTTACCAGTATAAACTTTAAAATAATTTTATGGTTTACATAAGTTTCTTAAAAAGCTTCTACTGAATTCACACATCCTGTATTTAACCATTTTGTACAGAAACACCGAAAACGGGTAATTGGCAAACAGTGAAGGTCCAAATTAGACGCAGCAGAATATGCGGTGTCTGATCAGGGCCTACAAAGATTCCATTTGGTACAAAAAGGCAATATGCGGCGTCTGATCAGGGCCTACACGGTTTGCAAAAAGTTCAGCCATTTTACAAATGGATTTTGAAGAAAACACAACCTGACACCCCTTAATTTCGGAATTGACTCCCGGTATATATAAGGAGGAAGATTCCATTTGGTACTAAAAGGGTAAAGATTCAATCTTTTGTTTGCCACATGAGTTGTAAAAAGTTATACAATAATGTTCCGTCTGGTGGTTTACCAATACATATGTGTGCATCAGCAGTTGCATGGGCGACCTGCCCTTCTGTTCAAATCATAGTTTGCATGTTACTGACATATTAAACCTATGTTTGACATGATAAAATCTTGATAAAGACAGCTATGATAAAGGAATCATAGACTGTTAAAAACTATGATTGTATTGAAATGATTTTTGATATTAATTGATTTGATTAATCACATCTTGAAATAGGATTTATTTTCGAAGTTCTTCTGGATTTCAGCCAGGACATAGTTTAGATCGGCTGAGTCTCAATTTGATAGTTGCATAGGATCATTATAGTTTTAATCATTGTCTGTTACTCTTGTTACCTTACCTAGTGAGTTCTGACTCTTTAATACAGTAGAACTTTGATGGCTCGAACACCGATGGCTCGTTTACCATGGCTGAGTCGAACCCGTTCTGGCGTCCCTAGGGAATTTCTCTTCATAAGCAATAGTGTGGGATAATTGAGGTGATTTTCGACTTTTATCTTGCCAATGTATGCTGTGTGTACTCATTAGAATCGCCTCGATGGGGCGATTCTAATAAGTACACACAACATACATTTTTTATTATAGAACATTAAAAGGATGTCCCAAAAGAGTAACCCCGTTATGCCTCCTGACAGTAACCCTCAGTGGCTCGAACTACCCCTGTCTCGAACAGATTTTACGGGTCCCAAAGGTGTTTGAGCCATTAAAGTTCGACTGTAGTAGGTTTTTATAGTACATGTATGGTAAAATTCTGCTATTAACCCATTTAGTAGAAACCCCAAAACGGGTACCCGGGCAAATAGTGCAGGCCCAGATCAGATACCGCAGTATGCGGCATCTGATCAGGGCCTCCACTGTTTGCTTAAAGTTCAGTCATTTTCCAAATAAATTTTGAAGAAAACACAACCTGACAGCCCTAAATTTTGAAATGGACTCCTGCTACATACAAGGAGGAAGATTCCATTTGGTACAAAAAGGGTTAAGTCACCGCCCGAAATTAAGACTAATTCTGCTATAAAAAGCTTATTTAGTAGGTTGCGATTATTTTTTCTTTGCTTTTTCTGCATACAGTGTCCTCTGGTCAGATACCACCTTTGGGACTGTTCAAAAGTGGTCTTAAAGACCACTTTTGAACAGACTCAAAGGTGGTCTTAATATAGGAATTTTACTGTATTTTATTACAGTTCTGTTTGCCTACTATTGGTCAGTCGCCCCCGCCTATAGGGGCCTGAAGAAATATATGGGCTGCATGATGCTTCCACGCAGAGCTGAATCTGGCCCGCACACTAGTACTGGTAAACCGCTTAGAGGATCTAAGCCTGTCCAGGAACCGCGGTGCGAGGCGGGCCGTCCATGCTAATAAACCCTATTGGTTTCATTGGGCGACAGGGCTTGAGATGTCATTTCCTCTCAATGTCAGGTAAAAGTCCCACAAAATTGGAAGCAACGTCTCCAAAATGACCTTTACAATGTTGACGGGGACGTTAAACCTCAAATCAAACAAAACAAACTATTGGTCAGTGTACTGTATATCTTGACATTGTAAAATTTTTGGCTCTTCCTTTTTGTTGACGTACTGTTTACATTGTCCATTGACCGCAACTCAGGAAATATGGAGACAGTTCATATCTAATTTTAGGCAAGATTCGATCCTGTAGTAGTCATATTTTGGTGGAAACAGGTACTTGAAAGTTGATAGGTGACAACCAAATTGGTTTTTTTAAACCCCTGTTAATATAAATATACCATTAAAATCATTTTTGGGCTTTTCGTGTATTTGAACAGGTGTTGTAGTAAGTTGATCTTACATGTTAAAAGTTCTGAACACCACTGACATATGTATATAATTTTGTAATTGTACCGTTTATTTTCGTGTATTTGAACAGGTGTTGTAGTAAGTTGATCTTACATGTTAAAAGTTCTGAACACCACTGACATATGTATATAATTTTGTAATTGTACCGTTTATTATCCACTTCATTTGGTGCTGAGAATATTGACCCCTGTGTCCATATTCCAAATGTAGGGGTGTCCAGTTGGGTTATTTATAGAAATTTATTCAGAAAATCTATGAACTTTCTACAAACATTGAAGGCCCAGAATGCCATGTTCTACAGAATCTAATCTCCAGGGCCTGTTCCAAGTTGGTGTTTCACAAGACAGGTTAGCCCTTTGCATGAGGGAAACCCCGAAATGGGTATCTCGGCAAACAGTGCAGCGGCCCCGATCAGAACCTAAACTTTTTGCAAAACATTCAGCAGTTAAACCCTTATCTTGCTGTTCACGAGAATCGCTATCTTTGCAAACAGTGTAGATCCAGATCAGATGGCTTCTGAAGAAGCCATCTGATCTGGATCTACACTGTTTGGCATTCAGTTTATGAATTTGTAGCAATAAATTACATCAAGTAATTTGATTGGTTCATGGACAGAAATGGGTGTGGCTTAAATGAATATTCAGCAAGAGAAGGGTTAACATTTTAACCCATTGTAGTATTACTAGTGGACTCTTCCATTGCTATGTGTTGGACAAGTCCATTTGTCATATAAGGGGTGGTAGGGCTTTTTTTTTTTCCTTTTTATTCAATTTTTGAAGGAAAATTCTGTTAGCATATAGTATATAGTGCAGGCCCTGATCAGACACAGCATTTTGCGGCGGCCAGATAGAAGTACCGTTTCAAGGCTAAGTGCTGGTGACACTTGAAAGTGCTTTTAAATTAAAGGTTAGGCGGTTTAAGCGTATTGTTGAAAATCAAATGATTAACCATCCTGCATTTACTTTATAACAGATGAAAAGATATAAAATTTGAATTGTGACGCACTTTTTGAAAATTGTTTACGCTTTTTAACAGTTGTAAGATTTTGACATTTGTCGTAAACATATTATTTTTAGAGGACTTTTTCTTTGTTTAATTTGACCCGATTAAGCTGTTTGACCTCTTTGTACTGTAATTAAAGTAAGTCAGAACCACACAATCTTTGTCGGCCTAGGTAGCTCTGTTGCACGTCTGACAGGTGGTAAGGAGGCCGTGGGTTCGATACCTGCCAGGGTCAGCAACATTCTTCCGTGGAGATTGATCATGAAATCTTTTCTATGGTCATATTCTCTTTCCGCTGATTCAAGAAGGGCGCCAGAGACTGTGCACTACTGGTTGCTTACATAGCTTGCCCATGAAAAGTGTGGATAGGTAAACTGACTGGCTCAAAAATGACCTAAAACGTGTTGACTGGGCAGCTAAACTCCAAAACAAACAAACAAACAAGAACTAAACATCTAGGCCAGAGAAAAATAAATTTAGAGATTCTCATCCTCATACTGGTGCTGTATCGAAGTCTTTAACCCTTTTTGTACCAAATGGAATCTTCCACCTTATATATAGCACAAGTCCATTTCAAAATTTAGGGGTGTCAGGTTGTGTTTTCCTAAAAATTTGTTTGGAAAATGGCTGAGCTTTTTGCAAACAGTGTAGGCCCTGATCAGACGCCGCATTCTGTGGCGTCTGATCTGGGCCTGCACTGTTTGCCAGGGTACCCATTTTGGGGGTTTCTGGTACAAAATGGGTTAAGAATTTAAACAAGCAAAGTTTTAACGATACTCTAACTAATTAGCTAGTTTTGAATGTAACAGTTTCTGGATCCTGGTGTACGAATATCTAACGACAAAATGTAAACATAAAACATTGGGGCTGGTGGTGACATTTAAGAGCGTTCCTACCTATGGATGATCAAAATTTAGTGTTTGTTTTACATGTCACCTACCGTGATATTAAAAAACCCGACACTTGACATCTTCACACAGTATTCTTTAATCCTGCTGAAGTGTACCATCTAAAGTTGTGCCCTGTCAATCCTGACCTTTTAACACAAAGGTGGATGACCAAAAATATTTAAATTGGCCGCTTCATCGAAAACACATACCGTAGTTGTATGTTTTTATGACCCCACCACAAATGTGTGGGAGGAGGGGGGGGGGGGGGGGTGGACAAACAGGTAACCTTTGAGCCTACATACATCTGGTTACGTATGCACATCTGTACATCATACTTCTTACCATAATACAGCTAGTCCTTCAGTTTTCTAAATCAGAACCAAGATCTCCAAAATAACCTAAAGAGTGTTGACTGGGATGTAATACCTCAACACAAACAAACAAAACTCAAAACTGTTTTCTAAGACATTATTTAACACTTATCCCACTCAGAATTAATGATCAAGATAAAGATGGTTCTTGAAGAAGCCATCTGATCAGGATCAACACAGTGTCATGCAGTTCGTGAGTTGAATGAATACACTTTATCAAGTAATTTGATTGGTGGAGAGGCAGGAATGAGTGTGGGCCTGTGGCTAAATTAATTTATTCAGCAGCACAGGGGTTTAGAAACTTGCATGAAAGCAACCTAGTGTATAGATTTGCCATGTACCGTACACGTCGTCAGAGAACTCTGATCAGGTTTAGTGGAAGAGTTAGGTGTCCCTGGTGAAGCTATTAAAGAAATTGTAGACCTTTTTTTCATTCAGTGCTCCAGATGCTTGCATCTGTGGCCAGTTGTTAAAGCATTGTTAGCTTAACGAGCTCGTTAGTGGTCAAATTGTTAACTGTTCTAGCAAGTACAATGTCTAAAATATTGTTTTGTTTTTTTTGCTGAAAAAATTTACAGGTAGCATATTTGCCATATTAAATTAGCAAAGTTTTAACAATGCCGTTAACTAACGACATTGTTAGTTTTTGAACAGCTGGCCCAGATTTTTGCATCAAATGTTTAAATTTAGATTCTCATACCTGGTAATTACAATAACACTCAGGTAAAATAATAGTTTATTCATATGATATAGGTTCATAAATCTAATAAAAACAGTTGGTCTGGATATATTTTCCTCTTGACTAAGTCTGATGGATGAAAGAAGCAAAATTTCCAGCAGCCTCTAGCCTCTAGTGTGTGTATTTGGAGGCGGGGTAAATTTTGGTATTTTTTCTTCCATTATGGTGAACATGTATTCTGTGTGTACTCATTAGAATTTCCTCAGTGAGGCAATTTTACTGTCTTCCAAAATATATGTTATTTTTCAGACAAAAAGAAAATAATTGTATGGTTAAATTGGTATAACAGCCGGCCTCAGTAACTCAGTTGGATGCACGTCTGACTGATGACCAGGAGGATACGGGTTCGATACTTGCTGGGATCAGCAACATTCTTTTGTGGAGATTGATCATGAAATCTTTTCTCTCTCCCTTCCACTGATTCAAGAAGGGCAGTTGTCAGTTTCTGGCAAAAGAATGTGCACTGTACTGGGTAACCGCTTACGTATCAGTCTGATAGGTAAACTGACCAGCTCAAAAATAACCTAAAATAGTGTTGACTGGGCCATTAAACCCCAGTACAAACAAACTATGGCTTAGGCAGATGGACAAGAACAGAAGTTTATTTAGCTCACTGCCTTTAGTACCGTATTTACCCTAAATATTCAGACATCTCAACTCCTTGCCATATACTTGTTCTAAATTTGAGCAAGTCCAATTCAACTTCAACTGACTACACGATGTTGTGTCTAAGAATGGCCGGGTCAGTGGCAAACAGTGTAGACCCTGCGGCTTCTCATCTGGGTCTACATTGTTTGCTATTAAAGGCCTGACTGTCCGAATAACTATGATAAATACTGTACCGCTGGCAGCTGAACAACATTGGTCAGGCTTAATTTCATTTAAATGAGGCTTGCCATCAATTTATTAACCTATTTTACAGGTGGTTGCAGCCTTAGGTTCATCCTTTTCTGACTTAAAAATGGGGGTGGGGGATGGGGTGGGGGGTCCAGGTGTGGTACAAAAGTAGAATCAGATTCTGCTTATTTTGCTTTTGCTTGCTGTGTTCATGTTTTCAGTTTGGACTATGAACTTCACCCAGTGGCTCTTGAACTTGTCCATGTCAGTTGTTTGTTTGTTTGTTTGAGTTGAGGTTTTATGTCCCCGTCATTTTAACACTATTAAGGTCATTTTGGAGACATTGCTTCCAATTTTGTAGGACTTTTACCCGACATTGAGATGAAATGACTTCTCAAGCCCTACCGCACATAGAAACCACTAGGGTTGACTCGCATCACTTTTCCTGGACAGGCATAGACCTATTAGCTGTTGTACGATACTCAAGTTCGGTTGGTTTCAGCTCTGCGCGGAAGCACTAGCAGCCCAATCTGTTTCTCTAGGCCCTGAGGGGCGCCAATGTCAGTTGACTATTTGTAATAATATTGGGCTTCTGTTGTTATTTACAGGCCCTTGGTTGGTCCCAGTTAGGGCCATTCCTCATGTTGGGGTAGGGTTCAGAGGGATGGTGTATTGCTTAATTAAAGGATGCCTATTTTAGCAGCATTTTGCATTTTATTTCCACACAGTAGCAAAACATGAAATTTAGTTTATCAGGAGACTGATACCACAGGGTGGCTATAAATTGCTGGAAAACTCTGAGATGATCTTGTATCTTTTTGATAAAATGGAAGTTGATAAAATTATCTTCAAGGAGATTATATGGTGTTGAAAATTGGGGAAAAGCTATAGCTGCAGTGCCAGATCTTGAGCCATCCCATAATGCAATTTGTTGATTAAAGATGATAAAATATTGACTTTTAACTTAATTATGTACTTTGGTAATCTCATGAAAGGCAAAAAAGCAAGGGATCCTGATATTTGTTGGAGGTAATGCCAACACTAAAATAATTTCTTCCAGCACCGAAGACTCAGTCCTGGCACTCATGCAAACAGTGTAGATCTAGATGGAGGGCTCATCTGGATCTATATAGTTTTAGTCATTCTATCTGTTCATGAATTTGACTTAACTCTTTTCCTGCTGTTCACGACAACCCCTATCTTTGCAAACAGTGTAGATCCAGATCAGATGGCTTCTGAAGAAGCCATCTGATCAGGATCTACATTGTTTGACATTCAGTTTATGAATTTGTAAGAAAAAATTGCATCAAATTATCTGATTGATTCCTAGGCAGAAATGGGTGTGGCTAAACTGAATATTATTAGCAGGATAAGGGTTATAAAAAACCCTATTGGCAAGAATGCATGTGTCCACAGTCAGTGGTGGAAGAGTTGAAGGTCATTGTCATCATTATCATCACCTGCAGCTGCAGCAGCAATGGGGGTGGCAACAACAGCAGCAAATAGCAGCACTACTTTCATCATCATCATCATCATTATCATCATCATCATCATCATCAACATCATCAACATCAATTTCACTTTACTAGGGATATACTTAAGGTCAAATCTAAATTTAAATTTTGCTGTGACACTCAAATCAACAGTTTCGAATCATAGAAAATTTCACCTTAGATTTTATTGCCTGTCTAACACATTTTATGATCAATATAAATCATACTTTGATGTGTTCAGAAGTGTCAAGATTAACATCTTTGAAAATTTTCATATCTATGCGCTGTCCCTTCAGGGACCATCTCTTATTTAATGATCAATTTGTTGAAAAAGATGTTCAAAAATTTGTACCTATGTCATTGAACAGGCAATAACCTTATTATCAATTTTATCTTAGGTGAATAGCTCAATTTGTGTAATAGTCTGTAAGACTTTCAAGAATGTAGATTAATGCAAATCCAGGTTTAGCAAATGTCTGAGACAATTTTTCCAAGGAAACTTACATGAAGGCACGTTATTTCTGGAGAACTTTTGTAGGGGCATATATTTCCAGAAGTTTCTGTTGAGGGGTTAGAAAGTTCAGTTTAACTTTTAAGATGCCCCGAAAAACTTGCATCCGAAAATGTCGTCTGCTTTATATGTCGTCTGCTGCGTATTCTCCCAAACTTTTCAAACAGAATTTTGCATACAGGCAAACAGTGTGGACCCTGATCAGACGGCTCCTAGAGGAGCAGTCTGATCTGGGACCGCACTGTTTGCAAAAAAAAAGGCTTTTAAAGCTACCAGCAGACGTCAAAGCAGAGGACAGTACCTGAAAGGAAATTTATAAGCTAGTATTTAATTACTCCCTTAAGTCTTGAGTAAGCATAAATAAGTTGCGTAAATGCAGCTCCCATATAGGGTATTCTTACTTAATCCATAAAATGCCCGACAATCGTCGTCTGTTTTGTCGTCTGCCGGTTACTTTTAAGAGTAATTTTTCTAACAGTGTGGACCCAGATCAGACTGCTCCTTTTTTTGCCTGTATGCAAAAAATATTTTTAAAAAGAAATGCAAGAACTTCCAAATCAGCAGACGACATTTTCAGATGTAGATTTTCTCGCGTCTTATGGGTTAATAATTATTTTGTAGTGGGATTAACACTATCCCAGCTTGCATAATGATCTGGGGTCAGTTGTTCAAAGCCTCAGCTTAACGAGCTCATTAGTTGTCATTATTGTTAACTCTTCCAACAAAAACAATGCCTAAATTATTTTGGTATTTTTTCTGAAAAAATGTGAGCAGCTTTTGCAATTGCAAAAGCTGCTCACATTTTTTCAGCAAAAGTATCTGTAAATTTGCCATATCAAATGATCAAAGTTTTAACGATATGTTAACTAATGACATCATTAGTTTGAACAACAGTTACTGTTTCCTCTTTTATAAGAAGGTACCGAAGAGATGGTTGATGGTTAAACTATTCTTACTACTGCATAGAAAAGCATTTAATGATACTTTTATGTACATTCTAAATGTCTAAGTACTTTTACATTTATAATATTTGTCCTTCCTCGGGGTATACCAAATGTTAACACATGATAAATTTGATAATGTCAACCGGTTTCACAATTTTGATATTTTTTAAATATTTTTCCGATCCATTTACTCAGCCCTCCGAGGAAAATATATTCAACTCTTACACTGATGAATAAAAATAGAAAAGATGCGTGGTAGATAATAAAGAGTTGACAGTAAATCAAAACCATGTTTTTTTTTTACATTTAAGGAAAATAGATAAACCTGGAAGGGAAGCAACTGTCCTAAAATTGTTTTACCACACTCTAAATGCAAAGAATCGTAATAAGAAGGAGAAAAGTCTATAAAAATACTGTTCAGACTAGATTTTCGAATGAGGAGGTTTGCATGATATTTGAAAGAAGTCGTGTAAACTGTTTCCCTTGAAAAAGTGTTTCAGATAAGAAATATCTTCAGTGTCTGTCTGTTCACCTTAAGTCGTATGAAAGGTTGACTTGACCATCCCAATGATATGAGATATGAAAATTTTTTCTTTATCATTTATAACTCTTATCATGCTGTTCACAACAACCCCTATCTTTGGAAACAGAGTAGATCCAGACCAGATGACTTCTGAAGAAGTCATCTGATCAGGATCTACACTGTTTGACATTCAATTTATGAATTTGTAGGAATAAATTACATCAAATAATCTGATTGGTTAAAAGTCAGAAATGGGTGTGGCTAATCTGAATATTCAGCAAGAGAAGGGTTAAATCTAAAGTTCTATAGACAAAGACTTACATCCCATTAAAACGGGCCTCCGTGGCCTAGTGGATAAGAGCGCTGACTCTTAATCATTAGGTCCCTCACCAATGTGGTTTGAGCCTCGGGTCACATGTCAGACGCCAAGTTCTGCAACGGAAGGTCAGGTGGTTTTTCTCCGGGTACTCCAGTTTTCGCCCACCTCTGATTAACGATTGGCTTGATATGAGTGAAATAATTTTGAAAGGGCCGTAAAACCAAAACCAAAAAAAAAATATCCCATTAAATGTAGGCTGTGGATATATCCCTAAAACTCCTATATTAAGACCACCTTTGGGACTGTTCAAAAGTGGCCTTTTAGACCACTTGAACAGTCCCAAAGGTGGTCTCTTACCAGCGGACACTGGGTCTAGAAAGCACATAGAAAGAATAACTGAAACCTCCTAAATAAACTTTTAAAAGGAGAGTTTTTGTTTCATTGGGCAGCAGGGCTTGAGATGTCATTTCATCTCAATGTCGGGTAAAAGTCCCACAAAATTGGAAGCAACATCTCCAAAATGACCTTTACAGTGTTGACAGGGACGTTAAACCTCAAATCAAACAAACAAAAACCTTTGGGACTGTTCAGAAGTGGCCTTTTAGACCGCTTGAACAGTCCCAAAGGTGATCTCTTACCAGCGGACACTGGGTCTAGAAAGCACATAGAAAGAATAGCTGAAACCTTCCAAATGAGCTTTTAAAAGGAGAGTTTTTATAAGTATTAGCTTCCTCGCCAAGCCAGTAACACAGATTATTCTTTTTTGAAAACAGAAGCCAGCTGATCAGGATCTGTACTGTTTTCCATTCTGCTTCTGAATCCATGGTAAAAATTGAAATCATGCGACACAAATGGCTGAAAATAAGGGACAAGTGTAGTATATTGAAATATTTTGCCTGATGAGGGTTAACCCTTATCTTGCTGTTCACGACAACCCCTATCTTTGCAAACAGTGTAGATCCTTCTGAAGAAGCCATCTGATCAGGATCTACACTGTTTGGCATTCAGTTTATGAATTTGTAGCAATAAATTACATTTGATTGGTTGATAGACAGAAATGGGTGTGGCTTAAATGAATATTCAGCAAGATAAGGGTTAATAGCAGAATTTCGCTGTTGAAATCTCGACTTGCAGAAATTCTGAAAAATGATACTGTCAAGCATGACGTTAAGAGTCACGAAAAGAGGCCTATTGAAGACATAGACTTTCAATATTTTCTTGGAATCATGAACAAATCATTCGGTTACACCCAGTCATGTATCTCATTAATTGTAGAGGTTCCATGCTAGAAACATTCACTTGATGTAATTTTTAATGGCTAAATAATGGCAAATTGACTAAATCCGTGTCTTCATGTTCAATTAACCATGTAGACAGTTTTTCAAAATTGAAGGCTGTGAGTGAGTGTTTGAATTTTATGTCCCACCAACAGCTAAGGTCTACACTGCCAATGACCCAGTGCAGATTTTACATTTTACACAGCACTCTGATGTCATAGGAAGAATATTACCCGATCCCTAGATTTTGTACATCGTCAGCGATAGTGTGACACATGGACAAGAGCAGAGAGGAAGCTTTTGCAGTTAGTGACTTTAGGTCTATTGACCCTTTTTGTACCAAATGAAATCTTCCTGAAGTCCATTTCAAAATTTAGGGGTGCCAGGTTGTGTTTTCTCCAAAATCGATTTGGAAACTGGCTGAATGTTTTGCAAACAGTGTAGGCCCTGAGTGTTCTGCGGCGTCTGATCTGGACTGTTGTACACATTTTGAGTTCAAATCTTTTTCTCATCTATTTTCAGAACTGGTAGAAACACCAAGGTTTGAAGGAGACAAAAAGGACATGGACTACTTCAAGGTTCTGCTACATGAAGGAGACCACATGTTGGTTGGGGCAAAGTAAGTTTAGAGAACTATATGATATATAAAAGTATTTTTGATAATTTTAACCAGAGAAAACCCTAGACAGAAATGGGTGGGCATTATAATTAATTATTCTAAGATATCGTTCTTACATGTCCATGAAAACTGCATGCATGTTGTGAATACATTTTTAGAATGTGGCTCTTAGCATTGTACCCACATCATGCCTTAAAAGAGGTGATTCTAATGAGAACCTATTATTCTATAAGTGATATCCATGAAAACAGTGTCAATATACAGCAAAATTCCGCTATTGAGACCACCTAAAATTAAGACAAATTCTCCTTTAATAAAGCTTATTTAGAAGATTGCAGTTATTCTTTCTTTGGGTTTTCTGCATACAGTGTCCTATGGTTACAGACCATCATTGGGACTGTTCAAAAGTGGTTTGAAAGACCTCTTTTGAACAGTCCCAAAGGTGGTCTTAATATAGGAATTTTACTGTATATCACCTCACAGTGGTGGTTCTGACATTCTACCCACAGCAGGTCTTAACCAATTGCATGCAGGAGGGGTACCTTGGCAAACAGTGCAGGCCCAGATCAGACCTTGCAAAACACAGCGTATGATCAGCGCCTGCACTTTTTGCTAACATAAGTTTCTGTTGAAAAAAGAATAAAAAAAAAAAAAACAGACCTGCCACCCCTTATATGGCAAATGGGCTTGTTCAACATAAATATCGATGGAAGGGTCCACTAGTAAACAATAGCTTAACCTATATACTCACATTTTTTTCAGCAAAAATAATAGCACATTTGCCATGATCATTGATCAAACTTTTAACGATTATGTTAACTAATGTCATTGTTAGTTTCGGACAATGGAACCCACTGCCCCAGTAGTTTAAAATCATAATCGCAAGTATTGTATGAGCTGGCCTTGTTAGCTCAGTCGGATGTGCGTCTGACTGATGATCAGGAGGACGCAGGTTCAATACCTGCGGGGGTTGGCAACATCCATGGAGATTGATCATGAAATCTTTTCTACGGCCATCTTTCCCTTCCACTGATTCAAGAAGGGCAGTTGTCAGTTTCTGGCGAAATAATGACATTGTGCACTGTACTCGTTAACCGCTTACGTATAAGCCAGCCCAGGAAAAGTGTGGATAGGTAAACTGAATGGCTCAAAAATGACCTAAATGGTGTTAACTGGGCCATTAAACTCCAATACAAACAAACAAAGCTGAACGAGCTCATTGGTATTCATTTTGTTAACCCTTTTAGCAAGTACAGTGGTTGTTTTGCTGGAAAAATGTGTTTTGCAAAAGCTACTCACTTTTTTCAGCAAAAATAATAGCAGATTTGCTATGTTTAATGATCAAACTTTTTACGATTATGTTATTTAACTACTTGTAATGGCATTGTTTTGAACAATTTGCCAAAGTGAATTAACCCTTGACCTGCTGAATATTTATATATATGCCACACCCATTACTGATTATCAACCAATCAGAGTACTTGATGCAAATTATTGCAACAAATTCATGAGCTGAATGACGAACAATGAAGATCCTGATCAGATGGCTTCTCCATCTGATCGGGATCTTCATTATTTGAAAGATAAGGCACATCCGGGCTCAGCAGGACAAGGGTTAAACTCATAATCAGTTCTGTATTATTTACAAGTATTGTATAATTATATTTTCAGGAACAAAATGTACAACATCAGTTTGGTGACTCTACAAGAGGATGTTGACAGGGTGAGTGAAATTTATCCTTTGTCCTAAAGTAAAATCAAAACACATTATGGGTAACAATTTTTTAGTCTAAAAACTTTTACCATTGTATGTGGCCAGGATCATAATAATAATAATTTCACTGGTGATGCCGGACAGTGATGCTCGCGACGGATTTTTCCATCCACCCCTCACACCCAATTGTAAGATTCTTGTATTCTTCTCTCTCTGATATTTCTCTGAGAAAATAAGCTTGACAAGTCACTACGGGGTCCTGAAGTTTTGTGACAAACATGGTTAAACGCAAATAGTGAGATATTTTATATACATATATCGCCTTGTAAACCAGGGGCCGCAGATTCGATCCCGGGCTTCTCCAGACTTTCAGATGAGTAAACCGAGGTCCAGTCTCCGTATGACCTTAGCTGTTGGTGGGACGTAAAACTCAAACACACTCACTCACCCACCTTGCCACTGGACCATACTACTACTATATTAATCTACATGTATGTAAGCCCAATGTTTTTGTTATTAATTAATAAATGATTTCTTAGTGTTAAGAAAGAAATGAGCTAAACAACATTCCGCTATTAAGACCACCTGAAATTACGACTAAATCTGCTTTTAAAAGCTTATTGAGACGGTTTCAGTTATTCTTTCTTTGTATTTTCTACACCCAGTGTCTCCTAATAAGAGACCACCTTTGGGACTGTTCAAAAGTGTTCTTTAAGACTATTTTTGAACAGTCGCAAAGGTGATCTTAACATAGGCATTTTACTGTAATTGCGCGTAACCTGTCAACTCAAAAGCCAACAAATTTCTTGGCAGTATTACAATGGATTTCGGCCCGTGCCCATCGGGGCTTGAAGAAATATATGGGCTGCATGATGCTTCCATGCAGAGCTGAAACTGACCCCCACACGAGTATTGGTAAACCGCTTAGAGGATCTAAGCCTGCCCACTAAGTGATATCATTTCACCTCAATGTCGGGTAAAAGTCCCACAAAATAGCAATGCTCCAAAATGACCTATATAGTGTTGACGGGGACATTAAACATCAAATCAAACAAAATAACAATGGATTTTGTTTTTTATTCTTTTCAGACATTAACATGGGTTCCTCGATCACAGGATATTACCAATTGCATGAAGAAAGATAATTCAAAGGTAAATTGACATTGATGTACATGTACTATAGTGACCCCCGCCCATCGGGGCTTGAAGAAATAAATGGGCTGCATGATGCTTCCACGCAGAGCTGAAACCTACCGCACACGAGTACTGGAAAACCTCTTAGAGGATCTAAGCCATCCCAGGTAAAGCGGTGCGAGTTGGACCATCCATGCTTATAAACCCTATTGGTTTCATTGGGCGACAGGGCTTGAGATGTCATTTCATCTCAATGTTGGGTAAGAGTCCCACAAAATTGGAAGCAACGTCTCCAAAATGACCTATACAGTGTTGACGTGGTTGTGTCTGCTACGAAGTGTCAGGTAATTAACCCTGTAGCTGCAAAGATAAACAACATCTGGAGATGTCCTCTGCTTATGTCATCTGCTGAATGTTCTTGCAAACTTTTTATGCCCCCATAGGAGGGCATATAGTTTTTGCAATGTCCGTTTATGCTTTTGTAAGTCTGTACTTTTTTTTGTGATGGCTCCCACGGGGGCATTGCTCACTTATAGTGACAGCTCTTGTTATAAATATTTTTGGACACAGGCAAACAGAGTGGGCCCAAATCAGACTGCTCCTATAGGAGCAGTCTAATCTGGGTCCACACTGTTTGCAAAAACAAAATGACTTTTAGGGTAACCGGCAGACGGCAAAGCTGACGACAATTGTCGTGATTGGCATATTATGGGTTAAGACAGTTCTCATCAACTCCAAATTTGGAATAATTTACTCCCAACTTTTCATTTCTGACTCCAAAGTTTTTGCAAAGTCTCAATACAGAAGTATTGTAGAACTCCTCCAACTATTTCTGGAGAACAGCATTTTTACTCCAATTTTCAAAATCCTCTTTTTTATTGAGATAACTGAAAAATGAAGGAAATTATCTTAAAATCATCCCATTTCCTCATTGCTATTGAATATATCCATAAATTGTTTTCCAGTTTCCCCGTGTCGCTGGTCGTCAGCTGGTGGGGTCCCAGATATATCCATAAATAGCTATACATGTAGTTATATATACGTGTAACTGTAAAGTTTGTTCAGTTTGGTAAAAATCCCCAAAATTCAGACACCTTGGGGACTGACTGTAATTCTCCTAAGGTTTTAACAAATTTGTTTTACGATTCTGCAGGGATTCCAGAAGGAGCAAACAAAATGGCAAACAGTTTAGATCCTGATCAGACTGCTCTGATCTGGGTCAGCATTGTTTGCTTAGGCCTGTCTCTCCCAATATGTGGGATCAGAAGGCTCATTATGGTAAAAGATTGTTCAGAGCAATAATTTGAATTAACCCTTCATGTGCTATGGAAAATTCCAGAGCAGATGACTGTCTATTTCTTTCATAGTCATTATTTTCAGAGAAAAATTAAACATGAAATTTGATGTGAATCAGCAGATGATTGACATGCAATGACAAGCTTAGTTTTCTCTGGAAAGTAAGAAAAAAAAAAAGTTTTGAAAATGACATCTGCTACAATTGAAGGGTTAAAATATAACAAAAATAACTGGTAATTGCCAAAATTAAAGGTAAGGTAATATTGTTCTAATCAAAACTAAACCCTTAAGATGCCAAGAAAATGTCTGTTTTTTGTCGTCTGCTGCATCTACTTGTAAACTCACCAAACTAATATTTGCATACAGGTAAACAGTGTGGACCCTGATCAGACTGCTCCTAGTGGAGCAGTCTGATCTGGGTCTAAATTGTTTGCAAAAAATGACTTTTAAAAGTTACCAGCAGACGACAAAGCAGACAACAGTTGTTGTGATTGGCATCTTGCGGGCTATAAGTACATCTGTTCCTGACCCTATTGATTATGGGTTTAATTTTCCGTCTGCATTGGGAGTTTGCGGTTTTGTAATATTCTTACCTGACATGGTGATCACAAATTAATTACCATAATTATGTAGCAACTGGATATGGCATGTCGGTTATTAAATTATATAGCTTGAATTATGATCAGGTCCATCCATGCGGCCCCTGCCCATCGGGGCTTGAAGAAATAGATGGGTTGCATGATGCTTTCACACAGAGCTGAAACTGACCGCACACGAGTACTGGTAAACTGCTCAGAGGATCTAAGCCTGCTGAGGCAAAGCGGTGCAAGTCCATGCTTATAAACCCATTTGGTTTCATTGGGTGGCAGGGCTTTAGATGTCATTTCATCTCATTATTGGGTAAAAGTTCCACAAAATTGGAAGCAACATCTCCAATATGACCTTTACAGTGTTGACGGGGATGTTGGTTGATTTGAGGTTTAACGTCCCCGTCAACACTGTAAAGGTCATTTTGGAGACGTTGCTTCCAGTTTTGTGAGACTTTTACCCGACATTGAGAGGACGGGGATGTTAAACCTCAAATCAAACAAACAAAACCATACACTGAACATTCCTGTATATACATGTAGAAAAGCAAAGCACTTGGGGCTTTGAGCTATGAAAGTAGTCCTGAACAGAGATTTAGTCTGTTTCGTTATGACCTTAAATTTCTGTATTTTGTGCAAACAGTGTCCAAATCAGACACCACATTCTGTGGCATCTGATCTGGATCTACCATGTTTGACTACCTCAAAGCACATATCCAGTCCAGACTTTACGGATAACTCCATTTAACCCATAAAATGCCGATCACGACTATTGTCGTCTCCCGATTACCTTAGAAGTAATTTTTGCAAACAGTGTGGACCTAGATCAGACTGCTCCTGTAGGAGCAGTCTGATCTGGGCCCACACTGTTTGCCTGTATGCAAAAATATTTTTAAAAAGTTTGCAAAAAATTTTAGCAGACGACACAAGCAGACTGTTGTTTTTCTCAGCGTCTTTAACAGTTAAATTCAGGAACCTGATAGGGAATAGGTCACATGGGTGTATTATACAAGTTTAGCAGCAGTTTTTGTCAAAGGATTGATATAAAAGTACACCATTGTTAGCCCAAATTAAAATTAATTTAAATCAAATTAAGTGTAACATTAATCAAGTATAAAATCTTGCTGAATTGTTCGAGTGCAAACTAGAAGTCTGAGATTATTAAACACCTGGTAATTTAATTATGAAACATTATGTTTTATACTCTAACCTTGGCAATGTATATGTTTGATATCAATAAATAATTAATAAACAAAGGTATCAGTTTTTATTGACAACAACAAATTCATCTTTGAAATTGATCTTTATCACTTAGGCAAACCCTAAAGGCACAGGTGAGGTCACAATGGCTTCTACAAGTCATTAAGACCTGAAAGTCAGTCATTTAGGGACTTAGTGCTAAACCAAACTCGGCACTCTCTTGATATATGCTAGGGGCATTTAAGGCATTTTGATATGCAAGTTACTTAGAACATTTGATATACTAAGGACCTTTTGATATGCTGTGGATCTTTCGATATCCCTTCTGGTTCGTTAAAGAAATGTTAATCCTGCAAGCTTCACCATATAATAATAATAATAAGTCCTAATAATAATCAACCATATTTATCATGTGTTTATAGAGGGTAACAAATTTAGTACTATATATATGTACTTGTCTTCCATGTGACCCTCTTTTCCTGGGTGGGAACCAGTACTAAGTAATGTGGATAAAGTCTCTTGCTCAAGGAAACAATACTAAGTCTTGGTGCTTGCAGGGATTGAACCGGCCTACTCTCAATTCTCAATTCACTCTGATGCTTTACCACTGCACCGCAGCGCTCCATAAACAGTTATTTTGTAAGGAAAAGCTCCCATTACTGGTTCTACTAATTTGGAACATTTTTCTCTTGATTTTCATAGTTCAGTTAGTTTTGCGACAGTAAATTCTCATTTACAGACAAAATTACTGAACAATATACATTTAGAAGACAAGTTTCTATAAATCTATCATTTGATGTACGATGTGTGAATATTTGTCTTCGGACATGTGTTCTACGCAAAGACTCAGATCAGCCTGTAGGTATGTGCATCACACGGATGCCCGTTTATACAAAGTCTTTGCTCTTGAATGAGTGGGTACGCAGGCTGATTTTAGCATTTTATCCGAAGACATTTTAGCTGAGTCTATTTGTCCAAAATTTACAAAGCCGTTAAGTTTACATAGTGCTAAATTGTTCATTGCTTGATCTGGCAAATACACCAATATTTTTGCTTAAAAAAATGTGAGTAGCTTGTGTGGTGCTTTTTTCAGCAAAAATACTAGTGTATTACTTGTTAGTTTTGTACTGGCTGGAACAGTTAACATTTTGAACACCATTACGATAACACACCCATGCGACATAGTGCATTTTTTTAAATCTCCAAAACGACCATTTTCCTGATGAAAATCAGTGATATTTTTCTTATAAATACTGTTAACATAGGTTGTGGGTGCTTGTTAGAACTGCCTCATTGAGGCAGTTCTAACAAGTACCCACAACCTATGTCTTGGAGCAGAAATAAGAAAAATAACGTACACCCCCATAAACCCCAATTTTCTCTATACAGAGTGGGGTTTAGGGGTCTGTTCATTGCACAGACTCGTTTACGTGATGACTAAAAAGTTTGTAAAAAACTAATTACGCTACTTTATCCATTAGTACTGTCCCGCCAAAAAAGGACTTGGCATCTCATAGGAGACAATTTGCATTAGCTGCCAAATCCTGTTTTCTGGGAAAATTTAAAAAAAATATTTAAAAATGTCGTCTGCTGCGAAAAAATACCCAGCATGCAGAGTGTTGAACAACAAGACATAGAAGTGTGAATAAATGAACGCCATCCAGAACAAATATTATTGCATTATCTTTCATCATTGTTACGCGCAAGCCTCTAGTTACTTTGATTACCGTCATTTCCTCGATGCTCATTACCGAGCTATGGGTTTTCTTCGCCCGTAATTGGCAATTTCCGTCCTGTTTCCCCTGTTCTTGGCTTCGGCTTTCTTGCGATATTGATTTCTTGTCCAGCATGCAACAGAAATGCTACTTTCGCTGCTTTTGACATGGGTTTGAAAGTCAAGTTTTTCAATGGGACCTGTTTAATTACTATTGATTGGACTGGTTAAGTGGTTTGGATGTCATGCAAACAAATTGAGAACCAGTCTAGAATTTTTTCTGCTTATTTTACCAATTTGATCAATTAGTTGGTCTATTGTTGCAAAAGATACTTTTGTTGCCACTAAATTAGTTCTGTTTAAACCAGACAATTACAATTTGTTGTGGTATTTAAGTGTTCAGAAATGTAAAATGTTATATTTACAAATTAAACCGAGCCTGCTTAGAGATATTTAAGCCCGGGCCTGAGAAAACCTGACTTCGGGGTTTACAACCAGGGAACCAGAGAAGACACAGACCGGCCTGCTGTTTTAGCTACGCAAACTAACAAGAGTCTTGAAATTTTAGAATAGAAACTAGAGCAAGTGCGTGAAATCAATACCCCCCTAAAACCCCATTTTATAAAGAGAAAACTGAGATTTATGGGGATATACATGTATTATTTTTCTTACTTCTGCTCCAAGACATTGGTTGTGGGTACACATTAGTACTGCCTCATTTGAGGCGGTTCCAACGAGCTCCCACAATCTATGCTTGCAGTATAGATAAGAAAAATATCACCGATTTTCATCTTGGAGATGTGAAAAAATACGCTATGTGGCACGGGTATGTTAGCGTTATGAGGATTTATACTATCCAAACAGTAAAAACACTGATCAGACAGCTTGGATGTGAAGTCTGATCTGCACCTTTGTGGTTTGCACATGACAAACAGGCTTTCTCATGTTGTGGCTCATTTATCTTTTCAACCCATTTTGTAGCAAATGGGTAGCCCCTATGTGCTTATAGCGCCCGGTTACCTTAAAAACCAGTTCAGTCATACCAGATCGGATCTTCCTCCTTATATATTGCAGGAGTCCATTTCATTATTTAAGGGTGTCAGGTTGTGATCTTTAAAATTTATATGGAAAATGGCTGAGGTCTCTGCGTTTTGCGGCGTCTGATCATGGCCTGCTCTGTTTTTCATCAGTATACCATTTTGGGGGTTTCAGTACTAAATGAGTTAAATGCTAAACATAGTAGCATTTAATTTTTGGAAAGGTTGGTCTTCAGACTGAGGTTCATTTGATTACGTGCAGTCTTACACGTGTGCTTCTGACACCATGTCCATGGTATTTAAAACTCTGGCACAGTTGAAAGGTTGAGCCTACCAACAGGACTTGTTAAAAGATCTGTTTAGAAGGCAGCTTACCACTGGCGTTTTCCTCTGAGATCTTCACAAGACCTCACCTTGAAATTTGAATCAGCAATGATTAACAGGCAGGCCGTCTGCAGTAAATGGTGTTTTGAGGCTTAGAGAATATTAATGCCCCCACACTCAGGATATTCCTATCGGAGACAATATGCCCCAAGCAAAACAAAACAGAATATTGAACAGCCACTTGTCATAACATCTTTTCCAAGTATCCGTTGATAAGGGCAGCTTGTAATGTAATTCTAAGACTGCCAGCAATGGTTCATTACAGCTGTAATCAGGAAAAGCGCTAAATTACGAGACTGTATGATTGAAGCCCAAGACAAAATCGGCATGCCAAAAAGTGACAAGTCGCAGCATCACTGAAGCAAGATTTAGCAATTTTGCTACTTTAGCAATTTTGCTACTCTAGCAATAAAATGACATATCTGTAAACAGCGTAGATGCTGATCAGACTGCTCCTAAGGAGCAGTCTGATCAGCGTTTACACAGTTTTTTAACGGGCTGATTTAATGTTTACAGGCCACATGAAAAACCGAAGCAAAAAGTTTAGCATGAAGATCATGATCAGAATACAGTGATGTGCAGCTTTGGTCAATGCTGGTTCCTGCATCTACAGCAATTAATAAAATCTAAAAATGATTAAGCAGACCATTTGAGATGATGCTAACTAGACTGGAAACCAGTCCCTTATGCTTGGTTGTGGGTTTTACCCTGCACCTTTGACACTTGTTGGCAAATAAAACTTGTTAGTCACAAGTTATCAAAAATAACACCTCTGGCTGTAAATTACATTTATATATAATGAATACAGAAGCAGGAGACAAGTCAATATGTTGGAGAAAATCTGTCAATCTTCGGAAATAAGAATAGGAATGAGTGCATGGTTCTGTCAATATTGCTAAATCAGAGGAGCGTTGATGGTTATGAGTTGCGTTGGACAGGCACTGTATGTCAGAGATAGTTTGTTAGCGGTGATTGATTTGAGCAGAGTTTAATATCAAGCTGTTATTGTTAAGGTCAAGAGGATTCTTTTCCATTTTATAACTACAACGTTGAGATCAAGTCCTTGTGCTTGTGATTTAGACAGAACTTTTGCTTCAAAGATTCATCACAAGCTTAAAATTTTGAAAGGCCAGTCTAGATTCTTCTTCCTTATGCCTCACCCCACCCCATCGACTAATACAATGAAGAATACCCGTCCTCAACCACCACCTCGGTCCCCGGGCCTCGGCCACACAAACTGACATTGTACAAATATCACCACACAACACCACCACACAAAAAGACTATGTTCTCAATAATTTAACTATTCTAAAAGATTTCCATGTAGTGATCTATAATATTGTTTAAAGTGAGTGAATGATGGTATTTTTTCTACAAAATAGCTTATACTGAGGGAATTCTTGTAAGAATAATCTCAATGAAGCAATATGTTGTTATGGAGAACTGCAGAAAAAAGATGGAATGATCTATTCATTCAGTACCCTTCTTTACATTTCATGTAATTTGGATTTTTAAGGGTGACAATGTCATGGAGATTTTTTGCATCTTCTCTTTATCAGAACTGCCCTTAAATCAATGTTTTTGTGGGAAAAAGAAAGGAAAACTGGGTTAGTGTTTTAAGTCTGACATTTATATATGTTTGTAGCAGTTATAAGAGATACAGGTAGATCTCTATCAAAACTCACCTGACAGCTTATGCTAATGATTGCTTCAGAACTGTTGGTTTGTTATGGGCCATCAGTTTGTTACTCTTCAAATCAAGATAACTGATTGATACCTATCACTGCCAGAAACATAAATTGGTCTATTTTCGGTGTCAGAGTGTGGGATATTCCCACATCTGTAGCAAGGCATTGGCAAACAGAAATGACCAAGATCAGATTGCACATTTGTGCAATCTGATCTAGGTCATTGCTGTTTGCATTTAACTTATGACTGGTATGTCACCAGTTGCTGTTGACTTAACATGGCTCCCTTGCACCTTAGATTCCTTTGTTGTTTTGGATTAGAAACTGGTAGCTACTTTTGCCAATGTACTGCTTCATTTTTTTATATCTCAAGGAATCAAGTAATATAACTGCCATGGGTAGTCCAAGATTTATTTAGTTGAGTATAACAGTTGCCAAAAAAAAATATTGGCTGTTTTATTTTCATATTCTGATTGCAGTGATAAGTAGCTAGAAAAAAGCCTAACAGGTTGTCAATAAAAATATTTTTAGTTTTATTGTCTTGTTCAGAGCACTTATCACCTCCAGTGCCTGCTCCCCACTGTTGCATGTCCTTCTGCCAAGACTGAGTGTCTAGTCCTGACTAATTAAGGCTGCAGCTGGAGTTTTGACTAGATTCTAAATTGGGATTGAGTCTGTAATAGATGTTGTCACAGAAGGTTTGTATCCGTTGGGTACATGTAGTTTTAGCCTTCGGGTAGGGTGGAATAAGGAATTTTTTTTTTTTTTTTTTTTGGTTTGGGTTTTACGGCCCTTTCAAGATTATTTCACTCATATCGAGCCGATCGTTAATCAGAGGTGGGCGAAAACCGGAGTACAGGAATAAGGAATAAAAATTTCCCTGGATATTTCTGCTATTTTTACATCTAACATTAACAAATGCATAGCTGTGTGGGATTTTTTTTGGTTATTTTTCTTTTTCATTTATTTTTATGATTTAATTATTTGTATCATTTATTTTCAGGACAAATGCCAGAATTACATCCAAGTACTTGGCATAAACAATGGTACATACTATGTGTGTGGGACAAATGCCTTTGAACCAAAATGCCGGGTGTATAAATACCAAGAGGCAGATTACCCAGTAAGTACCCAAACCATCCATCCAGCCCTTTCACCCTAGAGTTATTAAAATGGATTTTGCATCCTTGGACGTACTTTGTCACCGTATTAGATCATCAAGATATTAGTCAATCTGAACAGGATCTACACTGCTTGCACAAGTGCCTGTTATAGTCACATACATTGTAAAATGGTTACTTCAAACGGACAATATTTATTAAAAAAAAAATCTCTCGAATAAAGGAATACCATTTCATAAGTCCTGACTCTGAGTTTATAAAAAATTACTTGCTCAGCTCTCTTGAGCATGAAATTTGAAATGCTCATAATTATTAAAATACAAACATCTGATACAATTTGTCTGCTCAGATCAGAAAAGAATGCTGTTTGTCCTGCTTACAAAATTTTACAATACCAACAATTGTTGTCATTTTAAAATTTATGAGCAAGACAAATGTCATGCTCAAGTGAGTTGAGCATGAAAATTATTTATAACCTTAGCATCTGGTAATTTAGGACTATTTTTTTCCTACACTCAGACAAAGTTCTCCCTCCAGTGCTTTCAGTGCTTTGATCAACTTCTCAAGAAAGTTATTCAGGTGAATGTTAACTCACCTGTTTCAAAGATTTGCATTTCAGAACCAGTTGCTCAGGTGGTTTTATGACACCTGTTTGAATTTAAGGGGAATAATGGCTGATCTCCTCACCTGGGGAGAAAAGTGTAAGCTTTCACAAATGTTAATGGTAGATTAGACTATTGGCTGTTATTTAAATAAATTTCACATTTTGTCAAGACTAAGCTTAAACTGAAGTGCTTGGTGGGATAGGTTCACGGTCTACACTCTCTTATGTTTGTGTGTTCGGCCCCCACCGATCGGGGCTTGAAGAAATAGATGGGCTGCATGATGCTTCCACGCAGGCCAAGTTGGACTGTCCATGCTTTTAAATCCTATTGGTTTCATTGGGTGACAGGGCTTGAGATGTCATTTCATCTCAATGTTGGGTAAAAGTCCTGCAAAATTTGGAAGCAACGTCTCCAAAAATGACCTGTACAGTGTTGACGGGGACGTTAAACCTCAAAACAAACAAAAAAATCTTATGTTTGTGACCGTTCAACTGTTGTACTGTAAAGTGCAAAGTCTGGTTTCAGCTGAAGGAAATAAATCAAAGCCCTGACAGCACTGATGGTTTGATCGTCTCTGAGTATAGACTGGAAAGGTAGTCCTGAACTTAGACCAGACTGTTTTGTATAACCCTTTTATCCAATGCATGTGGGAAACCCCTAAAGGGGTACCTTGGCAAACAGTCCAGGCCCAGATCAGATGCTGCAGAATGCGGCATCTGATCACGGCTGCCCTGTTTGCTAACAGAATTTTCCATCAAAAATAGAATAAGAACCAAAAAATAGGCCTACCACCCCTTATATGACAAATGGTCTTGTCTGGCATATAGCAATGGAAGTGTCCACTAGTATAAAATGGGTTAACTTGCAGCTCAGTTCAACTGTTGCTTTGATTGGACAGTAATGATCATGTTGACAATAGCAGTGAAAGGTCAGCTGTATTCCTCACTTTGGGCTGATAAACAAACATTCAACCCCAAACGGGTAATCGCAAATCAAATTTTCTAGAATTGTCATCCTCTGGCCTTACATTTAATTATATTAGTATTCAGACTACATCTTTAACAATTACATGGAGATTGAAGAGATGGGTTGACAAATTACAAATATCACTTTTGTATGTTTGTTTGTCTGATTTTGGTTTAACATCCCCTTCAACACTACTGAGGTCATTTTGGGGATGTTGCTTCCAGTTTTGTGGGACTAGATGAAATGACATCTCAAGCCCTGAAGCCCGATGAAACCAATAGGGTTATATGCACTGGATGGTCTGACTCGCACCATAATCAATGTAGTGCATGCAGAAAGGCGCGTTTGATGATGTCACATGTAAATGTACTTCTCACAATGACCGCTGCAAAAGAAAATATTGGAAAACATTGCAGCAATGTACAAAATATCATGAAAAAGCTTTCCAGTATAACAAATTTGTTATTTTGATTCTTGCCGTGGAACACGAGATCACATTCCCCACCTGAAAGCTACATTTGCCCTCGCCGTAACTACGGCGAGGGCAAATGTCGCTCTCAGGTGGTGAATGTGATCCCATCTTGGTTGGGCAAATATCTCTCTCGGGTGGGGAATTGATCCTATGGTCCCTGTCAAGAATCAAAATAACTAATTATGTCCACACCAAACTTTGTAGAGAATAAAGTTTAATACTACATGTGTAATTTCAAATCTTGAGTTGAAGAACTATTCTGATTTCGTGACAACATCTGATATCGAATTACAAGGATGAATAGATATTGATTATATAATTTGCATTTTGTCAAAGAATCTGAAGCTCTGAAGGGAACGAATAAATAAGTTTTGTTGTTCGCGTAATCATGTTTGCACTGGCAACAGAAACATTCTCAGATAACAGATTGCGTAAAACTGGCTTCATTCATCGATGTTCCATTTTTTTTCCACCGAGAGATATTGTCAAGCAAAGGCATCTTGGGACATTCTGCAGCGTGAGCTGAATTGTAATTCTGCCATAGCCCAATACATGTATATAGAGGAGTACAGAGGATTATGTATGTATTGGAGTTTAACGGCCCAGTCAACACTATTTAGGTCATTTTTGAGCTGGTCAGTTTACCTTAGTATCCACACTTTTCCTGGGCAGGCCGTTTATTTTTGTTATGGTTTGTAGTGTGTGTATCGCTTTTTGTTTTGGATAGCCAATTGGCCATTTTGTGGAAAAGTAACTGTCCTTTTGACTTTCCGCTATTGATGTTTCCATTAGGGTCTAGTTGTTTCATGTTTGTGTTTCTTTCCCATTGGTGTCTCTGATGGGAGCTGTGGGGTTAATTGTATCAATTCCTTATCATTGCCTTCACTTCTATTACACGTAAGCGGCAAGCTAGTACAGTGCACAATCTTTCGTCAGAAACTGACAACTGCCCTTCTTGAATCAGCGGAAGGGAGAGAATGACCGCAGAAAAGATTTCATGGTCGGTCTCCATAAAAGAATGTTGCCAACCCTGGCAGGTATTGAACCCATGTCCTCCTTATCACCAGTCAGATGTGCATCCGATTGAGCGACCGAGGCCGGCTGACTACTGAGGTTTCTTCAGGGATAATTTTTCTTATGTCTCCACTAAAACGTATGTTGTGGGTACTTGTTAGAATCGCCTCAACAAGGCAATATGTTGTGGGTACATGTTAGAATTGCCTAACAAGGTGATATGTTGTGGGTACTTGTCAGAATGATATGTTGTGGGTACTTGTTAGGCAATATGTTGTGGGTACTTGTTAGAATCACCTCTGTGAGGCGATTCTAATGAGTACCCACAACATATCGCAGAGGCGATTCTAATGAGTACCCACAACATACGTTTCTTACAAGAAACAAGGAAAATTATCCCGCAGTTATTCTAATCATTTAAAAACTCTTTAACCGTAGCTATGTGATGCTAATTAATATATCTGCAGCATTTCGAAAAAAGAACATCATCAATGAAGTTGTATTGATTCTTAATCGTGACAAGTGATCTGATAACGTGCTACACTTTGTTCTAGTAATATCGTTACTTAAATTACATTGGGTTAAAGGATTAGTCCCATTAGCGTTATTTTGAAGCCATAATTATCAATGAAAGTGGGAGTGCAGCATTTCCGTGCGTGTACTTAATCAAGCTGCGAGCCTAGAAAATTCTACCGAGTCCAGAAAATTCTGCTGTGATATGTCAAGTTGATCACTGAGCCATTCAGTAGAGTATAGTTGATTGCGGAGGCATTCTATCAATTATCACCAGTATCGCATAGGAGTTTTATGAAACTCTTGCCCTCAAAACAGAGGTGACTGTCTTTATGTTAAGTCCAAGGAACTGGAATGCTTGCATTGAGCTAATAGTAGTTAGAGATTAAAGGAGTGAAATACAGTCGACTCTCGGACCCTCATTATAACGACAGTATTTGTTGCCCAGTATGGTGCTGTTATAAGGAAGAATCCCAATTAATGGCCTTAATTCTCACCTTTATTTACTCGAAGAAAAGAAACAAATGTTATAGACAAATATAACAAATACCGTATCTATAACATTATTCTGTATCTTGAAGATTCTTTCATGACTATGGATTTGATACATGCATTTCCTACTGAAAGGAAGCCCACCAATTGGAACCAAGGCTAAGCTTGAGCAAAGCGTTCTTTCAACAGAAATTGTCATTATAACGAGTTTTGTCGTTATCACGAATGTCAGTATAAAGAGGGGCTGTATATGAAGCACACAGCAAAAAAAATTGCCTTAACATTTAGTCTGACTTAGTCACTAGTTTGAGACATAAGTGTTTGAAATAATGAGGATCACTTGTAATACATGATCATTCTAAGTTGATTTTTTCTAATATTTTCATAAGAAATTTTTGTTATGGCTACCCATTAGAATTGCCTCATTGAGGCAATTCTAATGAGTATCCAGAACATAGGTTTTTATGCCAAGTACACAAGTTTGTATTAAGGGGAATGGGAACACCTGGCAGATTTTTCCACTATTTTTCAAAGGGAGACAACTTTTGGGACTTCCTGTTCACTTTTCTATGAGCCTGTCCCACTGGAAAAGGGGTCTACTCTTAAAGGAAAGAATTTGCTCCCCAGGAGCAAATTCTTTCCTTTAAGAGTTGACCCCTATTGACACATGGGAGACAAAAATACTTGTGCAGGAGTTGCCTCCCCTGAAGGTACACTGTACTAAGTAATTAAGGAGGCAATGCCTAAATTAAATAGACCCTGGCAAGTAGCACCATCACCGTCTCATCTGCTCTTGCCCTGATATTATGGAGCTTTGAGAGTGCCATACATTTTGGGTATGGAGAATATCATTTGCACCAACTAAGTATGGCCGAAGTTTTTGCAGTTTCTTTGTTGCTGATGCTTGGTGAATTCATACGGGTATTGCATGGACAAAGCTCAAGCTTAATTATTTAGCCCTTATCCTGCTGAATATTCAGTTTAGCCACACCCATTTCTGACTTTGAACCAATCAGATTACTTCATGTAATTTATTCTTACAAATCCATAAACTTCATGTCAAACAGTGTAGATCCTGATCAGATGGCTTCTTCAGAAGCCATCTGATCTGGATCTACACTGTTTCCAAAGATAGGGGTTGTCGTGAACAGCATGATAAGGGTTAGAATAATTATGATCTATCTGTTCCAGAAACCTCCTGGGTATGAACCCATAAAGCAGCTGTCGGGGACGGGCAGGTGTCCGTATGATCCTGACCACAACAGCACTGCTGTGTTTAGTGGTAAGTAACCTATTGTTTGTTGTTGTTGTCTTGAGGGTTTTACTTTCCAGTCAACAGTTTTTAGGTCATTTTGGAGATGTTTCTTACGATTTTATAGGATTTGAAATGACATCTCATGCCCTACTATCGGGATTATAAAGAAGGGATGGTCCAGCGTATAATATTGATAGAAATTCTGTACATGCAGTGAACAGTTAATGGCTCAGACACCATGGTTGTTTCAAACCCATTCATTAGACCCTAGATAATTAATATTTTCCACAGTTCCAAGGGATAACATCACGTTAACAAGTCCGTGAAATGAACCCCCGCCCTCCTCCCCCTACCCCACAAAACCCGACTTTATATAGAGAAAACAGGTTTACCAAGGTATATATTAGTTTTCTTATTTCTGCTCCAAGACATAGGTTGTGGGTACTCGTTAGAACTGAACGAGCACCCACAACCTATGTCTGCAGTATAAATAAGAAAAAATATCACTGATTTTCATTAGAAAAGTAGCCATTTTGGAGATGTGAAAAAAAAAAATGCACTATGTCGCACAGGTGTGTAATCGTAATAATTTGGGGTATTTTTAATTTTTTTTTTTCATACAAAAAAATGAAAGAAAACATCATCAGACATGCAATAAGTAGACCAGAATATAAGGAGTCAAGTAGTCGCTGTTCTTTGGGCGTGTTACTTGAAAAACGAAAAATAATCTTTATGTTGTAACTCTGTAACGTGTGATATACCTTAACGTCTTTGGTCAAGGCTGACTTTTAAAATGTAAACTAGGTTATTTTTAGATCAGATTTCTATAAATAAGATAAAATTTCTGTGATCAGATATGAACTATGTTGCTGTTAAAAGTGTCTTTATGAATATCTGTTGCACGTGATCACACTAGTGATAATGTCCATTAGCATTTGTGCTGTATATTTTTGTCCATAGCTTCATTTAAGCTGATTTTGTCAACAGAAAAGACTCATGCGAGACTGCGCACCTGCGCAGTCTCGCATGATTCTTCTCTGTTCAGAATGGAGTAAGAACCATTTTCATATCACACAGGTCATAGGTTAGTTTTTTAATACAGCTTAAAGCTAATGAATAGGCGTACTTTAAATCTGCTAATTGATAATGTTTGCCAGAGCAATTAAATCGGCTTGTGCACCCAAGTAGAAATTGTCGCGACGTTTTGTTCTGATAAATTTTACATATTGTTTAAAACAGCTCCATAATATTCGGATCTTCGCAACCAAACCATAGCTTAGGGCTTGTGGACTGTCAAATTTTTTTAGATTTATCATCGCTTGATCTAAATTCGTTTTTGTTTAGGTTTCATTTAGCACTGGTAGCTATAATACTCTGCAAGGTGTACGGTAATGGCTCGAGGGTACATGAGAATATGTTGTACGTGTGTTACAACAGGCTTAAACAAAGTTACATGAAATTGGACATCAAAAGAGGTTTTTTGTTATGGTCATTAACTGACACGTTACTTCAAAAGAAGTTTTGGACATTGGCCATCTCAGTCGATCTAAAAGATCAAGAGATAATTTTCGTCATTTTTTTTTCATGTCCGTGAACTGAGAATATGGGGGCAGTCAGGGAGTCTCCAGTATTTATCCGATCCCAGTCTTTTAGGGGCCTGGAGAAGTAGATGAATTGCTTACAGCCCCTGTGGCAGAGCTGCCTGTAGGTTAAGGCAGAAGTGTTGAACTGCTTAAGCACTAAGCAACAACATAGCAGAAATCAATCTAAAGATGTATTTTTCAGGAAAAAATAAGTTTTGATATTTCATGTGAATCATCTGCAAGCAGATGATCTGGATCGAAGCCATCTGATCTGAATCCACACTGTTTGCTAAATTTAGGGGTTCTTGGGTTCAGCAGGATAGGATTAAAACCCAGTTATACCTCCCCAAAAACAATTATCCCTTAAGCAGATTAGAGTGAAATAAAGAGGGTCCACAGTTTAATCAGAGTGCATACTTTTTCCGAATGTAGGAAAGAAAGTATCGGGAAAAAAAAGTATCAGGAAAAAAAGTATCTGAAAAAAAGTATCGGAAAAAAAGTATCAGGAAAAAAAGTATCAAGAAGAAAGTGTCAGTTTCCATCCCATAACTGTACATGACATTTTCCTTGTCTTCCGATTTGAATATAGGTCAATACTTAAAATAGAGATTGAGACAAGAAAGTCCAATAAATTTTTAATTATTGCAATACATTAAAAAAATCTAGCTTCCTTTCAACCTTAAAACACCTTGGAGAATTCTAGAGCAAACAACAATCTAGCTGTTCGTTCCTCTTTTTTTTTTTTTTGAAAATTAGGCTTCACATTTCATTAGATGATTCACCTGAAATGTCAAGCCTTGTTTCCTCTAAAAAAAAAAATAAAACTTTAACAGGTTGTCTACTAGTCATGATGCACTCTGTGGGTTATATTATATATTTTTTTCCTATTATAATGATCCTTAGTATTGGGACAGACAAACCTAAGCAAACAGTGCAGACCCAGATCAGACTGCTCCTTCAGGAGCAGTCTGATCAGGGTCTACACTGTTTGCCATTCGGTTTGCACCTTTTGGACACCTTGCAGGATTTTGAAACAAATTTGTTAAATTTTTAGGAGAATTACAGCAAGTCCTCAAGGTGTCCCATTTTTTAGGATTTTTACGGTAACAGACATGGTTTATGATAACTGATCATGCTTGCAGAATTGTTTGTGGTGCTATATTTAAATTTTAAACAAAAGTTACATTTAATTTAGTACAAGTTTGAATATTTATATTGTGATGAATGAATTTAAGGAGATAAATTTTTAGCATTTGCATTTAGATTGTTTTTGTTTCTGTCTCTATATCCGCTCTCATTTGCATATTGTGTCACTTTTTTGTTCTAACGGTGACTTCTTGTCAGTTTGCATGTACGAACCTACAGAAAGAGCTTCCGGCCTAGGTTGCTCAGTCTGATGTGTGATCGACTTGGAGATTAGGAGCTCGTCCGTACATTACGATAACATATCCGTGTGATAAAGTGCATTTTTTCCATACCACAAAAAAGGTAATTTTATGATGAAAATTTGTGATATTTTTCTTATAAATGCTCAAAACATAGGGTGTGTGTGCTCGTTAGAACTGCCTCAGTCCGGCAGTTCTAATGAGTACCCACAACCTATGTCTTGGAGTAGAAATTAGAAAAATGATGTATACCCCTGTAAACCCCAGTTTTCTCTATTATGAAGTGAGGTTTAGGGGGGTCTTCATTTCACAGACTTGTTCATTTGATGAGATTTTGACCAACACCCGTTTCGGCAACATTCTTTTGTGGCGTTTGCTCAAGGAATATTCTCTCTATGGTCATTCTCTCCCTTCTGCTGATTCAAGAAGGGCAGTTGTTAGTTTCTGATGAAAGAATGTACATGTACATATGTTTGATACATCCCTCAACTGGAGGGAGACGCCCACATTAAAATATGTGTAAACCAAATTTTTGTGTATCAATCTGCCCAGGACAAGTCTGGTCAGTTGGACTGACTGGCTTGACATAACCTGAATAGTGTTGCCTGGGCCGTTTAACTCCAAATTATACAAAAATGTTTGTATCTTGAGCTGTACATGCTCATCTGTATCAAGTTGATGCAGAACATGGCTTTGAATTGTGCATTCTTCATAGTGGACACATTGATGTCAATTTCTTCATGTCCTAGACACATCCATCATATCCCGTGTCAATCACTCTTACCAGAAAAAGAAAAATATATGGCATGTATTGTTGTTGACAGCATACTTTGTCATTGGCTGACAAGCATAATTATAACCTTTTCAACCCTGTAGACCAGTACAAATTCCTAGGCAAACAGTGCAGACCCTGATGAGACGGCTCATAATGAGCCGTATCATCAGGGTCTACACTGTTTGCAATTATATTAATGATTCTGATTGGAACCTCTGTTAGCAATGATGAATGTGTCCGAATTCAAAGATGGACACGTCAACTGTAGGAACTGAAGAGGGGTAAGGGTCAAAGGACCCCTTCTACCTTTCCAGTATACATTGCTCTCAATGATTGATCCCTCTCAACCCATTATAGGCAGGGTATAAAATAGTAGCCCGGCAAACAGCGCAGGCCCTGATCAGACACCACAGAATGCAGTGTCTGATCAGGGTTTGCACTGTTTGTTTACAGGATGTTTTTGTCAAAAATGGAATGTAAATGAATAGGTTTGACACGCCTTAAATGACAAATGGACTTGTCCAACATATAGCAATGGAAGAGTCTACCAGTATACAGTGGGTTAATATGCAAGTATAATATTAATTTTATGTGATTGACAAGGGGTGATATTGCAAATATACCAGTTTGCAGTTTGCTTACATAGTCAGGACTCTTGTATTCTAACTTTGGCTACACAGTCAGAACCCTCCCCCATTGGCAGAACACTTGCATTCTAACTTTGCCCTCCCCCACTGTCAGATCTAGCTCAAATGACAGTGTTTTGTAATTTTCTTTTATCCATTCAGATCTATTCAGTGACATTTGAGCATTTTAATGCTACTTGAGACAATCTAAGTGAGCTTAAGCGAAGATTAAGCTATTTTAGTCGATTTCTGATGTCTTCAAACGTAGGATCAGACTTTATTATTACTGTTTTCATGTCTTGAAATAGAACTTCTCTTTTTTTTCTCGTTCTGTGATATTGTTGGCATTCATGACAATTCCAGGAATGTTGAAGTGAAATGTCATTCTGTTTCTAGAAACTATTGTGTTGCGTTGCACTCCCAGATTCAATCAAAACGTTCCCCGGAGAACTAATGAGGATCGTGCAGTGTCATTGTGAAAGCCAAACCTATTAGTATTGTTAAATGAATAAGCCAGAGTGGTTATTTGCTCTTTGGCGGTTGATCTAAATGAGACAGAAAGGACGGTCCTTTCTTTGACAGCATATTACGGCTTTAATCAGTTTTTCTTGTGTCAACTGTGGAGTGAAGAGTAGTAATAATGGCAGAGCCAGATAAAAGGGGTCATGTGACCTCTGCAGTTGCTGGTACTGAAATTGGAAGATTTTTAACTCATTTCCATCTTAATAGAATCTTCCGCACCATATACGGTCAAAGTCCATTTCGGAATATAAAGGTTGACAGGGATTTTCCTAGTGCAATTTTGGGGCTGGTAATCGGCCCCTATTTTTCCCAATTTAGAGACAGATATTCCCAAATTTTACAACAAATTTCCCAATTTCTGATTTTGTGCTACATTTTGATGAAAATTTCATGAAAATTGAACCAAAATTGACAAAGTTACAACTGATATAAATTCCCAACTTTACATATTAGTGAGCTGTTTTTCCCAAACCCAATGGCCCCTGGACCCTGATTATGAAGGGTAGGAAAATCCCTGGTTGAGTTTTATTGAAAATGGCTAAAGCTTTTGCAAACAGTGATGGCCCTGATTAGATGCCGCATTCTGCGGCATCTGATCAGGGCCTGCACTGTGTGCCATTGTCATTGTCCTCTTTAAGGGGTTTCTTGTCCGAAATGGGTTAATCAAGACAAAAGGGATCTGTGAGGGTTTATTTACTATTATGGACATTTCTAGAAAATTTCTGTTTTCTTTAACTTGTTCTTCCATTGCCTCGAACAACTTTTGGAGGTCAAGTGGTCAGTTTTAATGCTCTTTGATATTGAGTGTGAGTATGTTTCAGTTTTACGTCCCACCAACAGCTAAGGTCATACAAAGACAGGACCTTGGTTTAAAGACTCATCCGAAAGTCTGGAGAAGCCCGGGATCGATCCTGCAATCCCTGGTTTATCAGGCGAGTAGCATAACCACTAGACCAAAGAGGCTTCTATCTTTGTCATTGATGTCTGAAATTTGACAGCTTGGAACTTTTATTGCAGTCTGAGACAGCAGCCATTATTAATGACATCATTTGTTTGCTCCACCCACTTGCTGTCATCACCATGACACCACCATGTGACAAGTCACATGATACATTTTTGTCAAAAGATGACAGCTGGTATGATAGGGATCCATGATGTAGACAAAAAACATAAACAAAATATCATCGGTCAACATGCTTGTCATTTTTTATGGCCACTATATTGAATTTTTAATGATCATTATCTTTGCCCTGAGTCCACTGAAGCTTTGACAGAATGATAGAAAACAAATAACTACAAATGGATGTTGTTCACATCAAATATACGCATGATGATGATTGACACATGATATTCTGTCTGTATCAATGTTTTGTCAGTTTTGAATGCCAAGAAAACTGCCTCTAGAACTGTTGTCTGTTCATGAGGTTTGCTTTCCAAACATACTTTTATTTAAAGGCAAACAGGATGGACCCTAATTGCAGACTCCTCCTAGTGGGGCAGTCTGATCTTGGTTCACACAGCTTGCAACTTTAACCCATTTTGTACCAGGAACCCCAAAAGGGGTACCCGGGCAAACAGTCCAGGCCCAGATTCCCTTAAATATGCATCCACCAGTAGTTCTCTAACTGTGTTATAATTGTTTGATGTTTTCTTGAATATTTTAGAGCAAGATTTAACCCTTAAGATGCCAAGAAAAACTACACCCGAAAATGACGTCTGCTTATGTCGTCTGCTGAATTTTTGGGCAAACTTTATAAGAAAACTTTTGCATATAGGCAAACAGTGTGAACCCAGATCAGACTGCTCCTAGAGGAGCAGTCTGATCCGGGCTCACACTGTTTGCAAACATGACCTTTAAAGTACCCGGCAGACGACAAAGCAGACGACAGTTGTGGTGATTGGCATCTTATTGGTTAATGGAGTTGGCAAAGCAAATAATAAGCTTACATGTATCTGATGTAAGAAGCACGATTTGGATTGATTTATATTGATTGAGATCTAAATGAGCATTACATTTCGTTGTCTTTCAATTGAATTTCTGTCCGTTCCTCTTTGAGATGCTTGGCTTTTCAATTTTTGTCACATCAATCATTATGTTTTCGTAATATTTCATAATTCCCTATTCTCGGAAGTAGAATCTTGTCTGTTTCTATCTTCTTGATCCGCCTGAACATCTTTACGGAGCCTTTGTGATGAAGCGTGCAATGACGACCATTTAAAAGATTGCATTGGGCAGATTAATTCTCGAGGGTTACACAACGCCAATAAATGCCATTTAAGACATTGTAATAGTGTATCATTGCTGCCAGACTTTCCTCAATAAAAAGCTCAACATTTGCATCGCGTATTATTGTCATATGAGTAATCGAAATGCAGTTCAGCTTTATATAACACGTTGAAATCTAAAACAGAAGGTGGTTGTCAATAGAGATGGTATTTCCGTGTAATTATTCGAAAAATGGATTCTTGAAATAGGAATCTTCATTTTTATAACTTTTAAGAGATAATATTGCAGTGTTTTTACTTACAGTAATGAAAAACACATTAACCCTTTAGATGTCGAGAAAAACTACATCTGAAAATGTCGCCTGCTTATTTCATCTGCTGAATCTTTTTGAAAATTTAATATAACTTATGAAAAATATTTTTGCAAACAGGCAAACAGTGTGGACCCAGATCAGACTGCTCCTACAGGAGCAGTCTTATCTGGGTCCATACTGTTTGCAGACATGACTTTTAAAGTAACTGGCAGACAACAAAGCAGACGACATTTGTTGTGATTGGCATCTTATGGGTTAACATGGCTATGTGTGAGTGTGTGAATTCGGGTTTAACGTCGCTTTCAACAATTTTTCAGTCATATCACGACGGTGTCTGGTTGCGACAGGGAGCTCAATGCTCACGTTTATAGTGCTGCCTCACTGAAGTATCATGTCCCAGACACATTACATGATACCACACCCAGTCACATTATCCTGACACTGGATCGACCAGTCCTAGCTCTACCCCGTAAATCTGAGTGCCAAACGAGGAGCAGCTAGTACCATTTTTAACGACTTTGGTAAACATGGCTATGAAAAATGTTCTGGTTATGTTAGTATGAGGGGCATTTCCAGTGAAAGAAGACAATTATGATTTATAGGCCATGAAGTTGAAAATGTAAAATGTTTGATTTGAGGTTTAACGTCCCCCGTATAGGTCATTTTGGAGACGTTGCTTCCAATTTTGTGGGACTTTTACCCATTATTGAGATGAAATGACATCTCAAGCCCTGCCACCCAATGAAACCAATAGGGTTTATAAGCATGGACAGGCCTACTCACACCGCTTTACTTGGGCAGGCTTAGATCCTCTGAGCGGTTTACCAGTAGTCCTGTGCGGGTCGGTTTCAGCTCTGCGTGGAAGCATCATGCAGCCCATTTATTTCTTCAAGCCTCAATGAGCGGGGCCCAAATAATGGTTAAGCAATAGTAACCTAAGCTGTGGGCACTATCAAGGTTTATGGACTGCCCGCAGGTGAGGGCCTGAACCGCCGGGTTAATATGGCCAGTGAGGCGGTTCTAATGAGCACCTGCAGTCTATGTTATGGACAAAAATAAGAAAATTGACCCTCTAAAAGACATTCAAGATACAATTATCTTACATCTATGGGGTTTTCCTATGAAATTCAATCTTTCCTGACTGCCAGAGAAAAAGAAAATGCATTCCTTCATTTAATCTCTGTATGATGTTCAATTTTGGAAGATGAGTCTCCTAAGTCAAAAGTGCCTATCAGTAATATGTGATGGAGTTAGCAGAGCACATACATGTAATTTGTAAATTGGTAGCGGGCTAATATCTCTCCTTGTTTTAATGAAAATCCATGTCAGTTGCCACTAGAAATTCCTTGAGGAACATTGATTGATCCATGGGTTCTTGTTACAGAATAAAACCCATCAGCATCTCATATCCATTGCCACTGAATATCTGTATATCTGTACCATACTTATGTAACTTTATGAAATTCATTAACACCATAATTGCTAGAATGTTGGTCTAGGTCCTTTACTGAATGCTGCATCTTGCTAACAAGGTAGCGCCATTGTCTGGTCGGAATCCAGTCTTGTATTACACTGGAAGTTGCCTTTTCAACAAATCTATTGACCGTGACCTGAGGATATGCCTTTTGGGTCCAACGATATGCTTTTTTGGTCAAATGAGATCCATTTTAGTCCAGCAACATGCATTTTGGGTCCAACGACATACATTTTGGGTTCATTTAACGAACTGTGAAGGCTCACTGGGAAGCCTAAGTTTCTTCAGAAACTACCAGTAAACCCTTTTCCTGCTGAGCTCAGATATGCCTTATCTTTCAATGTAGATCCAGATCAGATGGCTTCTTCAGAAGCCATCTGATCAGGATCTACATTGTTTGTCATTCAGATTGTGAATTTGTTGCACTAATTTGCATCAAGTAGTCTGATAATCGGTAGTGGGTGTGGCAGATTAAAATATTCAGCAGGACAAGAGGGAAATGGTATTGACAAATTGAAAGTCCTTTACCCCGTGTCTCCCTGGCTGGGAGTTGGTTATGTACATCTTTGGATGATCTGTCATGCGCAATATCCAGAACCAAGAGCAGATTGGACTTACTGGTATGATGGTGCTACTTGGCAGAACATAAAAAATGAAGCTAAAATCTCTTTCATTTGACGGGGCTGACATAATAATTTATTGATGCTGATGCCTGGGATCCATCTCCCAAATTAACCCACAAGATGCCAATCACTACAATAGTCGTCTGCTTTGTCGTCTGCCCGTTACTTTAAAAGTCACTTTTGCAAACAGTGTGGGCCCAAATCAGACTGCTTCTCTAGGAGCAGTCTGATTTGGGTCCACACTGTTTGCCTGTACGCAAAAATATTTCTAAAAAAAAAAGTTTGCCAAAAAAATTTAGCAGACAACATAAGTAGACAACATTTTCAGATGTAGTTTTTCTATGCATCTTCAAGTGGTTCATATTTGAAATTCTGGGATAGATTTTTCTGCTATTCCAAGTATAAATATATGTTTTGGGTACCCATTAGAATTGCCTCAGAGAGGCAATTCTAATGGGTACCCACAACATATATTTTAATGATTAACTTGTTAGAATTTTTTTGTTTGTTTGTTTGATTTGAGGTTTAACGTCCCCGTCAACACTGTAAAGGTAATTTTGGAGACGTTGCTTCCAATTTTGTGGGAGTTTTACCCGACATTGAGATGAAATGACATCTCAAGCCCTGTCGCCCAATGAAACCAATAGGGTTTATTAGCATGGACGGTCCGCCTCGCACTGCGGTTCCTGGACAGGCTTAGATCCTCTAAGCGGTTAACCAGTATTAGTGTGCGGGCCGGATTCAAACTTGTTAGAATTATCTGATGTAATGATCTCAGATACTCTCTCGATGTTGCTGTACTGGGAATCAATTCCTCTTCTCTGCGATACCATCTCGGCTATAAAGCTAGTCCGACTTTACCTTCGGAGTGATTGGGTGCTGATCAATAGCTGATTATGTAATTTACTTGTTAGCGTTTTAACCTTAGAGCATCAAGCAGAAATGCATAGCAGATGACATGCTAATTTTTTGTTTATTGTTTTTCAGAGAAAATCAGGCTTGACATTTCATGTGAATGATTCATGATAAAATGTTTAACATGATTTTCCCGGAAAAGTGCAAAATAAAATATTTGAAACTGTTGTATGCTAAAATTGTGCTTGGCACTTTCAGGATTAACAATAATGAAGCTGTTAAAATTCATTAGTTGCATTCTTTATGGAATAATGCATTTGAATTATGCAGCCTTGAGACGACAGTTATTACAACATTAGGCATTGATCTTAGTATTTTCATTATCTAAGCATATTTCATCCGATTATGGACAGGAACTCCCTGCCAGTAGCTGCTTTCGGAACTGGCGAAAGAAGGTGCTGCGCAGAAGATCTAAATGTTGTGAAAAAGGGGTAATCCTTTGGAAGCAAGAACTGCAGCCATTACGATAACACACCCTCCAAAATGGCCATTTTTCTGATGAAAATCTGTGATATTTTTCTTATAAATACTGCAAACATAGATTGTGGGTGCTCGTTAGAACCGCCTCAAAAAAAAAAGGAAGATGAAAGAGTGAGACAGGGGCCGGAGTGAGACAGGGGCCAGACCCTGTCTCACTCTTTCATCTTCCATCTCTTTCCTCCCTTTCTCTGGGAGATGAAACAAAATGACCAACAAGGGTTGGTGTGTCATTAAACCCAAACACATTATCAATCTATCTTTCCCACATGAGTGAAAGATCTAAACTCACTTAGCACTTTTAACCTGTAGCCGCTGGAAAAGGGAAAATGAATGAAAAGGCTCAAACAGAATTACATCATCAAGTATAAGTACTCATTGGCCTCTTCAGCAGATTGAACATCTGGCTTCTGAAGCACATAATATAGTTTTCTATGTCAACGACCTGGACCTGTTGGTTGCCCCCATGGTCTTCTGTTTAATTAAGTTTAAAGACAGGAAGTGTGAAACTCTCTTAGACCTCATTTAGGCCCTGGCAAGTGTATTGTCAATGAATGTGGTTGGTAGGGAAGGTTTAATGAAGCTGTCCATGCTAGACTTGATTACCTAAGGGTTGAGTAACCAATGGTAACAAGTGTCACCGAGGTGTGAGACATGACAGTTGGGGACAACCCCCTTCATTGTTACACAAGAGAAAAGAGTCTGCATCAGTAGCTTTATTAGATTTTAATATTTAATTGCCAGGGCATAAGTATGAATCTACAAGCACTTGTATGTAGCTGCATGCAGAAAAAAAATGTGTTTGAACCTAAATCAGACTGTTTCTAGTTTGTACCACACTCTGGGGTACCACAGTAAGGTTTATTTTCTTGCGACTTTTATATCATTTCCCTTTGGGGCATTGATACACCAAAGAAATTTTCAACAAATTTGTTCAAGGGAGAGAACTTCATGACTTAAATTTGCTTTCCTTTTATAATAGACTGTACTCTTCAGACTGATAGAGAAAAGAATGAATTCTGTCCATTTACCCACATAGAAGCTTGGGACTGGCCCAGGTGTCTGGTTTACAAAATTTTTATTTTTTTTTTACTTTAAACAAACAGGGCAAACCAAGATCAGATGCCGCGATCTGTTTATACACTGTTTGCCAATGCCCTTTTTATGGGAATCCAGAGTTATCTTCCCTGGAAACCTATTCTTTCCCTTTAACCTTTAAGTGGCCGAGAAAAACTACATCTGAAGATGTCTCTGCTTATGTTGTCTGCTGAATTTTTTTGCAAACTTTTAAAAAATATTTTTGCATACAGGCAAACAGTGTGCGCCCAGATCAGACTGCTCCTACAGGAGCAGTCTGATCTGGGACCACACTGTTTGCAAAAAAAAGTTACTTTTAAGGTAACCGGCAGACGACAAAGCAGACGACAATTGTCGTGATTGGCATTTTATGGGTGATCAATGATCAACAATAGTGGTCAGTTTACTCCATTGTCCGACCTGGTCCCTACTGAGCGGAGACGTAATACACTTGGATATAGCTGTTATTTTATTGTCATCCTTTGGTTCCATTAATGTGTCAGTTTGACAATGAACGAGGAAACTCGATGATCATTCCCCTCCCACATCCTGACATCCTGACCTTGAGTGGTGGGACATTTATTGTGCGGTTTGATTGCACACACAGACACTGAAAAATAGGAAGATTGAGGACAGCCTTTTTAAAAGCTGATCTTTATTATTAATTAAGGCTCAATATCATGAAAAAAGATGTTCACTTAGAATGTTTACATCTGTTCATGTATCTCTAAATAAGTTAACCCTTATCTTGCTGTTCACAACAACCCCCTTCTTTGGAAACAGTGTAGATCCAGATCAGATGGCTTCTGAATCAGGATCTACACTGTTTGACATTCAGTTTATGAATTTGTAGGAATAAATTACATCTAGTAATCTGATTGGTTCAAAGTCAGAAATGGGTGTGGCTAAACTGAATATTCAGCAAGAGAAGGGTTAAAAAATGCTTTCACAAAATTTGCATACTGAAGACTCACAAAATTTGGTCACTGATGAGGTCTAAATGGCCGAAACTAGCTAGTCTGGCTCAGAAAACATGTGCATGCCATATTTTCCAGTTCTGTGGTGTATTCCTTGCTTCCAAAGCATAATCCTTTCTAGAACATAATTCTACAATTACAGTCCTTAGGTATTGGGTCAGATGTGCCTTAGCCAACATTGCAGACCCAGATCAGACTGCTCCTGAAGGAGCAGTCTGATCAGGGTCTACACTGTTTGCTGTTTGCTATTACTAGATCCTGAAACAAATTTGTTGAGATTTTAGAAGAATGACAGGAAGTCTTCAAGGTGTCTGAATATCTAGGATTTT